>JAYGXS010000008.1:26316849-26398356 GCA_036362985.1 Ligula intestinalis
ATGTCCGGGGACACGCATTTTCGCTTAAATCAGCGGAACATGGTCCGGGAATTCCACGATCTCCTGAACTCTGTGTTTCCTGACATCCAGTTCACGATGGAGACCGAGAAAGACAATCAACTGCCGTTTCTAGACGTACTCGTGCATCGAAAAACGAATGGAAATCTCACAACAACGGTGTATAGGAAGGCCACCAATACGCGCCAAATCCTGAGTTACCACAGCAAGCACCCAGCATGCCTCAAACGCAGTTGTGTGCGAACGCTGTACAAACGGGCAGAAACACACTGCAGCGAGCCACATGACCGGAAATCTGAAATGCAATACCTCCAACGCCTTTTCATGGCCAACGGTTACCCCCGAAACTTTATCGAACGCAGCAGGCAGTCTCGACCGAACCGAAGTCCAACAGCCAATCAACCAACAGTATGGCGCGCGCTGCCTTACATTGATGGAGTGTCAGAGGCAGTCTCCCGTCTGCTGAAACCTCTGGGTGTCGGCATCGCCCACCGACCAGAGGCGACAATACGACAACTGGTTATGCGCCCGAAGGACCCCCTGCCCCGAGGTGAAACCACCAACGTCGTTTACCGGATAAAATGCGATTCGTGTGCGGCCGACTATGTCGGAGAGACGGGGAAGCGACTGCAGACGCGAATGGCAGAACACAACAGGGCAGTAAACAGGATGGACGATCGATCGTTGGTGGCGGAACACTGCGCGAATTCCGAACACAAATTCTCCTTCCAGAATGCCGAAATCCTGGGTCGAGGAAATGACCGCGTGGTCAGGGAGACAATTGAGGCCTGGCACACGGGGACAACGGGGAAGAATTCGTCCTAGGCCGGTATTCTTATTTGCGCTTATGAAACCGCCAACGTCGTTTACCGGATCAAATGCGATTCGTGTGCGGCCGACTATGTGGGAGAGACGGGGAAGCAACTGCAGACGTGAATTCCGAATCTCAAATTCTCCTTCCAAAATGCCGAAATCCTGGGTCGAGGAAATGACTGCGTGGTCAGGGGGACAATCGAGGCCTGGCACACGGGGACAACCTTAATCAACCGTTGTGTTATACTTCCCACGGCCTACCAAGCCCTTCAAACGCATCTTAATGAAGAAATGAGCAAACGAGACCATAGACTGAATGCGAATCTGCATACTCGCGAGCCGATAATGGACACACCCATAGCTGAACCACAACCGGAAGTGGCAATCATCAGCTCAGCCAGTTCATCCAGTCAGTCTGCGAGTGTGAAACCGGATGGACGCATGAGCGCAAATAGGATTACCGGCCTAGGACGAATTCTTCGATCGATGACAACTCGGGAGCCGATAGTGGACACACCCATAGCTGAGCCACAACCGGAAGTGGCAATCATCAGCTCAGCCAGCTCATCCGGCCAACCTGCAAGTGTGGAACCGGATGGACGTAGGGGCATAAGGAGGATTCCCGGCCTAGGAAGACAGCTCCGGTCAATGACGGCTGCAGAAACGCGAACACCGGAAGTTGACGAGAGACCCCATGACTGAGGTTATAACGCTTCACAGGGCACGATGATTGAACATCCCGTCTAACTCCCTCTTCCCTCCCCCCCTCCTCTGTATTGGTTAAACCCTGTTGACTATGACTGCCAACACCTTTAAATACTGTGAGGTGCGGTACAATTACCACCTCTGATGATGGAAGCCTGTACGCTTTTGAAACGTCAGGACGATAAAACAATGGTTCCCGAGATCGCCTTATCTTCTCATATATATATATATATATTATTAATAGAATTGTATGATTCCGAAACGTCAGGACGATAAACCTTTGGTTCCCGTGATCGCCTTACCTCCTCAAAGACACGAAAATGTTATAACGAATAGGAAGCAAGAGGAAAACAGGTGCAGGTTAACGCCGCGCCAGCCGCCTGCGCTCTCCCCCATCTCCGGTATTCTTGAGAATTGATATAAATGGGGGAAGAGAGTGGAACAGAGAGTGAGGTGGATTCATCAAAAGTCTATTCTCACTATACTTCCGCCCAAGGTACTTTCTCTGTTCACCCACTGTGGGGCATACGGCGGACTTGATCGAAATCGACGAACAAACTACTGTTTGTAGACGACATAACTTATGCAATGTCGTGGTCAGAATACGAGTGAGTAGTCTGGGATATATCTTAAGTGTTATTTTGATCTGTTCAGTGGATTACTTGTACGTGTTGCAGCTGTGATCATGCCTGATTTAGCCAGCCTCCATGATGTCACGAACAGTATCTCTCCGTGCGTGACGACTGGCGGCAACTGATCTGGAAAGCTCCACCCAGTCTCTGCTCCAGCGACGGAGACCGAAGATTGAAGGTTCAAGAACTGCTTTCGAAGGATTGAGAAAACACAGCGAGCAGCATCGATACGGGAGACAATGTCGTCCTTGCTCTGCCCATTCAGTTCAATGGATTTGCGGTCGATAAAGCATTTTAGTACGCAAAACTGCTTCTTAAATCTTATTTCACTGAAGAAAAACTAGCGTGATTTAAGTGATATTGTTGGCTGTCCATCAGGTGACAGTTGGGTGTCGCATGCATAAGTAATTCGGGGGATAATTTCACCATTCTACTACCCTTTTGTAAACCAGCACACATACAGTGAAAGATGATAACGGGAAAAACGAGCAGAGCTGAAAACTTACTGGCTGCCATCTTTAGTCCAACCAACCCGCACAATGTACTCAAAGTCAGGCAGCAACTTAAAAAGCGGCCAAGGCAAAGTCAGGTTCCGTACCTCCGTGATCTAGGCAGTAGAGGATGGCAGAGGGAGGAGAAACGTTATGCAGTGTAAACGCGTGGAATAGGACGCAAATGATCATGCAACCCCCCCCCCCCCCCCGAGGATTGTCTATGAAGACGCGCGGCAAAATAAGCGCAAGTTAAACAAAGAAGCAGGCAAATAGGAAGCAGAGCGCGATGGAGAACAAAAGGAACTAGTAAAACAATGTGGGGATCAATTCCATCCGGCAAAACTACACTAGAAGCTGCATTTGTTCAGGTAATCAACATTAAAGCAGCAAGGTCAGGCGAGAGGACGCCACCGTGTGATGCAACCCAAAGGCAGACTGCCCCCTGCCGAAACCTCTGCAGTTGTGTACAAGATACGTTGCAATGATTAAGGCTGTAATTACGTAAGAGAAACAGGCCAAAAATTGCAGACCCGCCTATACGAACACAGACTGGACGCAAACTCACAGCTTGTAGCACACATTGCAGAGACTGGCCACGACTTCGATATTAAAGGAGCAACCAACGTAGGCTGAGGAAACTCAAAAGCCGAAAGTCTGACGCTTGAGGCATGATACTCAGACACTAACTCCATCAACAGGCATCCAGACCTCCCCACGGCCTACAAAGTTATGCGTCATTATGTGGGCGGAACAAGGCCAAACCGAACGTAAGAACTGCAAAGGAAGAGGACACCACAACGAACTGGCTTGAAAAGGAGGCAGGATCACCGGGTCCTCTACCGTGGGGACAAGGCATTAACTTAATTACTGTTTATGACCCCGAACGACCGCCGACTCCACTGACAGTTAATAAGTGTATACCACTATAATTGCCCCCACCTCCATCCTTCTTGGTTGATGTTTCTTATCCCTCGACGCCCTAATGACTGCTGACAGTTGATTGGCCTATGGCCACTATAATAACCCTTCTTGTGGTTGCTGCTACTTATCTCTGAAGATGTACTCCTGCAAGAGATCGAAAGCTCAGGACATTAAATCAACTGATCCGGTGCTCGACACGTCTTCTTCCTTATCTGGGTCATTGATCGAAAAACACAAACATTATAATCGACGAGGAGTGCCACTTAAAAACACTGCAAAGGAAGTTAAAAGGTGAACTCTCATATTTATCAGCGGACCGGAGCCACTTCAGGTTTAGCATAGTTGGGTTATTTGTTAACGTAGGCTAGATCCGCCCCCCCACCCCCTGCTCGCATGTGGATTAATTCCACATGGTACAAAGTCCGTGTGGATCCTGCACGAACGGGTACTTGGGTGACTTTGTTGATCGGCTATAGAGTTAAGAATCGACCTAACCGTCAGCCCCCGCTCAATAAGCTGGCATCAACGACCAAACATTCACTCATTCACTAACGCCACTTGAGGTATACAGTAGTTTTATTTCATTCAATTTCTGCACTGGGTTTTCAAATTCATCGGTCTCATTATCCTCTTTCCTAGGTGAGGATGTGCATTCTAAACTACGGGATAGGTTACGTAAGTCTCCTTAGCCACTACTAACTTCCAGAATCGTGTAAAACGGGAATGTTGGCCAATTGAGAAACAGCGAAATGGGTGCAAGACGACATCAAAAAATAAGTAAATTTCTGTCTTATTTATTCCGGGATGCATACCCGGAAAATAGAACTATTTAGAGATTCGAGTATGGAAGTTAAGGGCTAGCTATTACCTACAATGCATGCATAATATATTTTAGCAAAGGTCGTGACACGTGGTCAGTGCTACGCCGAAAAAAACCCAGATAAATGTAAGGAAAATTAGATCGAAGAGAATAGTTGAGAAGTAAGCGCAGATATTAGGATATGAAGGTTGTGAATCTGTTTCATTTAATGTTGAATTGCGTGATAAGGGTTCCAACTGCGTTTAGGAGAAAATGACAAGGGCTTAAGTCGGGGAACGGGGACGCTTCTGAGTTGCTAACGAGAAGCACACTGAGTTCCCCTCCCCATAACACCGCCCGAACGGAAGAGAATAAGAAGAGGTTGTATAGTCGCCCTGCTTTTAAAATATGTAGGCTGGTACAGTTTGATTTCGTACTTCACATATAAGGCAAGCACCCTAATACATTCACATAACGACCAACAAGCAGATATTTTTCATTTTGGTTTTGTTGTTCGAGCATTGCCTTCCGTGTGTTTTTTTATTATTCGCAGCGGAACGTTAACTGTTTTGTGTTTTCTAGCACACATTTCGCTGCTTGTCCCTGGTAAGTCCCTCCGTAAAGCCTTCATTACTATCATTCCTGCTTCACACGTTCTCGAGGTTTGTGGTGGCTAAGGGGGGCCTACATAATCTACCGTTACCCGTGAGATGTTCAGATGCTAGTATCCACATGACGATTTAAAATAAAAATACTTCCAAAAACAACAATGAAAATAACTTTGCGCATGCCATTAGGGGGGGGGGGGGGTAATTGGCAAATTTGAATAATTCAGTTGAACTGATTGTGAAAAACTCGCTGCCTCGGTGAGAGACGAACCTACACAGGGGGAAAGGCTTTTGCGCAGCCAACGCTCTACCATTGAGCTATGAGGCTCGCCGTGAGCTGTGAATTTAATAACACTAGGATCGATTTTACTCACCCAGTCTACTGATTGTATGAAATCCACCAGTACAGATACAGCAAGCTGACTGCCCAGGCAGGATTTGCAAAGCAGTTATCTAGAATCCACCAGAATGACTACTAGGCAAACATACTTATTAAGACTTGGCAGATTTGCTTTATTCAGTTGACCTAATTGTGAAAAACTCACGGCCTCGGTAGGAGTCAAACTGACGCAGCAGTGCATTTCGTTACATGTATGTAGCGGTTAAAATACAAAGCCTTAATTCTTACAGGTTTGAAATAATTAACCAAGCCAGGTCCGGCTATGTACTTAAAATGCCAAGTGGCTTACTTCCAGGACTCGAACCCGGTAGCTCAGGCACATAAGATATGTTTAATTACTCATATGCTACCCCGACACAAAAATTGTGCCCGGGACGAGATTGTGGTTTTCACGTCAAATTTCTGTCCAAATTCAAACGAATGTGCGTCCATCCTGTAATCTATGAGCCGATAGACAACAGTTGCTATGAGGTAGCAGGGATCAGTAAGTACTGCTAAATGTGCCCATTTAAGAGGAGGGGGGGAAAACACGACGAAAAAAATGATCATCAAAAAGTACCTCGTTATTCCGGCCCATCTCAAATCTGATCAACTTGAGGGTTGATTTTGCATTGGCTTTGCCTGAAAAGTACAAAAACACATGCACTCTTAAAAGGAAAATTCTTCCATAAAACTCTTAGGACAGTTTGGCAAACAGTTTACTGTACCCAAATGGCAGCCGAATTCCCGGTCTAAGTGGGGGTAGGGTTTAAATGAGCGCGCAGTTACCGCATCTCGGAATTTTCCTAGGTGCAGGACACGACACTGACGAAAATGGCTCTTGCCGACATAGAAGACATCCTATTTAACGCAGCTCAAACTAAAATACTAAGCAGAAGCGCGGAGCAAACATGGCCATACATTTTTCTTCCTGGCTCGAGAAGGTCGATAAACTTACCGCAGTTTTTCTGTTCCAGTGATGAATTGCCGCAGAGGTGTTTCCACACTGAATGCCGACGTTTTGATTGCCAGAGGCTTGAAACTGGAACATCAGCACTTAGAAGAGACGTCTCCTGTTGGTGCGCAATGAAAGTCTACGTATGGTTGAACACAACCAGGTGAAGATGCTGCCACAGTGGTCAGGTTATAAACAAGGACGCGGCGGTATGACCAAAACGGACATGGACGGGGTGGTGGGCCCAGAGAGCGATATGACAATGACGCAAGTCGCCATTTCCTGCATAGATGACCTCACATTCGGCGTAGCTAAAAACCCAAGAACTAAGCAGATGGACTTAAGGGAAACAACTCCTGCTGGTAATGGAATGAAAGGCGGCTAGTTTTAGTGGCTCGACTTATTTATGCCTGAAAACCACCACGGTGTCATCAGCTCTCTAAACTTCTTACCCAAACTGAAGATGCCGACATGGTAGTCAGATTATAACAATGGACGGGGTGGTAGGCTCCAAAGGACGCGGCTGTTCCTAATTAGAATCTGGACTGGACAGTAGTCACCGGTGGTTTAGCGACTGCTCAGAGCACGGACAACATACGTTTGCCGATTCTGGAGGGGAGCTTATATGAAAAAACGAACGTTAGTGAACGCCTGCTTTACTTTTACCCCGTTCCAATAAAAATGTAATATCTCGGTGAGAATATACTGGAAGCCTACGCATGCTCACCAATTACCCTTCTGAATAATCTCATGGGAATTTTTGCAACTTCAAAACATAAACTAGACATTTCGGCAACACGACCTAGTAAAATGGCTGCTCAACAAAACTTGAAAAACGTTTCGAAGCAGTTGAGGGGCTAAGGGTTGGATGGCAGATAAGGATTTTGCGCAAAGTGTGAATGACTAGAAACTAGGCTGGTTACCTGGTTTGGGATAACGATGCGGCTCTAACTCCGCACCCCAGGCACCGCTACGAGGTAAGTAGGTGATGTCCACCATGGATTCGTCTGTTTCTTCATAGAGCAACCAATATATGTCTACAAAGGAAAAAAAAATATACATATATATATGTAATCGAAGTTGGACAGTTTGAAATTCTATTCGGATAGGATTTGGAAAACGGGCCTCTCTACTTCACTGAAAGTTAGAGGCCACAGGATTCGATAAGAAGACCACCATTCCAGTCTCCCTTGTATTTGCCGGCAATAATATTTGGCTAGACTAGTGGCCGCTGAGCCCCAAGACAAAGCGGCACGAGTGAGTTTCGTTAGCGATCAGTGAACGTTCATCAATAAGTGTCAATATCTCCTCTGGCTTAAACCGGCAAGACAACGAGCCAGTAGCCCAATGGTTAGAGCGGTAGGCTTCTGATCAGAGGGTCAAGATTTCCAGCACCGGGTGGTGCACCACTTGGGGTTGGGTAGGTCTGGCTGACGACGGCTGATAAGTCAGAAATGCCCATTCCAGTCTCCTTTTTCTTTGCACGGCGAAAGATGGTTATTGAATAAAAAACATAATCCGAAGGCTGACTTTGGCTGGAAAAAATATATAGGAGGTCGGTATACGTCGGAAAATGCGTCATGAAGCATTTGAAAACAATAAAACAAGCAGAAGCATCAAGGCACTTACTGTTGCCCGCGGAATTTGTTTCCGAACGCGGTCGCCACCAAAAGCCGACGTATCGGTCGAACTCCTCCTGAATTACGAAGGCCGGTGAGCCCGCAGACAACGCAGCTGGTTTTAAGTATTTTTTAAAGAAAAGAAGAGACTAAGACACGCTTGGTTGACGTAAACAGTAAGAAGCCAGTAAGAAGAGTATTTAGATTGCATAAAAATGGACCATGTACCATCACGTGCTACAATACACGCCCACTTATGATACATACTAGACTGGGATTGGGTATGACTGGCTGACGACTGCTAATAAGCCACAAATAGCCATTTTAGCCTCCTTTATATCTGCCGGATCCACTTCAGACACTATACTGCTTAAGCAGGTTACCATCAAAACGCTAATAGTTTTGGCAGCTCAACGAGTTTCCTCCAGCCTTCGAAAGCGACTATGGACTTGATGCGGTATTTCTGTCTTCAAAAAGGTCTGGGTGTACCGTGAATCTGTACGCTCTGTTCTTCTATATGGATGCGAATGCTCGGCTATGCGCGTGAAAGATGAACGTAAACTGAAGGTTTTTGACCACTACGACTTGAGGACCATTCTTCGAGTGAAGTAAATCGACTTTGTCTCAAATAAGACAGTCCGCACTCGCTGCGACATCGCAAGGATATCCAAGGCAAACCAAGAAAGGTGAATGAGGTGATTTGGACACATTCTTTGCTGTCAACCTCTCAAGCTCAGTGTTGCTACCCTCGACCCGTAACCGCTACCTAATTGAAAAACGCCGAAATGGGGGTCAACTCAAAACCTGGCTCGACTCAGTCCGTCAGGACATGGAAGCTGTTCTTGGACCTTTGGTTATCGGTCTCTGTCGTTGGCTAACAAAATGAACTTAACTGTATAGACAGAAAAGGAGAAGGCGTTTTGATCACCGGAATCATAATTTTATTCGGCTGAGCTTTCGGGCCCTTAGTGGAGTCTATCGTCAGCGATAAAACCGTCGAGGACAGATTAGGCATGGTATGTGATATTATTACGTCCGACTGCTCACTGGGATTTCATCGGTCCTTGATTCTCATGACCCGGCTGGGCATGGTAGCCGTAGGACGGTGTGCAATTCGACGCCTACTCCCGCAGCAATGCGATCGATCGCTTCATACGGGTTGGTTCTGATTGGGTCCTCGGAAGGTGAGCACGTAGACACCAGCTTATGAAGGCCTTCGGATAGCCATTCCGGTCGCGCAGATATCGGGCATCACATACTTTTTCTTCCACGTTACTGCAGTGCATCTAGATTCTGTTGAACGCTTTGACACTCTGGCGGTGGACTCCACTAAGAGCCCGAAAGCTCAGACGAATAAAATTATGCTTCCGATAGCGAAACGCCTTCTCCTCCCCCTCTATCTGTATACACATACCTGGGATGCAAACACTGGCCTACATTCGTGAACCCAGCTGTCCAGATGGGCTGCCACGAATCGTCACGCGTGGAGAGGTGCAACCAGTGACATCATCATCATCGAGGCCGGCTAGATTACAGCCGCAACAAGTACAACCCAAGTGCTTTTAAATTTGTAAACAAAGATTCAAAAAACGTTTATGACGTACCACCCGATGGGAGATTGGTCAGATTTACAATTGCGGGCGGGTTTGGGCTGGCATCAACACCGGCTACCGTCGTTGGCCTTGGTACGGCAGCGAGTATGAGATCGATGTCTGATACCATGGCGACCAGATAGGGATTCACTGGGCATATAGCAGGTTGCAGAGGACTAGAGACTGGTATGAGGGTTGGCGGGGTGACTCCGCTGACGGGACCTTCAGCATTTTTTGCGGATAGAGTCTAAAATTGGGTGGATGAAAACTGTAAAAAAGCCTCAGTAGGAAAGGTATTAGCGCTTTTAGATGCTATGCTAAGTAACACTTTATGCAAACAGCCAGCTTGAGGAAGCATCTGTAAATGGTTTACAAGAAGTTACCCACAGAGAGCGGCTAGCCTCTAGCACATTAGGGGAGCTGTAACCGTTTGCAGCAAAACAGCCCTACTTTCAAAATAAAACTTGGTTACCACGTTATTGTCAGGCGATGGTGTAATACTGTTATAGCCTTAAAGTGACTGAGCACATCACGCTAGTACAGTACGCGCCAGAATTCGTACGACATGCCGACATATGCGAAATATTTATACTCTTTCACTAATCGGCATTGACTCAAGTTGTGATAGTGATTAGAATGTTGTCTATTCTGAAATTATTTCAGTCATTATAGGATGCGAGAATTTTAATGAGCTTCGTTCTGCCCACTAAAAAGACTTATGTACTGTAAAAAGTGGCTACCTAACTAGCATGCATTTTTATCATTGACTTTTACTGCCTTTATGAATTCAAATATATTTTATGGAAAAAGTAAACGAAACAATTATTTTCGTACTCGTTTGGTAGCAAATTACGCCTTACAGAAATGGCATGTTTCGGTTTTAAAAATGTTTCTAAATTGCCGAATAATTTCGAAACCTATTGATTTTTACACTCGAATTCAAGGTTTACAAACTGCGCCCTGTGTACATCCTATTTAAAAGAAAGGTATGTTTTCACATATAGTTTGAGGAAGAAGTCCCATAGTCCTCATAAAATGTGTCAATAGGTGCGGAACATGTTTTATACAGTATAGGCAGCAGTAATAAACTGACGGATACGATGTATTATGAATGAACATCTCACAATCGTAAAAAAACCATAACAAGAAACTGTTTTAAAACCGAAAGATATCTTTTCGTCAAGTACATCATTTAAAGAAGGCGTAATTTTCTACCAAACAAGTACAAGAAATAAATATTTCTTGCGTGTTTTCCATAAAATATATTTGAATTTATGCAGGTAGTAAAAATCAATGATAAAAACCCATACTATTTAAGTAGTTACTTTCTACAGTACACACGTTTTGTTAGTTGACAGAACGAAGCTCGTTAAAAAGCCCGCATACTATCATGACTGTAATGACTTCAGAATAGACTACACCATAATCAGTATCACAACCTGGGTCAATACCGATTACCGAAAGAGTATCAATCGTTCGCATATGTTGGCATGTTGCACAAATTCTGGCGCGTACGGTACTTCGCCGCCGCTGAAGTGTAAAGCTTTGAATTCTATCATAACTATCAACAGCCAAAATCTGTCTGCTACTTTATTGACGGTGCCGCTGCTGTTGATTGTGTGACTGCTTACAGTGGATGATGCCACCAGATGGTGTACCACCAAAAATTATCACTATGCTCAAGGTGCTCCACCACCGCGCGGGTGCTAGCGAATAACAACCTTTCAGAACCGTTTGCTATTCGGTCTGGCGTTCAACAAAGCTGTATTCTGTCACCCAACTACGACTGGATTCTCGGGAGGGCCCTGTGTGAAGGGGAGTATCCGGACGCTGGTCGACTGACCTCGACTACGTCGACGATATTGCGCTTTACTGGCTTCAAGCTTTGGTGACCTACAGCCTACGCTGTCACGAGCGCACGAGGTCGCTGAATCGGTTTGTTTTTTTCCATACCTCATGGTGAATTATGACACTAGATGGTATACCAACAAAATCATTGCGATGATTAAAGAATACTAACATTCCACCCCTGCACGGGTTCTTGTTTGTTACAAACTTTCCGAACTGTCCGCTCTTGAGTCAGGTGTTTGACAAGACTGTGTCCTGTCGCCCATGCTGTTTAACTAAACCATCTACTGGATTCTCAGGAAGACCCTACACGAAGGGGACGGTGCTCAGCTTTTACCCGGACGCCGGCTGACTAATGTCGACAATGCTGAGGATATCGATTTACTGGTTTCAAGTTTTGGTGATCTACAGTCTACCGCATCACGGGTGAACGAGGTCGCTAAATCGGTCTGTTTTTTCCATAAGCGCTTCGAAGGCCAAAGTGTTTTGATGCTGCAACTCTGACCAGGAGAAGGAACCTCTCTAGATTACTGGTTGTCAACTTCCAGAAGTAGACAGTTTCAAATACCTCGGAGTGAGGTTGCTGCCCAATGGATAGTGTAAGAATGACATTGTCTCCGGAATGGACGCAGCTCGTAGAAAGTGTATTTGGACCTGACGTAATATTTATACTGCCGCGAAGGTTCACGTGTACTGTGCATTCATTCAGTGTGTCCTTCTCTATTGCTGTAGACTTTGTCTTTACACCGGAAACGGAGGTGGGAGCGGCGAGCGAGTGGGCAGGTTCCCCACGAGTCTGCTTTAACTCTTGTTTTCGTTAACGGTAGTTCGCTGCGTCGTTTCTGCTTGCTGCAGCCTTCGTACAGCTTGCCCAGCTTGCCTCAGTATCTGCTTTCGCTTGCTGCAGCGTTTGCTGCGGCTTGATGGAGCACGCGGTACCCCTCGTTTAAATCGACGGAGGAACTGTCGGATGCTGGGCTATGCGTATAGAAGATGAAAGAAAAAACCTGTGGACCCTACGCGATATTAATATCTTCACAAAGGTCCACGTGTACCGTGCATCTCTTCAGTCTGTTCTTCTA
Organism: Ligula intestinalis; assembly: GCA_036362985.1. Classification (NCBI taxonomy): domain Eukaryota; kingdom Metazoa; phylum Platyhelminthes; class Cestoda; order Diphyllobothriidea; family Diphyllobothriidae; genus Ligula; species Ligula intestinalis. The sequence continues at coordinate 26,329,315 of JAYGXS010000008.1, forward strand.
TACTGACGCGAATGCTGGGCTATGCGCGTGGAAAATGAACAGAAACTGGAGGTCTTTGGAGACTAGTGCTTGAGGACAATGCTTCGAATGAAGTACACCGACTTCGTCTCAAATGAGACAGTCCGCACTCGCTGCTACAACATCTCAAGGACACGTTATTCGATACCAAAGTCATAGGCTCAGTGTTGTTACCCTTGATCCGACACCGTTATCGAATTGGAGGCGTCGAAGAGAGGATCAACTCAAAACCTGGCTCGACTCAGTCTGTCAGGACATGGAAGTAGTTCTTGCACATTCTGTAGATCAGTCATGATCGCAGCCGTTACAAGTGCAAGTAGTTAGTATTTTCGGGACTCTTATAGTCAGCGAACCAAATGATCAACTCTTCAACAGCTGGTGTCTCAGAAATGCACACTTATACTAAAATAATCTCCTTCCAGAAAGTTAGTACACCTTTAGTTCAGCGAAAAAAAAAAACTAAATGTAAAATGAATTCAGAGAAGACAACGGCAAGGTTTCTCAGCTGGTGAAAATTCGAGATGCGGTTTACTCTAGGGCCGTCACAAATGCACACGTTTTCCTAGGGTTTCCGCAGTAAGTTGTTATTTCACCCGGCCAAAAAATATATTGTTGATGCGCAAGACGCCGCCATGACCCCCGCCAAGGTGCAAAGTTCTGTATCGACACAACAGCAAGCTGATTGGGTGGCATTTTTAACTTCCCACCCAGGACTTCCTGCTGCAGACGACGTTGGCTTGGAGAGGCCAATGAGGAGCTCCGATTCAACCCAGGATACAGACGTGGTTGTTGAAGCTTTGCTGTTTTGGTCTTTGTCGTGGGACCATAAAGACCGGGAAGGGCAATTTATTCTCGAGCTGCATCCCTGAAGAGAAGGCCTGCCTGGGGGGTCGTCAACTTGAGGGAGTAGACAGCTTTAAATACATCGGGATGAGGCTGCTACTGTGTGCACCACACATCTGTCCGGTAAGTACTCCTCTATGGGTGAGAATGGTGGGCTTTGCAGGTTGATGATGAGCGAAGACTGGCATTATTTGACTACCGCTGCCTGAGTATACCAACTTCACATCAATTTAGACAGTTTCCACTCGCTGTGACAGTATTACGAGGATGTCTCAAGCCATCTAAGAAAGACGACTGTGGTGGTTTGGGCATTTTCTCCGCATCACGAGCTATGCTACGCTGCCCTCGATCCGGCGCCACAGCCCACCTGGGGTCGTCGAAGCGGAGGGCAACTTGACACTTGGGGTGGCACCGTTCGTGAAGACATGAAAGCGATACTTGGACCTTCGGTCTTCTTCACCAGAGAAGAAAATTGGAGGATCTTTGGAGATCCGCTGTCACTAATTGTCACGCGTGGGGAGAGGTACCCTACGTGACATCACTGAGGTCGACTAGATCAGGCATGATCACAGCCCTATCAAGTACAAGTACGTCGCGCCATTGCCACAGATCATAGGATAAGCGAATGGGCCCGACGGCCTCGAGACCGGCTGCGCAGAGAGTGAAAACCGTACAAGAAGAGCAGGCAGATGCAAGGCTTACCCGGGAGGATGGGCAGCTGTCCGCTCGGTTATCGAAGAAGTGCAATAGCTGGTCGCCCATCAGCACCAGAATACAGCCTGTGTCTACGTCCACCTTGAGATCGGAGATCCCTGAGTACTCCATCCGCATGCGTTCTCGCAGAAGACTTGCCGCCAGGGAGGTTTCCCGCCTATTAATAAGAGAGGAGCAATTGGGAGGACGATAGGGGGCGTCGGGGGAAGGACAATCCATAGAGCAGAAACGTAGACCAAACCGGGTAATACTTAAAGAATATGGCAGTGGCCTAGCAGCCATCATCAGGCAGTCATACCCGCTAACCTCAAGTCGCGCCCTGCCCCAGGGCACAAACTCGCGGACTTTTGATCGGAAGTCGAACGCTCTAAACATTGCACCACGGGCTCGTAGTCTTGCCTATTTAGATTAACTTTCACCTATCACTAACGAAACTCACTCGTCTGGCTCTGCTTTGTGGGTCATTCTTGAGCCCCTTGCCTTGGTCGGCAAAACTATATGTACAGCCGCTGTGCGGCTGCCGACGGGTACACTTGCTGATTCGGTTTCACGCCTTCTAGGCTGTGAGTGGTTCACCTACGTAATTACCTTTAAGTAAGCCTGCTGTCTCGGATATTCACCCTGGTCCATACATCCTGAGAGGAATTTGACTGTCACATTTGCTTCAGCAAGCCTAATGAGGCTTGCTTAATCAGCATACATGGTTCTTATTGATGCTCGACACCCCCGAGACAGCAACTCCAGGTTTTGTACGCAATAAACTCTCCTCCGGGTGGATTCCAGAATTATACCCATCTTATTGTGTTCTTCCTTGGGGATTCCAACAGGGCGTAATTCGACGGTAACACACCTCAGATGCCCCCGTTACAACACTTGCGACGCAGAACTGGTCGTTATAACAGCGGGTGCGCTTGCTGATTCGGTTTAACTATGATTAGGTTTCATGCTTTCTATGCCATGAGTGGTTCACCTACGTAATTACCTGTAAATAGTTAGCAAGGGCATATTTAGTTTATCTGACATGACTTTTTCACGCAGCAAATACGAACATAGCATGCAGTCATGTAAACGACCTCCTTTTTGAGTATTTTCTGCTGCATGTATATGCAGTTCTTGGTGACTGTGTCACCAATAGGGAGAGCTCAAAGGCTTTCAACTCGCGTTTTCCGAATTGGGTTAACAAACTCAAGAAAATTTGTCAAGAACTCCCTAAATAATGAAGCCAGTCTAGTAGTCATTCTGGTGGATTCTAGGTGATTGCTTAGGAAATTCTGCTTGGGCAGTCAGCTTGCTGTTCCGTATTGGTGGATTCCATACGAGCGGTAAAGTTGGGCGGACAAAATCGATTCAAGTGTGATTAAATTCACGGCGCAAGGCGTGACGTTTGTAGCTCAACTAGTAGACCATTAAATTCGTTTTAAGGCCTTCCAGGAGATGTGGGTTCGACTCCCGCCGAACGCAACGAATTTTTTCACAACTGGGTCAACGAAATTATGCCGACAATGCTATCAGTCCATGTTTTATCATGTTTCATCAGTCTATGTCGATCGCTAATTAAAAATTTACTCCTACCTTATGAATGCGCAATGAAAGTAAATAAAAAGTCACGAAATTTTATGACCTCATCAAATTCCACCCGTTTTTGGCCGGTTCGCACACATTACATAAAAATGCACGCTAAATCACTAAAAATGACTACTCGATCAGCATACATGGATGCTCGACACCCCCGAGAAGTTCAAATATATGTCAGAAGAGCAGTGTGCAAGCATGCCTAAGATTTCGATTGATTCTCATCGGACCAGTTCATTTATATGGGAACGGAGTACAAGTTAAAGCAAGTGTGCACCTCTGAGGAAGCCTTCAAGGTAAGTTAGACGGTCCCACCAAACTATTCGAAGTCTCTGGATCAGGGCCCGTTAACAACACCAGAAGCGACTTTTATGAGGTTGAGGAAGCCGGTATTGTATGCATAAAAGAGCCTCCTGCCCGAAATGGCCAACGGTATTTTAAGTGCATGCACTCTTCCACACTCTCTCTTTGACCCTTCCCCCCTGGACCGGCTCTACCAAACCCTTCGTGTCGCGTAATCCATGCCCCGACCCCTCCTATTTCCACGATTCGCTTGGATGGAAAGACAAACATGTTTTAACTTGCGTCCCATTCCCACATACATTTAGTGACCCGATGAAATTTTTTTGAAAGTTTACGTAGACTCGCCAACTCTGTTTTTGCTTCTGCTCTGATGGGAATTTTCGCAACCTCAAATCCATTTTCTATGGATGATGATGTCTCATGAGCCAGAACTGGCCATTCCAGTTTCGCCTTACTTTTGGTAGATATGTTACTTTGCGCATACCATTATGCCCTGTGCGGCTGCTGGCGCGGCCTGTAGTGGACTCTAGCAGCCACTTAGGACCCAAGATCAACCGCTGACGCCTGGCGCCTTTAGTGTGCGTGCCCATTGCCTCCTGAGGTTAGGCACTAGCTGTCCTTGACCGACACCAGCCTTCGCCCATCTCAAGGTCGCGCGCCCACGCTAGTCTAGACATCAGCCGTGTGATTGGCCGCCGTAACAAAGCATGCGCTAACATTGTGGCGATTCCTGAGGCTCTCGTCAGTTGAGAATTGACGCCCTGGCAGCCGGATTGTAGTCATCCGAGAGTCAAAACTCTTTCAATCTATTCTCCTATCCTTCTGCAGAATGCACTATTCCTGAAAATCTGGCTTTCCCACCGTCTTTTCTCCTAACCTAAAGGAACCATGGGCCTGGATGATCGTAGCTGTTAGGGTTAACCTTCTTAGCCTTAACAAGTGTAAATAAGCTTCTAGTTACCGCACACCAGATAGCTAAGGGCTTGACGAGAACACAGAGGTAATGTGTAATCGTAATCGTAGTCATTTTTCAACTTACGGGTGAGCTCCCGGCGCTTGAAAGAGCAGCGGTTTGGAGCTCAGTTCCGCATCAGTTGGGGGCAGTGAGGACGAACAGACATCCGCGTATAACAGCGAAGCCTCACGTGACGGGAGGTCATCTTGGATGATACCAGTGTAGTACAGGCGACAGGAAGTGGGCTGCAAAGTGGTGAGGCGTAAGCAGTGCCACATATATAGTTCAAGTTCTGGATTATGCAAAAACATGCAAAAGCTAATCAAGCCTACCTACGTTAGATTGACTATCTCGTTAAGTGTGCTGTCCTCTAGAAAATATCACGATACATTAATATACTAAAATACAGTATGGCGAGTGCTGCAAGAAACATTCCGCTGTTTGAAAAGGACCGGTAATCACTCGCAAAATAGCATTGAGTAGGGTTGCAATACTGTTTATCATGCAGTCCAATTTCAATTATTTTCAATCACGTTAAGATACCGACTCTATGATACATTTCTTTTTGACCGCTGCGAAAAAGTTGATTCTGTAAAAATGGCTACTTAAGTAGTGTGCATTTTTAGCATTGATTTTGACTGCCATTATAAATTAAAATATATTTTATGGAGAGTATGCACAAAAAAATTCTCTGTTGTACTTAGTTGGTATCAAATTATGCCCCGTGTCCCCTGGACTGATGGCAGCTGCAAACGGACGAAGAACACACACCCGACGGGCGACTTTAAACTGTCACTAACCACCCTGGGCCCTAACCGCCAGAGAGCTCTTCCCCCCGTCCCGCACCTACCTACAAGTACTGTGAGGCACAGCACGACACTTACCTCCGACGACGGAAACCTGTTTGTTTTTGAAACTTGAGGAAAATTACAATTATGGTGCCCGGGATCGCTCTTTCTTCTCGATATGTAATATTTATATTATAATATTGCAATATGCAATGCCGTGTGGGATGCCGATTTTGGAGTGCACTTTTGCCGACTGTCTGCAAAACTTTCAAATTGAAATCTTATGTAAGATGATTTTTTTCTATTTATTTTTGACGCGCTTATAAATTTTATTATATTGGATAGAACATATGCGTAAAAAAGACTCTAGCTTACACATATTTAGTAACAAATTACGTTTTCTTCAGCAATTAGACTAAGGAAATTAATGTACAGTAGTCGCCGGTTATTAAGCCCACGGTTAATAGGCCCAGCCGCTTATTAGGCCCAATTTGGTTTGGGCCTGAGGTGGGCTTAATAACCGGCGACTACTGCATTTATGTAAAATTCTTAAATCCCCAAAAAGGTTAAGCCCGACCTGCTACTCAGGATTTTAAATCGAAAAGCCATTTAGAAATTCTGAATCACTTCTCTACAATCTTCTGTTAGTTCTGAATGCTGGTGGAATCACTAATGTAAGCAACCTAAGCCCATATTTATGTCCTGTTACAAACCTATAGCGGAAAAGAGAGAGAGAGATATCAGAATAAGACCAACCGTGATGGGGGGAGGTAGTGTTGGCTGAGCGCTGAGATAAGAATTTTAGTCACCTGACGTTTCAGATTCCGTTGCGGGTCCATCATCACAGACAATAGTAAAAACGGACAATTCATACTGGGGGGTTCTCATTGGTCAAATAAGTTTGCCAATCGGGGAACGCATAGGCCTGCGCCAGGAAGCCAGAAGGCACAGCAATCATCACGCCCAAATAGAGCACAGTTGGGGAAAATTCTGCAGGCAACGACCCGCACGCCTGTCATAAAACTATTAGCGCACAAGCGGGCAAATATCCTCGAACGGGGGGACTCTTTGATGGTCATAAGTATGCAGTTGCATATCGACTATATTCCAAATATCCTATTCTCTAAATGCGGTGCGGATCTATCATCATAAGGCAGAGACGGAAACGGCCAGTTGCGGACAAAGCAACCACGTCGGAGAAACTAGAAGGCTTCTCAAGACACGAATTGCTGAACACGCGGCAGCAGTGCAGAGGGCAGTCGCCAACTCTTAAGTCGCGGCTCATCCGACGAAACCCGGCCAACCATTCAAACCTAATGAGGCCGAAATTCTTGCGAGAGGTGTGATAAGCATGTGAGAAGTGGGTTATTCGAGTCATGTTTCACGGGCCCCAGTCTATATACAAACGCATATACCTGTCCATACCTGTCAATGTCAGTACCCAGGCACAATTTTGCCAAAACAAGTCAGAAGTGGGGGAACGCACAGGCCGACTCTTCGTCTAACGCTAACGCCGAGAAACCAGATGGCCGAGCAATCATCATGTCTTCTTTCATGGCTAATGCTACAGACTGCACGCTGACCATCAAGCAATTGGCGCACAAGCGAGATGCTATCGTCGATAAGGGAGAGAGCCATTAATTGCATGCAGTAGCATAGCGACTGCGGCCTATAAATACTGCAAGTCCCTGTGTATCAATTAGTCGTTTCTGCTATTGTCTGTGATTCTGGATCCGCAATGGATTTTGGAACTCCAGGCGAATAAAATTCCTACTTCAGCGATCCCATCCGCTGCTTCTCAATTACTTCCTGGTACTCGCATGTTCGCTTGCATTGACATTTTAGAACCACACATGCTAGCAAACAACAAGCCGTACAGAAAGTCTGAACCCCTGCTCCCGATCACTAATGTAAGCAACCTCAACTCATATTCCTATTCTTTTACAAAATTAAAATAGGGAAAAAACAGAGGGCGAGACTAGAATGTGAACGGACCGTGGGGGGAGGTAGTGTTGGCTGAATGCCAGCCCTCAAGCTCGGTGCATCACTAGAGACAGTGGACTGACTAGGCTGAGTCCGGATGTGGAGAAATGATGGAAGACCGGGATTTTGATAGGCAGATGCTGCACGATGGATGACACTGAAGTAGGTAGAGAAGGCTTGCGGACCACTGGGCTCTAGCCTCTCCACCGGAGGACTGATTGCAGTAACAGACTTCATGGTTGGTTGTTAGGGAGAGTGAGGTGCCAAAGCAAAAGGATGTAACTCGAAGGGGTGATGACTTTAAAACTATAAAAAAGGAATGGAAAAACAGGACGTTGAAAAGAAAAACAACTTAAGTTTAGCGCAGTTTCATTTGAAAAATGAGGGCATAACTGACTGCAGGTGGGATAAAAAAACCTTAACTTGCAAGACAATCGGCAAAACGGGCACGGCGATCAGGATACGCATTTTTGACGGCAAAAGACAGAAAATAACTGAAAGTAAAACGTTCTTTTTTGTAACTGTTTAGAAGCAGACAAGCCGAGGGGAACTGTCACACTTTTGTTAGTGTACATCGGTAGACCGGAGTGCACAGCATGTTGACGTGCGATAACTCGGTCTGTTTTACTAGATTCATTACTATTACTATTACTACTACTATTCATTACTATTTGGATAGTAGTATATATTTTATATATTTTAACTAAATGTAGGTTATAATACTCTCCCGTAATTCTAAAGCATGTCCGTTAAAAAAATACAACAATCAAATATACAAACTTTGACAGTCTATGTGATACTTCCAGGCTCGCTTGGACAGCAATAAAAAATCCAATCAAGCCCAATAACTTTCGGGTAGGTCACCTTAATTTTATCTCAAAGTCTGCGTTCCGAAAGAATTCATTCAAATTCATAAGGAAAACAACATTCATGCCGTCACTTGCCAATTAACCTAAAAATGTGGACGCATCCTACCCACTTTTATACGATTCCACAAAGGAATCCGCAGCTAAATTTCGAATTTTTTGCATATTGGCTGCTGGACATGCAAAGACCACTAGGTGCGATGCGCTTTAACTTCCTACGACCAAAAACGTTGTATTAATTCTTTTTTTACTGAAAGGAATTAAATGTCTTCAGGAGATTAAGATGTGATCATTGGAACTGGGCATTTAATCGTCTAACTTTCCAGGTTCTCACTCCTAAAATCTTACCGGTTATTTATTCGAACGGGAACCCAAAAGGTCGAATAATCAAACATCTTCGTACAATGATCGCATATAATGCAACTTTTTCGTACTTTTACAATACCTGTTATTATGCAACTTTTTTCAATAAAATAAAGGAATCACGTCGTTTTATTCATCATTTATGCGACTTAAAAAAAAACAACGGAAGGGTGGCCGCTTATATACTGCGCTAGGAGGAAAATAGGATTGGGCCGAGAGTCTGAGTCCCTATATAGCTTAAAATCTCGATGCCGTAAAACTAGTTAGCTGGCACGCGCTTTCCGCACTAGGACGACGGCAAGCCAAAGCATGCATTGATTTAAGAAGTGGTAGGACTGCGACAATAAAATATGGCGAGCTTACTAGGGGTATAACTTGCCATTATAAAATTACAGTTTAAATCCTTTTAGACGGGTGGGTCAAGGCGTTTATATGGACTAGCGAAAATCAAAAGATTTGTGCCTTTTATGCAAGGGCATCCTACATACGGCGGTAGAAGCCCAACCTATGTAAGCAACTAGACCATGTAGTTAATCTTCACTGTGCTGTTATTATTATGTGGTCATTGCATGCACATTATTTTCCAAGTCTACACTGCCTTTAAGGTAGTGCATCGCTTCCATATTAAAGCAGATTTAAATCAGTTACAACAAATAAAAACAGCTCAGTCAAGTCTGGAAGTAATGGCGCGTACATCCACGCAGTGAAAAACCCGTGCAATCATAATTACGTATACGTAACGTCGCCTATACAAGCGACTTATTAAGGTCGATTAATCAACCCGCAGAATGCATATTCAGTTAGGCCAATGACGGGTTAACAGCTCAAATTCCGAAAATTCGCTTTTCGGTTTGTCGTCTTTATATACACTTACAAATAGAATGAACGTTCATTGCTAGAATTCTAGCAACGCAGTTTTAGAATAGCATTATAATCCTCTGCGTTGGCAAAATAGCTTAAGGTATGCAGTCAATTTGCTGTAAATGACTGTAAGAGGCAATAATTCTGGGGAAAAAAAATGAAAGTTCAGGCGTGTAATAGTTCCTAAATTAATTAAAAAACAATGGACATAGACAGCGACAGCCGAATAACCAACGCAGAGATTTGGTAACCTCAATGACCACAAATATCTAGGTCTCAATTTAAAAGTTCCAGATATATTTAGACATTAGGTAAGTTTAAACGGTCTAATGCCATGGAGCAATGCGATCCGCCTGAAGGCTTAGTCATTTAAATATAATCCAAGAACGACCGTGAGGTTTTTAATATTCTCGATTTTTTCAAAAAATGAAGTATCAATACCTTCCATGATATCGTCCCGTGCACTTGCATCACAATCAGATAAGATCAACGACATTGTATGTAAGAATGGAAAAGCAGTCTCCAGCGGCCTTTGGTATCGTAACTGACACCAATTTGCGTAGTAGGTCAGTCAATTCTCGGATGTTTGGTGTATGAACTATGTTAAACAGCAGAATTAATTGAATTAACTCTGCTCTATTCGAGCTGTGCATGCGAGAAGAAAAATTGGTAGAATTCGTCCTGGGGCCCTCTAAGTGCGCGCGAAGCGTGCTCAACTCCAAGACGGGAGACGGTTTATAGGGGATAGTATGGGTGGGGCACATCAGGGAGCAAAACAGAAGGTAAATGGGATAAATAATAAATAAATTTTATATATCCGCTAAAATTTGTTTTACTGAACAAAAAATTGAGCTAAAGATTGGTTAAATGCACGGAAAATAAAAAAAGAAGCGAAAAAACCAAGTTAATGTAGCGGAAGTAGGTAATTGGCCTGAACTATAATGGAAACTGAATATTTACTTGCAAGGTCACATAAGATCGGGTCGCCTGATCTGGCGCCCAATGGGAAATAGCTAAGAATTCCGGTAGCCGACAGAAACCTTTCATAGTAGAAAAAATTATGCCTTCAATCGGCAGCCAGATGGACATTTTCGGAATGCAGAGGTAAGAACCAGAAGGGTAATGTGTTAAGTGCGGTTCAAAGCAAAAAGAACTTGACATTAGAATGAGTGAATTATTACGTTGAATTTTATAGAAATGGGGGAAAAGTTATGGCGAGCATGCCGTTACGCGAACCGGCGACCATATGCATTTAATTATTGCGAATCCTCTTGCTGTTACAGTGGCACTGTTGCAGATGCAGAAACTATGACCATGCCGAAGGAGATCGCGGATGCCAAGATAGGGACGGATACGGTCATCCGTAGCCACGCGGAGCCGCAGCCTTGTATGCTCTATAAGCATCATCGGAGGTAAGCTGATATCGGTGTAAGGGAAGTTTTTGGGGAAGAGCAGCAGCGGGAATAATTGTATGTATAACAATCTGTTAATTCTGTAGCCCGGACCTCAGATCACCAAGGTCCAAGCGAGTGGATTCAACCACACCATACGATAAGCTGGCTTTCTCGCTTAATTCGCCAGGACTGGTGGCTAACCTCCAAGGCAAAGGCCTTCTCCCCATGGACCTACGGTGCGCGTGCGGCGGTAGGATGGCCCAACAAATCCTGACCCAGAATGGCGATGGATACGTCTTCCGGTGCGTGAAGTGCCACAGGAAGAAGTCAGTGCGGTTCAATTCCATTTTTTTGGCAGCTGGTTAACATTGCGGAAGTTGGCAAACATGTGCCTGGCATTCGTTGTTGGAAAAACTGTGCAGGAAGCTGCGGCCGTTTGCGGATTAGCCAATGAAGCGGCTGCAAGTTGGTTCGCTATATTGCGAAATGTGTGTTCGAACACCCTAAATGGGGAAGCTTCCACCGCAGGTGGACCGGGTGTGAAGGTAGACATACATGAGTCTATGATCGCCCGCAGGAAGTACAATCGCGGCAAGACCACCAGGCAATTGTGGGTCCTGGAAATGTACGATACGGTGAAGAAGAGGGCTGTCCATGAGCAGTTAAGTAACCACTCGGAGCAAAGCTTGTGTTCCATAAGAAGGAGGCGGGTAAAACCGGGTAGCGCAATTGCAGCAGATTGCTGGAGCAGCTACTGCAACCTCGAAACCATGGGGTACACCCACGATACGGTGAACCACACGTTAGGATTCGTGAATAGGTACACGGGTATCCACACGCAGGCTGTGGAGGCATTTTGGAGTCGCCTCAAACGGGGACTGCGGCAATTTGTCCCTATCCCAGAACTGTCAGTGTGGGCCCAGGTGGAGGAAATCCAATACCGCCTGTGGTTAAAGTTTCGGAAGAACGCCATGCCTGAAGCCTGGGAAATCTTCTGCGGACACATTTCTGAACTGTATCCCGTAAACGTGTCCCAAGGTAAAGGAGTTCTTCTTCGGCACCTAACAACCAACCGATAGAAGCCAGCCAGCACACTGGGAGACGTTTGGTAAATAACAACCTAGATGGCATGGCCTGCAGTCTGTTGCGGCCGGTCGAAGCCGGTGACAGCATTGAGGAGGAAGAGAGCGGAATCCCAGGCTCATCTAACCGTCCACGTAAGTCCCATTAGTAGGAGAAAATTAAAACAATTTTTTAGAACGAGAAGGTGCTTGGCTAATGCCGGCGGAAGGATAACATGTGGCAGGTATCGGTCTATAGTCTAAGAAGGCAGAAGCCTCCCATCGAGAATGTGAACTCATTGGGGGAACGGAAGTGGACCTAGACAGCAGTAACCAAGGTAAGTAACTCGTAAATGATGGTCACGCTTCATGCTGCAGAGCCGAAACCCCGAAGATGTGCTTCTTCGGTAGCCATTAGTAGCCGAGTAACCACGGGCAGTGAAGGGAGGACAAGAATGGGACTGCCAAGTCCAACGGAAGGCGAAGGCAAGTAAATGTACGCTAATTATTTTTTTGTAGAAAAGGCGACAAGAAGGAAGAAACTAAGAAGTGGAATTGTGTACGGTAAAGCGTAAGAACCTATTGGGAGGCGTATGAGAAAACGGAAGTTGATGTTCCCGGAGGAGGACGAAAAATGATGAGGGTCATTACTGCAACAGGAAGCAGGAATAGGTAGGACTATTTGACCGTACACGTAACGTAATACCAAACAGATAGAAGATTTTCAAGGACCTTGCCTCACGCAAACGGGACAGACGACAATTAGGAGGGAAAAAACGCTGACTTTGAACTGTGTATTGAAAAATGTTTTTGAATAGTAAAAGGATAGTAAAGTCAAAGGGCTTAATTCTACACGGCATGAAAGAGCGCAGGCCGGGGATGGTTCCGCTGGACGTGATACCTGTGCCCTAGAACGAGGCGCGGAGGATAAATGCGGTCACCATATATTCGCTTCATTTACTGCGGCAATTGTCTGTAAAACGAATGCGAACTTCGTGCTCAGTCGTAAATCTAGGGAGAAGGATGATCGCGAACACCTCGGCGGCCGTATTTATGAGGTTGAGACCACGGTTATCTGACCATAGGCCCATGGCATTGCGCGTCGGCAAGAGGGACGAAATGGACGGCAACCAGGCAGCCGGGATGACTTCGGTATTCCACGTTATCTAGATCAGACGGTGTAGCTATGATGCCGAAGCAGAACAAATACCTCCGAGCCTACAGCCGGGAAACCACCTTTATCCGATGCCTTCCGAACTTTCAGCCGCAATAATACCGAATCTAGTTCAGGTTTCCGACGAAACTGGCAGTAACCGCAATGCGAAACTGCTGGCGATAGGGGAAGATTCGCAAGGTCAAGGCGCAGGGTGGATTGGGCAGTACGTAACCATAAGGCAAACGATTAGGAGAAGGACGCGTGGTCGAACGTTTATGAAAGCTGTAACTCGCGGCAAATTTCGTGAGGAAACGAACCGCAAGGCAGGGGACCGAAAAACTTTTGCTTTGGCTTCTACGCGGTTTAATGTGAACGGATAACCGACAATGCGGATGGGTAATCAAGGAAGGGCGGGCAAAAGGGAGCTGTGGTTTAAGGGTGGACGTCTAATCGAGGCCGAAACCAGCAACTTTGAACGCGCGCGGGTCCCTCCATCGAAATGGGGCATGGTTAGGTGGGTCCACGGTAGCCTCTCACTATAAAGAAAGTAGCTGGCGGTAAATTAAGCGGGAAAGGTAACCTATGCAAAAAGCAAAAGAATAACGAACTGGCAGGCCTTAAGCCTGCACGGTAGGTAAGAGCGAAATGCTGGGGAAGAATCTGCAGGATTCGACGTCTGTGCTCTTGTGCGAGGCTTGCGAGCAACATGCGCCGGACGTAAACGTAATGCGTACGACCAGGAGAAGAAAGTGAGGTATAAAGCCATCGAAGGATTTAACTAAGTGTAAACTCTGCGAGAAAACCAACTGCCAAGGGAAGGGACCGGAAAAAATTTGCCGTGGCTTCCAGGCGGTTTGGTGTGCAAATACACGGACACGGCGGAAGGGTAATATTGGCACGGTGGGTAACGTAAGTTGCGGTTTTAAGGTTGACGTCAAAATCGTTTCTACTGCATATTTGGCCATTCACTCGGAGCATCAATATGCACATTGTCATTACTATACTGCTATATTAAGTTTGTTTTGTTAGTGCCCCCTGGGTGCCTTAAATGTTAAAAATATTTATTATTTATTAACAGATTTTTTATGATTATTTTGGGCTACTCGCTCGATCGTCGTTGTATATTACTGTAGTCTGTGAATTGGCAGAACAAAAAATCATTAATATTTATTTGTGGAAGTTCTGCGAATGGATCGACAGCTGCCTCGTAACTCGGTGACATTGTGTGCGTTGACCTAGGGGATTCAAGTTCTGCTGCAGTCAAATGTGTAGCCCCCCCCAAGTTCAATTCAGTTCAGTTTTATTGAGAGAAATTTATTGAAACGCCCTTGAGCACCTTGTTGGTGATATTGACTGAAAATGCATCGATACGGCAGAGATTTCAAATAGTGAATGCGGACATGATTGCAGACGAAAAGTGCGTAGCTGTCAGCTAGTGGGAAATACTAAATAAACACCACTTTTCACGAGTAGTATAATGACACACGTCTCGTAGCCCGGCTCACTGTCGATGCCAAATGGCATGACACAGTAAGTGAGACAAAATTAAGCAAAAGAAGACAGGGAAAAACGCTTCGCGCAGTTTTCAGAAACAATGGAGGTTCTAAAAGCAATTTTAGGGCCTTTAGGGAGAAAAGCCTGTCGCTCGTGGGTGGAAAATGTACACGAGGTAGGAGCATCATGTTAATGAGGATTTGTAAGGCAGGATAGGGAACCCATAACGGACGTCATGAGTATAGTTTAGTAATTCGGTATAGTTAGGGTAGCAGGTAATGCCTTTAAGTCACTTTATTAAGGGAAGAAGGCTTTCGCCCTTGAGCTCCCTATTCATAATCAAAATCGTATAATAGGTCCACCGTAACAATAGTACATAATACAAATGTACAAATGTAGGCTTAACATCAACGATAAGTGTGAGCCAGTTGCAAGGTGCTGCTACTGACACTTTGTTCATTATATCTGCCACAGTTTCTCAGCAAATGAGAATCAAGTTTGTGTTTAAAAATGTCAACAGTATCTGAGAGGACCACATCTTCCGGGAGTCCGTTCCACGCTCCAATGACCCTCTGCGAGAAGGCGTTTCGTCGAACGTCGATACGGGCCGGTTTCTTCTGTAGTTTAAAAGGATGACCTCGCAGATGGTCAGTCCTTTGAAGATCCAATTGAAATTTTGTGCAAATACAGCCAACATTAAGTAAATATTACTATAAAATAGTGCACAGCATGTAGACACCTGCACACTTTAGCAGTGACATTTATGCGAAGTCGTCGTGAGGATCGTTCGTGAAAATTGTTGAATCAAAGATGCCTTCTTCATCTGCATGCGTAAATAAAAATAATTTGTATATTTAAGGCCCAAGGGCCTCTTATAAAATAATTGTCATTGGCAGTAAAAAACTCCTTAATCGGTGGATGAGTTCAGTGGGTCACCGATTTCCAAAAAACTATAGGAGAGAAAAAACTGCCTTTATAGGTAACAGGGTTTGATGTGGTTAGATTGGGACCTGATGTTCAGGGTTCGGGACGTTCATGGTCATGGGAAAAAATAATATATCGTTGAGGTAAGAAGGGGTCATCCGAGACAACAGGGGAAGACAGTAGAAGTCAAGGCAACATCAACGAAATACGACCCACCTGACTCCAGAGCCCATCGAAAAGTTTACGATAACCATTAATAGCGACCTCGAAGACCACAGCGAAGGTTGCAAAAACGGATAAATGTTCGCAGCCCTTGGAAGTGATGCTTGACTCTGACTCCAGAGCCCTTCGGAAAGTTGGCGATAACCATTAAAAGCGACCTCGAAAACCACGGCGAAGGTTGCAAACACGGAGAAGAGTTCGCAGCCCTTAGATGTGATGCTTGAGTCTGCTTCAAATTCCAGGAGGACCCTTTTCAAAATCTACAACTTGCGTGTTTGGAAATGAAACAGACAGAAACGACTTTATTTCCTCTCAATTTAAATGCTTATACTATTTGCCTTTAAAATCGATAGTGTAGAAGACAGCCTAATATCGAGTGGAAGGTTGTTCCAAATAAAAGCATATTTGGAGGTAAAAAAGCGAAAACGGTTAGATGTGGAGCTATGGGGTAGTAAAATTATCATGGAAGAGTTATGAATGGCGTAAGGTCGGTCTACCGGAAGGAGAGCGTTAATTTGTGGGAGATAAGGACTATTGTTAACGCGAAACAGAAAGCATATACCAGCTTCGAGTCTTCTTACCCAAAGAAATTTAATGTTTGCTAACTGATATCTATCTGCATAACACATACCAGACCCAGAAACAGAAAATATTTTACGAATGAAAACTTGCTGAACCTTTTCAATCTTACTACGGTCATTGTGGGTCATGAGACCAGAAAGCGGACAGCAGTATTCTAGTATACGGCGAACAAACAGGCGGTAAAGTTTTCACTTCATTTCTGGAAAGTGCCGTACCGGCGCTAAAAAATCTAAATTCCAAAATTCCAAAAGCAAATATCTGTGCGGCCTTGGCAGAAATTCGATCTGCATGAGGTGATAATGCAAGCTAATTCGTGTAAGAAAGACCCAAATCCTTTATCATAGATCTTTCTAACAGTGGAATATTTTGGAAGATAATGGGTCCAGGAAGCCTTGTGGGACCAAAACACATGAAACTAGATTTGGATTGAGAAAACACTATCTGCCATGTAGCGCTCCAACTTGAGAGGATACGCAAGCCTGCGTTTACTTTATCAACACAACTACTGGCCGTGTCCTTATAAAATGAATAAATACACTGAAGGTCATCAGCATAAATGAAATTCTCCGAATTATTCAGCATTGTTGAAATTTCAGTTACTTAAAGAATGAAAAGGAGGGGACCTAAATCCGTGCCTTGTAAAACGCCACTCGTGATCGCCTGAGGCATCGTGTAGCTATTGCCTACTAAGACCTTCTGGCTGCGGTTAGACAGATATGAGGCAATGAAATCAAGGAGGGGAGGCCTGATGCCTAGGGCTTCCAGTTTCAATAAAAGGTGCCTATGCGGCACCTTGACAAAAGCTTTACTAAGGTCAAAGTAAATCATGATGACTGATTGCTGTTCATTACGACTTGAAGTAACCAGGTTAAGGAATGCCAAGTGGCAGGTTTCGCATGATCTTCCAGGTATAAATCCATGCTGTGAAGCGTTTAATCGTTTATTTTCTTCACAAAAATCGAGAATTTGATTAAAAATGATCTTCTCCAAAAGTTTGGCTAGGGCTGGGGTTTTATGAGCACCTCGGTAGTTATTTACGTCCGAACGAGATCCTGACTTGAAGACCGGAAGAATAACAGATATCTTCCATGATTCAGGAAAGAGACCGTTTAGAAGATAAGCTGAGAATAAATGACTAAGCCATCGGGGGAAGCAGAATGCTCTCTTAATAAGTGAATTTGGAAGGCCGTCAGTTCCCAAGGAGTGTGAGTTTTTTAGAAGGATAATGTGCTTACGAATTACTTATATGGAGAAATCTATGGTACTAATAGTATTGACTGAGCATGGCTGAAACGACGGGACTGGTTCAGATTCCGTCGTAAGGTGCTTTGCAAAGAACGAACTGAACAGTTCAGCCTTCTCAGACTCATCTTGCACCAATTTTTTATTTTCATTCAGCAAAAGGGGGATTTGGTGACCTCGTTTAGCGGAGGAACGACGACAAAACAGTTGGGCAATAGATTTTGCAGAGTTTCACTTGCTGAATGCGCAAGATTCCCTCTGTTTGTCACGTGCAAGACGAATCTTAGACGCTAATTCAAAAATCTCTGCGATTCTAAGGTGCAAAGATGATGAACTAATAGACTGGTCTTTCAACTGTCTTTGCAATTTCGTCAGTCTAGACAAAAGAAAATGAGGAATGGTGGGGTCCGAAGCATAAGGCTTAACATTTTTGATCGGCACAAATTCCAAAATGCTTTTTGAAATTGCCGTCATTCAGTCACAGATAATCGTTGGTATGTTCTAACAGTGCTTTCCTGTGCGAATGAATGGTATCTCTTAAGTAAATGTACCTTGAGATTGTGTTAAAAGGTGAACGTCGAGTTTGCCAATAGGACCTAATCGGGCAGTCCGTTCCAGGCACCGCTTGCTCGCTGTGAAAACAAATGGCTGCGGACATCCAGACGGGATAAGGATCATCGCAGTTTGAGAGGATTCCCTTGAAGGTAAGTTGAAGTGGCGAATGTGAAGAAGTCATCAAACTAAAGGGCACAATTCCGATTTCTCACGATCCGGTATGTCCGCATGAGATCACTTCGGATCTGCCCACACTCAAGAGGAAAGGGGCTTAGTGTATTAAGTCTGCCTTCGTAAGATAAGGACTTAAGGCCCTTCAGAATTTTTGCTGCTCTCATTTAGACGCTTTCCAGTAACTTTCGCATACGTATGTTTACATCTAGGAGTGGGTAGTAGAGGTCAGGAGATTATTTCCGAGGTGCCAGAAATGTGACAACGATACGCCCTTGCCGATAGTGGCGTCTGTCGACAAGGTTGAGAAAACAAGCGAACCTGCCACCATCGTCAACAATCCGTTAGTAGCCGACGTAAGGATGATGCATACATAGTGGATGCATTTGACACAGAAAATAATTTTCACATATAAAGGTTACTCAAGCTTTGTAAGTATAATCATACAAATAAGATATTTTTCGCCTGCGACAAGACTACCGAGGTCGGCTGGATTTATAATGGGCGTTGCTGTAGCAACTTAGCTTCCTCTTAAAGCCTTCATTAGAAGTGCATATAAAAACATAATAGAGAGCATTCCAAACTTCGATCACTCTATTACAAAGGAAGCACTCTTGTGTCAGTCTGTCAGTATATTTGAGGAAAAATTAGGCCTGCGCCTTTGAACTCCCTATTGGTCACATCAAAATCTGAAAAATTAGAAACAATGTTAACAAGTTTTAAATCAGGAAAATATAGTGCATCACATGGTGCTGTGTTTGTTCAAGGTTTATGTGTCACATAGCTCAGGTTGTGTTGTAACATATGTATTACAAGTCGGTGTTTGATTTTTCCACAGATTGGGACATATCAACCACCTCAAGTTGGTTATTCCACGGGTGTACGACCTGCTTAGAGAAAAATTACTTCCTCAGATCCAATATTCCTTGGGGTACAGGCAGTTTGATAGGATGTTTCCGGAGATTAGTTGCAGTGGCAAGTTGGAAAAAGGTGTCACAGATGAGAGCACAGTCCAAGCCACGCACGATAGGGAAGGTTTGTATCGAATCTCCGCGTAACTGCCTGTAACTCAACGGACAGAGATTGGGGTTATACAGGTGGATCTCAAGTTGTACTGAACATTTGCTTCTTACCAATTTTGTAGCCCACCGCTGCACCCTTTAAAGTACGTTATACTTCTTCCGCATCCGCAGTCTCTGGGATTGAATCGCGTATTCAGGAGGTGGCCGAATGAAGGTACCGAAGGTTCTCTAGCAACAGTCTTAATAAAAGACCATGAATGCCCGCTAGATGGCGTAGAACATTAAAATTGAAGTTCTAGCCACCTTAAAACAGTGCGTAGATGGCTTGTGGTTGTCTTTCATCCAGATCCGAGATATTTCTGCATTTCTGCTTTTTGAAGTGAAATTCCGTTTAGATGGTAGGATAGCGCATCAGGGACCAGATTTTGAGTTCCCAAGCGCAACAGAGTGCATTTGTTGTTAATGCAACATACAGGGTAGATGCATTCATGTAGCAGTTTACCGAACAGTCGGTCGAAATTCAGGCTCCTTTATTCTGTCTTGACATGTGATCGCCACCTAGACCAACAACTTCGTCGGCGTCAAAGTTAAACACATGCAGACTTTGGGTTTAGCCTACTTACTGATAAGTGATACACATACATTAGCGTTTTGTAGCCGCCATCTAGTTCCTGTAACGTAGTTGCACATCCGAAACTGCACTAAATTCGTAGACAAAGCCTGATTTTTTATTTTTGCGATGGGGTCTTTTGACCGCATTACTTATTGTCGGATTGTGGTGGCAGGCCTAGGGGCCACTCCCATTCCAAGAGGCGCGAGGGATCTCGCCACGGTTTCGGAGCCCTCTTTCGTGCAAGGGATACTATCTCACGACCTCAGTGGGCAACGCTCCTTAAGTCACGTTTTTAGCGGCAAATGATTTCATTCAGTGAACGCTCAAGGACAGCCTTTAGCTCTAAAGGGCTCCAGCACGAGCTTTGCCTCATATCAATTGGCGCTGACTTGCTGCAGTCGGTTTCTTTTCGTCGGTATAGCGTACGTATACATTTTGCTTATGCTGCAGTGGGTGGGTGCTATTGCAACTTAATTGCTGCGAAGTGTTTATTGGGTTACATTAGAAAGACGTCGCCATGTTGCTGTCTGTTTGGCGGTAGACGAGACGGGAAAGTCTGCCCTCCACTTCTAATTCCATCGTGAACTTTAGGTCGGGAACTCTCAAGTTCAAACGCTTTTTGTAGTTGTTGATTCATTTGTGTTTGAGGACAGTGAAGATTTCCTTCATGTAGCGCACTCAACCTCTGGGCTTATCCTCTTCGAATAGCCGTCCCTCAAGTTTTTGTATTACCACCTCAGGAATGAGCCCAAAGATTGGGGACCCCACTGGGGTGCCTTTGATTTGCTCTTATGAAGTCTCTTCCAAGGTTAAAAAAGACTTGGCGCAATGAACCATGAGTTCTATGAGGCCTTTAGCTGTGGGCTGATCTTCTCTCTCTGCTTAATTCCGTCGTAGAAAATCCCGAGTTGTTTCGATAACAAGTGCCTGTGTTATGTATGGGCAAAATGAGATGACATCAAATGACAGCATCCGTTTACCTGATTAAATTGCAAGAGCCTTTATTTTTTCTTGAAATTGTTCTGCCGTGTAAACTGTCGTCAGTGAGCCCACCTTAAGGAATTTCAGCTTCTCAAACAGCCTGTTTACCAACGCCGTATGTAGGCATGCCTCGTAAGGATACGCCTGATGAACGTCTAGCTTGTGTACTTTTGGGGGGCCGTAGAACCATTCAATGGCTTCTTCAGTGGACTCAACCATGTACCAGTCCTTGATGGTGATGACCTTTTCCTTTTCTAGTCAGCCCAATATTTTGCTCACTATGCCGGAAGTGGCTGTATGTTGGTGGTGTTGCTGATCATTGAGGAGGACTCGGATTTTGTTTTCGTAGTCAACTATATAGAGCAAAACCGTTTATCGGTAGTTATCGGTTTGTAAGATAACTATTTGGGCATCAACGTGTAACTCCCGGACGGCGTTTTTTCTTTTAGATGTAAACGGGCTTGTCTGCGTGAAATAAACATACAGGTGACCTGGTGTCGAAGAAGGTCCCTCCTGCTGTCTGTGACGCCAGTTTGGCGTAGTGCTCATTCGAAAAAGGCAACAAAAGGGACAGAATCCGCATCGGTTGTCTTGAATCCAGGCTACGTTGAGACGCACAGAGACGAAAAGGGGGCACGCGCTGCGACACAGATGATCAGCACGTGGGGAGATCAAAGAACCACTAACGTCCCAAATATGGACAGTCTCAAAGCAGAGAAGATTGCAGATGACGGCTACCAGGCTGTTGGGCGACCAGTGGTAACCACCTCAAGCGACGAGCCACACAAAGTAGTTCAAACTTGATTGGTCGAGTACGCATGCGGAAGAATAATGCAGCATATAGCGCGAGCCAAGAGCCAGAGTATTCACTTTCTGAAGATGAAAAGACGGGACAGTTATCCGAAAGGTCAAATAAAAAATATAGCACGTTTTAGCAAAACCTGCTCCTTACCTGGTAAGATGGGTAAAAGGCTTGACAACCAAGCGTCTTTTCTTGCCGCTGTTGAATTATGGCAGTGCTTCGTCAACGGCTTGCAGCTGCCTGGAGCCCGTCAGACATCTTCAGCGTTCAGTCAACGTTTCACAATTACTCTGATGGACAAAGAGAGTTTAAATGCCGTATGGGCCGATCACTTCTTTGCCTCCAAATATACCTTCCTCTGGAATAATATTCCCCTCGAAATTAGGCTATCGTTGAACTTAGCAGTTTTTAAAGTCAAATTACGGAAACACTTAAATTCGGAAGATACAAAGTCCTTGTTATCCGTCTCCTTCCCAAACACACAACTTTTGGACTTTGAAAAGGGTCCCCCTGGTATCTGAGGTGGTTATGTTTTCATCAGATTTTTTTCCAAACATGTCTATTTCTTCCTCCTTTGAGTGATATTTGCAACGATGTTTCGTCCACTTCTCTGTCCAGTCATCATTGCCATTTTCTCCATTCTCCGTTTTACAACCTTGACGATAGGCCTCATGGTCCTTCGTCATGCTCGTGGCGGTTCTGCTATTTTCGCCAGCTCGTCGTTAAACTTCGCAGTCTACAAGGTCACATCTCGGACGTTTCGTTGATGATCAGGTGACCTCTGCCGTTCCCTCATCTTCCTGACTCTGTTGTCCGCAATGGCCTCCTCCGGTTTCACCTCCCTGATGGTTGATCATGAAACCAGGCGGGCGGTGTAACAGTGGTGAAAGACAGCCTCTGCTGTTATATGATTTCTCCAATTACAAGAGGCGTTACCCACCCTCATTCGTTCTCATCAACAGTCCTGTCTCATTTGCACTACAATCAATCCTCTCAACCAAACCCCCTTAACTTTTTTGAAGCAGTTTTTTTCTCCTACGTTTTGTTTTTTTTAAGCAGGGGTTCGCTGAACTCCGCCCCAGCTTAAATGGTAGGAGTTTTTTTTCACTGCTTCCTTCTTAGTTCACCATGCGTTGACTACTATTTTAAAATGACGATATGTTGGTGAATATGAATTAATCTACCAACACTACTAATCGCTCCCGCTGTCTATGTGGTTGTTTCATGGAGAGCAGCATTTATCAACTGTGTATTTATTTTTCCACAACACTAAGTTAGCAATGACGAGGCCCTCCGGGCCTAAAATATAAAATTTATTTATTTATTTATTTATTTATCCATATATCCAAACGATGAGCTGGCATCTGCTTGGGTATGCTTTCCCTTCATATCATCCAAAACCAAAGCTACCTTTGTCAAGTGAAAAATATAGAATCCAAAAATGACAGCTTCCTTCTTGGCCCTAACTATGCTTACTTTAAAACGTTCATACCTATGCCATACAGTTATTCTACTTCATGTTTCGATATTATTGGCCCTTTGAAGATAGGTTATTCCACCTAAAACAAACTGCCTATTTCGTCCAACAATTGCCCAAGAATAAAACTGAAACAAAACCAGTATTGACTGCAACAGAAGGAGTTGCATTACAGGTTTTCTTGACGGAGTCCAAATTGTGCTTTACCGATAAGTCTAATTATCAAATTTTGCTCTCAAGGTTATAACCTCAGTCTAATTTCAAGAACTAACTGTCAGTGTTTCACCCTCACTGATGGCGCATAGGCCGGTTTAAAATACCTGGCTATTGGTATTTTAAATTCCGAATCATCGTGCTAAAATAAGGTTGACTTATAGTTGATTTACTAACACTACTTTCGGTGGTAGGGTCATGTGCAGTAGGTGGGCTTACCCATGAATTCCAAGGATTCTAACAAGAGAATCTCTGGTTCGCAAACACAACCCTCGCTGCAACCCCCAAAGTATAACAGCCGTGGCTAAAGGCAATAACATGAGCGGCCACCGAAAGCGGTCTTCCTCTTAAACAGCCTGTGTGATAATTGGTTAGACCGGGGGAGATAAGACACTGGCGTGGACACAACCACAGCTTAGCGTGCAATTAGTTCACACTGAACATTTTGAAAGATGTGGACAGGATGCAAGAAGTCCTCGTGACTGCAGTATTGGCGTGAGGTCAAACAGTGAGTTTTGGTAGAGTGTTGGCGTTAACAAACATATTTCAAATCATAATCTCTGGCTCCAATTTGTTTTAGTTTGTAACACAGTCTTTGGTGTAGCACAGTATTGACAAAAGTTTAAACATCAATGAAGGCAATGTGAACTACGTGCTTTACCTCGAGAGCTAAAGTTCAGCTCCGGAGAAATATGCAGCGAATTTGTCAGTAAGGAAATTCCTTTACGGAATTTGCGTTGGCAGTTTGATGAAAGGTTTTAGGTTTCCACTTTCTGCACCAATTAGCCATTGAGAACCCTGTTTATAGTTTTTTCGAGGATGCATATGAAACGTATGCATCTCCAACTTGCTAACACCGTCCGGCTACCGCATTTTGGTAGCGACATTTTATAATATCGGTAGACGGGTGTCGGTGACAGATTAAAGTTCATCAGTTTGAAATGCATCCAATATTTATGAAAATTCTTGCTGTTAGCTCACGCGCTTCTGAACTAATACAACTTTCGTAAATAAAATATATGAAACGGAATATATAACCATCCCGAATCTAGAGTAGAGTGGCACCTGACAATATGCAGAATTGCATTATCGCGCAAACGCTAATTTTAATTGGTTAAGCAGTGTCTGCGCCTGCTCGCATCCGTGGTATGTAAGCAGTTGTCTCCTCTTCGGGGTACGCTCTTTTCTTGTCTTTCGTGTACTAGCAAGTTCATTGCCAAACTAAGATCGGTTTTCATCTAAATTTCGAAAGTTCAAACATCTTCCATCTCCGTTGATATTTTTTAGCCTGATTGTAACTATTACTTAATTATAAAACGTGATAATCTTAATTACGCCGTAACGTTTATGCATGTATTTCCCCATAAATTTAGTGCACATAAAGCTAGGTTGCCAATTTTGTTTTCTGCAATCTAACTACCACAATTCAGTATTGATAGGTCATTTATAAGATGATTCCTCAAGTGAAGCGTCGCTTATCGCGTTATAACGTGATATTTTTCGTTTAAAATAAACAGAGCGCTACCGAAACTTGAGAAAATTTCTAGTTTGTTGGTTTTACACAGAGACAGCCTATTTTTCATGTGAAGTTTTTTATTAAAACAACATACAGAACACAGAAACAGCTTTAAAACCAAACAAGGCGTTCTATTTATGAAATAGGGTGTGGAACAAAAAGGAGTTCTACCGTGTGCAGTTCTGCGATAGGTAAAATAATTTCCACAGAATATTTCAATGCATCATTTTCAAACAATTTGTAAGCAATCCATATGTAATTTCATAATTATTTATATATAGGCATATTTGCTTTCACTCGATATGCAAGTAATTCCTCAAGCTTTTCACAAAACAGCTTTTTGGACAGATTGTCTTATCTTACTCACCTGCAAGTTCTGCTGCATATTTTGTAATGTGCTTGAAACAACCTTCAGAAGAAAATAGGGAAGGCCGATTTTCTAAGGACAATTGGTTCCGACCTTCTCCCAAATTGTAAATACGTTTCAGTGTGAATAACATTTGATTCTTTGCAAACTATCTACCAACAACAGCACCAAAGAACCACCGATAGAATAATATATGAACCCGCTCATTTGCCACGGGCCCAACATTAATTAAAAATGAAAAGAACGACCTTTTACGAGTCCTAGACGCAATGTACTAATAACCTAACCGATAAAAAAATTGACATTGAACAACGAGGGGCTGAAAGTATTACCTTACCAGATCCACTACTCCTAAAAATGAACTCAGTACAATTTCGCCATCCCATTACCATTAGGATTTTTTGTCATCGGCCTGAAAATACACAGTGAAATATATTTTTTACCAGGCACATCCAAGGAAATGGTGAGGGCGCAAATCTATTATTAATTTTAACAGAAGTTTCGTAGAGTTGCATACTTTAGATAAGAATACTGAAGTACCAGATGTATGCATCAACCGATATTTTGTTTGTAGTGTAAGCGCAGGTCTTTAAAGGGTGCCAGTTGGTTAACAGATAACCAGACCTTTGCGTGTTTATTGCTCAGTTGACTTCCATAAGCATCCTTTATTTCAACTACAGTAAAGTAAAATTCATCTAATAAAACACAATCGGCGGAGGATCGACTCATTAGCAGTCTTAATATGTTTTTGAAACGCTGTTGAGTCAATTAATTTCTGGGGTCCATTCTCTATTTTAACGTGAGCAATTGCAAATCTTCCTTAATATAACCACGCTTTATTTTTCTCCATAGAACTCTTAATTTCGCAGAAAAGCAATCCTAACAGCTGGGTATCCGTTTTCTTTTTTAAACGTATTAAATATCGTCCCCCAGGTAGGCATCTGCCCTAAGACTCATCTCTTGTTAGGGGTTACTCGGTTACAGTTAACAGTACTTCTGACGCTAATTACAGTCTGAAAGATCCGGAGTCTACTTAGTTTGCTGCAAGTTATATTCTAAGAAGTTGGATATGAAAAGGTCAAGCAGCCTTGGATCAAGTCAATTACCAGCTTGCAAAACAATTGTTGGTTCGCTTGAGCTTGCCCACAGTTTTCAAGAAATCGAGAACGACCTAAAGGCCCATGTCTGTATATGGAATTCGACAACTTGCCTCTCAGTTTTCAGTCATCAGATTATCCAACCCGAAATCAGAGGTCGATGATTCAATTTGTCTAAGAGCGTGTTAAGATGCTCTAATAAATTGCACTTTCTACATGTTAGTAGTCCCACTCATCGATAATACGTTGCTGGTTACATACTCCAAAAAATTATCATTTTAGTCATCTTCCACGGCGAAAACCTCCTGCAGTAATCGCCTGCCAGGAGAACTCAAGGCCCCAAAGTAGCGCACCCTCGAACTCAATCTGAAGGTTATTTATTTACCACAGTCCTTTTCATATTTCAAAGTCTTTTTGCCATTTTAATTTTTTTTTCATGGTGGTTTAGAGCTCCCCCCCGCTACAATGTTTTTTCTTTTTAGCTATTATTTCCCCCCTCCATTATTATTAGAAATTATTGTAGGATATTGATGCAGCGGTCGTTATGACTCCCTTGAACACATTTTTTTCAACTGCACCATCTCCCACTGCATGTAGGTCCTCCGTATATCTGTTTGCTTCAAATTGAGGTCTTGACATGACACTGATAAAAACATGAAAAAACTTTGCCTCATCTAGTGTAAACAGGACAGTTTTAGCGAATGTTGTCTTACACCCGTTTCCGGCTCTCTGTCTGCCGGCTCTTTTTTACAATTCTTCACTTTCACGGTCAAATGCAGCAGTACTTTGCCCAAATACTTGTCTATCAGTAAACAAAACCCTCTGTCCACTCAGACACACATTTAACGCGGCTTATTTAGCAGTGTGAACATCCGTGCACAAACCTGAGCCAAATGCAATTTTCGGTGTTCAACTTATCGTGTGCATAAACCCGCTAGGACCACGCACTCGAAAGAAGCACGAACAATGCACCCCATAAATTCTGAGTGTAGATTTAGTTTCAAATGTGAGGAATATACGTTAGTTTATTTATTTTAGGGCACTTTCTAAAAAAACTGGAGGAAAATGCTGATATCGAGCTATGCATGAAGCATAGTCCGCCTCCTTGACACTTAAAATCAGTTTTTTGGAAACACTGCAGTCGACAGTGTCGCTCACTTCCTTATTACTACTACAATACTTCACACAAGCTACTCCCAGCTCTTGACGGTAGTATGCATTTCATTTCAAGTAGTGAGGTCCCAGACGTCGTCTGAGTGAGATAGATGAAAGGTACCATCGCAGCCTGGCTAATTTCCGTCAGTGGGACAGAATGCGCCGCTGGTTAATAACCTCCTTCGTTGCAGCTTGATGAGCCAAAGTGCGTCAGCTTTATTATTAACGAGAAAATCTCTGATGGGGCTGTGTGGGCATGGATTTGTGTGCGTGTAGACTTTACCTTCTGAGAATTAGAAGACTCGATCGCTGGGACAATATGTTTATTCGCCTGACGTTTCGATATCCGTCACGGATTCGTCATCAGACTTTTCTTTGCTATTCCATTCATAAATAGCTTGTTTGATTCAATTTACCTGGAAATAAGAGTAGGCATGCTAACCGAAATGATGTGAAGTTGTTATCTACGCGTGCCACACACAGACTTGGAACTCAAGAGCATCGTAAAGACTGCATCAGCGAGTCATTTTGGCCTGACTCACAAGCCGGCGCGTAGGACTTAGGTCTTGTGCCGGTAAGTGGCAGTTTTCTTGCCATTGCTATTGATCTGTTGCGGTTGGCCCTAAAAGCATCAGGTGAATTACAGTGAGAAAATGCGATGATTGGCTGGCAGCTCGGGGTTCTTTACCATCAGCCTCATTAACTACTTCCTCTCCCTCCCCCACACACAATCTGATTGTTAGAACTTATAACTTACCTTACCTCTCTCTTCATGGTTAGCTGATTCCCCCCAGCCCACCTCTCTCCTAGGAACCTGATGTGTCTCACAGTATCAACCACGCTAGGCGACGTTTTCTCCCTAAATCTAGTTTACAGCAGTTGGCAACCCTCGGCATTTTACTTGACCCGACACTCTAATAAGTGTCCTTATCTGTTACAATGCCAGAATAGTGCCAAATTTACTGACGGCGATAGTAATTATGGAGCTTTTTATTTGCTTAAAGCAACAGGGGTTTCTTTATTCCTCCTGCTTCTGTGTGCGCTTCTCGTGCACGCGGTCGATAAGTGCTACGTTTGTCTTCTTTACTTACTGTTTTTGTGATGATAGTCGTGGCAATGACCGTATTAGTATCCTGCCGGGTTGATTACCTTCTCCTTTCCCTACCCCTTTTCCACTCGTTGATGAATGCTCACCGATCGTTAACGGAACTCACTCGCCCCACTCTGCTTTTGGGTTCACTTTTGAGTACCGCTAGCGGTCCCGCACAGTGAGTAGTAGTTTAGGCAGATAAAAATTGCCGACGATTTTATTTATTTATCGAGCTGTCTTTAAATCCTCCATAGTCAAAAAGACCCCGTAGATTGTATTTTGACCCCTCCTGGAATTTATATCCACGTGTGTTTGTAGACTTTAACCAGTTCACTGGTACTTGGCGTTCTCCCTCTTTTGAATCAAGTTTAACCGCGACTAGTGGTCAGTCTGGTTTGATACGTCACCTTACAACTTTATTTTTTCTGTCTAACCCGGTCTGCGTTTGTGTGCCAAGAGGGCATTGCGATTACGAGGGAAAGGCAACAGAAAGATCACGTTGATGGCGCGTGCTTTTCTGCGTGCGCTTTAAAGCCCTGTTTGCTTTTATCATCAGCCCATCATAAGTTCACCGGCTGCCTCAGCGTGCGCTTGCCTGTCTCGAGGGGCCAAATTTGTGTTGTGGTAGGTGCCTTTATTGCGCCAGGAGCAGTCGACTGTGACGAGCCGGCAAAAGCACCCGGGACCAGCGCTGGTAGACAGTTTTAATTTGTGACTAGTTCACACGTCTGGCTCTGGTCTGTGAACTTCCTTCGAGAAGCGCTAGGCTGTTCCAGGCGTGTGGTTGCTGACCCGGATTTTGTCGATTTTTGATCACGACTATGGGTAGCGGGGGCAGGGGGCGAAGGCACTAGTTAATCGGATTCTTCGGACTTAAACTCCTCCCCAAGCTAGCATTTGATAGCTGATAGAATGAGCGCCCCTTACCACGGTTTAAGTCCGCTTAACATGCTTTTTTCCGCTCCGTTTCCCGTTCCTGTGGTATCCCGTAGCAGGACGATAAGCTCGCCGCCTGTCAGACGAAGTCTCACTGGCTTCTTGGCCAGGTTGCAGTTCAAAACCGCAGTGCGGATGGCTAAGATGATTTTCCTTCAAGTTAGTATCAACATTTACTACCCGGACTTAGAGTTAAAGTACTGCTCGCATGAGAAGAATCATTCGTCAGCCCGGTCAAATTTGTTTGGATGAAAGATTTTTTCCTATGAGTGCTGCGAACGTGATTAACTACGAAGTCCTCGTCCTCGCCGCTAGCGTGAACATCCATATTTTGCTAATATGCACCCCTTCCCTTCTTTGCAGTTGGGTGAGTTAACCCAACAAAACCTATGCTCCTTGAGGAACGTTCACCAAGGAACTCGCTCGTTCTGCGTTCTGCCTTGGGGCTCATTCTCGAGCCCAGCCAGCAGCCGCACAGAGGCTAGTAGTTTAGGCAGGTAAACATTGCCAGCAGAGGCAATGGTGAGAAGAATGGTAAGTTTCTGCGTCATTAGCCGTCATCAGCCAGTCACACCCCGAGGCTCAAACCTCCAATCTCCTGCTCAGAACTCCAACATTCCAACCATTGAAACATTCATGAGCGACTGTCAATGCTGCCGATCTAAATTGGCAAGGCAACGAGCCATTCGGCCTTCTGATTAAAAGGTTACGGATTGCAGCCTCGGGTAGTGTACCACTTGGGATTGAGCATGACTGGCTGATGACGCCTAATGAGCCGGTAATGGCCATTTCAGTCTCCCTTTTCTTTGGCGGCAATCCTGTATGCCTAGAACGTATGCTTTTTGAGGTATGATCCGGTTGTTGTGGTGCCACGTCTGGTTCTCTCTCACCGTTTACAGCATCTCAGCCTGGCTCAATTTCTGTCCCTGTCTACTGTGCTGTCGTATCCCATCTTCCATTAATTTTTAAATGTCTATTTATTCGGTGTTGGGTTGGCAGTCACATATATATATAATCTTATAAATTATATTCGCGGTCCCTGCTCCGACACACTGCACATGGGCCTTAAGTGATTCGTTGCCATGGTCGAAGCTGCTGTAGTTTTGGGGGCAATTCGGACGGGTTCGAGCCCGCCGCACAATTATGAAAAAGCTCTACGGAGTAGGGAAGGGCAGCGGTTTTTGAATCGTTGGCTCCAACAGTTTGATCACAGGCGGCAAATCAAAAAAGAACTCTCTCTGTCATTTGGTCGGAATTGCGGACTGTACACTTGCTCATTAACCTAACAGATGGTTGGAAAAATTCAACTTTCCACAGCACACTTCCACAGGCATAAATGGCGTCGTAGACGTTTTATAGGGAAGCTAGGCCCTTATAGTCTCTGTCATTTTGTAAGTGTGTGTGTGTGTCTTCGTTTGTACTTACACCGCCTTTGTGCCTCTCGCAGAGTGTAGATTCGCTTTTGCCAGTCGAGGAGCCTTTCATGGCCGGGTAAACGATGCCTCATCAGCTCTCCACTGCTTTTTTAGCTACTGTCTACCACATAAGATACTTGAGGTGATCCTCCAACTGGCCCCAGATTTTGAAAACTTCTGACGCCTTCGCCACACACCGCACAACACTGTGCGCTACCACAGCCCTTCCCCGTCTTTACTGTCATTTATCCGACATAAACACTGTGCAGACTGTGAATGATCGGCATTCACGCTGCAAGCGTGTGCTCTTATCACCAGGAGTGCAATCCATTGTACGTTTTGTCAAGCTTCTGACACCACTTCCGGTATGTTGGTCCCAAGGCTACCGCTATTGAAGCTCCGTCAACAGCTCTGTCTGCCTACATTCTGCAGAAAGAAGAGGGGAGGGGGCAGATTTTGATTACAGTAGCGTGCTATTGTGACGAGCGCGCGACAAGCATGGCAGTCTCGGACCGTAGCTAACCTGCAATGCTTTGGCGTGAATGATTAACGAGCTGAGGAAAAAAATCAGTTACACAGGGTGTCCCGAAAATGCATACACATTAAAAAACTGTAAACTCGGTCTTTATTAAAATTGTATCATTTCAAAACGTTGCGTAGTGCAATGAACAGACGGTTTTGAAAGTCACGCCAAGCCTGTCGTACATGCATCCTGGGATTTCCCTGAAAAGTTTCCAGTACTTTTTCTTCCTGTGTAGGACTCGTTGATGATTGTGGTCTTCCGGACCGTTTTTTGTTAACGTTCTGAACGGTTAAATCAGCTTCAAACTAATCTCTAATTCGAGTGTTGGTAACTCACGTTGGAGGTTTTCTTAAAATTACCTCTTAAACTGTCTTCGCACTTCAACTGTATTTCCACATTTCCGGTAGCATTTTAGGATAAATTTTCTTGCTTCGAAGTTTAGTTTGGCTGTCATTATTGTGTTTAGGGAATGAATTTGCAAAATAAACACAAGCAGTTTAATTATTAGCTATTTACTAACATTTAAAATGTAGTCAAAATGTAGTGAAAAAAACAATAAAATGATGCTTGACAATATTTTGAAATTTTTGAAATAATAAAATTATAATGAACACAAAGATTGCAATTATTTAAAATGTGTATGCATTTTATGGGACTCCCTATATTTAGCTTTTTAATTTCCTCATAAATTATTTTTCTTACTCGGAATAGTGTAGTGTATTTAAAGGTCTACCGGCTCACATAGAACTTTGATCTGAATATTTGGGCCGGAGTAATATGCACAAGCTGCCATCAAGCTGTTGGTAGTTTAATCTTCTTAATTATTGACCGAACTGGCAGCACAGGTACTAAGACGCGAGTTTCGTCGGCATTCTCTCGCTGCTTGACACAGTTTCGAAGGATCCGGCAGAGTATTGACTCACCTAGCATTCCTTGATTGCTTTCTTGTTGATATGCTGATTTTTTAAAATTCAGTCTTCTAATTTTCTTTGAAATTAATTTCTCTGCTTGGTACACATTAGTATATTCAAGGTCTAGAGGTATAGACCGAAATTTGATGTACAGTGGAGTCCCGGCTGACGAGCAGTTTCATTTACAAGCATTTCAGGTAACGGCCGAGCCACTCACAGAAAATGTCTTGCGCTCAGTTAACGAGTTGTCAGTTCGTGCGTGTTTGCGTGCTTGTGTCCGCCGTTCAGTCTTATTCTTGGGGTGTGGGTCCTCGGTCGTCGGCAACCAATCAGTGAACTGATGCTGGTTCCTTAGCTACGTTTCGCAAGACGAACGTTCCCAATGACGAGCTCGATGCTACGACGGATTAAACTCGTTAACTGTGGGTCCACTCACTATATATATGACCGAACTCCATCTACCACTGCGGGGATAACCGAGTAGTATTCACTAGCAGCCATCGGGAAAGCAGTAGTATAAATTTATGTCTTAATCTCCAATACTGGCAGCAGCGATACTAGCTAGAAGCGCGGACACGCCTGATTCAGCGGTATTATGTCATTAGTTGACACGCCTACGAGAGATCCGGTTCATCGATGGCTCCCTGAGGTTCCTCTGTCTGCCTTCGGGTTGGTATACCAGTTTTTGAAAGTTCAGCCTTTGGTTTGCTTAGAAATTAATTTTTGTTTGCGCCATACCTCCAGTATATTTAAGGTCTGTTGGCATAGACCAAAATTTTAAGTGTATATTTGGGCTGAAATCCGTCAAGCACTGCACAATAGACACCTGCTGCCAACGGACAGACTGTATTAGTATATATTGATGCTGTAACGTGCCATACTAACAGTTCAGGTAATATCAAAGGGCTCAGACACGGGTGTGTCGACAACGATCTCGTGGCTCAATGATTAGGGATGTTGACTCTGATCAGAGAGCTCGAGAGTTCAAGGCTCAGGTTTGAAACGACCTAAGTCTGGGTTTGACTATCTGACGACGGCTAATAAGCCAAAAATCGCCTTCTACTCTCCCTTGTTTTTGTCAGTAATGTCCTTCTGCCTATATCCTTGGCGGATGTTCGAGTGAGAGCTCTGATAGCAACGTGGACGGACGAGTGTGTCCTCTAACATATCGGTGTACGCGTCTCTATCACTGTATATTCCCGATCAAATACCGACAAGACAACGAGCTAGTAGCCCAATGGTTAGGGGGTTTGACTTTGATCAGGGAGGTCGCGAGTTCGAGGTTCGGGTGTGACCCCACTTGAGTTGGAGTATAACTAGCTGACGACGGCTAATCAGCCATAACTGGCCATCCTAATCTACCTTGTCTGTGTGGGTAATGTCCTTCTTCCGATGTCATTAGCCGCCTTGCGGTGTAGGCTCGAGGGTGAGTTCCAGTGGCACCATGGACGGACGAGTGTGTCCTCCAACAGATCGGTGTATGCGTGTCTATACATACATACACACATAAATTTCGATATGCGCCTATAGACCTAGAATATACTGATCTATATAGGCAGAAAGGGTAGTACCGACAAAGACAAGGGACGGGAGAATGTTCTCTAACTCATTGGTGTACGCCACTAACAGATAACCGATAACAGAAATTCAGTTTCAAGGAAATTGAAAAAAAAAGTAAAGTGAATTCGAGCTAAGGTTCTGCTTTCAGTCAGTCGTTGATGATAGCATGCATTTCCAGTTGAGTTGGCTAACTAATGGCTACTCTGAGTTTGGGTTGCGTGAGTGCGTGCGTGCGTGCGTATGTTCGGGCAGCTTGTTCCCCCCTCAAGCTGTCGTGAGGACTGTTCAGCTCTCTACGCCTTCTCTGCTGTCGCTGCGTGCAACTTTCGTGCACGTGGGCGCGCGCGTGCACGTGCGAGTGCGTGCGTGCGTGCGCCCAATGGGTTTTTCCGTGTTTTAGTTTCGTCCAGCAGGTGTTGGCGGCGGCGGCGGCGCCGGCGGCGGCGCCAAGTTAACCAC
Source organism: Ligula intestinalis (assembly GCA_036362985.1). Classification (NCBI taxonomy): domain Eukaryota; kingdom Metazoa; phylum Platyhelminthes; class Cestoda; order Diphyllobothriidea; family Diphyllobothriidae; genus Ligula; species Ligula intestinalis. The sequence continues at coordinate 26,363,519 of JAYGXS010000008.1, forward strand.
CGTCTCAGTGCCTTTTAAATAGGGTGTTTACTTTTCAGCAAATAATTTGCAAATGATTATTCCCAGAGGCTCCTGGGATACGCCTTCGCGTCTTTTTTTTCGCCCGCTCGAGGGCCAAAAAGTCAAATGTGCGTCGGAGGGCAGGTTGCAGGGCCGAGGGGTGGGGAGTCGGCGTAGATGGGTGGTGATCACCGATTGGTTACGGAACTCACTCTTTCCGTTGTGTTTTGCGACTCACTCATTCACTCCCGAGTCCAGCGGCTACCATACGTTGGCACAGAAATACATGACCGATAAAGACAGGGCAGTCCGGAATGGTCATTTCGGGCATGTTAGCCATCATCAGATAGCCTGGCCGGTTTAGTCTCCCTTTATCGGTAATGCTTTTCTGCCTATAATATATGCTAGCGGTTGAGCGGTTGATGGTTGTGCTCGAGAACGAGTCCGAAGGCACAATGGAGTGAGTTAGATCCGCACCGATCGAAACCGGCAAGGCAGCGAGCCCGTTGCGCAGTGGTTAGAGTGTTGAACTTCTAAGAACAAGGTCACGGATTCCGGCCTCGGGGGTCGCTACCAGTGGGGTTGGGTATGGCTGGCTGATGACAGCCAATAAGCTAGAAATGGTCATTTTAGTCTCCCTAGTCTTTGTTGGTGATGTAGGACTCTGTCTCTCTGGCTGTTCTCTCCTTCGGGATCCAGGAATCCGTTTGTCATCAGTCCGTCATTGTGACCTCGTTCAGTTGGTTCGAACTAACTGACTGGTCGCCGGACGACGTGATTGAAAGTCGGAATGCCAGCCCGACTTTCAGCAACACTAACCGCCTATGAACTTACAGTCTCTGGTCTCGCTGACCTGGGATTCAGAGCTAGCTAGTTTTTCACGGTATGTATGTGTCAGACCTGGTGACTCAGTGCTTTAGATTTCTCACTCCCCCTATCACTGCCTTGTGAATTTATGTGACGGAGACCAAAAGCGAGTCTTTAAGCCGTATAGGCTAGTGTCGCCAGGCTTGAGCGGCAAATGCCACCTCCATCAGATATTACTGACAGTTCTTCGCTAGGGGGCGATTCGTGGGAGCTCTAGGGTGGTGAGCTCCATAAGCGTAGGTGAAGTAAGCCTCGTGCTGACCGAAGAATCAGCGCTCGCGCTCGTGTATCAGGCACAACTACTGGCCTGAGCACCTACTCGCGCTGAAATCAGTCTGTCAGTGGACCGTGATGGACAGAACGAGAGGTAGGGGGAGTTTGTGTTCACTGGAACACGACAAAAAGGAAAGCAAATGTTGGAATGACAACTTACCGCTATCTCCCTTCATCACTGTGCGACTTCGCCCCAACTACAGGTGGGATGACCTATCACTCGCCAGCCTCTTCAGGATTCCCATTTACAGTTTCTTCTCCTCCTCTTCCTCAGCCAGCTTGCTTCTATTTATTGTCGATGAGGTTTCTTTGCCTTTCCTTCCACCCCTCTCTATCTTCCTTCAGTTTCTCGTCGCACTGATTCGCATTCCAGCACCCCTTAGTTGAACCATTTGAAACGGTCACATATATATGGACCTGTTTTGTGAAGCGGGCACAATTTTCGACGAGAGAGCACTTCCATCCAGTGATAAAAGTTTAATTTAGGCACACCAAGACTGCATTCTTGTGTAATACAAGACCGGTGATAATAAAGGCTATATCATTTGGGCATTATAGAGGAATGAAAATTTAAATAAAAAGCAGAGCGTATGAATGTAGAAAAATTGTACTAATTGTTTAGCTACTCTAATATTTGGCAACAAAAACACAGCCAATAACAAAAGGTGCAACTACGCAAAGATCAGGAAATGCTCAAATGTGCGAAACAAAGCAAATAACTAGAAAGTTCCAAAATTAATGTAAAATTAAGTAAAAATTAAAAACCACGTGTTACTAATAAACGTAGATCTAAACTACAAATTCAAGTAAACTTACTAACTAAAAAAGCTAAACTATGAAATAACTGAGTAAAATAAAATCAACTACCTAAAGGATGATAAACCAAAGTAAGCCTAAATAACTAAACCAAAATAAATTTGATTAAACGTAGTGATTAACTAAAAACTAAGTTTAAAACTGAAATAAAATGTAAATAAGCTCAATAAACTAAATAAATTGATGTAAGGTAGAGTAAACATGCAAAGAATCTAACTTTAAGGGCAGCTAATAAATCGAAAGCTGAAGTAAATAATAAACTAAAACCAAGCTAAACAAAGGTAACCTAAATTAAAATAACTTAACTAAAATAAGTCCAAAACAAAAAAACAAAATCATAAACTAAAACCAAAACTAACGAGAAAAATAAAAGCAACTATAACCGTGCATGAACCACATAATAAACTACTTATGGCGCACTTTTCTGTTGCGAAAGATTAGATTATTCAAACAATTTTGGGACCTAAATTAAACTCTCACCCATACAGTACCATAGCAGAACGTAAAGAAAGAAATAGCGCCACACTGAAAGCTACACGGTCGATAAGACAATAACCTGGGTCATGCGTTTTTTATGACGAGGAATGTTTCCATAGATGCCTAGTCTGCTGACGTCCGAGGAGGAATAAACAGGGAACTGCGCGCCATTTTGTAGGCAGCTGATAAATCAAAGTTATTTTCTTTCTCAAATTGTTAAAAACTCGGTGACCTTGGTGGTCGGATTCGAACCACTGCCAGCAGGAGACGGGAGGGCTGTTCTACAGCCAAGGCTCTAGCCAACTGAACTACGAGACCCCCATACCCCCTATCCCTACTCACAGTGGCAGCCGTAGGTTTAATCACAGGTGGGTCAGGCTAGCCGCCCAACCCAACCTATGTGGAATGTGCCAATCCATCACAATAAACCTAATTAATTATTGGACCAAAGAAAGCATGTATTGGTACGAAGTCCGGGCAGCCTTTCGCGACCACGCTGAACGTGTACGGGTGAGGCTGGATTTAGGTGCGTTTGTCTGTACGTTGCGCAATGGTGCAAAGCTGTGTGCAAAAACAACTTCAGCCTATTCGCAAACAGAAGACGGCTGGCGCCCGAAAGCGTTTCGTCGCAAACTCATCTGTGGACTTAACAAGGGTGGCAGCGATCGTATGAACACGGTTGTGACGTTAGCCTCGTTCTACATCATAAGCGATGATGTCTGTGTCTGTTTCGTTGTGCTGTCTCTCTTTATCTCTGCTTCACACTGAAAGAGCACCATAGTTTCCGGATAATTGCCCATGCGTCAACTCTGCATGATCTCAGCTCGGCCAATGCCTGTTTTTGTGAAGTGTCTGAACATCTGGCAGTCTCACACAGGTGGGCACCGCTCAAACACTTTTGTATGAAATCCAGGTACTTGCATGTTGGGGACCAGGTCTTGTACCGAGTACACGTAGACGAGGTCATATGCTACATTAGCAGCTGCGCTGTTTCCTGCCTCAGTCCACTGACCGCAGGCTTGGCGGCAACTGGGGCCTGGCTATGGGGATATACGGCTCAGCGCCCTGTCCTCTGACGCGCTTTAAATTAGCACAATGCGCTTCAGACCACGGCTTCGAAAGACGCCAACTGGCGGGTTAACTAGAACCATGCCGTCAGCTCAGTGTTTGTTTGTCTTGAATTGCTGACTGAAGCCGCAGTATGTCCTTCCCACTGTCACCCTTATTTCATTACCAAGGCGAGGTATCTGAGCCAGGGGGTGACTGCACGCTAAAGAGGCGGATCTGGCGACGCCAATCATTTGGCCTCTCCCCTGCCTTCGGTCTTCTTGGCTTCGTTATGACACCGGGTCTAGGTGGGGGAATGGGGGAAGAGTGCGATAGGTGCAGCGAAAGTCTGCTCTTAATATAATATAATTCACATGCTTGCTTCCAGCCACCTGCTTCGATGCACGCGGGGTGAGCATGGTCGAAACAGATGGTTGAAATCCCCTCTCCAGACACTCCAAAATGCGATTTATCCCAAGCCATGACTCAAGCTCTGTGTTGTTGTCGGGATGGGGGGGGGGCGGTCGATTCCCAGTTGATTGTGTGGACCTATCGCATAGTGTTAAGGCTATTAACCCATTACCTCTCGGTAATCTCATATGAGATCACTTAAAGATTAAGAGCTTTCGTAATTATCGGTCTGTACATACGTATATTTAACTTCCACGCTATATCTATTGGGTATATTTCTCTGATATCCACATGAGATTTTTAAAAGTTTGCTCTAAATTAATTCATATACAAGTTAAAAAAGTCACAAATGTACTCCAAGTTTCATAACAAAAATCAAAGTGGTTAAAATTATGGGAGGTAATGGCTTAAGGTTAACCCTATCAGCTGCGATCTTCCAGGCCCTGTTTTCTTATGAGAGGAGAGGGAAGTCATGGGAAGGCCAGAATAGGAGGACGAATATATTCTTTACAGAATGAATGGGAGAAAAGACTGTAAGAAAATGACTATCAGACGCTCGCACAACCGCAAGCCAGTGGATGGTGTCTGAAGTGAGGTCTGCTTGGCAGTTGTCGCATGAGGACCTCTGTGATTGGCTGTTATAGAGACCGGAAACACTGAGCACTTCCGAAAGTGCACTTCGACTTGAGCCAGTTACAACAGGCGTTCGAAAGTACATTTCGTGTTGAACCAGTCACAACAGACCTGTATAATTGTAATGGGACGAGTGACCGACCATTCTAAACAGTCCGTCTTCGTGCGCATGTCTGGAGTCATACTGTAAGGGCGTCCGCCTTCTGTGAGACTCCAAACGTAGCCGTACAGTAGCCTGGTATATGCTGTGGGCAACACACGCAGTCGGGTTGTTTAATTTTGTCAGTCATGTTTAGTTTTTCCTGCCTTTGGAATGCAATGGGAGAACGAAGGGTGGTGAATGTGCCGTACAGGATTCCGTTTCGCCTTGAAAAAAGCCGCCATGCGCAAGTCACCAACGCCCGCACTCGATCCGGTGCAGGTCCTCATGATCCGCGTCATGGGTTTGGGGAGGTGGTGTGTGTACGCGCGTGAAAGCGCACGAGATCGGGCTTCATTTCATAAAACATCCACTCGGACAGAAATCAGCTGAGATGCATCGGGACCTGGGCCGTCCCCCTCCCTCGCCTCCAGTTAACTGCCGGCTGTTTCGTTCTGTAGACACGCGACAAATAGCAGCGCAACCCGTGCCTGCCGTGTTCATAACTGCCTCCGCAAAAACTAGGCCCCTTTGCTGGCCTGGAAATGGGACTGAAAGGGAGCGCAATCCTGGTGTCGCACGTATACCTGCATCGTGATGGTTGGTCTCCTTTAAAGTGCGTTCTAGGCAAATCAGTGCTTAATGCATATGTAATAGGGACGGGCGCTGGAAATGTACTTTCTGAAGCCTGAGTTTTCCAACTTAGAGTTCAGTCCTTTTTCTTACAACTTTCCTACCATGCATCTACAGTCCCATCTTGTTTCACTTGATCCCCTCCAGAGACTATTACGCGATCACCATGATCTGCCCTCCGCCATTTTGTTGTACCTGTAGCTTCTTTACCGGGCGCGAACTCCAGTACATTTGGCTGATGTTTCATCATATTCTTGACTTGGAGGAGTTGGCTTTTGATGCCACGACTATTTTAGCCGTCTTGTGCTCCTCCTCCTCCTCCTCCTCCTCCTCGCACTTTTATGGCCAATTCACTGCGCGTTTGGCCCGCGTACTCTACACAGCCATTACTGCAGTGCATCTTGCATAGGACGGCTTGAGGACGTGGTCCGAGTAAGATGTCGTCCGCACTGCTGCGTTTTAAGTCCCCTTCTACCAAACTCAGTGTAGTAATGTCTGTTCAGCCTACGCGGGTCAAGTACGCAGTGAACTTACAGTACGAACGTGAGAGAGAGAAAGCACAAGACTGTTTTTTGGTCCAATGACCAAGTATTACTCATTGCTCATCACACACTCCCGTTCGACTTCACGCAGCCGCTCGCCTGCTTATATTGAACAATGTTTGACACGAGACTGTGGTCTAGACATCAAAACTTAGCCCACTCCTTCCGTTCGCATGACCGCAGTCACTGTTAGTGAGCGATAACAGTTTAAAGTAATTTTAGGTACCCTTTTTAATTTGTGAGGAAATTGCTGCGTGAACTTTGCGTAAATTCTTAGGGTTCAGTGCAGATGTTAATTTGAACGCTTGAGGTTAAATCCCTGAATGGCTGGCGAATAACCGCGTAATATTCACAAGCTGCCAATTGACAGGCAGCAATATAAAAGTACTTAACTATTTACCATACTGGTAGTTGCCTTTTTACCCCTCTCCAAGAGGAGACGAGTAAACGCAAGAAGCTGTTACCGATTAAGGTGCATGCGGAAAGTCTTCTTGGCTCATTCACTCGACAAGGGTTGAGTTGAGGAATCCTGTCATTCCGCTCAAGTGAAAGACGGCGAAACGATGTGGCAGTAGCCATCTGGTCGGAAGCGTCACCACTTCAGGCCAGCTGGCATGTATGTGCGTGCGTGGTTTAGCCCCATTTTGTGGCCTCATCAAACTTCCCCGAAGGCTATTTTTAATTGGGCACACTGCTTACCACAGCCAGATACTCTTTAAAAATGGTCCCGCCTACTGACACATTTCACATGTAAACCCGCTTGTGTTCACACTCCGTCCGCAGACTGGACAACCCAACGGCGTTGCTCCACTGGTTGGGCGTCGTGTCACAGCAACATGGTTGCTGTGCTAACGTTTACTGCCTACTTTGCGGTGGCTCATTCACACCTTTGATTCGTTTTCGGCGGACTGACTGTCAGTATGTCAGCGTATGGTGTTTGCAGGACATGGGTTTTGTTTGGAAACGAGGGCTCATCGGTCGGCGGTGCCAGTGCACTTTATCGTACAGGAGTAGCCTCGTTTGGCAACTTATATTATTAAGAGATTAGTACTCGAGGACGCGGCTGTGGTTATCAGAAGTACAAATCTCTGATAAAGACCTGTTAGAGCATTCCCCTAAACACTTGCGGACAGTCTGCTGCTCCAGTTAGTGCAAGCTACCGTGCTCAGGGCGGGGAAAGAGCGACTTCCACGCGTTTGCAAGCCACGGAGCTGACTGCCTCGCCCGGCAAGCCCGGCAGAATTGCTTTCAGCTCCGGATTCTGCGTGTGCTGATTGGATAACTTTTTACAGGTGCTTCTATTGGCCTCGTGGAGGGGAAGGGGAGGGAGAGGCAGCCCCCTGCTTAGCTGGCACTTCCCCCCTAAATTGACAGTGACGTAGTGGAGATAATAAGTTCGCAAATTTACTACCTTAATGACCATAATTGCTTCTTCCTGGCTTTCACCGCCCCCTCCTGCTCCTACTACGTTTCACAGTAAGAACCAAGAAAAGGAACTCCCCCCTTTCGCCGGTACTAGACACCGCCCTGGGGGAGGATTCTTTTTCACGTGCCCTGCACTTTTTTGATTATTATTACGCCAATTACCTTTTTCACGCCGACATGCGGTTAGAAAGTACCCCCCCCCACCTATCGCTTACCCCGCTGTTCCCAATGAGATTGCGCCTCAATTTTTAACTGCTTCCTTAGACGTGAAGAAGTTCAGACAAGTTCACTAACCCTCTATCCTCCAGTCAGGACTTTGCATCTCCACCAAACTGGCAGTCTCCAAGCGCCCGGCTGTCCCTCTAAGTCCATCCTGTTGTCATGGTAGCGCGCAGGTTACGAGACACGTTCGTCCCGTTGCCCCTTGTGGCTTGGTATGGCTGGCTGGTGACGTCCAGTAGGACAGAAACTACCACTCAAGTCTATCTTAACTTTGTTCGGTTTGCGTATGTACTACTTTGACGCATTTGCTCTTACCTTGGGAAGAGGGGGGGGGCAACGAGCTTGCCTCCACCGTTTTGCGTCGCAAACCAGCTGCCTAAGTACTGTCAATTTAGTGTTCTAGTGTACTCTGTTAGAAAAAGAAATCACCCCCTGTCTGTGTGCCGCCGTCTACCGCTCCGAAACTTCCGTCTCTTGAAAGCGCGCGCGCGCGCGCGTCTCCTTAAGCTGTCTGGCAGCGAAGTATTATCACAAAATTCCCCTTTTCATACTCTGGCGCACCTGACCGTTTCCGCGCCGGAAAACCGGATTTTGGTAAGGCGTAGCAGCGCTAGGTGAAGATGGGCAGCGGGTGAGCTATCCCATTCTGCCGCTATGGGGGGAGGGGAGAGCCGGGGAGAATATTGAGAAGTAGGAGGAGGAGGAGCGCAGTTTCGTCCTGGTTGGGGGGAAAAACCAGGACGCTAAGCAGACCATCATGCTGCTGCTACTGCTAACGGAAGTAATGTTACAGCAGCAGCAGTGGCGGTGAATAATTCATCCGTGTATATGTTCGACTTCCTGCTTCAACATTACTTCTACTACAGCTGCTGCTGCTACTGCTGCATTTTGCTAATGTCGGTTATTTTTCCCGCCCCCGCAACTGCCACCGCGGGTTTCTTCCGAACGCGGCAGCAGCACCGCTAGCCTAAACATGCGCGCAGGTGTGCTTGGTTTGGCCGGAAGGGAGTTTATTTTCGGGCGGTGACCGCGATCGCTCTCTCTCTCTCTCTCCAGCAACAAGTAGTAAGATCGCCGTTCTGAGACTGCTGCCATTCTCCGACATCCAGTCCATCGATGACGGGACGAAGAAGGTGATGGTGGTGGTTAATTTTATTAGAAAGGTTTAGCAGATTTGTTTGATTTGAGTTAACCAAATTATGAAAAACTCGAGGCGTTCGGCGGTGTTTGAACCCGCGTAGTAGAGAAGGCCTTTACCGGAGGCCAACGTTCTAACTACTGAGCTACAAACGCCCCACCTCGCGCCAAGAATTAAATAACACTTGGGTCCATATTACCCGCCCAAGTTTACCACTCGTATGGAATCCACCAATACGGAACAGCAAGCTGACGGCCCAAGCAGGATCCCTTAAGCAATTATCTAGAATAGACCAAAATGACTAACAGGCTGATTTAATCATTAGGAGGTTTGGCAACTTGGCTTAATTTGAGTTGACACCTTTGTGAAAAACGCCTTGGGCAGTCAGCCTGCTGCTATGTATTGGTGGATTCCATACAAGCGGTTTAGGTGGTCGAATAATATGGACACAAGTGTAATTAAATTCATGGCGCGAGGTGGGGCGTTTGTAGCCCAGTGGTTAGAGCGTTGGTTTCTCTACTAGAAGGGTTCAAATCCCACCGATCGCCTCGAGTTCTTTAAAATTGGGTCAACTCAAGTGGTTGCTGTTGTTGCTGGATCAATTGCAAGGTAATTGGCTTTAGAGCCACGCCTTCCGGATCTTCTGCTTCATATACCGTACGGTGGCAGAGAGTCTTCGGACGGTAAGGTCGATCGGCGCTCTCAGTCTGTACTGGACACCAAACTTCTGAACTCTGGCGACCGTCTCGGCTGCGCATTCCATCAGGTGTTCGTTGGTCTCCTCCTCCCTACAGGCTGCACACGTGGAATCACTAGTCAGCTTGTACCGCCTCCTGATATGATTCAGCTTTGCACAATGTCCGTTCCCGAATCTCACTAGGGTCGTTATATTTAGCCGAGTCATTTTTTATTCTTCATCCCAGTTGATGGGGGCCGTATACGTTCTTCGCCCGACTTCATGTGTCATTTGTGGCCTGGGGGTCATTCGTCTAACTGCTTTCATCGTTGCCGCAAAGGATGTCGGTCTAACGTTTGGTTTAGCCCTGGCCGTTGATGCTTCAATGTCTGCTTGTTCGTTCCCGGGCGTACACACGTGGCGTGAAATCCACGCAATTTCCACTCTCCTTCCTGTTGTGGCTCTCTCTGGGACATTCTTCACTTGTTGTACCGACGCTTTCTTCATGTCTTATTTTGTCCCGAAGTTCTGTAGAGCATCTACAGCGGATTTACTTGTCAGTAAGGATTCTAGCAGAACTCCAATCCTCGGGTCGGCGCTCTAGCCATTCCGCTGCCGTCATTAGAGCTTGCATCTCGGCATCAAATGAGTGAGCTGTAGTATGCGCCCCTTCTCCTGTTCGTTGCAACTGTTGAGTAATTATTGCAACTTCCCTTCGTCACCACGACTCCCGCATCTCCCTGTCTGCATCCATCTATTGCCGAATCGTCGGTATAAATAGTCAAGGACGTTTCTGGTAGGGATTTGAGCGCATCCTCCATTAGTTGCCAGTTTTCTGCCGTCTCTGCTAGTTTTAGAATTATTCCTTACAACTTAACAGCTTAGTTTAAGGAAGGGGCTTTATTGATATTTTTCGAGAACAGTGCTGTTGTAAGGCCTGTGTCTGGAATTTATTTAATTCTGCAGTGGATAGTTTCTACCGAAGAAGCATAAAATCTTCGCAGCATTCACGCGGTGTTCTTTAGGTCGTTTTCAGTGGTTGATCATTAGGTTGGTGGTTGATGCGAATGTCTGAAGAGGTACGTCAGTCGTCAACTTCCTCCTCCTCCTCCTCCTCCTCCTCCTCCTCCTCCTCCATAGTTGAGTGTATATCGGACACCACGAACTTACCCTGGGTGGAGTGTTCAAGTGACCCTTAGGCAGCCGCGACTCTCTGAACGCGCGTGCGTGCACTCGGTCAGCATGTCGGAAAGTGCTCTCTGCGAAGTCAAAGGAACTTAAGGCAGGGGATGGGCGTTGAACAAGGAGGAAGCCGGACGTCCGTGGTGGCAGTTTAGACCGGGAGTGTTTGGGGAATGTGGAGATAACGGGACAAATGACATTAGATGACACCATCTGCGCACCTACCTCATTGGTTGTGACGTCATCACGTCAGTCTGGGAAATGACTCCTGGTCCACACAAACCCGGAACGACCACAAGCGTTGGCCCTCGCTTCCCACCTCCAGCCCCCCCCCCCCTCCCCCGGCATCTTTGCCCGGCCCAGACACAGACTCGGACCGTACAGACCCAAGGGTAGACGTGCGCAGTGGAAAAAAATCCCACAATAGTAACCAACCGTTTTGCTCCTTCCCCCCCCCTCCTCGCTTTATAGGGCTGCCCGCTAGACACAGTCGTGTTCAACGAAAAGCGCCATCTCTCTTCCGTGTAGCAGTCATCCCTACGCCAAAATTAGTAAAATTGCGCGGCAGGCGGTTTTACAAGCAATTCAAACAAACGCTTTGTTGACCCATATGTCCTGCTCTCATTCTCCCGCGCGCTGTCGTTAGCCACATAATTTTTGAAAGCCGCACACACAGACTGCTAGTAAGTACTTCAAGAGGTCCAGCTGTTGGTCCACTTTTTCACACACAACTTTCGAAAATCCGCTGAAAAAATGGGTGGTCACGTAAACAGGAGCAGGAACCGCCCACGATAAATGTGGCTTTGCGCCCAATTTCGTAAGGGGGAAAACTAGGGTTCAAGCTTATCGTGAGGATTAAGGTTAAGTGTAGGGTCAGGATGCTGTTACAAGTTAAGGTTCTGACTCGCGTTCACTTAGAGTTTATTGTTAAGGTCTGCGTGTATGCGTTTGACCATCGATTTCTATGAAGTCCACCAAATGCACCAACAGGTTGGTACAGAAGGTGACGGCCTCAGGGGTTAACTTTAAATTGATAGCTGACTTATTTAGCGCCAACCACACTCTCCACCTTCGCCCGGAGTCTCGATTTCACCAAAGCAACCCGAAGCACCGCCCAGCAGTAGACATTAGACTTTTCGCGGGTACTACTGTACTATCTACCCTTACCCTTAGTAGGTGTGAAGACAGGCCCAAGGAGGCCGACACTGATACGGTTACTACTGTTTTTACTACTACTGACTAGCAATGTAGCCAAGTCTTAGTAATACTGCTACTATTTCTGACGCTAACATTAGTCAGAAGTGACGCTGGTTTGAAGTTAGCGCTGGAGCTCATAATTTCTATGTTCCAAACACGGAGTGGGACATCTGGGTTTATGCTATTTCGGCTAACTATATGTTCGAGACCCTGTGCATATCAGGGCTTGTCTTGTATTCCGCTCTCTTAACTTTATCCTCCCAGACTGTCCGTTTCAACTAGGACCTGGACTACAGGGACTAGGATACTGCTGCTAGTAGTACTTGTCGAAGTGCTAATTCCAGTAACCATAGTTACTAACACCATTAACTATTACGTAGTCGCCGGTTATTAAGCCCACGGTTAATAGGCCCAACCGCGTAGTAAGCCCAAATCAGCTTGGGACGGAATTTTAAATAGCGAAATCCGCTGGCTAATAAGCTCAGTCGCCGGCTACAAAGCCCAGTTTGCCAACAGGATAGAGTGAGATTCTCATCTTTTTTGCGTGCGCAACTGGTTACAGGCATCTACAGGCATCAGATTTCACAAAAATTCGACGATTTCTCGTGCCTGGGGAAGGACATCAAAGACCACTTGCAAGTGAAGTTTCCTCCAAAACAACTGATACTAGACCGTTTTTTTAAACGTGTCACAAATCATTTTTCTGCTTTTGTTATTACGTAAAACACATATAAACAGCATTATTTTCTTGTACATAAACAATCTCCACACATAATACAGTACGCATGTAATGTATAGTGCCTATCCTGCGTTTGCTAATCAAGAACTAGGACTCTCCGGTTATTGCGCCCGCCGCTTATTAAGCGCAATTTGGTCTGGGCCCGAGGTGGGCTTAATAGCCGGCGACTACTGTAATGAAGTGGGGTTAAGATAAAGGCTAGTGTTAGGCTTAGGACACGGTAGCACATAGCCTCACTGGAAATTTATTGCAAAACCACCTATTTTAAGCAGGCGAGCGGGCATTCCTACTTTCATGTCCTAAGCGCCATCGTCACACTGCATTGGGGTTTTGACTTTGGAGGTAAGATTCGTCTACTGAACTGCTCCTCGAATATTTGCCCGGTTTGGAGTCAAGTATTTGGTTTCGTGGATTCTAGTATTATAATTACTTATACCGCTGTTAATGCTTTTAAGGTTTCGTTAAATGGAGCCAAGTCTCGCTTTAGTGACCATTTACTTACTTGTGGTATTTCAAGTCTTCAATAATGTCTCCTGCCTTTGGACAACTACCGTGTCAATGGATGAGAACGTAGGCGGGGCGGCTTCTGTGACATATATATGCACTCTCTCCAGCTTTTCTTCCTCCTCTTATTCCAAGAAGCACTCGCAGCATTTATGACGTCAATAAATCCTTCTACCCGCCCCCGTCTGCCCCCCAAAAAACCTTTTTACCTTCTAATTAACTCCGAGCTTAAGTCACCATTGTCTCTTGCGTAGTCGTTCCGTCCTCTCTCTCGCCCAATCAGTCACTCAGCCCCCTTCCCAGTCTCTGGTTTTCTCTCTGCTCTTAACTTTCCCATCTGCCCACCCCTGCCTCCCTCTTTCTGACCCTATTGCCCGGTAGGCTCGTTGTGGAAGACAAACGAGGCAGTGGCCAAAGACAGCATGTCATCGAGTCAGACTCATGGCTTGGTTAGTCTGTCAGGCAGAGGAAAGCAACTGTCAGCGGGAACTTTTAGGATCTCCTGTAAAACCTACCCGTTTTATTTCAATTTTATTAGTCCCCAACCTGAGGCGCGGAGGGGTAGAGGCACGGAGAGCAAAATGGGAGTCGGCGATGGTGGGTGGGTGGGTGGACGTGGAGCGAGCCATTAGCACAGGCCCAAAGGCCTATCCGCCCGGCTACAGGTCTTTACGATATGGTGGTCTACCGATACTTTTTAAGCCTCCACTATCAGGCTAGTTAGAGCGGGTGCATTAATGCCCGTCTAGAATTTTCCTGGGTCACTTTTTGACCAGCTGCTGGCCCGTTGCAACACACGGACGGACGGACGGACGGAAAGGGGGGGGGGAACTACAGCCAGCACAGACACACACACACGTCCCACGATTCAAAACGTGTGAATCACCCATTCGTGTTGTCGGTTCCCAATGGCTCTGAGATCGCGTGGTGGCCGTCGTTCTCGTGCCCATTCGCGCACATATATGTGTGCTATTTTGTAGCAAGCTTAGTCATGATCGGTAGCAGTAGCGTCACCAACTTGAGGTCAGGCAACGAACCCGCTGTATCAAGCTAGATAGCTGTGGGAGGTTGGTGTTTGACCGAGGGGGGGGGGCTATTAAGGATGAAGCATCCAATATAGTCAGATGGGCAGTGCAGGAGTAAGCCAGGATAGATTTGGCTTCAGGAGAGCACGAGGGAGAGAATGCTGCAAGCATCTACAAATAGCCAAAATAAGGCTTGAGTTTGGCTGATCGGAATAGTATAGAAAATAGGCATCCACGAATTTCCATACAAAGGGTTGGAATATGCATATAAAGTCCAGGATTAGATGTCAGTTGAAGGTCAAGGTTCCGGAAGGAGGATATCTTATTAGACAGGCTGTCTAGGACTTCAGGACTGGGAGAAGGTCGAAATCAGAAAATGCACTGGACTGGCTTCTTAATTATTCAGGAGACGACCATTGGCTAACGATCAAAAAGTCAGTTTTGTTTCACCTGGCAAAGCAAACTGACTGTCAAGATGGCCAGTAAAGTTTGATCTTTACCTAAAAGTGCTGCCTATTTAACGATGAACTTGTAGGTGTATTGATTTCTCACTGGGGGACTTCTATTAGCAAGAACCAAAACAATGTTTTCCTACGCAAATCCCAGACGATTTCAGTAAAGTCCGTGTTTACCATCCGCGGAATTTATTTTATGGGACTGGAATATACACAAAATCTTGGCCACACCAAGTCTGACCAATTCCTATGCTAGGACACCTTTTGCATGTTTATATGGTAAGACATTCTTGTGAGACCGTCTGAAAATAAATTCCCCCTCCCCGCCCAAGTGTCTTACGGAATTCGTGGTTCAAGGTGTACTGCTTGATTAAGGGGGGGGGGTAAATAATGCGTGTTTAATGCATGGGAAGTAGCTTAAAGCCATTTGTACTTGTTTTAGTGAGCTAAGTACACATACGAACAGTATCAGGGGACGAATAAAATCGACCAACGTAAACGCATTTGTGGTTCAGCAAGAGATGCCTGTTGACCAATCAGCATAGTAGGCGACCCCTATTGGTTGAATAGACGGAAAGTCGACCTTGGGCCGGGGGGATTTATGTTCAGGCGATCTCACAAGAAATTCATACCCTAAAGTAAAAGTAATAATATTAAAAGTAATCACGAAACTAGGTGTTAGGGGTATCTAAGGTAGTGGACCAACTTTGTTGGCATCAAAAAGTGTTTTTTTTTCAAAATGACGTATATCCTCTGAGGCAACACCTTCTCACCTGTCAACAACAGCTCTCCTGTCTCCCACCTCCTGCCCACCCGTTATATGTTCTTCAATACTCTCCGAGGCATATATAAAGTCTGCTATTCTTCCCGGAAGATATTAAATAAATTTGAAACATCGTTTCCCAGGTACAAATTTGAAGGCAGTGTATGTATCAGAATTTAATGGCACCATAAATTTCGTGAGCACTCATCAGCCGCTTCCGCTCGCTGCATAAACAGAATAACGAATGATAAATTACAGAATTGAATTCATACAGAAAAATCCATCATTAAAACATCAAGGTCACTTGAGTTAGCTAAGGGGCAATCAATAAAGTAGGAATTCAAACATTGTGGGCAGCAAAAACGCAGTAAAATGTCTAAGGCAAAAACATCTAAGGCAAAAATGTGGGAAGGGGGTGGGTAAACAAGGAGCCGGTGCTACCACGGCAGGGTTAGGTTCACCACATATACGAGAGTCATTAAAATTATGTACAAAGAATGTGCAGTTCCTATTTAATGGCCAACTGTATAGACAAGTTGATGGAGTGGCAATGGGTAGTCCTCTTGGTTCTACCTTTGCAGATATATTTATGGGTCACCTCGAAGAAAAATCAACTTCTACATTGAAAAGTACAACACTCTATAAAAGATATGTGGATGACATCTTTGCAATTGTTAAAAACATAAAGGAAGCTAAGAAACTACTGTTAACAATGAACAGTTTACATCCAAAAATGAAATTTACGATGGAAGTGGAACGTGGAAGCCAGTTTTCTTTTTTCGGCGTTCGCATGACTAGGCAGAAAGATGGCTCTATAACGCGTAGAGTTTTCCATAAGAATACATGGAGAGGGCAGTATTTGCATTATCTAAGTTTTGTCCCCTTACAATGGAAACGTAACTTAGTTTGTACCCTCTTCCAGAGGACAAGCAAAATCTGCTCAATGGATACACTGGATGCAGAAATTGCCAGCCTCAAGGAAACTCTTCTCAAGCGTGGTTATCCAGCTCACTTTATTGAAAAGAATAGCAAACCCTTACGGCAAAAGGTTATAGAACAATCAGCTCCGAAAAAACCTGTTTTCATTTCCTTGCCATTTAAGGGAGACAACACCTTAAACACTATCACGCAATACCATTGAAATGACCTATTTTGCAGCTGAGCTTGTATTTTGCAACTCGGTGAAGACCCTTCCTATTCCAACTGCGAAGGATGCCTTGCCATTGTTCGCCACTTCTAATGTTGTTTACCAATTTACATGCACTTTCGGATGCAAGTACATAGGACGAACACAACGGCAATTGGCAGCCAGAGCAAAAGAGCACTTGCCGGGTTGGTTATTAAGACAGGAGAATAGGACTCCCCGTTCTTCTATCACCGAACACCTATTGGATACGGGTCATCCTGTTGACCTTAAAACATTCTTCCGAGTACTTGTTCGGGCACGAACAACTCGTATCTTACGCTACCTGGAGGCAGCATACATAAGGCGGTTTAAACCCGACCTATGTAAACAACTGGAGCATGTTGTGAACCTAACCCTGCCGTGTTAGCACCGGCTCCCTGTTTACCCACCCCCTTCCCACCTTTTTGTCTTACATGTTTTTGCCTTAGACGTTTTTACTGCGTTTTTGCTGCCCACAATGTTTGAATTCCTACTTTATTGATTGCCTCTTGGCTAACTCAAGTGACCTTGATGTTTTGGATCGATTTTTCTGTATTAATTCAATTCTGTAATTTATCACTCGTTATTCTGTTGATGCAGCGAGTGGAAGCGGCTGATGAGCGCTCGCGAAATTTATGGTGCCATTAAATTCTGCTACATACGCTGTCTTCAAATATTACCTAAAGGTGCATTTTCCGTGGTGAATTGATGGGATGCAGGCTCTGTGTTTTTTTGCTTTGGGTGGATAAAAAAATAAGTCCCGAAGAAACCATGGAGGACTGGCTACCTTTCAGACATAAACACCGTGACCCTCTCAAGTTTGCGTTCATTAAAGTTTTTCCCAGTCAGCCTGTTCCATTTTTAAACAGCCCCATTTTTTCCAATGAACCGGGGTAGTAACCCTCGAAGCAGGACAAACTGCGAAGCATAAAATAAGCACCAAAGGTCCTTGGAACGGGGCAGGATTTTTATGAAGGTCGTTCTTTTCTTTAAGTGAGATTATCTTGCGCGACGGAGGAGAACAGAACCAATTCATTTCAACGTCAAACATCCATTTTAGTGACATTTTGCTGCTGCTGCTGTTTGAAAGTGCATTTCTCACGATCAGATTGCGCCTCGCGCATTCGTGTTCCAGGGCCCTTTCCCCAAATGGTTTGTTTGGTCCTGTGCAAAGTGCGCGCGCGTCTCGCGACTGCTGGCCTATCATGTGTCCAGCCCCTCATCCCCCACTTCGCGGACATAAAATTCGTTCTCCCCACTTTTCGTACTAAAGTGTCACTCGCTATTTACCTTTCTGCTTCTCTCAACTCTCACCGGGTTTGGCCGTAATGAGGGGATAGCGGGGCAACAAAAAGGAAAACCCACTTTCTAGTCATCACTCCTGTTGTGAGGTTTAAATGTGCTCCGTTTCACAACTGCGTTGCACTATCCAGTAAGACCTGACCTGCGTTATGGCCCAGTTTTCGGACGTCAAGCTAGTAAAGTAAAACAGTGGAATGATGAATTCGTCTTCTGTAGCATGTAAGAATTACCCGTAAAGTGCTATGAAGCGACAATTGTATTGGGTCATCCAGCAAGACGCTACTGGCAATATGGCTCAGTTCTCGGACGTCAAACTAGTATATTGGGAGGGTGGAGTGCTAAATTCGTTCTTCCTAGCAAAGCAGAATTGCCTGTAGAAGGTAGTAAGTCCCAACAGGGTTTGCTTTGCGAGCTCCTTGGCAAAGTGGAGCTTAATTGTTACTTGACTAGATCGGTGAAACACCGACATTCATCAGTCCCAACTGTATTGCACCCTCCGGTAAGACTTTACCAGCCTTTTGACCCTACTCTCGGACGTTAAGCTGGGATAGGGTGATAAAGTCGTTCGCTGTAAAAAAACTCAGGGAGCGCACTCGGCCACGAGATCTGCTTATGTCTTATTAGGCACGACCTAAGCAAACATACGGACTTGAGGGGAAAGACGATAGCCCGTACGCATCGAGGGCTACCACGACCTACAGAATGTGATCGATCTTATAAAATGTTACCCGGAAGATATTGACCGAAGCTGCATTGCCCGTAGTGGATTCCTTGGACGCAGGCTGTGATTATTGCTTTAGATGGATAAAAAAGTCCTGAACAAACCACAGAGGAGTAGCTCACCGCAGTTATAAGCACCGTGACCTTCTCAGGTTTCCGTAAATTACGGTTTTTCGACGTCAGTTTGTTCAATTTTTAAACAGCGCCCATTTTTCAATGAACCGGGGTAATAATCCTCTAAACAGGATAAACTGCGAGACCTAAAACAAGCACCAAAGGTCCTTGGAACGGGGCAGGATTTTTATGAAGGTCGTTCTTTTTTCAATTAGGATTGCCTTGCGTGACGGAGGAGAACAGAACCCAATTTATTTCAACGTCAAACGTCCATTTTAGTGACATTTTGCTGCTGCTGTTTGAAAGTGCGTTTTCCACGATCAGACTGCGCCTCGCGCATTCGTGTTCCGGGGCCCTTTCCCCAGAAGGTTTTTTCGGCCCTGTGCAAAGTGCGCGCGCGTCTCGTGACTATTGGCCTATCATGTGGCAGTGATTAACACGCCCCTCCGCACCCCTCCGCCATCCTCTTGGATCTTTAAATTACTTTTCTCCCTTTTTTCCCACTTAAGTTTCACTCGTCATTTACTTTTGTTCTTTTCTTCAGTCTACCCCGGCTTGGCTGTAATTATGAGAAAACGGGTCGACAGCTAGGTATATGTTATTGAGCATATGGGGTGTAAGTACAATTTCGAAAAACGAAAAGTCCCATACTATTCAGCGCTCCTCTTGCCAGGCTTAACTGTGCTCTCTGTAACTGCATTGCACCATCCAGTGAGACTTAAGCAGCATTTTGGCCCAGTTCTCGGATGTCAAGCTAATATGCTGAGAGTGGAGTGATTAAGTAATCTCCTGTGACATGTAAGAATTGCCTGTAAAATATTATGAAGCCACAACTGTCTTGTACCATCCAGTAACACATTACCAGCATTTTGGCCCAGTTTTCGGACATCGAGGAGTGCTGAAGTCGTCCTTCGTAACAAATCGTCCGTAATGTAGTAACAAGCCACAACTGTATTAGGCTATCCAGCATGACGCTACCTGCGTTATGACCCAGTTCTCGGACAGCTAACTAGTATATCGGAAGAAAAGAGTGATGAAATCGTCCTTCACTGTTGCATGCAAGAATTACCCGTAAAGTTTTAAGAAACCACAAATGTATTACATCATCCAGTAAAACTTTACCAGCATTATGACCTGGTTCTCGAACGTTAGGCTGGGGGTGACATGGCAAAGTCGTCCGCTGTAGAATCTCGAGGAACCCATTCTGTCGCGACACCTGCTTCTGTCTTATGAGGTACGGCTTAAGCAAATCAACTGAGCTACCAGAACCTACAGAAACTGATCATGTTCATGATAGCCATGTAAGTGCTTATCAAGTCAAGTTTGGCCGAAAGCTAGACCAGCATGTCTGTTTGCACCTCCTGCCAAGTAACGCTAAGTAGACGAAGTAGAAGCGTATAAACCTGTCCAACGCCGTCTCTCCCCCTTATGCCATAAGTATAACAATTCTCTCTAACGGAAAGCGAATATCAGAATTGTTGCTCATATTTCATGAGCTGGGTCATTTTCTTTTTCGTAAAAAATATCTGCCCTCCAATATTAGCCTTGTTAATTCATCATTCGTAGGCTCTCTGTGCTGATAATTTCATGAAAAACGACCTTCAGCCTACCATAGGTCTCTCACTCCCACGGAACAATATAATGGTGTCGCTTTTTTTCTCCTTTTGATCCTCCCTTCGTTTCAGTCATTCCTATATATATCTATATAGATGGGCGCTTCACATTCCAATGATGAGGTTTCGGATGAAAGCAGCAACCTGGTACGTGATTAGTACTCAGTTTGCGTTCCAGCCTCATCAGGGCATCCACCCACCTTAGCTAACGGACTGCTGCATCGTTAATGCGCCCAAATGCATCCTGTGTGTGGCTCATAGTTTGTCGTTGCATTTGTTTTGTGCCATAACCTTTGAGCCCTCAAAAAAGCACAAACTGCAACAATGAGAGTCAAAGTCGGCTCGATCGGCTCGAGCCAATTCCATGGTCTGTCAGACGTTCCTTGTCAGAGCTCCCAGTGAAAAGACGCCTCTTTAAGTCTCCCCACCGACCTAAGCCGGCAAGACAACGAGCCCGTGGCTCGATGGTTAGGGCGTTTGATTCTGATCAAAAGGTTGCGAGTTCAAAGCTCAGGTGATACACCGTTCGGGCCTGGATATGACTGACTGCCGGCAATATTGTCTGCCTGGACTTCTATCAGGCCCGGAAAATGAGGCCCAAGGCAAAAGCGGAGCAAGCCAAATGAGTTCCGTCAACGGTCGGTGAACGTTTTATCAATGAATGTCTCAATGTTTTGCTTGAGGCCTTTTAGATGTTTGCATTCGATCGGCCTCCCTATTCATTGTCAGTAACAGTCTCCGCACGACTGTCCGTTGCTATGCTGTGCCGCTAACGGGGTCTCCACGACTGAAGACCTAAACCATTCGGTGGAAACAAGCACGTGTGAGGTGTCATAAAAGCCACCGCGTCTCCTCTCCTCACTAACCTTCCTATCTTGGTTCTGCTACTCTGTCATGGTAGGAGAGGAAGATCTAATCAGACGCATCTTTTAGGCTACAATGTCAGGATCCCTGCGAGTGTCAATATAAGCGAAAATTCAAGTCCTAGGAGGGGATTTGGAAGAAGCAAATTTGAGACAAGAATTCGATTCGCCTGACGTTTTGAAATCAGTCGCGGAGCCATGATCAAAGATGGTGGATCAGCGATGGATTTCGAAACGTTCGACGAATACAATTTTTGTTTCAGCAATCACATCTGTTTTCTTCACTTGCAACCCTAAAAATGCGGTTACCTTTCTCTGGGCGCGAAATTCGGGGTCAACTGCTAGACCACATCTGCCTCAGACCTGTATGCGTAGTCGAGAAGTTTTACTGACAGTGGAATGCTGGTTTCTGACTTGTTTACTATCATCAGGTGGTTATGCGCGTGCAAGTACCTTCAGCACGTGCATCTCAACCCAGCTGATCATCGATCAGTCCTCCGCGTTATATCGGCTGAGAAAACTGCGATAGCAAAGGGTGGGGACCAGCGCCCTCACGTGCCGCCTTCATGTGCCGCCCCCACCCCCCCCCTCAGGCACGCTCGATAAGACCGAGCACTTATTTCCAAGCGAGCGAGCGCGCGCACGCACGCAAACACCTTGCGTCATTCATTGCAATGCCCGCTCCTGATACTCATACCCTTTTCGTTTGCGCCGCGCTGGTTGCGATTGCTCCCTTGACTTCTGTTTGATGTGCTCTTCTGTTTGATGTGCTCTTCTGTTTGCCAGTTCTCGCGGCATCACTGACTGCTGCGCGTCACTTTCTCTTTGTACCTCACCCTTTGAAAGCTGACTCACTGTTTCAGTGCCTTAAAGGACTTTTGTAAGAAAACGTGGGTTTTTTCCTTACACTTTCAGTCAGCTGTTTGTCTGTTCTCCCCACCTCCACTTCATACCCGCTCTCCCCCTCTCTCTGTCTCTCTGGTGCTTCCAGTGCAACACCACTGAAAGTCCTAACAACCGACTGGCGTGGTAGGGTTTTATTACCATGTCCATAAAGGGAGTTTGCACTACCGGTTCGCACAGTGAACGGCGTTTTGAACGTCTTGGACCAAAATGGGGAGATTTGGGGGCTGATGCGGTATGACTGGTTAACACCACGCGTTTGTCGGGTTGTACCGACGCGACACAAGCAAACAGTCATACATGGGGTGAAACCCCAGAGGACTTCACGTCGTCAACAGGTTGACCGTCAATTTCAACGAGGTCCACTTATTCTCATACAATAGGGCGGCTGCGGAGACGGGGACTTTTGCGTGAACTAGTTAATAGTCATAGTAGACGTTAGCCGCATCTATTCTACCTCTCTCTCTCACACACATGACGATGTCCACCAGGAGCTTCAAAGAGTTAAAGCAACGCGATGACTTCCGTGAGACATACAGCAAACGTAGTATCGCGGAGAATAAACCCCACTCTCTCACCACTTTCATACTGGGAACCGGTTGTCAAGACAGAGGCGCTGACGGCTGGCGCGACCAATAGTCAACACACGGACCAACAGGACGCCTCGCTAGGTAGGCTTCCAACTGGGAGCGCCATAAAGGCCACATTGAGCCATTGAGTCTGACTCGCAGCCACTCAACTCCACACGACAAGACACGCAAGGGGCCGACTAAGGTGTATGCGTTAGTTGGCAACCCTCCAAGCCACAGCTTTTAGCGCACCGGGGTAGTTTTAAGTGCATTTGCTTGTCTATAGTGAGGAATGAAATACGTCGATGGTCGAGCTCAGTCTCTCTCCCACCACAAGCAACAGGCTACCGTCATAGGCCACCACACACACACACTTGAGACCCGTTTCATGACAGTGTCAGAAAAACTGGAGGTGAGATATGAGACAAAGGGCTGTCTGAGCATGAGTACGCGCCTAGGCGTGCCACCGCACAACGGTGTGTGCAGCATTTTTTGTTGTGCTTAGCTCCAGTAACGCTGCCTGCTCTTGGTCCTGCGCATATTCCTTGTGGCGTGTTGTAGCGGGCAACCAACCCCATTACCACCTACCTGCCTGACAGACTTGGATTGTGGAATAGTGGCGGAGAGTGGGACCGACACAATTGGCAATCCATCCTCATCAAAATCGTTCGACATACCTGAAGCTACCATGTCACGTCAAGATTTTTGCCTTTAAGCCTGCTATCTGACAGACTCGGTCAATCTTTTGGACTGAGTACCCCATCCTTTATATGGCCATCACCGACACTGGTCCAACAAAACAGCGGTCAGCATCCTGTGTTTGGCACGCGTAGACGGGTGGCTCAGCAATTGGTGCCAACAACTTAACCGGGCTCAAATTCCGGGCTGTAGTTTGCCTGGTGCGGCTGAGGGAAGAGAGTGCGGCGAATGACTGCCTCATTATAAACTGATTCATGCGTTAGTTGCCCCGCCCACTCTGTGAAGCATACGGTCATATTGGTGGCTACTGTGCTGCTTTCCCCTGGTTGGTAAACTTTTCTCGGTTGGTCTTCGGATAGAGGTTTTCAGTGAAACTCGTACACTGACCCCTCGCCCCCCGCGGACTATTTCGTATTCTGAACTTTTGCAGTAGGAGGTCAAAACACCTCAGTCGGTGACGAAGGGGTGTTCAATTTGGAGATTTGGTTGCCTGCCCAAATGTGTAACCGTTTATTCGCAAAGAGACGGATCCAGAAGGTGGTGTGCAGGCGACATTCCTGAAATACTTCCAAAATAGGGATATAATAGGACCGCAAAGGGCATGTCTTAAGTCTGGCTCCACTGAAGCCTTATGTACTTTCAGCTCAGTCGTCGCACGGTAGCTCTCTGCCTGCATAACAGAAGGTAACCTGTCCAGATTACGTCGGATTCACCAATTTCAAAGTAGTGGTGAATTTGATAAAAAAATCTCCCAAATTAGAAGTCAGGGAAGACAGATACGGCTAGATAGTGTTAACTGTGTCACTTGTTGTTTTATGTGCATGATCGCAGGGGATTACAGGACCCCGGGACTTGACCTCTGTCGCCAGCAGCCAATCAGTGAATTGCTGCCGGCGAGACTAGTGTCAAGACTCGCGTGGAAGCATTAAGCGTCTGCGGTGAAACTCGCCACCACTGTAATGTCCTCAGGTCAGTCGGGATACACAGTGAACCAGACCGGTCTGATGATTGTCTGATTTTGCCTCAGATGAGTTCCAAAGGCGCCATTAATTTCATGTCTGGGACGACAACCCCTCGAGTGGTTGTGCACTCCCCGTAAACGAACGGTCCCCAGCCCCAGCCGCCTAGCGAATTACTAATCAAGCTCCTTCCAGGGCATACTTATTGTCTGAGGTTTTTATCATGCAACGGCTGGCCTAAGCCCCCGAGCGCCATTTATTTCGCCCAGCTACGAAGGCACTTGTAGGAAATGTCCAGACCTACTTACTCGCTTACTTTCCGATGAAAATTTAGGAAAGTGATTACTTATAAAGCTGTCTTGACAGAACTTGGTAACCGATACCAATGGCTGCTGGGACTTTACGGTGAATTCCAGGGAAGTTAGGATTGCGGTTAATTTGAAACATCGTTTCCCAGGTACAAATTTGAAGACAGCGTATGTAGCAGAATTCAATGGCACCATAAATTTCGCGAGCGCTCATCAGCCGCTTCCGCTCGCTGCATAAACAGAATAACGAATGATAAATTACAGAATTGAATTCACACAGAAAAATCCATCATTAAAACATCAAGGTCACTTGAGTTAGCCAAGAGGCAATCAATAAAGTAGGAATTCAAACATTGTGGGCAGCAAAAAACGCAGTAAACTGTCTAAGGCAAAAACATCTAAGGCAAAAAGGTGGGAAGGGTGTGGGTAGACAAAGAGCCGGTGCTACCACGGCAAGGTTAGGTTCACCACATGCTCCAGTTGTTTACATAGGTCGGGTTTAAACTGCCTTATTTATGCTGCCTCCAGGTAGCGTAAGATACGAGTTGTTTGTGCCCGAACAATTATTCGGAAGGATGTTTTAGGGTCAACAGAATGACCCGTATCCAATAGGTGTTCAGTGATAGAAGAACGGGAAGTCCTATTCTCCTGTCTTAATAACCAACTCAGCAAGTGCCCTTTTGCTCTGGCTGCCAATTGACATCATGAGACGTTTATGCAATACCATTGAAAGGACCTATTTTGCAGCTGAGCTTGTATTTTGCAACTCGGTGAAGACCCTTCCTATTCCAACTGCGAAGGATACCTTGCCATTGTACGCCACTTCTAATGTTGTTTACCAATTTACATGCACTTGCGGATGCAAGTACATAGGACGAACACACCGGCAATTGGCAGCCAGAGCAAAAGAGCACTTGCTGAGTTGGTTATTAAGACAGGAGAATAGGACTCCCGTTCTTCTGTTACTTAACACCTTTTGGATAAGCGTCATTCTGTTGACCCTAAAACATCCTTCCGAGTACTTGTTCGGGCACGAACAACTCGTATCTTACGCTACCTGGAGGCAGCATACATAAGGCGGTTTAAACCCGACCTATGTAAACAACTGGAGCATGTGTTGAACCTAACCCTGCCGTGGTAGCACCGGCTCCTTGTTTACCCACCCCCTTCCCACCTTTTTGCCTTAGATGTTTTTGCCTCAGGCATTTTACTGCGTTTTTTGGTGCCCACAATGTTTGAATTCCTACTTTATTGATTGCATCTTGGCTAACTCAAGTGACCTTTATGTTTTAATGATGGATTTTTCTGTATGAATTCAATTCTGTAATTTATCACTCGTTATTCTGTTTATGTAGCGAGCGGAAGCGGCTGATGAGCACTCGCGAAATTTATGGTGCCATTAAATTCTGCTACATACGCTGTCTTCAGATTGCGGTTAAGGTTGGTGTTAGCACATGATAATATTTACCGATCCCGACAGTTACAGAAAGGTCACTTGTATTACGTGGGTGAAGTTGGTGTTAGCAATTGTGACCGGAATATGTGCCTGGTCAACAGATGCAGGACTTTCAGGCTTCTACTTACTGCCCTGGTAGTCAAGCCCCACGAGACTAAGGTCTGTTTGAAGGATCCACATTCACTCTGACTCAAGACCTATAGGGGGGGTCAAGGCCACCGCTACAGAGGGCTGCGTTACCAGTCGCGAGCTTTTTAAGGTGGTTGTTCTGTAATTAACAGAGCAGCCATCAACGTACCGCATCCATGCCCCTGTTTTGATAGTCCGCTTGGAGCCGACTTTCTAGATTTGGTAAAAACCCGTCTGCCGCAGGCTGCTTCAGACGTTCAACAGCAGCAGGCACAACGTGTCATTGCGCCAAACACTCTAGTCACCTCCTGGATGCTATATTGAATGCCCAGAAGAAGAAAACCTGCGTCACTATTGGCCTGATGTTGATGCACTTGTGTCTGCCCTCGGGCGAGAGCGTTCGGGCGTTGGCAAGTCTAACATCACTCAAAACTAATCCAAGCACAAGTCTGCTGCGGTCAAGGACATGTGACCTACTGTAACCACAAACACTAGGCTTGTTACCTCTAATAGAAGAAGACAATCAACTGCTGAGAGCGATTTATTGGGGGCGCAAAGCGAGTTGCCGTTGGTTGACTGTTTGCTTGTGTGTGTCTGTCCGTAGCTTGGAGGGTTGCCAACTGACGGGATAACTTGTACACCGCAGTCGGCCCAGTGTGTGTGTGTGTTATGTTATGTGGACTGGCTGTCTGCAAGCTGCGAGTCAGGCTGCAACGGCTTCTTCTTAATGTGACCTTTATGGTGCTCCCCTCCGTCGGTAGCATACTTAGCGAAACGTGCTGTTTGGTACGCGTGTTGAGTTTTTGTCGCGCTAGACATCTGCGCCTTACTCCCCCCATCTCCGATCTTCTTGACTTTGTCTTGACAACGTGGTATCAGTGTGGTAGTGATAAGGAGAGAGATGGGGTTAATTCTCGGCGAGTGTACTTTGGCTATGATCTCGCGGGAGTCACCGCGTTGCTTCAGCCTGCTGGAGCACGTAGTGGACATCGTTGCAATCGAAGTGTCGTACGGGAGCCTGCCGGCAGCGGCGTAGCGTCTGCGTGTTTGGCCAAGCTCGTTTCTGCACGCGGCAATGAGCATTGGCTGTGGGATTGGTTAGGTTTGTTGTACCGGTGGCTAAAACTGAGATATTCACCTTCTAACTACGCCTCATATGAGCCCCCAAGTAAGAACTTAACAAGAAGTGTGCAGAAAGCGGAAGTCCTCGAGATGACGACATACTTTAAAGTTTACAAATGCGTAGGTACAAGGTTGGACCAATTAGATTGTGAGCTCAAGCAAAGGGGGCACTTCATTGGCTATAGGGCTCATGCAGCTGGCGCTTTTGCAACCGGCGCCCGGCTGCAGCTGTACGGCATCATCAAGTGCATTGTGTGTGTGTGTAAGTTAACCGGTCGTTTGCCGTGTGAACGCTTCGTCAGGGCTTTGTGCACACACCATTGAGTTGGACCCTGGCAAGGTCGAAGGGGCGCTCGGGGGCTCATAACCACAAGGCAGCCTGACGGATGCGCGTAAGATGGTGTTGTCTGCCTCTGCTATTGTTTCCTGCTCATGTCTCTGATGATGAATCCACGACGAATGTAAAAACGTCAGGTGAATATACATATTGTCCCAGCGATCGAGTCTTCTTCTTCTTCTTCTCAATAGTGTTGTCTGCAGGCGCTACCGCGACTAAGGGTTTGAGGCAGAGTATGGGAGGGGGGGGGTCTTCCGAGCTTTAGCGGAACGCTTGTAAGTAAGCGGTTAATTCAGTCAGACCGCACCCATCGAGGTCTTTGCGCGTTGGCCTTGTTCTCACTGCGGTAGGTTCAAATCCCACCGAGGTCGCATCACTTTCTGTTTTTTTCATCAGAAGATAGATGCTCGGGCAAAATGGAAAAAATATAAAATAGCAGAGAAAATCGAAAGATGTCTGATTGCCACGGCCTCCCAGTTGTACTCTTCAGACCGCGTCGGACATAGGGGCTGAAGCCGGAATGCCCTAGCCCTGATTGAGATTACTGTCCGCCTCCTTTTACTTTCCCGTCTCTGCCCGCAGACAGCAGCAGTCCAGTGCCACTCATTCTGAGTAAATCCCTCTACCAGGAAACAGTAAATGGACGATTAATCTAGCTGAGCAAAAGTCCCAAGCGAA
Source organism: Ligula intestinalis (assembly GCA_036362985.1). Lineage (NCBI taxonomy): Eukaryota > Metazoa > Platyhelminthes > Cestoda > Diphyllobothriidea > Diphyllobothriidae > Ligula > Ligula intestinalis. The sequence continues at coordinate 26,391,620 of JAYGXS010000008.1, forward strand.
TGTCAAAATTCCTAATCCTGGTACACAAGGTGTGAGTCTAAGTGGTAAAACAGCCGACTCGTGCCTTTCCTGCTCAGATGGTAGAAGCATTTTCTCTTTCACATAGCCCTTCTCTCTCTCTAAATATCTATATATATATATATATATATATCTTGTTAATCCCGTTTACTTCCTATTGCACACAGCCTTTCTCCACTTCTTTCCTTATCCTCCTCACCCTTACCTCTTTTTTTCAATTTTAGAGCCACGCTTCACTATTTGGAAAGTTCGTAAGTTCATTCCTTAACTTCTGCTTGCCTTGGTTTCTTTTTCCCTAATCAAGCAACACACACACACACCGAGTTGACGTGACGATGATGTTTGAAGTCAAAAGTTACCTAGCCCCACCCTCCCCCCGCCTTTTCTTCATTACTGTTTTCCGTTTCGTAGCTTTCATCCTCCCAACCCCCCCCCCCCGCCTTCGTTAGGGTCCAAAAAGAAAATCATGGGAGTGATTGCCTGGTCATGGACTTTGAGTCCGGAAACTAATTAACTACGCCCTAAATCAAGCATAGCCCAAGGAGAGTATAATTTGCCACGCCTATCATTTTTCACTCCCATGTAAGAAGGTAATAGCAGAACAGTTTTCCAAAAAATGTCACTAAAATGCTAGAAGGGGACAAAAGGGAGTATAGTCTCAAGAGAGGCCCGGGTTTCGTGCAACGGAGGTGCGTCTGTACTAACTTTTGTAACCTCAGGACTCGATAAATGGTTTACTGGTGTCATACGCATAGACTGCGGTCACACGTCTAGTGGCTGGCTGCCCTTGTTCAGTGGGAGGGTGTTTCCACCTACAAACTAATGCAGGAGAGACGTGACTGACCGTCTGTGACTTACCAGCCATCCTCAACCAGCTATACCCAATCACAGGTTGGGAAAATCCGAGACTGCAACCCCCGCGCTCTCTTGGTTATAAATCCAGTGCTCTAAGCATTAAATATTGGCCGAGTTATCTTGTTGGTTACGATCGGATACATTGGTGACGGAGCTCGACGTAGAGCCCTATGGACACCGCATAGTAACCAGTTATAGAGACAAAAGGCGATAAGATGGCCTGAAGTGGCCATTTCTGACTTGTCAGCTGGTCTCAATCTGCCTGAAAACCCAGTCCTTAAACGAAAGTGGTGATATACAGGTTCCACAACGCCCTCAGTGAGTGTTCTTTACTATAAGTAATACAGTAGAATCCTGGGATAACCAGTTTAATCTGTTGCTGATACAAGCGAACATGCGAGTCCCAGGAAGTAATTGAGAAGTAGAAGATGACTCGATTGCTGGGGCAATATGTTTATTCGCCTGCCGTTTCGAAATCGGTCGCGATCAGAGACATACTGACAGAACAGCAGCAGAAACAGTTTGAGTGTGTAAAATTTAAACGCACAGAAAAAATCGATAAATGTTTTGAGTGTGCGCCGATTCGTTGCGTCAGCAATGACCGTCTGGTACTGCGGTGTTGGCATAGGATGATGTGGTGGTCTGTCTGTTCCCCAAGCGGTGACTTGCTTTGGCAGACACACACACGCACTGACAACTACTTAACCGAGCGTGGAAGCGCATCAGTTGTAACCCTTTTTTTTCTGCTAGTGGATCGCTCGTTACCTGAAATGTTCGTATAACTGGGGCTGCTAGTCACTCAAGACTCCGGCTACAGCTCCGACAGCACCACAAAGCCGCGGCTCGAATTTTGGGCGACTAACTAAAAGAGCACGGATTCAAGCCAGAGTGTCGAAAAGTTGACCTTGGGTAGGACTGAATGATGCCGAGTAATGACCATTCCAAAGTCGTTGTTGTCCATGTCGGTAATAGCATTCTTTTTGTGTGGTTGTCTGCGGGCTCTAGATCCAGCCTTAAAGCACAACGGCGCGACTGGGACCCCTAACCCTACCGTTTTTCTATTTCCCTACAAAAATGACACCGATAATACATAACTGTTTAGTACCACCTTTTGTTTTTGTGACGCTCGTTACTTTGTCCCTAGGCAACATCGTGGCGACAGTAGTTTATGTAGTGCATCTCATTAATTCCCTTGTCCCAGCATTTTGTCCTACGAAAACGGTGGTTCAAGGGTTTCATGGACGGGAACTTAGGATACGCAGTAAAATATACTTTAATAAGTGATAAATACATCATTATTTTATTGTATTTAGAAATGTTGTTGATTTATATCTGTACATTTTCCTAATATGTATTGTAGTTAGCGTATTGCGGAAAAACCCGATTATCAAATTGGAGGTTTCTTGGAATTCCCGAAAAACTAGAAATAATGGTTAGGAGGTCGTCTACTTCCACATACCTGAAGTCTAACTTACCCTTTTGGAGTTAGATTTGCAATTTATATGTGGAAGAACTTACTTCCAGCAGCCGCGGGAAACAAATTCGACTACAGTTTGTCAATTTACACTTAACTCTAAATACTTAGGTTCTTGTCTATCCTATTTCCCCACCCCCCCCGAAACCCTATGACCACCGTTTCCGTGGGCAAATTTCCGGGAGTAGGGGAAATATGAGGTGCACTACATAAACTACTTTTGCTAGAATCGTTTGCTTAGCCCTTGAAAAGTGCAATTTTGTTTTTTATTTTCATTTCACTTCAAAAATCTCATGAGATATGAAGTGTGACTTCAAAGGTGTCTGGCGTGGCGTGATCCCGCGCGCCTAGGCGTGCTACTACGCCTCCCAATGGGTGTGGAGAATTTATTATGAGTGCAAATCTCCGATAGCGTGCCCTCCCTGTGTCAATCCGACGCATGCACTGCGTAGCCCGTTACTTGAACACTCGTTACACGTGAGTTTTAGAGGTACAACAAATTTAGGGAAACGAACGCGCGTAAACGAGGTGCCTTGAGCCAACCAGATTCTCTTCTGAAATGGTGGCCGGTCCCATTGGCTGTTAGCTCAGTGGATGACTGTGGTTTGAATTCTGAATTATCGATCGATTGACGGCTTGTGTACGTTCGCCCGTGTAGGCCGATCGATAGCCTGCTTGAAATGCGGATATGGCTTGCAAGCTACTGCTTGCAAAGGCTGTTCGTTAGGCCGTCCTAACATTAACGATCAAAAGCCTATAATGGCAGGTGGGCCCAGTCTGTCTCCGTTTCGGCCGTGGCCTTGCGCTGTCATCGTTCGCTCCTGCCCCAACAGGCGGTCACTGCCGCCTCAGCTGTCGACTTAAGCTCCTCCTTATCTGGGGCCTTCTGTCATCTCCCTCTTATTCATACTTTACTTGATGGTTGCGTCGCCGCGTTTGACACCTAAACCTACGCACACAAACACACCCACACTCTCTTGGCGAGCACAGAGTGCGTGCGCAGACGCCGTTAACAACCTCCCCCCTCCCCCGACAGCACTGTTGCTCTGGTAGATGTTTGTCAGTGTACACTCTAGATGTCACTGCCTCCCCCACCCCCGCCCCCCCCTCTAAGGTGTCCTACTGTGTGCTGCTGTTTTTTCGTTCACCTTAACATCACAACGTTTTCAGCCAATGGACGGACTAAAGAGTGAAAAGCCTGAGGAAAAAAACAACGAAATGGCCACTACGGTAAGAAGAAGCTTGGCTTTGGTCCTTTTTGGCTTCCTAACTCCTAACGCAAGAGAAGCGGAATACTCGACGCGTGTAGGCAGCAAAGGAGAATAACTGTAGTGAGGCTGTACCTCGAAGCAGTAACTCGACGGAAGTCTTAACTTCGCAAACAAACACACATTGTTGGTTGGTTAGTAGCCCATGTTCCCGCCGGAGTTCAAACTGGGTGCAGTTGGGAGACGGAGAAAAGCCGCGACCTCGGCCGGCTTGAGCCAAAGGTCCTCGGGGGTGAGTTGGGTGCTTGGCCGGGAACTGCATGCGAACAGATGGCGGCAGTCATGTGGCGAGACGCCGCAGTCGGGACAGCAGTCGGGTATAGACGTGTCCAGCCGGTGTTGGAACTGGCGAAGGATCATGCAGTAGCCACTGCGTAGCTGCACCAGGGTACAGCGAGTCACCCGTGTGAGATGATGTTCCGAGTTGACAATCGGAGGTGTATAGCCACCCAGAAGTACCGGGGGATGGTAGCTGGATTTTGCGTCCACAACGGCTCTCTGATGAAGGCGCTGGTAGCCTGTCCTGATGGCGGAGCAATCAACGGGTAGATCCGACAAAGACGAGGCGACAGCTGCCTTTTGGAGACCTCGGATAGACGTTCGATCGTTACGGCTAGGCTCGGGAGCGTTGCAACGATAATGGTTCGGATGGCCAGGTTGTGAACAGGTCCACCAGAACTGCCAGCCCCCTAAGGCGGCCAACTCCGCCTCCGATCTCTTTGACTGCGTCTTCACATCGGGCACACGTGGGTGAAGGAAGCGAGACAGAGTGCGGTTGATGCTGGGCAAGTCAACCATCACTTAAAACCAATTCATGCGTAAGTCACTGATGGTGTGGAACATACGGGAAAAGAAACGCTCTCCTCCTCCTCCTCCTCCTCCTCTTTCTCCTCCTGCTCCATGCAATACAGATGTGCTTGCGCTAAATTTCAATCAGCCAATGTCCGAAACCTGATTTCGGGTGGCAATTTCGTGCAAAACCATCTGTTTTACGGTCGCATCCTGTCCCTGTTAGGTTGTTGAAGCAAACATTGGCCTTTGTCTTCCCCTTTGGGAAAATCACATGCCGAGGAAAGCAACCCCGCCCTCCAGACGCATGCCAAAGCAACAACATGCCGCCACCCACTAAGGCTAGCGGTTGTTTGAGAATATCGCGAAAGAGGGGGAGTGGGGCACGGTAGCCTGTAGAAAGACAAGCAACCTGCTATTGCATTAAGGTTGGACAGCAGTGGATTCGCATATTTCAAACGGTTTCCAGACCGTTCACACGAGACCTTAAACCCATCAGTCGTACTGTTTGCACCCACAGAGGGCAGTCAAACCAGCAGTATGAAGAACAATTCAGTGAAGTAGGGGGAGGAGTTTGCGAAACATTTTTTAAAAATATTGCATGACATCTGGCAAGCATTCGCTGATGCGCTGCTTAAAAGGGGAACAATTTGACGCCTAATTCTGCAGATTATGTATCACTTACGATGGCTTCTGCTGCCCTTCGGTCATTGCGCGCCACGCATACTGCTACTTTACATTGCACGCTTACATTTACTCGGTAATGCCAAATAATGCATTTGAGAATTCACTTATGTCGGCATTTGTTTTGCCTTCATATGCATATTTTCTTACAAAATCACATCCCTATATGTCGTTGAGTGGACTCCCACCTAATCAAGTCTGGGGACGTGCTTGTCCTGTTGTTCCTAAACCCCTTACGGGCTGTCTTAATCTAATTAGTAGTATAGGGAAATAAGGTAGTAGTAGCAGTGGTATAGGGGGATAAGGTAACTGGCTGTTACCGATATCTACTCTCTTTGGTCGTACCTCCCTTAAGTGCAGTAGCTTGCCTCACGATGTGATATGACGAAAAGAAAGACGTTCTTCGGGAAATCGAGTTGCACTCATGAAGTTTCTAGCAGGAAACACTTGTTCATCGTCACACTAAATGTTCGATGTTACCTCTACCCAGTAAAGCCTCTTGTGCGAAAATCCCAGCGCTCACTTTTAATTTAGTCTAACGATGGGCCAATTTTACCTGCTCGAAAATTCTCGTCTACAAGTCAACTTTCCGAAGACCCTTATTATTTTCATGTATATTTTTCGGACTATAATGTCTTGCTTTCGGAAACTCTACATATATACGGGAAGTGGGTCCATTGATTTGCTTATGGGACATACTCATCACATTTTATCCTGGGGGCTCGATCTAGAGTATCATGGGCACCCGAACGGTGGTTAGAATGGTTGGCAGGATGTAATTACCGACAAAGGCAGATTTTGATCACCAGTTCTGGCTTCTAAGTCGTCCTCAGCCAGTTTAAACCAACCTCAGGTTACGGTTGCTTCTGAGGATTGATCTAACAGTTTAACGTTATTAGTGTTAGCTCAACCATAGTCTACCCATTGATCCATGAATTCATTGTCTTATGGATGTGTGACCTGGTCACGGTATACGCTCATCCCGTTGTGCTTTAAGGTTTCTTCTAGGGCCTCAAACATTGAAGATATTATAATAAGAATATAGGCTCATTTGCTGTGCCCCCTTGACATGCTTTAGTAGTAAAATTAAGTGTAACCCCTGTGCTGGTCGTCTTAGTATATTGAAATTCGTGCTTAATCACGCCTTCAGGATTTGAATAGACCACACTCCCTTATAACACAAGTTATGACGCACATTTCTGACGTTCAACAGTCGTAAAACTGTCAAAAGCCGTAGCCCAACGAGAATCCTGTCGTAAACCCGAAAGCTTATGAGAGGGAAATTCGCTTGGTTTTGATAATATCATTGCAAAATGTTGGGCAATTAATATCCTCCATTCAAAATTATAAAATGAGGCGCGCAAACTCACAATACCGGGAAATTAAGGGTAGTCCATACTCGCAAATGACTGCAATTTTAGGCATCGCGGATAAATGTCCTCGGAATAGTCGTCAAATATAGGAAAAATTGGACTGCTTTCAAAACGACACTGGCGCCGTGACTTCTTGCACTCATGACTTCATTGCAGTTCAAATAAACAAAGAGGGACAAAAATCGGTTTAAAATGGACAAAGTAGGCTAGCCGACTTATATATATATATATGGAGTGGATCCGACAAAGACAAGGGAGACCGGAATGGCCATTTCT
>JAYGXS010000008.1:26398756-26432518 GCA_036362985.1 Ligula intestinalis
TGTTATCTGTGCATGTATCACCCTATCTGCGCATGTTTCAGGCTGTTTTTCGAGTACCTATGATTAAGGATTCCCGAGGGAATCTGAAACGTCAGGAAAATAAAGTCCTTGTTCCAGTGATCGCATCTTCCTCTTCTGAAAGGTGTCCTTGAGCACACGCTTCCAGAAAGAGTGATTGTTCTCATATCTTAACCTGAAAATAAATTTAACCCGTGCTCCCTGGATTTTGGTGCAAAGCCACCCTCTCTGTGGGCAGTTGCTCTTCCCAGGTCCTGCTTAAGAGGCCATAGAAGTCATTGCTGCGTTCTAAATTATTTATATATTTTTTAGCCTGGCTTTGCCGCTTCCGGAATTCACCCTCCCCGAGTGGGGTTTTGTTTCCGAAATGGTGTATAATTTTTTCCCGGCCGTGCCTCTATCGTACATTAAGTAAACTAACCAGTTGCATATACGGGTTGTCGTCACCGTGAAGGATGGATTAAGGACATGCTGGTTATTAGCCGTACTAAGTGCAAAGCTCTAACCATTGATCTCCGAGTTCGTTGTCCTAGGCTTAAAGTACGTTGGCGCATCGGATCACGATGCACGCTCGTGCCGTAGTGCTTTAGAGCTGCATCTAGGACCACACGGACAGCATATGCTGACGATATTATAATAGGGACGTATGCCCACTTGCTGACACTCTTGGCATTTGCTGATGGGCTGATTATGTGGAACTCAAATTAGTTACCCATTCCATCAGGATTCAAGTAGACCACATTCCTTTCTAAGACAAGGACACACATTTACAACCTTCAGCTGTCAAACAACTGTCACAAGCCTGAGCCCAATGAGCTTTTTGTCATGCTTTCCTCCCCCCCTCCGATGAACTTATTAGTTGAATAGAAGGATTTAAGTCATTCAAGAAGATACTACTTTGATTCCATTAAAAGTGCGACAGGGTACGCGAACAGTTATCCTCAGAAGGTCACGCGCCTGGATGAGCTGAAGGACAGTCCTCCTGCAGAGAAACTGATGGACTTTGCAGAACCGTTCGTCATACCGTCGACAAAAGTACGCTGTCCTCCTCTGTCGTTAATTGAGCACCTACCGTTCAGGTAGGTCCTTTGCACTGCAGCCGCATAACGACTGGCGTGGAGGAAGAAGTTCTTCAAACGACAAGGGACGGCCTCTTCTGGCTCATCAACCAGCCGCGGTGCAACCCTAGGGTTTGAGGGACATGCGATGATACGACCCTGGATTATTTTCGCCAGGGAGCGCTTTTAAATGAAACGCTCTACCATGGGTCCGTTGCCTTGTGCCCTCGGTAGGCAGGATTGCTTATATGTCTCCCGTCAACAGGACACTGATAGGCCAGGATTACTTTAAAATGGCCCTCTAAACCGGACAAAGGGCATCCCGCCCAAGCAATTAAGTTGTCCCTCTGCCCACGCTTCCAGAAAGAGTGCGTGTTATCAAACCGAACATAAACCTAGGCACAACTCCCCTGCTAACACTACCTGGAGACGGCGGTGGCGGTGGTGGCTAAACCCTGAGCTGTGTGAATATTTGGAGCAGTTAGCGGTGTACCTAACGGTGCCTCGGTAACACCCAGCTCCTAGATTTATCCATTTCTTCCCCATTCATGTTTTGCCTCAAAAATTTCCCCCCCTCTCTTCCCCCTCTTTGGCTTCTCACGGATTGTTTTAATCAACTAAATTGGCCTACGTGACAATTTACTTTGACCTTGTGGTTTCGCAGCGATTATTTTCTTTTCTGTATGAATGCGATTCGGTGTATTCTCTCACAAACGTTCCTCCTGTTATGCAGCCAGATAGACATTAACTGAGGAGCACTCGCGACATTCTTTTGCTTCTGCAGGATTTGCATGCCTTGCATTTGCACCAGGGACAAAGGGCTTCAAATTAACCCCATAACTCCTAGCCTGGAATTTTGTTCAAAGCTGCTCTTCGCATGTCCTGGTCAGGGCACCGCATAAATCAAAATCACTCTCCTAAATAAGTAATACTTTGTCTTCATTTAGCGCGAGATATTGCTGCTTGCTGAATAAATTCAAGTACTTTTCCGGAAATGTTTACTATTGCTTTTCCGGAAATGCGTCGTCTATCGGAGATTGACCGGTCGCTGCATACTAACTGGCCCAGGTTTCCGCTCTTCCCAGTCGCTCGCTCGCGTTTCGTTACACAGCACAGCTAGAGAAGCTGAGCTGAGTCTATTTATAAAAACAAAACACCGCCGCATCAATTAGCACGGCACCGCCTCTCGACATTGGGAGAATATACACTAGGAGGAGCAGCCGGGAGGAAATTATTAATAGATGCCTCTCTCTCTCTCCCGTGGACAGCGTTGTGCGAGGGCAGCTGGATACATTTTGGATGGATTTTTTTTCGACGATCGCGCAGCCTAATAGCACTGTTGTCTTCTGTCCTTTCTGCTGACAATGCATCTGTGCTCTTTCTTTTCTATTCGGCCGGCGAGCAGATCTATTTCACAATTCCGGCGGCGGCAGCGGCCATGGTCGGGTGTATGTGCTCGCAGCGGGGAACCCCTCATCGTACGGGGAGGGGGGCAAAGCAGATTCTTTGGGTGGCGGCAAACGCAGGTGGCAGCTTCCTGCCGCCTAGATGTAAAAGTTGCCAAATGCCATTCCTACCATTAACTTGTTCAAGTACACCAGTGAAGTTCAAAAAGAATGCAAGCGTGCAATTTGAAATAGGCTAAACTGGCGGCAGCGGAGGAAATGAAAAGCAGGGGCATTGGTTACATGTGCCTAAGCCAGGCTTAAATTTGAAACATCCCGCTTCTGCTTGTTTAAATACACCAATAAGGGCAAAATACGCGGCCGTGCAGTTTGGAATACAGTGAACTAGTGGATAAAATGGCAACAGAGGCAGTGACATGCATTATTAAATCCGAATCGCGTCCTGGTGGCAGCTAATGACGATGTGATTCGTCTCGATGTTATTACAGTTTCCATCGATTATAAAGTCTGGCGCCTTACCCTAGACCTCGTGCATTGAGCCTAACCGTAAAAATAAATCCCTTAGCTCTGTAACTACATTTAAGCCCAAGCCCTATAACGACAATTAAGGTTAGCGTGACAGGGGCTGACCGAGAGAGACCGATGCTACATTTAGCCAACACCCATTTCCTTGAAGTAAACAGTAAGTGAGCTCCATATGCCAAACGTCACCCAAATAGGCTTGCGCGTAACACATGTGACGCTGTAAACAGACCTAAAACTAATTAACTCTCATGGATGTCGACATCTAATGACGGAGGCCCTGGGCCTTTAATATACAATAATTATAATTATTATAACCTGAGTTCTTCTTGCTTTGAAAACATGGTGCGGGTTAGGTAGTGTGCAGCCAGCGCAGACGGGCTGGTTCGTTCTGGCACCCACTTGACTTGAAATGTTTGTGTCATCAGAGCCTGGTGGGCAAGTGCACTAGATGCGACCCAAGTCAGCCTGGTATTGAAGTAAAGATTGCGGGTGTGACGGGGGGGGGGGCTGTGCCCGCTGCCATCCCCAAACAGTCTCCACGTGGGCTTCCCCAACGGGTCAACTTCACATGTCTGCAGTGCTTGTTTTAACTCCCTGCTATTCCGACCGACTGCCCCCTGCGCCCTGAAATTGGGACCGTTTACTACAAGTTTAATCCCCCCCCTTCCCACCCACCCATCCACAAAGCCACATTTGGGGCTGCCTCCTTTAATCCCGCACCTCTTAATTCTAATGCCTCTCTCGGTCGATCGCTTTTACTCACTCCTGCTCCAATTTAGAGGGCCAGCATGAAGAAGAAAATAAAAGTAAGTTGGTGAGAAAAGGAAGCACACACACACACACACCGATTGTCAGGGTCATGGCTAATGGCCTGCTGGTTTGTTTGTCTAAATGCTTTGAGCCTTTATCTGCTCAGACGGACGCGCACCCTGCCTGATCGTCCCTCTGTACCTACTCAGACCCTTATCGTACTCCCCATCTCTCTCTCTCCTTTATCCTCCTCCTCCTCCTTCGTAACCCGTCGCCATCTGACCTTTCCTACCCTGCCTTCTGTCACTCTTTTAAACTCCCTTCCCCCCAGTGCACGTCGCCTTTACAAGACCACAAGAGTGAGCCTGAAAAGTGCCAGCGCGCCTATGGCAGTTGCGGCATGCACGAGCATGATGAGCCTATCCGTCCAGAGCAGTCTGGCTACCGATATCTGTCACTCTAAGCATTCTCCCCCGCCGCTCTACCCCGTTTAGTGCGTCTGTAACTGTTCCTCATCGTCCTGTTGCCTATTTTAGCCATCCGCAATGTCCACTTCACACAAAAAGAAGAACGGAGGACGCAACAATGGTAGGTGCTGACTCCCGTTGCTGTCTTTTCTCATTTCTGTAGCGCCGATTGGTTACTGCCTAGCTGCCTTCTCGTCGGCTCGACCCGACCCCCTCCCTCTCGTCCCATTACACCTTCTATGATTGATTTGATAGCGCTTGATGTGGCGGAGGGGCCGTAAACGCTGAAAGTTACTGCTACTTTGCCAGGAGAGGGTTTCATTTGTCTTCAACTATCTCTCCCTCTCATTGGTCAACGCTCACCGCTCGCTGACCGAACTCACACGTCCGAGGCCCGCCAGCAGCTTCACAGTGGCCAGTAGTGTAGGCTGATGAGCGATTCCGGGAGAGACAAGAAAGACTGGAATGCTGCCATTTTTTCGGTTCATTAGCCGTCCTCAACCAATCATAACCGACCCGAAGTGCTGTACCACTAGAGGCTTGAACCCACGATCTTCTGACCTATTAATACCGATTTCCATCCTGCCTTGTCTAATTTCCAAGGAAGTTGATTCAAACACTGGAAGTGTGTGTAGTATGACCATCGGTTTCGATGAGATGGTTATAAAGCTAAGTATGAGATTATAGTGAAATAAAACGCGCAAGTGTCTACCTCACTCTAATTCTAGCCGCTTCAACCGGTGACAAGGCTGAAGTCGAGATGACCGCACCAGGCTTCGGGTGGAAGCCGCTTTCTCCAATGCAGCCTGAAACCCCGCGTAACTTAGTATATAGTGACAGTAGACATTGCGCGAGTATCACTGCACTGTCTGCCCTCACTCACCTACAGTAGGTGTCTAGCCAGACTTTAGAAAGCCAGGATTGGTAGTACTACTACCAATACTGCTAGCTCTAATACTGCTTACTAGGGTGTAGCTTAATGATAGCATTTGCTGGTTTTATAAGTGAATGTTCTGTAAGACAGAAGTGACACTGATTAAAGTCAGCATTGAGCTCGTTTTCCCTCAAGCTCTGCAAGAAGTGTAGAGGTACTGGTGCTGGCACTGCCACCACTATTTGTCAAAGAGGACGCTGATTAAGCCAACGCTAGGGCTGATATCTGCTTGGTCTCAACAAGGAGTGTGACTCTTGGTTTAGCCATTTCGGGTAAGTACATGAGCTAAAACAAATCGTTCCAGACCCGGTTCGACAGCTGATGTGAGTATTGGAGCTGAAATACATCAGGATCCGTCCTATAATTGAGCCATCAGTCAATCATAGTAGATCCTACGTAATTAGTTTCTATCCTGACAGTATGGATACTACTTGAAAGCCTAGATACGGATTTAGCCAGCATTCTGCCACTGTTTGACGCAGTTTCCAGGGCTCCGGCTCATAGGAGCGTCGGACGTGTGTTTTCTAGTATCTGAACTGCATCGTACCGTGCTCAATTTACGAGGAGATTTGAGTGTTAACTTAACATAAAACCTTCGTTACTAACGGTTTCAAGGGCCTACAAACCACCTGAACTGATCATGCTTTGCTGAACTGAAACACTCAAGTAGGCTGTTAATCAACCGACCGCGTATCAACGTACGAATTCTGTTATATTTTGTAAGGGGAATGAACTACAACTTCCCCTGGTTACACTATTCGGGGGGATGTATGTTCGAAATCTGGTGCATGTTGGATGACTTTCAAAGTTTGTAAACTGGTCCGTAAGTAAGGCGTGTTTTGAGAAGTTTGGTGATTACTAATGCTCTCTCCAAATTATTTTACCTTCGCATTACACCGGTTAGTTGCAAAGTAGAATGATTAACCGCTAGCTTGCGCCATGCTGTGGAAAACTCTCTACTCGTTGCACGTGTTTTGGCGAAAAGCTTTCCTGGGTGAAATAATAATTAATTAGGTTAGACAGCACAGATTTCAAGACAACGCAAATATTATCGTGTTTTCGCGCTTTTATGACGGCGCGCAGTCCTACGGAAGTCGGTGTCAGTGGATTAATTTCGAGATTGTTTGCTTTTTTTTATCACTTTTTAAAGCCCGCGTCATTCGTCTTCTTCTTTGTTTCTCATTCCGGGGGGGGGAAAGGATTTAACGCTTTCATTCGCAGTCTTCTAAAATAAAATTATGAGTTTTCTACCGGGCCTCTTGCTGCTCCTGCACCGAGAAGGTTCGTCCGCAAGTTCGTTTTGCATCTGACGGTGTTGCAGTTCTATAAATTGAAAGGGAGACATCCCAAGAAATGTAGTTTTAAGGAAAGGCGTTCTTTGTTGAATAAAAAACCTTATGGAGTCAATTTTTGACACTGGATCCCCAGGTCGTCGTCAGATTTGGGAAGATGTGCAACGAACACTTAAAAGTTCAAAAGTGCTGGTACAGTTATGTAGTCGTCTAGTGTGGACGCTAATTGGCAGCTGAAATTTGCGTCACAGCAAAATTAGCAGTCGCAATAGCGTAATGGCTAATTGACAACTGTAATGTGCTTCGGTCCGGGGTCAGTCCGGGTCATCCGGTGTGGGTGTTAATTTCGGTTCACGTTGGCCCGTAGTGATCGGCTTTCGTGACTTCCATCATTTGAATGTGTGGCCGGTTCTCGTCGAATTATCCGCAACTTGAGAGTTGGTATCGTTTTGCCGCACTGCTGCCGCGTGTTTGGCAATGTTCATCTTAAGAAATCTCCAAGTTTTCTTGACATAATTGTTTTTTCTGTAACCACTTATTCCAAATTTCCTTTATAAACGTGCAAATCAACTTAAAAAAATTCGCGACCCATCTATTTGTTATCTGTCCAAGCTCAGATGAATTAAGAGAGATGCATGAGCACGTCGGGCAAAAAAGACCTCTGAATGGGTGGCCAAAATATTTCTGAAAAAATAATAAATGGACGAAAATAAGGCCCCTAAATTAGGATTGATAACCAGTTGTGCAACTGTGCACCGAAAATAAGACACAAGGCAGAGCGGGACGAATGATTTCTGTTAGCGGTCGGTAAACGTTAACCAACGACTGACACGAATTAGAAAATGTACTTCCAACGCAGGCTCCACTGAGAAGAAGATGATTGGCATTTCGAGATCCGTCTTAAATTCATCATCAGAGACATAAGGAGAACGCAGTAGAATATACGGATGACATATGCACAGGTGTTTGGAATATTTATAGGATACGGCTATTGCGGCAAAATACAAAGACAATTAATCTCTGTGTTGACAATCTGTTGACCAGCATGCGGGCTCGGACCTGCCGAAATTTCCTCACGGGCGGTGGGCTCGGGCGTGATGATTGCTCAGTAATCTGGACTTCCGGTGTTGGCATACGACGACACGGTGGCCTGCCCATTCCCAAGTGCTTTGGCCGAATTGAGTCTCAGCACCGAATATGGATTGGGCAAATCGGTGCACTTGGCTGCGGATTGGTGGACCACGAACCATGATTCAAGTAATCTTCCGCTCATCCGATTGTCAACTCTCACAAAAATTTCGGCCTTATCAAATTTGAATGTGTGGCCGGGTCTCATCGAATGAGCTGCATCTTGAGAATTTACATCATTTCGCCGCACTGCTGCCGCGTGTTCGGCAATTCTTGCTTAGAGATGTCTGTCAGTTTTTTTCCCGATATAGTTGCTTTATCCGCAACTGTACCGGATCCTGTAGACGACTCCAGATGTTTCTTACTGTGGCAGTGTGTCTAGCGGTTTCATTATCTGACGCATAATTGTTGCCTCCGGTTTGTGTGCGACTCCAACTCCGAGTGGTGCAGCCGACAGCCTCCGATACGTTTCTAACGTGGGGGACTCGCATGCTCTCTTCTTAATGTACGCTGCAGTGACTTCCCCCGCCTAACAATGCTGACTGAACGGCACATTCCTCGACCCTCGTGCTTTGCCTCCGCATATATTATGTATAAAGAAAACTGTCCGCAGGATGACCTCCTCGTTATCGAAAACCTCGACATAGTGAGGCAGGAAAGCAAAACAAAACGCCACTTTCTGACTTGTATGTCGTCTGGTTGCAGGACTTGGGATTTTAACCCGAGTCACTTGGTGTTGGAATGACATCCACATGTCTGTACTGTGGATTCACGTGGTGTTGCCCGAGATTAGCGAGATTCAGTCACATGAAAATTGCTTTCACTGGTCTATCGTAGCTGCAAGTATTCGGTCCGTGGTTAAATGCGGCGAAAATATGGACTCGCAAGTGCGATTTAATAAGTCCTCTACCATGGCGCCGCGGGTTACGACCAGTTTTATCTGCGAACACTTCAGGTACAGTAGTCGCTGGTTATCAAGCCAATGGTTAATAGGCCCAGCCGCATATTAAGCCCAAATCATCGTGGGACTGAATTTTACATCGCAAAAACCGCCGCTAATAAGGTCAGTTTGCCAACAAGATAGAGTGAGATTCTCATATCTCTGCGTGCGCAACTGGTTACATAATTTTGGCCAGTCTTACGCGAGTGAAGTTTCCTCCAAAACAACTGACACTATACCGCTTTTTTAAAACGTGTTGCAAATCATTTTTTTGTTTTTTTTATTGCGTAAAATACAGACCAACAGCATTCCTTTCTCGTACAGAAACAAGGTCTACACGTAAGACAGCACGCATGTAATGTATATTGCCTATCCTGCGTGTTCTAGTCAAGAACTAGGACTCTGCGGTTAGTGCGCCCGCCGCTTATTAAGCCCAATTTGGTCTAGGCCCGAGGTGGGCTTAATAACCGGCGACTACTGTAATAACGAGTTTCCGTTCACTTAAAGAGCTGTCAATGCGTGTGTATGTGTACCTGTGTCCGCCCTTGCGTCTTGCTTCTCGGTCGTCTGCAGACAATCAGTGAATTGACGTACTTTTATTGGCTGCGTTTCGCGAGATGAGCGTTTCGCATATTTATTGCCGGTTTACAGGCAATTTTAAAAACTGGGTTAATCAATAAAGCGCCTCTTGGGCGCCTTCCAAAACTTCGAAGAACCTAAACCAAACGAGGGCGGTGCCGGAACTCGTTAGCCGAAGTATCCATATACTAGAATCGAGCGCTGTGATTTTTTGCTTCCGCATTTATTTCAAAATTTGCTGAGGTTACACACGCAGATAATCAGGGAGTCCGGGGCTAATGCCTGCCCCGACTTTGCTCGTTTTGATACAGGTAGCTACCGATTAATTTGAGAATTCAAGTTTGGCAAACGTACCCTTTCGATTCTTATCCTCAGTCCTTTATAATAAGGGTAGAGTCCTGAAAGTTTAACCATCCTGTAAACAGTAAGTACGGGGAGAGAGGGCTAGGGATGGTCAGAGCCCAAGAGATTATAGTTTAATCTAATCAGGCAGTGGGCGAGGAGAGGGGGTGAAGATTTCTTACAATTATATATTTTTCTGCTTTGTCACTTTAGCATGAGGTGGTAGCCGGTGTGTTTACGCGCGCTGCATTCATATTCGGCCAGGGGAGCTTGAGGGCATGTATAAACCATTCCTGCGAGTGAATATTTAGGTTCGTCAGCCGTATGGCCCCCGTCTTCATCGTCGCTAGTATCTGATTACGCAGAATGTGGAAGTGCTTCATCGGCTGACGTCTATCCCGTGACTACTGTCAAGCAAGTAAGCTGCAATTAAACTAGAGACTGACTTAACCGTGCCTCGGTTTAGCCAAGCACGATGGTGCGTTCTTGGTGCTGTTTGGATAGGTGACTGATTGTTCGACCAATGTAATTAGTTTTATAGGAGTAACAGCCAATCGCCGTTGGACGTCTTAATGAGTCACGTTTTGCCGAACGTACGCCTTCGATTATTCATCATCCGGTCGTTCTTATATAGTCAGAGGAGGAAAAATCAAGTTGGAAAACATATATTTCAGTAAATATTCGTCAGGCCAAAACATTTGCATGCGGTAATGAAAACTGTACAGTTGCGCAGGGTTTATAAGAGTATTCTGATTACAATTAATTGACTACACGTCGTCCGCATGGCGAGGTTGGCGTGTCGAGGTTACAGTGCTTAGGGAGGGGAAGGGGGGATTGGGTTTGGTTGTGGGCGTTGATCAGAGGTCAAATACGTGGAGTGATAATTGCTGCTATTTGCACGAAGGGAACGACAGTCACTGGAGGCTGGGGACGAAATGCGTTCGCCACCTGTCGTCGGGGTCGGCCACGGAAGTGCAAGGGCTTGTGTAAACGTCTTCTGATAACACATCACTGGATTCGCTAGCTGCATAGCCGCCACTTCAGCTGTTGCAAGCACCCGTTGGCGCAGGCCCTTGGAAAAGTTAGCTAGACAACCTGAAAGGCTTCCTTAATATCGACTCGATGACAACCCTTATAAAGCCTGCCCAACAGTACAGTTTTCCATACCCCTGCAATGTTTTGGCCTGACGAAGATTTGCTGAAAACATATGTTTGCCAACTTGATTTCTCAACTTAAGCATGGGAATATTTGCAGAATAAGAAGAGTTTTAAAAGCCAATCAACAGTAAGGGAGAGAGGGTTTTGGGCGTTCCTATCAGTAGCCGAAGGAGGAGAAGGTGATAACAGCTACTTATCGGCCGCCTCCGTCAGCATCTGACAGGACTAAATTACACCATATGGCCTCTGAACATACCCCAACCCTCTCCCACAGACTTACTGTCTATTAGATTTTTAACTTATGTTAATCCACCGTCCTTTGCATTGCTGTAAAAGCCTAAAATACGAGCGGCTGTGCGGCTACTGGCGGGGCCTGAGAGTGAGCCCCGTAACCAATCGGTGAGCATTCACCCGCGAATTGATGCCGTAGGCTCAGTTGAGTAGTAATCAATGATCCTACCACACTGTGCTTTTGTGTCTAGGATGTTTGGACGACGTCTTTAGTTTAATGCACTGTAAGCATTTAAGAATTCACATTTAGCGAACGTACGCTTACGGTTATTCCTCGTCAGGCCTTTCTAATGAGGGTAGAGTATCAAACGTTTAAACATCCAGTAAACAGTAAGCACATGGAGGGGGATGAGAAGGCTGAGTGTTCAAGAGGTTAAAGTCTAGCCCACGGGTCGGGAACAGATGGCTCGTGAGCCAGGTGTAGCTCTTTTGATGATTGCATCTGGCTCTTCCAGATAAAATTGGAAGTAGAAACTCCCTATTTTGTGTGATTTCGCTCTCACCTAATGAAGTGCCACCGCCGAGACGCTTAACGGAATTCATTTAATCGCGGCCAATCACGCATCTAACTCTGTCAGATAAAATTAGAATTCGTTAATTCAGATATATAGGACTCTCACGTAAATATATTTTTAAATATACGCAGAAGCACGTTACCAGCAAAGACTGGGGACACAAGGAAGGCCTCTTCTGGCTCACTTGCTATCATCGGCTAGTGATACCCAACTCCAGTGTGGCCGCTGAACTTGCTGCCACACACGAATCTCGAACTCAAGTCTCTCCGTTCAGAGGCGAACGTCCTTACCATTGAGCCACGAACTCGCAGTCTTGCCAGTATCAGATCGGGAATATACAGTAGCAAATATGCGTACACCCACTCGTCCGTCCATGTTGCCATTAGAGCTCTCACTCGAGCCTCCACCACGAGGCAGTTCGGAAATATTTGTTTTTCCAAATATTTATTTTCTTGGCTCTCTGAGTCAAAAAGTTTTCCGACCTCTAGTCTACCCCGTTCAGAGACTAAGCGATGGAGAGGTGTCCAACAATAAAGTATTTATTTCTGCTTCGTCGCTGTAGCCTGAGGCGACAGACGGTGTGAACGCATATGCCTAATTCATTTACGGTTAGGGAAGACGTAGGGCCGGTATCAACACTTTCTGTGAGAACTTAGGTGGGTTGGTCAGCCGTATGGCCACGGCCTCTACCTTTGCAAGTATTCAATGAGACAGGGACTTGGAGTGCTTCGTCGACCTGGAATACAAGATTTAAGTCTACCTTATGATCGCTGTCAACAAAGTGGGCCAGCATTACGCTAGATTTAAAGTTGACCACGCCTCAGTTTAGCCAGTTAGGATGGTGTGTTCTCGCATCCGCTTGGCTAAGTGCCTAGCTGCTCGACCAGCATAACCGGCTCCACAGGGGAAAGTAAGGGCGAGAATGTACATTGAAGAGATCCGAAAGGGCAGACTATTTTTGCCTTCAAGGTGATGAAGTGGAGTGCTTGAGAACATTTTCGCCTACGAACTGGGGACTTTGGCCTCCAACATGATCCAGATAGCTCATTGGTAAGGGGTTCAGAAGTAGAAATTCAATCGCTGGAATAAAACGTTTATTTGCCTGACGTTTCGCATTCTGTCTTGAAGATATCATCAGGAATAACCCCAGAAATGGGACCTGTCAGCAGCGGGCAGGGTATGCAAGCACCCTGACGTTCAAATGGGCTCAGGGGGAAGGTACCACCTTTTTCACATTTTGGTGGGCTTCGTCTCCCTGTTTAGCACAAACAACACTGCCGTGGTTACAGAAGAGGATGATTGGGGAAATGGTGTGAGCCTAGGACCAATGTGCCAACGCCGCACCAGCTTTTCCCTGCATCTTCGAACGTTCTGCACGGCCGCTCCCCTCATTCGAATGTAATTTGTCTCAGGCAGCTTTAAAACCCCTTTTAAGATCTTCTCCAGAGATTTGTCAGCAGATCGCTTTTGTATCAACGAATATCAATATTCTCGAGGCTAAACCGACGAGGCAATGAGCCCGTGGTTTTAAAGCGTTGGACTTTTACCCAGTGGACCGGGCATTCGAGCCTCGGATGGTGCACTGCCTGGGGGTTGGCGCGTATGACTGGCTGGTGATGGCTAGCGAGCCAGAAACTTTCACTCCAGTCTCCTGCTTGTCTTTGCCGACAACGCGATCGCACCTTGACTTCTAGCCGCTATTGGTGGGGTTTGAGAGTCAGCCGCAAAGGTAGAACGGGACGAGTGTATCGCGTTAGCGTGGGCGTTCACCGACGCAGTTCACAATTTTAACGGCCGTTTTGGGATATCAAGCAGCGCTTAGTACAGTGCAGGTGGGACTGAAAATCCCACCTTCTAAGGAGCTGACTATTTGGAGGAGTCACGTCTCCACCGTACGACAGTTGCTCTGGTTGATCATGCTTCTTGCCGACGGGCTACTAGCGTGTTATTTTTTTAACCCAATTTATACCGGCCTACTTATATGCTATCAGCCAAAATCTGTGACAATGGCAAGCCACGGGGGCAGGGGTCTTCCATGACGTTGGCTGCGTAACGCTTGCTTGCGTCAGGACTGCTTGACTGTTTAGGGGGGGGGGGGTTCCGACTGAAACCAGCCCATCAGACCTACGTTGCAGTAGATTCTGGCCTGCGGATTACAAGTCTCTCGATTGCCCTGATAGTTTTGTGGTGCCCTTACAGAAGTGCACTCTGTTTTTTTCTTACGTTCGTCTAGTCAAAGAGAGCAGTATCTCTTTGATGAAATTTCGCCCAACCTCTAAAAGAACTCATTTGTTCCGCTTTGCCTTGGGCCCCGCCAGAGATCCTGACAACCCCAGCAGCTGGTACTGTAGGCAGCTATTATGACCAACAAAGATGAG
The DNA here is from genome assembly GCA_036362985.1 of Ligula intestinalis. Taxonomy (NCBI): domain Eukaryota; kingdom Metazoa; phylum Platyhelminthes; class Cestoda; order Diphyllobothriidea; family Diphyllobothriidae; genus Ligula; species Ligula intestinalis. The sequence goes on from JAYGXS010000008.1 coordinate 26,412,538, forward strand.
GGAGGCTGAAATGGCAACTCCTGGCTAATGAACTAGTCCTACTCAGACGCAAGTGGCGTCTCACCCGAGCCTCGAACTCGCGACCTCTGGTCAAAGTCAAGCTCCCTAACCATTGATCCACACACTCGCTGGGCGTTAAACTCTGACCAAAGAGGTCGCGAGTCTAAGGTTCGGGTAGGACGCCACTTGGGTCTGGGTATGACTAGCTGGCGGCGGCTAATAAGCCAGAAATGACCATTCCAGTCTCTCTTTTCTTTGCCGGAAATACCATCTGCATATACTACAAGAGGACTATCGTTCCGTAGTAAATAAGACCATGCACATCAGTAATTACCGCGGTACAAGTAAGAATACAGGTGTTGGGGGTAGAGGCGCAATTTTTGCGCATCCATTACCCTGATCTGATGACTGTGCCTTCAATTCGAAACTTGTCACAGCCATCAAATCCACTTTGCACCATTCACTGCGAGGTGGGCCCATACTTATGGAAAAACAGAGGGCCAACTCGGCTAATTGTCTTTTGAATTGCGGGGAATCTGAGAGTACCCTCTAGCAGGAGAAATCCCTAATATAGTCCGTTAAATTGAGATCTAGCTGGCCATTAGGGAAATCTTAAATTACAGAAATGTGTGGCAACGGTGAGCCACTGGTTTTCGATATTGGGAATAGGTATGACTACAACACCTGCAATATAGTGCACACCATTGGGGTTCACAGTAAATAAAGCCGGACTAATGTTTTCGGAACCTCAGCCAACCGCCAGAACATAGATTGAACTCCTAACATCCTGGGCATTCCAGATACCCATTTCGCTACAGAATCGTCTGTTCTTTGCTTTCCAACTCATCATGGTTTCGATAACTCATCGGTCCAAATAGCTTTGCTCTATTGAAAACAATACCATCCAAATTGCCTGTCCCCTGCTTCTCTACGGAATATCTAAGTAAATTGAAAATAATGCTTGTGTCGTGGAGAGAGAGAGTATACAAGATCGTTCCGCTCGCCAAGAAGGCCTTGTGCTGGGCATACCAATTATCACCACCGCAGCCCTCTTGCACCAACTGGCAACACAGTGGGCCTGCCTGAACCAATTGTACATCCAGCAGTTTCAGCAGTCCAGAGACACCTTTTTGGCTCTGTGGAATGTGGTGGTGGTTCATGTGGACGTTGACTGCCCACGCAGCGTCTGGGGTGCCCAACAACTGAGCCCATTTTCTCTTAAGTCCTTTTTTTATCACCCACGTAGAAAGCCTTGCAGTGGGCACACCAATTATCGCTGCCACAGAGTTCTCGTACCAATTAGAGATGTGGTGGGTCTGTCTGAACCCCTCTCCTTTCAGCAGTTTGAGCATTCGAGAAATCGTCTTGGACCCCTGTCTCAACAGGCTCTCCGGAATAAGGTTATGGCTCACACGGTCATTGAACGCCCATGCAGCCTTCGGGGCGCTCAACAACTGAATCCATTTGTTCCTTCTTTTTTCCTTCTTGTCACTCATGTTGAAAGATATTCACTGGTTTATGCCTCTCTCTCTCCCCCTCTGCCTCCAAAGAACTCCACGACGCGTTCATCCTTTTCGACGTCAATCACGATGGCAGAATAACCGAGGCAGAACTTAACTCCGTTCTCAACTTTTTGGGAATCAAAAGCAGCCCCGCTGAGGTGAAACAGATGATTGCTGAGGCGGACGTTGATGGTGAGTGATGTTTTCTTAGCAGTGTGCAGGAGTATGCGTCTTTTCGTTGAAGGATGTAAGCATTCCGCCTGTACCCTGTCGGAAGTTTTGCGTGTCATTTTTGCAGTATGCGGAACCTACCCTCACGGCACGCCAGCACATTGCTCACTATAGCAAGTTCGAAGGGCTCGAATCTATCACGAGCTTTGGTAGACCGACAACTGTGACAGGATAATTCAAAACTGAGAGCCCGTATGTACTGACTCCTTCTCGATGCCGACGACATTTTGAACATCAATTTCGATTATGTCCACCATATTCTCCACAACAGGGTGGGTGAGCGGGGACGGTGGACTTGCGCGTGAATTAATTTTAACTGATAGTAGACTTGCGTAGCATCTACCGCACTCTCTCTTCCCTCCTCCTTCTCCTCCTCCTCCTCCTCCTCCTCCTCCACGTATGCTCGGTGTCACGACACAGTTACGAAAACCGGAGGCGGGAACGAAGCCGTCCCCACGCATGCCACGACATTCCCCACCGCGCCCTCCCCCCTTGATATTCGGAATTTTTAATGGGAACGCAACCCGAATAATGCCTGTCGTACCCTTCTATGGGCCCGTGTTGATTGGTCCAGCACATCGTTCACGCAGCCCGTTTAAGGGGCACGCGCGTTTATGGTACTCTGGTTCAGGCGAGATCTCGGCCGTCCTCAGATCTATCGCATGAGCAGTCCTTGTATGCGGAACGCATAGAAGAGTGGTCCAGCGGTGTCAGTCACTGCAACTTATCACTTTAGTAGGTGGCAGAGAGGCGCGGAGAGAGAGAGTGCGAAGCCGATATCGGGCAGAAGAGGATCTGACGCACTTAAATCTAGTATGAGATGCTAAGCGTGGTGGTGGTGGTGGTGGCTTGAAGGGACCCACATTCAAATTTTATAGTGACGGCAGTACCAAGAGTCAGACTACACAGTGACTCCTTCTCCATACGGCCTTGATGACACCCTCACACGCCTTAGGTATGCGCCTGTAATAGTGGGTGTCTTATGCGCCGTACGCGTACACGAGCCGTTGAGCCGTGGCGGCCCCTGTAACTGTGACTGTAGCCCTGGCGCTAAGCCCGCAAATCGTCCCGTGATTGCGCTCTTCTGTCTGCCTCTGGGACAGCCAATTGCAGGTGTCGTAGACTGCTATTGGCCAAGCAACTTGTCAAGTGGCCAGAAACTCAATCCTGCATGACATTTACGCATTCACGCCCACACCAGGCCAGCAGACAGACAGACGCGCCTGCGAGGCCCGGGCCTGTCGCATGTCGGGGCTTCAGACCACCAGCGAGTTCCTGCATACAATAATCAACTCCTTCTGGTCTTAACCCTTACTCATACATGCCCATCTGGGGTCGTCTTGACATCGTAGCCAGGAGGAAGAAAGAAAGAGAGCGAGCGGAGAGCGAGAGGTGATAGATTCAGCGACAGATAAGTTTGCCCCACTGTTAACTAATTCACGCGCGGAGGTAGCCGAAGCTGCGCGCACCTTGTGGGAACAGAAGGTGACCACACATGCTGGCGATGAGCAAAGTGTCTTCGCACTCGGGCGGCATAAATTGAGTGTTTAGTCTCTTACCACCTAAAAATCTTAGTGCGTATTTCCTCGAACGTTCTGCTTTTAAAGCAGGGCTCCGCTCTCAGTGGTTGGAACTGCTGTCGTCCTCACCACTACCACCTTTTAAGCGGCCTCGAGCAACGAAACTGACAGGCAGACATACATGCTGGCTGTTCGTTTGGTTCTCCAAATTACGTGCACACACACATTTCGTTCCTTCGCTCCGCTCCCAAAGGCGGCGCGCGTGGCGTCTGTTCGGGTCGTAGGCCGTTCTGACACTTAATTGTTCGTTTCGCGCGTCGTGTCGCTTCCCTGCACAGTCTTGTCAAATTCCAAAAAGAACAACAGCAAAACATGCGCTTCTGTGAAGCCTGGATGTTCGCTGGACCTTGGCTTGCAGCGAAAATATATGCGTTAGAAGTCAGTTTTTGGCAAACAATTGTTTTCAGCAACTCTTCATCAGATCAAAGATTTGCAAGGAAAATTAACGCTGTACATAACAATTAAAGTTTGAATAGGTAGAAAAATCAAAGAATTTCTAACACGGGCGCTGATTGGCCAACGCGGAATATATCAGTTTGCGCATGTAGGCCATGTCAGCGTGTTGGTTAAGGACTATTGCTTGTTCGTAGGGGCGAAATCCTATCGCCACCTTGTGTCGGTTTAGGCCATGGAAGTGACAGAGCTTGTGTCAGAGTCTTCTGACAACACAGCACTGGATTTGCTAGCTTTATAGCTATTGCTTCGGCTGTTGCAAGCATCCGTTGACGTAAGCCCTCGGAAAAATTAAATGGAGTCCTGTAGACCACCTATAAGGCTTCGTTAGTATCGACTCGATGGTTCGTATCGACAAGATGTGCGAGAATAGCACTCGAGATCGATCTAGTTTCACCTTTACTTAGCCAGGTCGGTATGTGCTCACGTACCCTCTTTTTCAGACACTTTGTTGGACGGCCGATGTAGCCCGCTCCATAGGAGCAAGTGAAAGAGTAAATGCACATGGATGTGGCCTTCAAAGGGAGTTGGTCTTTACTTCCCACTCGTAGGAGGGGAGAGTTCGTGAAGAGCATCCGTAAGTATGCCACTGGGACAGCATTTGTGATTGCAGTCCTCAAGCGTCGTCCGACCAGCTTGCTGGTTGAACCGCCTAAGAAAGGCAGTCTTTTGAACATGTATTTCTTTTCTACAGTTAAGGTGACAGGCCTTTTGGCGCATTCGCCAATATTTCTGAGGATGAACCTTACCGAGCATCCATTTTCAATTAGTGTATGCTGCAGCTGTTAAAGTTCTGCTTCGACAGTTTCAGGAGAACAGATCTGTCGTATTCTAACTGCTTATTCCTGGACCAGATTTCGTTTAATATTGAGGGGAAAAAAACTGCAGAAGTTAGTGTATTGTCCTGTCCATGTTTTCTTTCGGAAAACCCTGCGTAGGATAGATCCATCCTCTTGCCTAGACATCGCCGGTTACATCAACATGTTTACCTTAAGCATGCAGTAGTTACGGGGTTCGGTCCTAGATCAGTCATCTGCGCATAAAAGAGCTGACGTTAGGCGTGCTTATGTCGTCTACACCCTAGGAACCCTTTGAAGTATTACTGGAGAATCCAAAGTTACCTTTTACTGACACGTACCCAAAAGCAAATGCTCCGCCGTTGAATGCTCTTTTTATTCGCTTGGTATTTTAACCTGTGCTATACGAAGCAGCGATAGCATCTCATGAACTCCATAAAACACCGTTCCTGTGTATCTGTGTAAAATTGCGTATTCACGTGTGCAGCAGTCAATGTAGTGGTTTTAATTGGATCACTACAGTTATCAGGCGGAATTCCAGGTTGGAAGTTGAAGGCAAGAGTCACCAAGGAGAGAGAGAGTGGTTTATTGTGTGCAGAGCTCCCTCTGTGGCAGTGACCAATCGCGAACCCAGGGCTAGTGTTGACTGCCTCCAATCAGACCTGAGAGAGAATTCAACAGTGGTGGCACTTACTTGAGTAGGATTACGGAGCAGGTTCCAGTGGTTTGCTGTTGGTGTGTCGCAATTTGCCCGAAGGGATGTCGCCTGTAAAGGCTCCCTGATGCGTTGGCCGAAGAGGTGGCGTGTAAAGTGGCCCTTAGGTAGGCGTGTTTATTTGGACGCGCTTGTATGCGCGGGTGCGTGCTCACGTATGTGCGTGACTGAATATCGGTCAAGTGGTCTTCAGGTCAGCAAGTGGGAACAGCCGCCTGCGAAGAAGTTGACGCAGCAACCATTGGGAGGGGTAACAACATGAATGGCCGTACGCCACATGTGTCAGAAGGGGACTCGTAAGATGGCAACTGCAGATGGGTAAGGAGACGCAGAATACCACCCGACTAGAACGAGTTGCGGGTTAGGATCAGGATCATGTTAAGGCTTAAGGCTAGGGTTCATGTTTGCTGGAGTGTTTAACTTTAAGGTAGGACGATGTTTGGGATTGAGTTCATAGTTTACTTTTATGTTAAGGTTTGCGTTGGGGTCAAGGCACGGGAAGATCTACCCGCCCCCCAAATTTACCGTAAGACCGCGTAGTTTAGGTGACCGGGGCGTTCTTATTTCACGCTTCTGTTAAGACGGTCATGCAAGTCATCTATACCCTGACAAGAACTTGCATTTTCCATACTGCCGTATCTTGCCTGCAAAATGCGAAACATAACGAAATTTTCTGCAAATTATGATAAGGGTTAAGATTAAGTGTAGAGTTAGATTTGGGACTGGGGTTTAAGGTCAGAGTTGGCGGGTTAGGGTAAATATTATGTTAGGTATTAACTCAAGATCCTCAGTTAATGGTAGGGCTTATCGTTAAGATTAAGACTGCAGTTTAGTATTGCGTTAGGGTTAGGAGTTGGTAGCATTTATCCCTCATAAAATGCATCCCAAGGCCACTAAGTGGGGAACGGGGTAAAGCATTCCTATGCCTGTGTCCCAGTCATTTTTCTCTACGTCCCCAAGGGCTTTTGAATATTGGCAACTTTGAATCACACTCATGTGGTATTGGGCATCATCAACTGGCCAATCATTTGTCACGGGAAATAAACTCCTCCCTAAGCGATAACGTCCATTGCGTGCAGCATTTTTTGATTTGCACATTCTCGCGTGCCACGCACGTGACGGGGCTGTCCGTTGCGTATACGAGAGCGCGTGAAGTGCGAGTTTGACCTCGCGACTGTGATTGTTATAGAGGCCAAATTTTACAGGGAAATATCGGTTGCCTGACTCCCACTCCGCAGGAAGACTCGGTTACTACGCCATTTAGTTACCTTTCAAGCGCGGCCACTTTTGGCGCCTCGTGACAGATTCACTTCGGCCACATTTAGTGTAGTATGCTGAACTGCTGTGAGGATTGATTCCCCAGGGTCGGCGTTACGCTCACCTAAGTCTGCCAGCCACCTAGCTCTACGATTGGCTGCATACCCCGCACATACGCACACACACACACACAGACCACGCATATGGTCTACAACCGAGGGCCGTAAACACCTGGACGAATCGAGGTTTGTCCGTGCCTCGCCTCACCTCGCCACTCCGCATAAACGATCACGGCAAATCTTGCCAGCAGGGTACCTGTCTGAGCGTAAAGTTGTCATTATATTCCCTGCATTGCGTCATCTTCATTGTCTGCTCTTGTATGATGACGTGTATAGGAGCTGCCTCGGACGCGCCAGCCGCCTGTGCCCCCTCCCCCATTGTCGGTCTTATTGACTTTTGTCTTGACACTGGGCATGGATTGGGGGGTGATGTGGGGTGGAGGTGAGGTTGATTCTGTGCCCAGTATAATCCGCGTTTGTCATTAGCTTGCTGGAGGTCGTCGAAACCGTCGTGGAGTCGAACTCCAGCGCTTGTATGAAGGTAGTATACAAATTTATGCAAGGTGTCCCTCTGTTATGCACTTTAAGGGTCGCTTATCTGCTAAACCTGAGTGTCTGTGGGCCACTTACTAAGTGTTCAGCCTGATCCGCCTTTATTTACATATCCCGTGGGCTCATAGGTGGTCTCCTTATGGTGATCTGTGTGTGACATGTACTTTCGATTAGCCTAACCCCCGTGCATTTGTGAACTCGGTCAAAAAATTTGCATGTGATAATGGGACGTTTTCTCTAAAGCAAAGGCTTTAATACCCCACGTTTAGGAGACCTGTCAGTGCGCAACCCCGGCGGCGCCGGGTTTTAAACCCGGGTCTGCGTGACCTGTGTTTTGCACGGTCTGTTTTGCCTGCTGCAAATGAACCAACAACTACGCGTGCTGGGTGTACTTTAATGGAACACACATACAAGCACACCGCCATCGTCGATCTCAAGTGCCTCAAACTACGCAAAACACTTTCAGTACTATTTCTCTGAGAATAGTACTTATTGGTCACCAGACGATGCGCTCTTCTGCTTTCACTTTCTCTTCACGTAATCGTCTAACCTGCGCTCAGAAACGCTATTCTTGTTGCACCTGCGAGTCGACTTGGTAGCAGGTCTATCCAACACTTCCATCTAGAGAGGGGGCGGACGGCACACAATTTTTGCGTCAAGAAACCTGATATGTAGTCGCTGCTTTGCCTGTCATTTATCCACCCTTCCTCAGACAGTTGATCAACTGCCTCGGGGCTGCGGGCTACTCAGTACATCTCAAGCCGCAGTCTTTGACGGTCTCAAGGAAACAGTCAGGATGGTTTGAGCAATAAAGAGATTCAAGTTTCGAAATCTGCAAGTTTGTGTTCACTGAAGGCTGACAATCAAGACAGCCAGATCACTGAGTAGTTAAAAGACCTAAACGGAGTAAACAGCAGTTAGCGATAAGGTGGGCTTAGTGGAAAGGAATGCTGCTCCGATGGCAGACAACTTAGACATACATTCCGGACGCGCGTGTGTGAGTTCTTTGTGTCCAGTAGGGCGACCAAAACTGTGCACTCGTACGTAATATTTCGTGGAAGGTTGTCAGGACTCACGGGATGAGCCGGACCACAAGGGCAGCCCAGTGTGTGTCTTCTTGTGTGGAGTGGCTGTCTGGTGGACTGAGAGTCAGGCAGCAATGGTTCCTTCCATAAGAACCTTAATCGGAAAACGAGCTCGTTTCGAGCTCGCTAATTCGAAAAACCGAGCTCGAATCGAGCTCATTTTGGCCGCCTGTTCGAGCTCAAAGCGAGCTCAAAAAATGACCTACAAGCCAGTTCACGTTTGCGCGCTTGAAGCTCGAAAAATCGAATTTCATTCTTCATCCGGACAGGGATCACCTGCTTCCCTGCGAAAGCCCCCCATTTTTTCGAAACGCAGCGAAACATTACTTTTTTGAAGACTGTTTGTTTAGTTGTATATGTATATTACTATAAAAACGGGCTTAAAATATTATGGTACAAAAAATAAAAAAAACTAGGTTTCTTTGGCCGCTTTTCCAAAATTCCTGGCTACCCGAAAGCAGCAGTGTGGAGTTCATGGACGGTACTGGTAGCACGTATGGCCCTGGCGCATCATCGTTCTCAGCATTGCGCCGTTTGTCTGAAAGGCGGAAATTAGTAAATTGAGACGTATGTAGGAAAACGTGACATAAAAACAAATGACAAGGTTGAGTGTATAAGTTGACTCATTAATACGGCTTGTTGATTATGAACTCCGTCCACTTGAATTTTCCTAGGTAACTCTCACCTGGGTAAGACGAAAACCTATCTAGTTGACCATGTCTTTTGACATCTTCGGGTAGATGTGCAATGCTGTGAACATTGTACACCATTTCTCGTAGACCGTAAATTGACTTATAACTTTTGATGAATCTTTTAAGCAAATTCCGTGGTAAACATGCAAATAAAGCTAACAACCTATCATTTACTTTGGCTATTTCTCCTCGTGACAACTTATACGGCGTACCTTGTGGGCTCTTAAGCCACAGTGTCAGTAACCTGCACATAAAACCTAGCTTAACTAGGTGAAGGGGATCTAACTAAAGGCTTACAGTATGCCTGGGCATTTGAAGGTTTCCCTTTGCCGGAATACATTCCTACGACAAATACTTCACTTATGAAGGGCTCCATTACGCGGCCGAGAATTGGCCACAAGTCACTCTTATTTTTACGATATAAGGGCAAACCATCTATAGCTAAATATATGAGTATCTCATTTCCTACAATAGGCATGACATATTGACTTATGTGCTTGGTTCATTTTTAACAAGTTCCATGTGGACATACTCACCACTGCCCATTTCCGTTACTTTTGTCCGAGTGCTTTTCCTCCTCAGAAGCGCACGTTCATCACCTGGTAGGTCGGGGCCACACGTTTCAAAATTTTTAGAAGTTTCATCAGGTGTTTAATCGGAGTTTTGCAGTCTATTGCCCAAGACCGCAAAGCTGTTTTTAGAGTTTCCTCCTGCTCTATCGCTGAGTGGCCAGAAACGTTGCTTGTTGAGGGTTCAGTTACTTCTTCCGCTGACGAATAGTTACAGGCACTACCTTCCTCCCACGATGATGTGCTACAGTCGGATTCTTTATATGAGTAACTGCAAAAAGAGTCAAGAGAGTCTGACAATCTAGCCATTCCCCTCGCTTCTTGTTCAGTTTTACGTAAACCTTTAAAATATCCGCGTAACGCACGTCTTCTTAAAGTTATCTTTGATGGTAGTTTCTACATGCTGAAGAAAACGGCAAGAACAACAGATTTACCAGATTCGCAGTCACAGTAAGGAGAGCTCGCTTGCAGGTGTTATCAGCAGATTGCGCCACGTCACAATGGCGCCACTGTGACACCTGCATGCAATCACGAGCGGTGGACGCGCGTCGGCCGACGGTGAGAGCATGCGAAAAATACATTTGTAGAATTATATAGGGAGGGGTGCAAATTAACATGCTGGTTATCACAAAACGCAAATAAGCCAATCACCTATCGACTCCGCAATTATCCCAGCCAATGACAACCAAGCACGCGTGAAGCGCATGTTTGCGTAATACGCTAACGCGCGCAATGCTATTAGGGGAGCCGTGCCAGGTGGGGCAGCGCGCTTGGGTGCGGATCTGGCCGGGTCAGCCACTGCGCCTTCTTCTGTTTTCGTTTTTTTAACACAGGGTTCGCTGGGGGTGAGGAAAGAGGGGGAGAGAGTGTAGTAGATGCGACGCAAGTCTCCTACCCCGCAAGTCTAAATCACACGCCAGTCACCACTTGTGCCTTCATATTGCCGAAGCAGGCAGTTGACTTCGTTGAAATCGATGGCCGAACTATCGCCTGTTTCCGATTCGGGTCCTAGTTCAGCCATGTAGTTGCAGCAGGAGCGACTCTTACAAAACAATTCCCTCACTTTCTGGCAGTATGGAACTTTGACCACCATCTCGTCAAGGCGGGTCTCGCGTCCTCGTTGTTCTTTTCCACACCCAGCTTATATCAGTTTCGAAGGCACTGGAAGACTTTTATTGGGGTTGCCCATAAGTTAGCGCGGTTTTCGTTTACTCAAAATCCATTAGTTTTCAGTCAAAACATCGGGAATTCAAGAACACTGAACTTTTGCTATCTTTCCATCGATTGGGAGCGGGGAGGTCAAAAGTAGCTTATGTAGCCCTGCTCATAGACCCCTAGTCCCAGCATTTTGTCCTGCAAAAATGGTGGTTTTAGAGTTTTTTTGGGGGAGGGGGGGTGGGGAAATAGGATATGCAGAGAAGGACATTTTTCAGAAGTGTAAACTGAAAAAATGTAGTCGAAGTTGCTTCCCGCGGCCTCTGAGAGCAGGTTGTTCCGCATGTAAATTGAAGGTGTGCGCGGTGCTTCGCGCCGCGGACTATACTTACCTCACTCTACAACAGAAATTTGGACCACAGGTAAGTTAAAGTAGACGACCTCCATACCACCATTTAAATTTTTTTGGAAATTAAAGAAACCTACAATTTCATAATATGGTTTTTCTGCAATAAGTTAAATGAAAATACAGATTAGGAACATCTACAGATATAAATCAATAACGTTTCTAAATACAGTAAAATAAAAATGCATTTAGCATTTATTAAAGTACATTCCACTGCGTGTCCTTATTTCCCGCCCATAAAACCCGATAAAGACCGTTTTTGTAGAAAACTATGCAGGTTGTAGGGGTTAATGAGCGGGGCTACATAAGCTACTGTTGCTGCGAGGAGAAAATGGAAGAAGAGAAGAAGTCGATGGAAATATTTGTTTTGTTGACTTAGCACTTCATTTTCTTTGAGTTGTAAATACCCAACAATTACATCCAAGTCTGACCAAATTTTGAAGGCACTTAGATAGAGAAGCATGAGTACCTGAATCAGTCGAACATGCAAACCAAGGCTAATTCATGCTGTGTTCTGACACAGCATGACACAGCATGGATTAATTCTGTTTAAACATATTTCATACTGCGACTTCCACTGAGTATCCGATACTCGTGCATACAACTCTCTTTTTTCCGGTGGACACATAGATGCGGCTCTACCTCGTTCATCCTGTTATGCATCACCAATGCGCACGGTGTGCCTCGTAGGTAAATGATAGAACGTTGGCTACGCAAAAAAGCCTTCCCATTGAGGTCGCAAAATGGTCACAATTTAGTCAGCTAAATTTCAGCAAATCTGCAACCCCACAGCCCTAAAAAAATACCGATTTCGCTCTTACCTTACAACCCTCATGCCTGTACTCAGGGTGGACGGCAGCTGATTAGTCGCCCTAGTAGAGAAAAGATGTTTGCGTCTGGCTTCATTAGACCCCTGATACAGGTATGCTTTGTTCATCAATCCTGGTGAATGGTCGTTTCATCTGGTCGGGGTTCGCACAGACGAGAGAGAGGGGGGGGGGCTGTACATTAGCAACTGTAAAGTAGTATGCATCTAGTGATTCGGAAAGGGCAGATGGAGAGATAATAGAGAATACTTGCTTTACTTATGATGAAAAATCATGAATTTTCAGCGAAAATGGCTCCATTCACGGGGAGCAGAAATAGGTTAAGAAATGGGTCACATAATACCCAAAATTAAGGTTTTGCACGATATCCACATCTACTATGGAGACAGCTCAGCTTTCAACTTCTCAATTTCCGCTTCTTCACACGTGAGGGAGCGTGCTAGGAATGGGAGTACAGAGTGCTGATGTGCGGCAAGACACATGACGGAAGCCTCGACGCAGGGGATGGGAAGACTTCGCAGTCATTAGTTCAGAGTGGACAGGGTGAGCGACTTCATTAAGGATGCGATCAGCAGATTGCTTGACCGTTTTAAAGTGGCGCTGTATTATAATGTCAGCTGCAAAAAAACAGAGAGTTTGGATGCAGGAGTGATGCCTTTTCCCACGGTTTGTCATTCTGCAGCTTTGAGGCAGGAGGCCAGCAGTGTTCGCGGGCGATCCAGCACCCAGAGAACTGCATTGTCGATCCACTCCGCTCCGCTCCACGTTGGAATGAAGCTCACTGATCTGGTCTGGTTGTCTATGCATCGGGATTACGCTGAGTGGGTGCGTGGGCGTGGGCGTGGGCGGGGGACGGGAGGGGGGACGGCTGCCTGACTCTGGCCTAATTGCACCGCCTGTCACGCATGCCTCAAGACCTGCGGGGCAGGAGGGCAAGGAGGGGCCGGCGGGCGGGTGGCGATTATTTATCGCCCTTGCCCATCTCTGTCAGAGTGAAGACGGTTTATCTCATCTGGCAGAACTCCCCATCCCCGTCCCCCGACGACGACTGAGCGCTAGCTCGTGCAACTTTGGTGATGGTTGCTGTGCGCATGATAACGGTGATGGCGAAGACAGCAGTAAATCATTATGCGCACCCGCCCCCCCCACCCTCCTCTGCCTTGGTTATGTCAAGCTGGCTAGAAGGTTAGCATAAAACACTCCTCCGGCATGGAAACGTCACGGAACTCGAGACCATGTGTTAGAGGCTGTAAAAGAGAAAGGAAACAGGAGAGAGCGAGACAATCCGAGCGCAAAAGGAGTTTTTTTCGGCTGTCGAAGTTAGCAGACACTGAGCCGCCGCCAAGGACAGCTGGGCATTCTCGGTAATCTAGTTGACCCAATTGGGAAAAAACTCGCGCCGTCGGTGGTAGTCGAACCCGCACAATGCAGGGAAGGCCTTTAAGCGAAGCAAATGTTAAAATGCGTGTTTAGTTCTTCATTATCTGTGCGTTAGCTTGGAAACGTGTGCGTGTGGGTGATTTGGCGATGGAACGTGTGCTGACCCATTTTCACTCCTGTGTTCTCTTGTTTTTGTAGGTAATGGAACGGTAGAGTACGACGAATTCCTTCGGATGATGTCACGATACTCAGAGAAGACATCCAGCTATCCTGATGCCGATATGTGGGAAGCCTTTAAGGTTTGTCTACCTCTCTCGCCTGCCTTAGTTTGCAATCTCTTTGAACTTTGTCCCATCCGGCACCACTAGATAAGCTAAAAACAAGATCTACCCAAATCCCCCCTTCCCATGAACCTGGATAACTTTTGGTGCAAACGAGATGAAATGGTTGGCTTTTATCCGTGTTTCCTACACTCACAGTCCTGGAGGCTGGCAAAGCCGACGGCTGATATTTTAACTTGCGCGTTTTGTCACGTTCTCACAGTGAACCCTATCCAATACTGCTTGAACCATGATCCCTATTAGTTTGCTGATCGAACTGACCCTCCATTTCAGATCACGCAATCTTTGCTAATATCTGCGGCTGGTCGCCACTGTTGCTTGGGCGAACGCTGTCAGTAGATGCATTGGCCTTCCGGAGGCATTCTGAGGTATAGCTGAAAGAGGGGGATAGGTGGTTGGTCGTTCTGACTATCCCGGTGGTCTTTTTCACCGTTTAGTTTGATCAATGATCTGGCCCTACATTTCGGACCATCTAATCTTTCCTTGTAGTCGCTTCGATCGCGCCTGTTGTTTGGGCGAGTGCTGTCAACAGACGTATTTCTCCTCTGGAGACATCCGGCGGTATAGGCGAAGGAGTCGGATTGGTGGTTGGTCGGACTGATCCCCGGTGGTCTTTTGTCTAGCTCTTCTTTTTTCCTGTCGTACGCGTTAGTCCGTTTCTCCGCGCGCCAGCCGAAGGAGGTTGAGTCAACGGGGTGCTGCTCTGGCTTGTTTGATCGTCAGCTTTCTGGTTCGCATTGAGTTACACTCGAGTTGTCGGGAAGCCGACAGATCCGGCGGGAGGCTGGCTCGCTATTCAACCTCTTCAGTGCTTTTCTTTTAAATTTCACGTTTTTTAAATCTGGAACAGCTGCATTGGTAGATAGACAGCAGGTCTTTAAAAGAAGAACCCTGTCTGTCTAACCTACCGAAGACTATTGCTGAGAAGGAAAGGAAAGGATGGTGGTGGTGGTGGTGGTCGTGGTAGTGCAGAAGTAGCTACAGTTTTGAGGTTGAAATAAAAGAGAAAGAGACGGAGGACAGTGAAGAGGAAAGTTCAAGGGTAGTAGTAATGATGGTTTTAGTAGTAGTAGAAGTAGTAGTAGTTGCAGTAATTGCACTAGTGGAAGTACAAGGTGCCCCACAAAAAGCCCCTAAGTTTGTGATTGTTACGGCGGCCGGACCGCCCATGCCGTCACGATCGATGGCGGAGAAAACAGAACACCTGGGCCACATCCGAAGTGAAGCCGCCCCCGTTGGTTCGCACCCGCATTCATGTCGCCCACGCCATGTTCCGCTCAGTGGTGAGGAGCACCCACACAACGTGGGTGGTGGTCGCAGAGGAGGAGGTTCTAAAATGCCCACCTTCGCACCATATGCCAGGAATATTCTGGAAAGACGTGTAGACCCATGCCACAGCTAAGTAATTTCCAGCGCGAGGTCATCGTCCTATTCCGGAAAGAACATCCAACATGGGGGTTGCAGAAATGTCGGAACGTTTTGCCTAAATTTTTTGGTGCCATTACAACTGCCATTTCACTGTCGGCCCTCAAATTTTTGGCAACGCCACTGATCTGAAATGTTCTGCAGATCAAATGCATTGAAAAAAACTGTACCAATAGGGAGTTCAAAGGTATTTACCTATATTTCCCTCAATAAAACCTGACCTGACCTGACCTGACCAGTTTAGAGGTGTCGCGGCTGCATTCAAACAAGGTGGATCACCTGTAGCAAAGGTGCGTAAGCCTGGTAGTGGTACTTCTTGCAGGCACGATTCCCCAACAAGGCGAGCAGTCTTGGAACTTGCCGTAACTCCACCAGATCATCACAGAAGACATTCAAGTCAGCGTGAAATTTGTAAAGAACGGGGATTGTCAAAAGGCTATGTGCACAGAACCATTGCAAAATCCAATTTAAAATGTTTTCGACGTATTCAATGCCATGTTTTAACTGAAGCACACCAGCAAGCTCGAAAGCCAAAGTGTGATGCCATGCTTCTGCACTTCGGTGAAGGAGAAAAATGGAAACAAGTGTGGTTCTCAGATGAATCATCATTCTGCTTGTCTGCACCACTGAAAAGGCAAAATGAACGCATATATCGTGCAGTGGAAGTCAAAACTGATATTCCTGATGAAGATTTGCTGGTGGAGATAGACAAGCAGCAAAAATCTATCATGTGCTATGGTGCTGTTTCCTGGCAAGGCAAAACAGACCTCTATTTTATTGAAGGAGATGCTGCTGGGCAGGAAGGTGTTGCACCGAGTCGGAGAACGAAAAAACTGTAAATCAAGTTGTTTACAGAGAGGAGATGTGCCCGCAGATGTTTACAGATATTGATCAAGCAATGCAAGGAGAACCCTGGACGTGGCAGCAAGATGGTGCAAAGCCACACACTGCCAATGACACTGTCGCCTGGCTCCGAGTTAACACTCCAGATTTCATCACACCCCAGCAATGGCCATCCAAAAGCCCTGACCTGAATGTAATGGACTTTTTCATTTAGAGTGTACTCTTACAGGAGGTTCATAGACGAAGAATAGGAATCACTGATATTGAGTCAATAAAACATGTGTTGATGGACACATGGAACAACATCCCTCTTGCTGTCATTCGTCGAGCAGCTTACAGCTGGATGGATCGCTTACGTCGCTGTTTTGCAGTTAATGGACAGCATTTTGAGCGGTATCTGTAACTTGTTATTAGGTAACAGTTTGTTAATTACACAATAAAGTTGTTAGTTATAATTGTTATCAATAATTTTTATTTTTATAACAGTATAAAAATTATCATAAATTTAGGGGTTTTTCGTGGGGCACCCTGTAGTATTGCTTGTGGTGGTGCTGATATGGCAGAGGTTGGGACAGTTTTGTAGTTGGAAATGAAAGCGTGGTAGACAAAAAATAATGACGACGAAAACCCGAGGGTAGTAGTAGCAGTAGTTGTAGTACTAGTATTGATGGTAATAATAATGTTGGTAGCAGTAGTAGTAGTTTTACGTGTGGCATTGATGGTGGTGCAGAGGTAGATGCGGTTTTGAAGTTGAAAATAGGAGAGAAGTAGGCAGAGGATGAAGAAAATCCGAGGCTATTAGTAGTAGCAGCAGCAGCAGTAGTTGTTGTACTTTTATTAGTAGCAGTATCAATTTTGGTAGTGGCGGTGGTGGTTGTAATGTTAGTGGTGATAATGCTGTAGAGGTAGCTGTCTTTTTAGGTTGAAGATTGAACAGGAGCAGACGGAGGAGGATAAATGCAGAAGTCCGAGGGTAGTATTAACAGCAGTATCGGTAGTAGTGTCTGTTTTGGTAGTAGTACTAGTAATATTATTCATAGTATTGCTGGCAGTGGTAATGGTGCAGAGTTGGCTGTGGTTTTGAAGTAACAAATAAAGAAAAGTCGACTGACGAATAAGATTATAAGAGTCCAAGGGTATTAGTGGCACTAGGGATGATAGTAGTTGTATCGGTCGTAGAAGTAGTAGTAGTAGTAGTAGTAGTAGTATTACTTAAGGCAGGTACGGTGGTGGTTGTAGTGGTGCTGGGGATGATGGTGCAAAGGTAGCTGCCTTTTGAGGTTGAAGACTGAACAGGAGCATGCGGAGGAAATTCGAGGGTAGTTGTATTAGTAGTTGATGTTTTGTTAGTAGTAGTAATATTACTTAGGGTAGTGGTGATGGTGCACAAGTGGCTGCGGTTTTGAAGTTGAAATTGAAGAGGAGTAGACGGAGGACGTTGATAAAGAAAATCCCAAGGCAGTACTCGCAGTAATGGTGGTGGTAGTAGTAGTGATAGGTTTTGTTTCATTAGAAGTAGTAATTTTGCTAATACAAGCGAACATGCAAGCCCCAGGGAGTAATTGAGAAAAAGTAATCAAGTCGTCTTCTTCTCCGTAGTAGTATTACTTTTGGTAATGGCGGTAGTGGCTGTAGTGGTGGTGATGATGAAGGTGCAGAGGTAGCTGCCTTTCTGGGATTGAAAATTGAGCAGGAGCGGAGAGAAAACGATGAAGACGACAATTCCAGGGTAGCATTAATAGAAGTAGTAGTTGATGCATTGGTATTAGTAGTAGTAGTAGTAATAGCATGTATGGTAGTACTGGTATTAGTGGTGATGCAAAGGTAGTTGCTGTTAAAAATTGAAGAAAAGTAGCCAGAGGACTATGATAGAGGAAATGTCATGTTATTAGTAATATTATCGATTGCGGTGATGGTGCTGGTTGTGCAGCGGTAACCGCGCGGTTGAAAATGCAAAAGGAGGAGACAGGTGATGGTGAGAAAGAATTAGGCTAAAGGGTTGGCTACGAAAGATGTTACCAGAGTGAACCTAGTGGGTACTTTGTCGGACCACAGAGGAGTTCGCTCGTTATATAAAAACATTCCTCACATTTTTCCGTTGCGAGTGCATTAAATTCTGCGTGCGACTGCGTTGTACCTACCCAGCTTTGGGCAACGACGAGGGCGAAGAGGTCGCAGCAGCTTGGTTGGTACTGCACCACACCAGGTTGTCGTCAAGACGTTGCGTTTTTGCTGCCCGAAGGAAATCAAGAATAAAGAAGTGCCGTCCAACAAATTTGAGCAACCTTTTTCAGCACCTTCTCGTAGCTACTGTTGCTCTTGTGTCGGCCACCGGAATGGTTGGCCTACTGCATCAGTTGGAGTACTCAAAGTGACCCCAAACATGAGGGATTAATGGCAATTGACCTCCGAAGAAGAAGTATTTTCCGATCTGTTTACTCCAGGTTGATTTCGTAAACTTGTTTGTGTTTATTCTAGTCCTTTATGCACAGAACGTTGCTGTTTCATAGTGTCTTCCACGATTTAGCCGCCCTCCCCCCTTGAACCCAGCAGAATCCTGTTCCCGTAGATCGCACTGCTAACTCGGGATCGCGTGGAAAGCTGACTAGACCTGATTTTTAACAAGGAAACACAATACTGCAAAAGGTCCTAGCTCCTGATAGTATAAGTAGTTATATTTTTTAAAATATAGTAGTTATTTGTGTTTGTTTAAGTCTCCCATGCCCAGGGGGGGTTGATATTTCGTGGTTTCGTCCACGATATAGTCCCTCAGCCCCTCGAAGCCAGCATCATAAGGCAGCTCCTGGGCCTGATCTCGAACATGAAAACGAAAGTCCTAGTTTTTAGTTTATTTACATGACGAGCAACACTGCAGCCATCTCGGTTGTTCAGCATGTCTTCGGAGATGGCCGTTCTGTGCGACATCGCTGGATAAACAGAGGAAGGGGGAGCAGAAAGACCTAATTTCGCTCTTGTGGGAACATTCTTCGCATGAGGGCGAAAAGGAAGCCGCAGTCGGATTCCATATCCTTTCCTGTGGGTTTGTGTGTGCAGGCAAAAAACAGTCAAAATCGCTGAACCATGTTGGCAGAAAATTAAATAGCAGTCCTTTTCACCGTTTTGCGTTGGAGACAAAACGATGCTGCGCAGAATCCGAGATAAGTACTGGGGAGAGAGGAGCAGTGCCAGCAGGACGTAGATGACGATTCTGATGTAAACGGCGAAGATGAACACTTTAGAGGCAGAGTTCGTGCCTTCCTCCCCTGTTGATGCCCCTCAAACGCCTTCTGACGGAGGAACTGATTCAGATTTATCAGGGGCATTCTTAAGTTTACTACATTTTAGAGCTACAACAGGCGGTGTTGGTCTGGAAGGGGGAGGATGAAGAAGAATGTTCGCGAGTAGTTATATAGGTGGTAGTAATAGCATTATACGTATAACTTGTGGTGATGGTGGTGATTGTGTTGCAGAAGCGGCTGCGGTTTTGAAGTTGAAACTGAAAGAGTAATAGACAGAAAACGATGACAGAGAAAATCCGAGGGTATTTTTTTGGGAATAATGGTGGCACTGTTATTGAAAGAAATAGTTGTATTGGTAGTACTAGTAGTGATGACAGTGATAGTGGCGAAGGTGAAAAGGTTTTGGGAGCAGTTTTGAAGTTGAACATGGTAGGGAATTAGACACAGAACGCTGAAAGCAACAGGAAAACCTTGTTTCACCGTTTTTTAATTGTGTGAACTTTCTTTGCATGATGTGGAGACAGTGGTCGGATTCAAAGTCCTTTCATTTGCCTGCGTGCGTGCGCAAGAAGTGTACACAATTGCTGAACCAAATGTATGCCTAGGGTGCCGCATTGGCAGAAAATAAACCGGACTTCAATGATGCGAAGGCTGTCCTTTTCCCCGGTTTGCTTTGGAGAGAGCACTTATCTGTGTAGAACCTGAGAATAGCACTTGAGAGAGAGAGAGAGGAAACACCAAAATCATCCTATTCATTGTGGACGTAAATGACTATTCTTGGGTGAACACAGCTAATATGAGCATTTTTGAAGTAAATTTAGTGCTTTCCTCCTCCTCCTCCTCCTCCTCCTCCTCCTCCTCCTCCTCCTCCTC
>JAYGXS010000008.1:26482107-26564824 GCA_036362985.1 Ligula intestinalis
ATATTGTGGCTGTCTTCCTGCAGACAAACTGTAGGCCTTAATGAGAATCGATTCGGTGAGTCGTATTGACAAGTTGTGTGATCATAGTACTGAAGCTGGATATAGGTCACTTATAACGGCTGGTGTGTGTTCACGTTTCCTCTTTTTCAGGGGCCTCATTGATCCGTTAGGTCTTCTACTCCATAAAAGAAGATAAAAAAGCCAATATGCTTCGCCGTGACTTTCTACTGGCGTTGGTATTTTCCACTTGAGAATATGATGGAGAACGTGTATGCGTCAATTTTTCGACTTTAAATGATTTTAGAAATGCATTCTATTCTGTGGGTTTTTATCAAGAATTGTATTCGTACAGTATATTCCCTACATCATAAAATCTAGTAGATCCACTTAAGATGTAATTTTGCGCGAAATCAGCACACGCGGCCTGCCCCCAAGCTATTATAGAACTAATGTACGAACTAAAGGTAAAAAAACAAAAAAATGATGGACTAATTACTATTTACTAGCATACGAATATTTAAGTAACAAATAACTCGAAATTAAGGAAAGAGCGATATAAAAAAGTCGCTGTTCTAATGTGAAATATAAGTATGTGTAATGCATAGGCGTGAAAAAAATGGCAAATTCATACAAAATAAGTATAATTTCACATTTTTTATGAATAAAATTGTTTCCATTAATATGAAACCTTGCAGGAAATATCTCAGATATGTACACTTAGTAAAATTTCCGTTTTAAAACTATGACAGAACACTTGCGTGCTTTGTATTTATTTCTATTGACAATTTCAAAAGTATTTTCCATGTTGAACGGAATTAAAATGATTTGATATGCACCCAAAGATAGGCTGGCTGCTAATTAAAAGGTAGATGCCGCTTGCACTTGTAACCAAAGGCATACCATTTTGTGTGCATTGAATAGTAATTTCCGTTTGTCACTTTCCTTTGTAATTATTTCGAAAGTTTGACTGTGACAAGCTGCAGAAATGAAGTCAGTACATTCACGTAGGGCAGGGTCAAATCATGAATCCACTATAAGCAAACTGACGCGCTTGAAGCTAGCACGGTTGGCTAACGGGCGTACCCTGAATATCTGCCAACTGTTGGGATAGCTGGGACCACACAATCAGTCTTTTTTATGCTTGTGCTGCATGGCTGACTGGCACATTGAGAATCGAGCTACAATGGCTCTACTTGGTGTGACATCAATATTATTTCCACTCAATTGGGATCCACGTTATGAATATAGTCTAACGTGGCCCACAGTGGGTGAACCTGCACCCTCTCCCAGTTCTGGTCTGCTTGAGTCTGCCTTGATGCCAAAGCCTGGTGGCAGAGGTGAACAGAGAGTAAAGTACCGTATGACAAGTCCTGCAAACAAATTTCATGATGAAATTTAACTTAGTAGTTGAGCCTTTATCTGGACAGGTTATTTTGATTAACTTATTGGATTAAATAAAATGAAGGGCTTCGGTTTGGAAAACTGCCCTCTTAGTTAAAGATATTGGGGGAAATAGGCACTCATTTGGGCTCAATTATGACTAAGTTTATATTAAAGAAATTTCCTATGCTATAAGGCATATAGTAATTAGTGGATAAGTGGCAATTGCACATCCCGGAATAAAGTCTCTCAGCATTTCGCTCGTTTTCAGTGTCTTTATTCATAGGTTGACAAATTGCGCTTCTGTTCAACGTTCAAATATAAGCATTTAAAATTAAATATAACTAAACAGCATTTACCGAAAAAGGAGCTTTTGGGTACTAGTTCTTATGAAAATGGCCATGAAGGTCAAATGAGGAAATTCTTCAAAACAACAAACCACATTGTCAAGCATATTGTTATTCCAAAGATTGATAAAAAACCTTTCATAATAAGTTACCTCTTAAAAAATGGGCTTTTATTATATTTTTAGCTCAGAAACTCCTGTTTCTTTTAACTTTTTCAAGGTAATGTCACAGTGAAATTGGCAACTTTTGACAATTTCATAATTGACCTGAAGAAAAACGATTTAATTTGACGGGAAATGAAAGAACATACTTTTCTCTTTATAACGGATTATTTCCTGCTTAAGGTAATTAACTCCACGATCCGTAATGAGCGTGCAAATGCTAAAACAACAGACCACATATATTGCCATTTTTTGAAATACTCATGATCTTTCTGTCTATTCTGTTTCTTAATAACTCTATTTCTACATGACTTACATTAAATAAGGCCTTCTTTAGGTTTCGTTCACGGCAACATCTGAAAACTTTGCTCACGCGCAAGGCCGGCTAAGTGGTACAGAAAATCTTCGGACATAAACTTTTTGTGACTGTATCTTTTGCAAAAACACTTCACAGAATAGCTTAATATAATTTTTAAAACTTCTATCGCTGCTTGTTTCTGAAAATAAATGCGATTCCTTCAATTTCATTTCACTTCCATTTGATCAACTTCGCACAAATATTTCCGCTTCTGGAATGAATTAATATTCCACCTTTATTTCTAATTATGGAATTCTTCCACAACCCAATGCATGATAGAAAACAGTTTTGTTCTGTCCTGCATTATAGCATAGGAAATTTCTTGAATATAAACGTTGTCATGATTGCGCCCAAATGAGTGCCTATTTCCCCCAATATCTTTGACTAAGAGGGCAGTTTTCCAAACCGAAGCCCTTCATATTATTTAATCCAATAAGTTAATCAAAATAACCTGTCCAGATAAAGGCTCAACTACTAAGTTTAATTTCATCATGCAATTTGTTTGCAGGACTTGCCATACTGTACTTCACTCTCTGTTCAACTCTGCCACCAGGCTTTGGCATCAAGACAGACTCAAGCAGACCAGAACTGGGAGAGGGTGCAGGTTCACCCACTGTGGGCCACGTTAGACGATATTCATAACTTGGATCCCAGTTGAGTGGAAATAATATTGATGTCACACCAAGTAGAGCCATTGCAGTTCGATTCTCAATTTGCCAGTCATCCATGCAACACAAACATAACAAGACTGATTGTGTGGTCCCAGCTATCCCAACAGTTGGCAGTCATTCAGGGTACGCCCGTTAGCCAACCGTGCTAGCTTCAAGCGCGTCAGTTTGCTTACAGTGGATTAATGATTTGACCCTGCGCTAGGTGAATGTACCGACTTCATTTATGGGGTTCATCGCAATTTCTGTAAAGTTAAAAATAGCGAAGAGCAGGGCCCTACGACTACAGACGCAGGAAGGGGGGATGAATTCATTTTCTGTGGCGTCAAGGTACATGTTTGCTTTTCTCAGTGACACGTTGGGCGACAGGGGAACATGACAACCATCAATAAAACCGTGTGTAGCACTCTGTCGGACGCAACAAATGCATACATGTACGACCTTACGACAGACATGCGCGTAGCCAATTATCAAACCAACTTGGACGTGGAGGGCCGTGGGAACATAGGCAAGACTGCATGGTCAAAACGACAGTAAGGTCTATGCAGATCCGGGTGAGAACTGCCAGTGTTCAAATGTTGGCCTTCGTATTGAGGCACGTATATTTGGGACACTACTCCCGTCACCCCTAACGCAATGCGTCCTCCCCCTCACTGGACGGTGTTATGATGGAGATCAGCCGTCCTCAGCCTGCTACTTTGTCAGCAAGGGTAAACTGGTGTCAGCATGACTGTCACCACTTACAAATGATGCGCGGAGTGGACTCACACTCACCTTCAAATATGTTTACGTTGCACTCCAATAACAAAGCAATACATTGGGGAGAGGAATAGTAACGCGCGGACGTGCCGGCTTTTGCCACGCAATCCAGCTGCATCCACTGCAGTCTCTGGTCTAACAGGGACAGTCTTTATACCAGCCACAGGTAAGTGTGGAAAGAGCGTGTGAGAGAGGTGAATGGTTTGAAGTTCCACTATCATTAAGAGCCCATCCAAGCGCAATTCACAGACTTTACGCAACCGCTTTGTTTTCTGCTGACATTTCAGACAGCTAGGTTGGCTGTCCTTTGTCAAAGCGAGAACTGACTTGATCAATCTGCAATTAAAATTTGTGGCTGTGTATTGGGTATAGACTGATAGATTATTCTACACTAGCTTCGTGGTCCTACGTGTTGATTTGGGCGTAACTTGACGGCAATTAGTAGTGTGTTCCATCCTCATTTTAGAGGATGTTGGTAATCCTGCTCCCTCGTCCACTGGATTTGTCACGGTGCCACCTTTGTTTGGAAATCTTAAGTTCAATTTGACCGGGTACTTTCTTTTACTTACTTAATGACTTAGTACTTTGCAGGCTAGGGAACCTTAAACCTGAACGACTGACGCTTGAGGCATGGCATTCAGACGACAACTCTATCGAGAGACATCTGGACCTCCTTACCGCCTATAAAGTCTTATGCCTTTATGTTAGTATAGGACAAGACCTGGTAAAACACAACCTAGGATTTGCAATTAAAGACGGCCCCGTGACGAAGCCAGCGGAAGAGTGAGCAGGATAACCAACATCCTTTACCATGAGGACGGAATAGTAAACTAATTGCCGTCAACTTATGCCAAAATCTACGCGCAGAGCCAAACAGGGAGCGTAAAAAATAGTTCAGCCTATGGCCGACACCCTTTCAAAACCTTTAATTGCTGATCAGTAAAGCTAGTTCTCGTTTGGCAAAGTGCAGCCAGCCCAGCTGTCCAAAACGCAAGCAGAATAAGAAATGCCTTCCAGAGGATCAAAATGATTAATGATCAATAATTCCGACCCATCGGATTCGTATCGGCCGACAGAGAAATCATAGCGCAGCCAAAGCTTAACTCATTCGCACATTTTCTCAAGCAAACCTGGCGTTCTGACCTACCTGGCAGTTGTCCTATTACACGGCCCTTGTACCGCTCATTATCTGGCAGTAAATCTCTCTTAATCAACACCGCCTTGCCTGACTCTTGATTTGGGGAATCCTTCTGATGTCGATACTACTACCTCCGACAGATCTCATAGGATAAGCCACTTGTATTGACCTTTATTCTTGATGGATGCATCTTGTCTTCAGAGGCGTATAATTACGCTTTTATTTACTGAAACGACTAAAAATTATCCTATTTGTAGATGCTGGATACTTTCAACGAATAAGAATGCAAGTTGGCAAACATCACAACCTCCAAAAGTTAATAAGAAAGATCCTAATTTGAACCAATTCTCCTGACAGGAATAAAAAACTTAAACATAAAGAGAGAGGGAAGATTGTTGAATCATTTGACTATAAAAATACTTACCTTTATATCTAACTCCAGCATGTTCGTCGGAGTAAACAAATTGAACGAAGTTAAGCATGTCTGATATGGTTGTCTAGAAAACGTAACGGAGCCATTAAGATGAAAAAACCAGAAGTGCCACAATACCGCAAAGAACCAAAATTTAAATGAGCTAGCCAACAGTTGTTCAGTGACTCTTTAGTGCTCCTCACAAAAGGCTGTCGACGACGATTCAAGGACTAAAACTAAGTGCATAGGACCACGAGGAATGCCTAGAGCAATTACCGGCGAAAGTTTGCAAAGCAATTAAGTCTGAGACACGGAATATTTATTATAACTGAAGATAGATCAGCTCAGATGGGCAATGGGGGACGACGTCAGACTAAAATTCACTGCGAGTGCTTTATGCAAAGTGCTCAAGTTTCGAAAGTTTGATCAGTACTTTCATACCTATGTGAATGCATTAACGAAAACTTTGGAATAAAAATGAACATAATAGAGCTAATTTAGTACTTGAAAGAAGTATAAGAAGTACAAATTGGTTGTTAAGAAAAATATAATTTTCTCGATAAACCCCAGCATTCAGAGACGTAATAACTGCTTTAAATTAAAACAAAAGTGTGAAATCTTTTCTTAATTTGAAAACGTAAGGCAAGCTCTTTCTTTATATAAAAAAAACATATTATCATTCATGGGAAACTTTATTTAAAAGCATCCATGAATTCCGGTGTATTTTAGAGCATTTTCACTGTCTTCACTTGGTCATCCGTCAATTGAGATTTCGTTCGATGCTGAAAGCAAAACCATTAAAATAAAACACCTGTCAAGAACATTTACCGAAAAAATG
The DNA here is from genome assembly GCA_036362985.1 of Ligula intestinalis. Taxonomy (NCBI): domain Eukaryota; kingdom Metazoa; phylum Platyhelminthes; class Cestoda; order Diphyllobothriidea; family Diphyllobothriidae; genus Ligula; species Ligula intestinalis. Next base: position 26,488,169 of record JAYGXS010000008.1, read on the forward strand.
ACTTCTTGGATATTAATTCTTATAAAGATGGTTATGTGGATGACATTTAACAATGCCTCATAGCAGCAAATCACATTTTCGAAGAAAAAGTACGTCCGCAACATATATTTTATGTTGCTGTTGCTAACAGAAATAACAAAAACTTTGTTTAATAGGTAACCTCAATAAGCGTTTGAATAAGTTTTACAGCTTACAAATTTCTCAGTTTATAAGCAACATCGAAGGTAGTGTAAAAATAAACATTGATAATTTTAAGAAAGGTTTAAAGTTGCCTGAAGATAATCGATTTAGTTTGGATGGAAATGAAAGAACATACTTTTCTCTTCATATTGGATAATTTTTCATCATAGCGGATATCTTGCAGGATCTGTCAAAAGCTAGCTCATGCAAAATAGTGGGGCCACATCTATAATGTGGTTTTTCTCAAATTATCATTCTTCTGCCTACTCCGTTTCTCATTAACACATGAGCACAAGCTATGGTGTTGAAATATTTATATTTTTATATGATCTACGTTAAATAAGGCCGGTTTTATATTACCTCCATGATAACGTATTTGGAAATATGATTTATCTGCCATCAACGCAATGAAATAAAAGAAAATTCGACCGAAGACTATTGTTACTGTACTCTGTGGAATAAACTTCACAGTTAAGCTAAGCACAATTGTCTAAACATTAATCGTTCCTTTTTTAAAAATAAATGCGATTATTTAAACGTGGCCTCAACCATGTGTGAAAACTTTTGAACAACGTATTCCGGTTCTAGAAGGGATATTTTTTGCAGTTTTTAACGGAATTTGGAATTCTTCCACAGAATGCTGCTTACTACTAAAATATTTGGTTCTGTCATACATTATTGCCTAGGAAATTTCTTTGCTATAAGACGTCTCCCAGTCTTGCACAAATAAATGTCGAAGGAAACTTTGTTTTTGCACGCCACCTCAGTCTGCGTCTATGAGTTCACTTACACTTGCGAATTCAAGTACATTGGCGAAACGCAAGGGCAATTAACGACCAAGTCTGGTGAATATTTACGTGCTTTGCTTTTAAAACAAGACAACAAAATGCCACTGTCATCTATTACAAAACGTTGGCTAGACAGTGTTCACTTCGTTGGCATCTTCTCATCTTTCTTAGTTCTTTTTAAAGCACAAACAATCCAAACCTTACGTTACCTGGAGGCATCTTACATACGCCGGGAGAAATCCGACTCATGAAAGCAACTAGATTTTATGGTTAAGCTTAAAATATAACGGTTAATGCATACCAAACTTTTAGTATTGTTAACTCCTTGCCCCACTGTTTGCCGAAGTTTAACGTTGACATAAATATTGACCATTTTGCATGTTAGCATAACTTTACTAATACCGATTTGTGAAAATTCAAAATGATGCGTTATCCAATTGTTTCGTTATTCATGCACAGAGAGGACGCAGTTGGTAAGCTCTCTCAAAATTTATTTGCGGAAATATATTCTGCTGTTTTGACCTGCTTCAATTTAATACCTGGGTAAAAATGCTTTACATTTCTCAAGCAGTACCTTCTCACGGATACATTTAAGTCTTTGGAAAGACTTCTATAACTGTGATAAGTAATACCGACAGAAAATACACACATCGAATGTTTCCGGAATTGCATGCATAGGAAGAAGTATCATGTGCATTTTTATAAGACACTTCGTCGAGGACGGTTACGTCCAACAATTTAAAATCTGGATTGGGTTACGCAATCGACAATTGAGGAATCAGTATTGGCTGTCTGCACTATCAAAAATCAACTAAACCAGACAACACATGTTCTTGACAACATAATTTCCTTTTTTTCGTAATTTTCATGAAAAATGCATGCAACATACAAAGGAAGATAAGAGAAGCATGCCGTTTAAGTACACAAAGTCCTTATCCAAGAAATCTTCTGATGGATATTTGCCAATGGACCCAGACGACAATATTTCATTGAATTATTCTTTGCTCTAGAAGGTTATCTCAAGACACTTTTCCAGGCTTGCAAGTGCATAAGTATATGGCCATAAAGGTAATAAAGTATTTTCATAAAATAATTTTTCTTTAAATTTGTTGCTAATTATGTGCTTTTTTACGATTGTAAAGTCTTCATCCATAATAGATCGTATCTGTCAATTTATTAGTGCTGCCTGTACTGCATAAAATATATTCCAAATCGATTTCAGTATTAAAGGACTACAAGGAGACGTCTTACTTAAACTAAAGGTAAAACTGTTCGTTTTCTTAAACAGGATGCACGCCGTGCGCAGTTTTTTAATCTTGAATTTGAGCGTTGCATTCACTCGTTTATAAATTTTTTTGGCAATTGGGCAACTTTTTTAAAACCGTAAGTTACTTTTTCTCTGAGTATAAAATTAAAAGGAGGCATAATTTGCAATCATGTTTTCCACAAAATATATTTGAATTTATAAAGACAATCAAAATCAATGATAAAAAGGCATACCACTTAATTAGTGCGTTTTTACAATATCTAGGTTTTGCTAGGAGTCGAAACGAAGCTCGTTAAAAACCGGCTTCCTATTCTCACTGAAATGACTTCAGAATTCACTACACAAAAATCATTATTACATCTGGAGGCCATTCCGATTAGCAAAAACGGCAAAAACAGTACAGCGAGGATGTCATGTAATATGCCGAAATTTGCGAATAATTGACAGTAGATCGTAAACCAGCGTGGCGGCATTGAAAAACTTAGAATAACGCGTTTCCTTAAAATATTTAAAATAATAAGTGTTTGTTTCAGCAATTATTTTTAAATAATAATCCTGACATTTCGCACGCGCGAAAAAAAATTAAGTAGGAAAAATAAATGAAAATTTTGAAAAGACAACCGTACTTTTTACTTTATTTAACATAAAATTTGTTTAGTCGAAATGTTTAAAAAATATTTTCAATACATAATAATAATTGCTGCAGCCCATATTTACAGTTTCAGCAACTTTTACACAATTTTATACAAATTCACCAACGTAGCTTCTGTTCAATTTTCAGAATATCTCAGGAAGATGTACAGATAAATAGTTTATAACTAACGCGAGTTTTTGAATATTGGTCAGATGGCGAATTTTGACAGGTACTCAAGTTAACCTGAAAATATTTTATCATATTTGCTTACATTCAGGCTTCGTTCTAATCTTGCAAATACAAAAAAACGTGGCCAAATATGAACAGGTATACTGCATAAATGGCTTATTGTCTGTTTACTCTGCCTCTAAATTACTCATACCTGGAAATTATATTGCAAAAAAAACTATATTGTGACATGCTTTGGATATAGTTAGAAATTTTTCCTTCATCTTCCAGATAGTTAATATGCAGTTTTAATTTTCGTAGAATAAAAAGCCGCCACACCTTTTTTTACTGCATTTTGTGGCAAGAAAGGCGCTATAGCTGAACCCATCGTTTTTCGCTACTGGTAACTGCTCATGTCTCTGATGATGAATCCGCGACGGATGACGAAACGTCAGGCGAATAAACCAATTTTCCTAGTGATCACGCCATCTTCTCAATTGTTTCCTGGGACTTTCATGTTAGCTTATATTGGAGTTTGGGAATTATTTATTAGCTATCTTTCTCTTTTCAGCCCCAAGCGCGACTTCCCTAGAAACTGTGGGAATGCAAAAATACATGCGTCAAACTGCCGATGCTTACTGATTTGGTAAAGCTTAGCATCCCAGTCAAGGAGATCCGTTCTTGTGACTCAAGCGCTTGCGGCTTACGTGCCGATGAGTGTTTTTGAAGAGCAGTTGAAATTTGTGCAATCGCGTCACAGATTCAAAAAGTCGTTTAAATTAAGTGTTTATCTGACAACCGCATGTCTTAATTATTCATCATGCGGCCCATACAATTTCATTGATAAGCAAATGAGAGAGTTAGGCAAGGTTCATAAATGCTTTATAATAAAAACTCATCGTAATCACACCGCCTGCATGGCAAGGTTGGCATGTGGGGGAAGAGAGAGGGGAAGAGTATTAGAGGGGAGATTGTGGAAGGCAATCAATCTCTCATAAAGTCTCGCTAATTCTGTAACAGATTTCAAACAGCTCTTAAATGTAAAGTACATATTTGGCAAACGCATGTTTTGGGCATTTCATATTTCGGCTCATAAAACGGCATTGATTAGAATCAAACAAGTGCTGAGCACAATTTTTAAATGTATATTCCTGAAGAAAATTTTCCAAACGCAAACGTATGCCCGGCCATTTACCATCAAAAAATATCTTTTAAGTAATATTTCACGTTGTAACACAACCCGCATTTTTTAAAAGACTCTCAATTTGGACGGAAATACTACGGTTTGAGAAAGCAGTAATGTATGAAAACGAAGAGTCTCCAGTAGACAGGACTCGTCCTGCACTGAGCCTGACTCCATTGGAGACTTATGGAATGCAAAAGCTACGCGCGTCAAACCATCGATGCTAAATACTTTGTAATGCTAAAAATCCCAGTCAAGGAGATTGCATCGTGGGATTTTTACGCCCATAAAGCACTATGGTATAGCTGAAGCCAGCGCTGCTTTCGTGCAGAGGAGAGTTTATGGGTGGCAATCAACCTCTCATACAGCCTCGCTTATTCTCTCACAGATTTTAAAAAGCTCTTAAATCAAAAATTACACATTTTGTGAACGCATGTTTTGGGAAATTTATTATCAAGCCTACAAATGGCATTGATAAATAAAAAAACCAGCGTTGGGCAGGCTTAGGGTGAATGTATCGAAGGCAAACTACTGCCCGGCAATTGATCGTCTGAGAAATGTCTTATAAATAAAATTCCCCTTGTCACATCACCCACAGGACAAGAGTTTCATCTAGAGGTCATGCCACTAGGGGAGGGGTAAAAAGCGCAGGCTGCGTGTATTGGTCACGGTTAAAGGAGTTTACAACCGTCACCAATAGTCAGCGCTGGCAACGGAAAAGTGGACTTAAGTATTAGCGTCTCGTGGCAGAACAATGCTGGCTTCGCCAGCCGTATAATTACTGACACGGCTGTTTGTAGTATTTGCTGGCGTCGGCACTAAGAATCATTGATTGGGGTCCAGTGGACAACCCAAAAAGCTTCGTTGGATTGGATCGGTGATTTGTATTGACCAGGTGTACGAAAATAGAACGCGAGATCGCCGTAGCTTTCCCTCTACTTTGGCAAGCTGGTGCACCAACCTCTGCCGGTGATTTTAAATGTCTTCTAAATCAAACGAGAAAGATTCCCTTTGAGCTGTATGGAAAATCAAGCCTCCACGGCACGTTGGATTCGTTTGATGCGTATTTGAAGATCAACTTAACTACAGTGATAGAGAGCACGATACTTAATTTCATACTTTTCTCCCGTAAAAGTGACGGAAAGACCTACAACTCCTTCAGATGAATTCAGTCAAACTGACTGCATAACGGCAACCGCGTGCATAATACGACTCGGGCCCTTAATCTTCAATCTGCCCTCTCACTTAACCATGGTAACTAAATAATAAGTCCCTTCTTTGGGATTAAGGTAAAACCACGAAATTCATGGGGCAGGCGTTTTACTTATTCGAGTTACCAGAAAACCATAGCCTCAAGAGTAAACAGTGAATCAAGACATCCGTGTTGATGCTATATATTTACCAGTGGTTTTGCAAGTCTGCGGGCCCCCGTCTCTGCGGAAAACGTTTTACCCGCGTACTTCATGTCGTACTTATAACAGCCAATTAAACGTTTATCAAACACTAGAGCAAACAGCATGCCGGTTTCACTTAAAATATCTTACTCCAGCGTTCGTGTGTGTGATGGGGAATGCGGTGCCCCTGATGCAACGCCAAAAAATCCATTAATCTCTCTCTCTCGCATTGCCTTAACTATGTTAAGTGGGAGATTAAGGGTGGTTTTGATGAAGAATGCAGACAGACGGAAGACAAACCGTGTTTTGAATTCAGAAAAGTACAATTGAACACTGCGTGGATTCCTCTCTAGACATTGGCCACTTTACTCCGACACTTTGCAGGTCGATGCGCCATGAAAGATGCGGGGAGTCGGCTAATGACGGGTGCATAATTTCGGTTTACTAGATTACGTGCACAGGGCACGCAAGGACTGGCAACACGTGCGAACGAGTAAATAAAAAATCAAAGATGATGATCTCTTGATTCCTCCAACCGTAGCAGTGATAAGGTTTGACAGTTTTCCATAAGGTGGGCTCTGCAGATGCTTCAGCTTTGCATCAAGTCAAGTAAATTAACTCTGCATTTTCCTCACCCGCTGCTCACAGGCACAACGTTACAATCATCCGACGAGGGCAATACGAATGTTTGCTGAAAAGCCGTAAGATCATCGCAGTCTGTTAACGCACCATCCGATACCAGCCATAGTTTGGCTTAAGTTGCTGGAGCTCACATACAGTATGGCACTTTTTGCACGCAACTTTCATGACGAAATTTAATTTGGTAATAAAACACATATTTGGACAAGGTATTTTGATCAACTGAGAAGAGTGAATAAAAAGAAAGGCTTTAGTTTGGAAATTTGCCCTCTTACCTTAAGTTATGGAGCGAAATAGGCAGCAGGTTTAGCTGAATTATCAACAAGTCTATATCGAAGAACTGTCCTTTTCTATAAGGTACAAGAGACACACAAAACCTATTCATATAAATTGCGCTACGGAAGAATTCCGCAATAAGTAAATAAGTAGGAATAGTTATTCCTTTCGGAACAGAAAACTTTGTCCGAAATTTTTAAATGAAATTTTAGCAAAATTAAAGTAATCACATATATTTTTGGAAACCATCAACAATTTTTATTTGAAATGTTATTCCTATCCTTTTAAATTTTCTGTCATAACGTGCATGCCTAAACTGCGTTTCTCCACCGATAACTTTGAGTGCGTAAAAAAACTTTGAAGGTGATATTTAGGAGCCTTTATTAAATAGAATCCAGGTAAAAATATACATTTTGTAAGTTACACGTTCCGCTTATGTGTTATTTCGAAACGAAACAGACAGGAAAATCCTAAGTTTTTCAATAAAAGGCCATATAGATGGCCAGTCGTTTTTACATTTGCAAGTTTATAGCAGATTGCGGAGTAAATTAAGTTCTTTCTTTTCCAAGGCAAATGAATTGCTTATCTTCAAGTTTATTTCAAAGAATTTTCAAAATTCTTCAATTTTATTTTGACATAACCCTGAAAAGAATTTACGTACACAGCAATTTGTCAGCTGAAAATCTAAATAGAGCATTTTTAGGGAGGTAAACTATTGTGGGAACTTTATTCAGTAATCTTAGGACTAAACATATCCGAGTTGTCTAGTGGCTCTTATTTACGTCAGTAGTGTGGTTTTATGTTTTGAGGCATTTCTACATACGATCCGTATGGCCATTCACATAAGAACTTATATCCACAAACTAATTTTTTTCGCTAAGGCTTGTTTTGTTTATCTTTTTTAAAATTTTTCGACGTAAACATCGAAAATAAGCACATTCGTCAATTTATCATTGCAGACAATTAAAATGATCGAAATGATGCCAGATTTAATTCTAGTATAGTAATCCCCGAATGGTAGTATCTACAAAATATTTTGACTAAAAGGATATTTTTATGTAACAAAAATTGTTTACACTTCGCTTTCAGCTTAAAAAAGATTAACGTTTATTGTTTTAATTTATAGCAATTTTTGCGTCGCTAGAACTTGGGCATTATCGGAAAATTTTTATTTTTCTTCAAAGCAATAAGTGCTTCTGCTAGTTATTTTCGGTACTTAATATGCCTATGGCTGCTTAGTATCAGTTGTTAGTTTTCGAAAATGTGTTCACGTCGGTATGCGAGTAATGATCAAACATTTAACAAACTTACGCATGTTGCATGCAGGATTCGCCATGATGTAATTGAGAGAGCTGTAAGGAGGGTGAAATTGAAAAGCAATTATTCCAGTCCAACCTTTAGACCCGAGATGTCGCGCTAGTTGGCAAGCTTGCAACCCGGACACATTGTGATAGACGATGGATTTACTGCATCAGTAAATGTTCACAGACATGCTTAAACGTGTTGCCGAACAATAAGCATCACTAAAACGGGGACTGTAATTTTTTATCATAATTTCCACATATTTCAATCACGTCAAGACGCTAGGTTTCCAAATAGGATACATTCGGCCATGGGTTACAGAAAGACAACTTGTTAAGTAACATGGTGAATTGTAATATATTTACTGGACAACATTCGTTATGCTATTCTTTAATGCATCAAGATGGTATTAAATGACCTGTTCTTCGTAATTTGGTTATGAGACGTTTCCAGTTATAAGGTGTTGTACGGCTGTTAGATGTTTGTACAATGAGCTATATGTCTGTTCATTTATTAATGATGTTTGTAAATTATGCCCAATGTTCCATATGCATTATGCAATTTTTTGAAACCTATGGGCCATCGTCTTAAACCCATATTGAAGTACTCAACCTTTCTGACATAAAAACGCAACAACTGTCAGTGTAACAGAAGGCTCGCAAACTGAAGAATCTTCATAAACCTTAATTTTTATTGACGAATATAATCAGTAAAAAACGTTATTTTCCGTTAAGTGAGTGCTGGAAATTACATTTTTAATACTTTCTAGTGTCTAGCTTCGTGCTACCTAGTAATTCAGTTTTACGAAGTTAAGATTTTTTGACGACCAAAAGGAGCGCATAAAAAGGTCCACATCATGAATTACTAACAAGGCATTACGCTGCACAGCATGTAATATTGCAAGCCTATGTAAGCCATATTTTTCAATCGATAACAGCTTTTAGAATTTTGAATAAAATTTAATGAGATAGAGGTCACTCTGTATATGATCTTATCTGTGTTATTGGAGAGGGCAGTGCATAGCTTTGCGATGTAGCTTGATTCTACATTATCAGCCTCATGCTATCTTTCATCTGACTGGCCCGATTCGACTGCTTCAACGAATCACTGATAGGGGTGATTGCAATTACTGACGTGCATGGTGCAGGATTCGTCCGCTACCGCTCTCGCCCACCCACATGATTGGCTTTTAGTCCCCCCGAGCAGTCTTCAGAGCTTTTTCTACGTCTCATGTAAGCAGAACGTACACTATATATGTACGATATTTCACCCGCTAAAAGATGGGTGGGCAAATGTTTCTCAACCTCCATATTTAAAGCAAATTCAGTTTTCGATTTGAAAATATTTCCATTTCTGCGAAATCGAAGGACTTCAGATTTTTGTACGTAAAGCATGGTATTTATCCACATATAAGAGCTGCTTGTGCAGTGTTACGAAATGTTGTGAATCCCTCTTGAGAGCATATAGAAATGTTTGATATTTCTTACGCAAATACTTTACCATATTTTGGTTTGGAAAAACTTTAAACCAATGTAAATTTTATAGGTTACAGTAATGTGGAAACTGAAGAATTTCTTTCAACTCTTAAATTAATGGGTGTATAAAACAGGTCCGGTTCAATAATATTCGGGACGTGATTGCTCTTTGTACACCCTTAAGCTACTCCTTCTTAATGCATATAATAAGCATGAAACGTAATTTGCTGTTGGGTGATTGCTTAAAATAATATTTTAAGCAAAACAATGTAAAGGAGACATAAACGGTAGAATTCATTGATAGGTTCTCAGGTGAATCTTAACGCTGCATAAGGAGGATGACGAGGAGACAGAACAGATGAGGATTTCACATAATTCATGGCATAACAGCAGGGAACGATTTTAAGTTTAAAAAATAATCGATAAGACAGGGTACGTTAAGTCAGCGTATGAGAAGTCGTGGGGTTAGTTTTCTCAGACCCAAAAAATTACTCGTAACACTGTTTCGACGTCGATAGAATGACCGCTGTCTAGAAGATGCTTGGTAATGCAGGACCCTGGTACTCTGCAGTCGTGCTTGAAAAGCCAGTTTGGCAAGCACTTAACGGACCTGGTTGCCAGTCGCCTTTGCGTACAACTAATTTACTTGCATCCGCAAGTTCATGTTAATTCATGCACAATTTGAGGTGGTGTGCAATGGCAGGGCATCATTTGCCCGTTTTTACTGAAATGCTTATAGTCGAACTAAGGAAGACTAATTTCGCTGCGTTGTAGGTGATTTAAATAGTACAGCGTAACCATCGCTTGAAATTATTGGAGGTGTTGTCACCCTGAAAATGTAAGGGTATCATGACAGGCTTGTTTGGAACCGTTTGTTTCACCAATTTTGGCCGTTGTCAATTGCTATTCTTCTGAATAAAGCTTGCCGGATAGCCGCAATTGCGTAAGGCTGGTTTGATGCGCGAAAGCTCTTCAGACAGGGTCTCTCTATAACAAATGTTTTTTGCTCGTTGAAAAAAGGGCATGTACCAGATTTCTTTTCCACTGAGTTGGCACAAAACTCATGAATTGCATATATTGACCGTTTCAGGTATTTTATTGGAAGAATGAGTGCCCTATGGAACCATCAGCCTCTCTAAAAATGAGGACATTTAGGAGGGAGAGCTTGTTATGCTGCTCCATTTCCATTGCAAATTTTATTTTATTATGTAGAGTACTCATAAAATTGAGGAGGACATCGGCGTATGCCTTGGAATCAATAGTTTTGAATATATCGTCCACATATCTTCTTGATAATTTTATCTTATGAAATGTTCAGTTCACTTCAGTTTGGTTAGGAAAATATAGGTAAATACCTTTGAACTCTCTCTTTGTACATAGCTATGATGCAAAACATGTGGCGTTGCAAGTAATGGAACTTCGATAGGGGGGCAGACAGTCAAGAAAAAATTCTGAGGCACTTTTAATAAATCTAGGTTTGAATGCCATCTGTGGGATTTTAAAGAGAAAAACTGTCGTCTAAGGGGAGAAAGGCAAAGGGTATATGTAAATCAGATGTATTGCTGCTGAAAGTGTTGAAATCGTGTCAGGAGGAGGCCATTGCGGTTGTTCAATATCCTATTGGTAGCATGAGGAGAAGATAGCGGTGGTCACAAGCACATCATCGAGTGTCGGAGATGCGCTCATCATACGCCCCTGCTGGTTACCGGGTCTACCGACCAGATGACGAAACACAAGAGCCCGCAACGGTCATCAAAAATGATTTTTAACACACATATTACTGAACAATAGCGAGCAGTATGCTTTTAAAGGTAACTGCTGCCTGAGAAGTCTGGTGGCAAATCTTAATTCCTAACGGCTGGTAATGTAATTATTCTTGCATCAGTACAGAGAATGCCTTTTTCTATGCTGATCCAACTGCATCTTACACGTGTCCACAGATGGGGACGTGAAAATGTATGCGGGCAGAGCATTCCATGCCTGGATTACCCTCTTAGAGAAGAAACATCTTCGTGTGTTCAATCTTGCCTCAATCACACGCAATTTGAGAGGATGTCCGCGAAATCTAGTAATGGTGGCCAGCTCAATAAAATGGTTGGATGCTAGGCAACAACTCTGACCTTGCAACTTGCAAAATGCCTTTATAAGGTCAGTGCGTAGCTATCTGTAATCCAGAGGAAAAAAGTCAAGATTGGTCAGTAGTGTCTCACAACGAAAGTACGCTTAGCCTCTTGATGAATTAGAAATTGAAACTTTTTGGTTCAGAGTAACAGTGATTTGGGGGAGTTCTTTAGGCAACATCTAAACAATTATCTTACGTGGGCTTTTTGTACAACCAAATCGTTTAAAAAACCTGATTGATAAATTTATGATTTCACTAGACGTTGAATTACTATTTATAAATGTAAAGCTGAAGGAACCAATTGACATGTTTGTACCCATGCGCCAAAACTTTGTTTGCCACCTGAAATAGTGCGCCAATTACTGTTTATCTGTACCAAAATGTTGAGTTTCAATTCCATGGACAATTTTACAGAAAAACGGAAAAGCCGCAATGGACAGTCCACTAGGGCCCACATTCGCATATTTTCATGGAGCATCTAGAAGAAAAGGCGTCATCAAGACGTAATAAGGCAAAAGTATGTACAATATACATGCGGATGATATATTTACAGTTGTTGATTCCAAGGAAAACGCCGATATCCTCCTCACTTTTATGAATACTCTTCATCCTATAATGTAATAAGCAATGGATATGGAGCAGCATAACAAGCTCTCTCTCCTAGATGCTCTCGTATGTTAAGAGTAGATGATGGTTTCATAGGGCGCTCGTCCTTCCAAAAAAATACCTGAAAAGTCAATATATGCACTAAATGCGTTTTTGTGCCAATTCAATGGAAGCGAAAACTGGTGCATTCCCTCTTTCTGGGAATAATGACGCAAAGTACAGCTGCGCAGTTTATAAATCTATCAATAAAGACAGTGAAAACAAGGAAAATGATGGCACACTTATTTCCACGTCATAAGCTTAATTCTTATTCAGTAACAGTAAAATTTATAAAATATTTTTATATAAAGAAAGTGGTTGCTTCGAGTATTTAACTTTCCAAAGTATCTTTATTTATTGTTATTATTTTTAACTCTTTGGGATTTACAAAAAAATTTCATTTTTCTTTAAAACAGATGGTACTTCTTATACTTATTTGAAGAATTTAATAGGCCTTATGCTGTTCATTATCATTCGAAATTTTTCTTAATGCATTCACACTGGTATTCGAGTAATGAACAATCTTTTGCAAAGTTATAAAATTTGCATGGTCTTTGGTGACTTATCTATACTGAATTTAATACTATCAGTGTTTTTTGAAAGGGCATTGTAGCATTGTGCCATTAAGCAGGATCCCACCTTATCAATATCGTGCTATCATACCTTTGGCTGGCACGATTCGATGGCCTCCGTCTGACAACTTATAACTGATAAGCGTAACTGCAATGACTGACGTGCACAGTGCAGGATTCGTCCAACTACGCCCGTCGATCGCTCACATAACCGGCTTTCAGTCTCCAAAACTTTACCTTCATCTCACGTAAGCAAGACATACTCTATTAATGTAGGATCCTCCGCCCGTTATAACTTTGAAAGCGAATGATAACAGCTGAAGGTTCCGTGTGTAATGTCCGATACGCGGCGTATGCGTAACGTAGTTGCGCTCGGTTTGAGCCGGATGAAGGCAGTAGAAACTAGTAAGCGTGTGCTGTTGTTGTTTACTGTTGGTTGTGCACAAATACCCGTAGGATCTGACATTTTCCATGCACAGTCTAAATGAATGGGGAAAACAAAGTTTATCGTTTTGGGTTACGGATACAGTATGCGTATCATCAAAGTAAACGTTGTCCGCAAAATTATGTTTCATGAGACCTGTGCTAGAAAGGAAGCTTCCTACTTCATATGTTGAGATGGCATGTCAATTGAACGCACATATTTTAACTAGAACCGAAGGTTAAAACTGCTGAAAAACGTCCATATTAATGCTATGTTCCTGTTTTATCTAGTCAGTAGAAAGTTGCATTTAACTTTCTTTGCAATAGCTGTAGCTAGTGATATACAGTAGATAAAATAATTATTTTGTTTGCTATCAATATATGTAAAATAAATATTTTTAATATTGCTCTCGTTTGTATATTTCAGATTTTTTGGTTTTATCTTTGGCATTGCACAGGCTCTCGAAAGGCCTTATAGTATCAAGTTGGTCAAAACGAGATTCGGGGGTTGGTTGCATGCACCCCTGAAATGTTGCTTGCCAGGATGCCAACTTCGGAACCTGTGCCAAGCCTGCTTCGTCTAGCAAAGGCCTTACCAGTTCTCAAGTTACATTTTTCGGCTCTTGAAAAGGCTCTTAATCTTATTTTTGTACCACATATCTTATCCGCATTCTATGAAATTATCGCTGGACGACTCACTCATCCCTCACTCCACAGCATTTGAAGCCGCCTCGGAGGAACGTGTGTACTTAACTTTCAGTATTCTCTTGAGGCACTCGGAGGAAAAATGAGTTAGGTGTCTTATCTCACATTCGTTGACACTTCGTACCTGCTTAAAATAGTACCTCTGTACCTAATTATATCGTCGGTAAGAAGAATCATGTGGCAAGGACAGGCAGGATGTTTAGAACTACGGAAGGCTTTATGTGCTTTGTAGGACGGATTTGCAGATAAATTTATTTAAAATGACTTTATATAGGTACATAATATGTAAGGTGTTCTCTTAAGTACATCCTTTCACGTGCTCTATCAACAGTGGCGCTTCACAACCGTTGCTAGGAGAAAACTTCCGGGAATGTTTTATATCACATCAACGTTATTAATAAAGCTGGGCAGTATAAACTAGAAGGCAGGCATTCGAAAAAAAATTAATCTCAATGAAAGGCCTCCTGTGTAAAAAAGTAAGGAAACTTTATTTAGTAAATTGTGGACTATTTTCTCCTAGGTAGTCGTGAGAATTGAAAACATTTGCAAGGAACAATTAACATTTCAAAGTGCTGGGGGAGTTGTAAAGTCATCTATTGTCAGCGCTTATTGGTACCTGCAATTTACGTCACGCCATGGTGGACATAATAAACAGTCTTAGTTGCATAAAAGCAAATTTTCAGCTGTTATTTGCGTCGGTCCGGAGCCTGTGTGGGACAGCCGGTGTGGGCGCTAATGCTGGTTCATTTTGTTACGTAGTGATTGGCTGCAGTCTCTTCCATTAAAATTTGAGATGTTAAAACAAGATGTCCAACTCGATGTGGTCCCAATAAAATCTCGGTCTTTTTATTGAGGGGCAAGCACAGGCAATGCTTGCTTAATCCCATACAAAGTCGTGTCCTTTTCAAAAGCAATGCATAGACAATTCGGAGAACTGTTAACGTCTCCTCACTGCCAATTGGATTTTTTGTGGATTCGTATGGAGACCGACCTTCCTGTTTGGCCACAATATACTGTGTCACAAAATTCGCATATGATTTTGTAGATGGCTTCTATTTTATCGAGGTAGCTAACACTTTCCTTAGGGTGTACCAGCTGTTTGCGTACACGTGCCAGATATTTGTGCGCCATTTGCGTTAAGTGTTTTCGCAGGTGCCTTATATAGGGAAGGATCAAGCATGTTTTTGTTTGGACCACCTAAGTGAAAGTATTTGGGTTCCCTTTTGTTGGATTGTTATTGTCTCATGCATCGGCGTTCAAAGTCTCTGGGATAACCATTGCAGAAAAACAAATCAGATAGATAATTAAACTCGATTCGATAGGTTTTCCATATAAAATTTGTGTGTCTGCGCTCGGCGTAGAAGATTTATGACGTCACTTCTTTTGTGCTAGATAAGGTTATTAGTTTCATTATTATTCCTAACCTGGACTGACACCAGATGGACGCAAATTACGGTTGAAAATTTGCCCTTACGCAATTGCGGCTTCTATTTATGCCCACAACGGCGTGACGTAAATTGCAGCAACCAATCAGCACCCACGCTAGACGTCTATATAACAGCGCGAGTACTTTGAAATTTTACTTTTTCTTACCACAGTTTTTCACGTCTGACAACGACCTGGGGATACAGTGTCGAAAGTACGCAGAATAAAGTTTCTTCATTTTCCTAAAGGACGCTTTTCCTTTTAAACGTTGAATGGTTTCTCAAAGTTAGTAATGGTATTGCCTGGAGCTTCCTTTTTTAGCATCTTTGCTTTGGGCATTGGCCCACAATTAATGTGGATAAAACATTATGCCAATAAAAGCGAACATCCGTGACCCAGGAAGCAATGGAGAAGAAAAATCATTATATATGATCGTTTGGTCTTATTATCACCCAACTATTATTTTGAATAGCATGCATGGTAAGGATATTTTCTTACCGCATAAATGGTAGTCTTGTGCTAATTCACCGTTCTCTACTTTTGCGTGATATATTTTCTAAACATGCCCGCCCGTAAACCTCCTATTACCATTGGGCCTCTAAGGCAAAAGTTTGGAGCTAAGCGTATCTTGGGTGCACTACATAACCTACAATCGTCTAGGAGGTTCAAAATTGGACAACCCGGAGGTAGGGTGGTTCCCGATCCACTACTCACTTTCCTCTATCTTGGCTGTCATCCTACGACCGAACGTCCTGCTCTTGATAATCTAAGCTGCTCAGAAATATCACATTTTAAGCAGTTTATTGACGTCGACCGCTTTTCAGTGTATGCAGCCGTCACCTGTGGAAATTATGTGGGACAGAAGAGATAAGGAACGAAAACGCAATCACAAAAGCTTTCGTGACGTGTCGTCATCATGTCGTACAATGCGGCTGCCGTCTAAGGGAACTACTTTAGATATCATAATTTTAGCTGAACAAATTTGCAATATTATTATTGCTGTGTCCTCGAAAGCTGTATGAAATCCTTCGCTTTCTTTTGAGAGGCCGCTTGTTGAAACTAAGCTGATAATATGATCACAAATTCCGGCGTCCTCACTTTTCGGGTCTCGATTTCCTCTACTCAGTCTCATGACACATACAAATCATGCACAACGGCTGTTTGGCAAGATGAGTTGTGGGTTACATGTGTACGTGGCGCAAGTTTCTATCGCAGTATCAAATCAATCTGTATAGAAGATATTTTAAATTGCCAACTGGTTGGTACAGTGGATTGCCTGTGTCTTGTTAAATGTGCTTTCAATTCAAACAAATTATTTTTTTGGAAAATAATTATGTTTGGAAAGGTTACCAAAACTTTGCTATAAATTTATGACTCTTACACACTATGCCATCATCAGACAAGTGAAAATGTGTACAGAACAGGACACAAATATATGCGGTGCAAAATGACTGCATAAGGAGTTTTCCTTTTTTCATTGAGTTTTTGAATACGTGGTAAAACCTGTAATTCTTTATACTAGCTTGGCTTGTGCTTGAAAAAATGGTGTAACGCAGTCTAAAAATCATAAAATAAGACTGACGTACACTACTCAGTGTTGCTTCGCTAATAGGTGTATTAATTAATCAATTAAGTTTGTGTTTATTATACAAAACATAATCCACAGCCATAACAATATAATTGACGTCTGTGCAATCGAAAGACATGGAGTTGGAACAGTGGTTTTATGCCATCTACGTTAAGATAACTTTTAAATTCCAATGCGTTATCTGCTCCTTTGCTTATGGCTGTTATATGGTTCATCGGCTGAAGAATTATTTCACATAAAGCAACCAGCTCTCCGTTTATATAATCGTCCGTATATAGCCTTTGTCCCACTGAAATATGATTTCCAATCTAACAATTACAGTTAAAGCATGACCAGCACTTCATCAGGGCCTAAAAAAATGGCGCAGTAGCGCGAATTTATGAGCACTTAGACATGAACAAGCGCCACTCTATTGTCTTTCAAGCCAATTTAGCGATATAAAGGTAGCAAAGGTTATAAAAGTGCTAACATTGATTGAATGAAGAGAGAATAAGCCCAAATAGTACTGCTTATCCCCTATTCCTATAAATATTGCTAATAAAATGGAAGATGCGCCTTTCTGGACATTAATGAGAAGAAAAGGCAATCCTGGGAACTATAATTATATTGTTATGACTTTCAGAATTCAACAAGCTGCGATCTTTGAGATAGAAATGGCGCTGTGTCTCACAGCATTTACTGGAGACATTCACTGCTATACGGCATAATCAAGGCAGAAGGTGAAGTGGGTGGGCGAAGCTAGGGGGTGATAATTATCAACCAGTATGCCACTTGATTTGGGAATGAAGATGATGGAGTTTTCACAGTCAATGTGCGTCCTTGCAGGGGCTGGCGTTCACACGTTAGCAGTGTCCTCAATCAACTTTACCTGATAGTCTTACCTGCGCGCACACGTTCATTTGTTTTCTTAGCAATCCATGTGTGATCCGGACAAAGTCAACAATTCTTCCACTTCATCAGATCCAGGATGTGGTGTGGCTAAGTGCTTTTTTGGATTCATTTTGAACCTCTTTGTGCGCTAGATTCAGCCTTCAATGAATTGTCTAGGGGGTGAGGTTAGTCGTCTAAAGCGTCGCATAACAATTTGTGGAGTTGTCCCGTGTTCCAGACCCTGACGGTTTCCCTGGCTACGCAATAATTTCCTCAACCTATAATTTCGGCATTTGGAATTGAAAAGGTTAGACCAAAGTCTTTACACTTTTCTACTAGCAAAGGGGAAGGGTTCATCTTGATTGAAATTATGAGGTTCAAACTCGGGTCTGTTATTTGTTTACGGTCTCTCCTATGTAGTTGACTGCCCAAAGATTTAACTGAAACAGGCAGATGGCATTTGTACTCTCATCGCATGGAAAAGGAGACTTAGGTCCCATGTCTCTTGATTTTCAATGACTGACTGCAGCTCAGTAGGCTATGCTAATTCCCCGTTGTCTCCATGTCCCTAAATGCCTTTAATGCATGGAATAATCCACTAAAAACCTGTTAAAATCCGTTAATCTATTAATATTTGTACATGTATATATGTTACTCACTGTTTATAGTAACATATTTCATGTTGGATATTTCATGCAAACTGTTTTTAATAGGGTCTTTAAGGACATTGCCTACTACCCTTAATATACGTAACTATACTGAACTATATATTTGACTGTTTAGTCCCCGAATTTTCGGTTGACCTTAACTGCATGCCGCAATCAATAACATAGTGAGGATACTCGTTGGCTATGAAGGGACACCGAGGATATACTGTTTAGCTAAGTATTCAAGCAACATGCAAAAATTGCGAACTATGTATTCTTACTCCCTTAGCGGCATCAAGTAAGGCCTTAAGACTAATGATAGTGTAACATTTTCTCACATTATTTTTGTCCTCTTAAAGAGAATCCTTCTGACCGCTCACAAAAAGCATGTTCTTTAAACAAAGACTACTAAAAAAGTATGCATTTTGTAATTGATTTTGACTAACTTTATAAATTTAACTATATGGCATGGAAAACATGTGCGAAAATGTTTTCTTCGCTGTGCTCGTTCAGTAGCAAAGTACGCCTTATTTAAACTGCATATATAGAGCAAACATATCATTTGGTTCCTAAAATGCCTGATAATTTTTAAACCTACTGACAAGTACATTTGAATTGAAGGTTTCAAACTGCGCGCTGTGCACACCCTGTTTAACAAAAGTACTGTTTTGTCTCTAGTTTGAGGAAAATGTCATAGAGTTGTAATATAATATAGCAATGGATTAAGAACATACTGTATCAACTTTTAGTAAAGACCATAACATTGAAGGATACAATGTATTCCGAATGAACACCACATAAACATAAAAAACTCATAATTTGAAATTTTGTTTAAACTGAAAGATACAATTTCTTTCAGCATAAAATTGAAAGCAGGTGCAGTTTGCTACCACAGCAGCTACTATTAACAGTTCATGCGTTTTGGTAGCAATCAGAAGAAGCAGCATCCTTTCGTGACTGAAATGACTCCAGAATAGACTACACGATAATCAGTATTACAACCTTAGCCAACACCGATTACCAAGAGAATATAAACCTTTCGCAAATGTCAACAGGTTGCACAAATTCTGGCCCATACACTTGTAATGCTGTTGTTCTCTCTTCCGGCTCGCTAAAATGCGTTGGCACACATGTGAGTTTGAAGCATAAATTGTGCTGCCTGTGGTTGTTCAGGCTTTTGCATATATTGATGGCTCTCCTATTAGTTTGCACTGAGGATTTATGGAAGCTTGTGTGCTTTAAAAACGTAAAGACAATATGAGTTTAGTTTTCTAGATTGGTTTTTTCTTATAACTTATGCTTACGGACGCAAAGCTTCGCTTGCATATCTGAGTAACCTCCAGAAATCATTGCACCGCTTCCTGCGGCTTACTCAACCCTGCGAACGCAGCTAAATAAACAAAGAACAAAAATAGAGAAAACGTGAATGTGAATGCCAGTCATTTCATCCACTCTTCCGACAGCTTAGCACACACACGGACTTGTGAGCGCAAACACGATCAACAGACTGGACTCGCAGGTGTTCTGAAATACTTTAAGCCTATGACCCCATTTACTATTTGTATTCCTTGTGCTGCGTTAGAATGTCTCGGTAGATTGTCGGAAACGCTATGCAGCGTTTGCTCAGGGCTTTCCTCGTATCATAAGCCTTGGTTGTTTTTCTGACTATGCGGTCGTCTACTTTGCCCACAATTTCGCCATTCAGGAAGGCAAACTTTTGTCCGGAGTTTGCGTAGGTTTTAGTAACCAAAAACATTGGGTTCACATTTCGTACTGCCCTCCTGTGTTGGTCAACTCAGGTCCGTATTTATTTCCCAATCTCTTCAATGTATTTGACTTCGCAGGAATTGCACTTTACCTAGTAGATGCCATACCTGGTTCAACGGACTGTCAGGTGTGCCTTAGGTTTCATGACTAGATGTCGTATTTTTGACTCCAGTTAATGGGCCATGCCGAGCCTCAGCGGTCTAAGGGGAGGCGAAGCTGTCTCTAAAGAAATAAGGTTTTCGAGATAAATGGAGTGATGCTCTTGCTTTATTCTAATAAGTGTGCCTAAAATTGCGTCATGCGTCAGGCTAAAAGGGCAATACTTACACAAGGTCGGTTGACGCGACAGAAGAGGCGGACCTGTGACGCGTGAGACTGTTGGACAGGTATTTGTCTTTGTTTGAATTTCTTCAAACCTCTCATTGCGGTTGTGTCTCGCTTCGGCTAAAGGTGAGCTGACGATACGCATCCTAAGTAGTACAGTAAGCAAAGAAAGCAAAATTATATGAGTCAACTGCTGTTGAAAGGCGGTACAACCAAAAGTTCCGCCTTTATCAGTAAAGGGGGGTGGCGTAATTATATGCCAGCTCACTTTTCTAGTTGTGTCTGTTCATTTTGCGGGGGTTGGCGGCCCAATCAAGTTCTTTGGACAGCAAACAAACATTTTTCCAGAGCAGCGGCCAGCCAACCATTATAATCTATAATTTCAGCGGCATGTCCTCTTTGTACAGTATGGCCAATAATTTGTGCAATATGCCGAAGTTCGCAAAATAGCGATAAGCACTCGCAAAGCGCATTAACTCATGTACAAACACATATAAGTAATAAGGAACAAGATTGGGCAAGTTTGCGGCTTTAACGATATATGAAGTCTTCATTGCTTGTTAAGAAAACGAAACATTCTTGACAATACCCACGCTTGGCAGGCCTAAAAAGACCATATATTAGAACAATAAACATTTATCATTCTGTCATTTTTAAATGTAACAATGAAGTTTCCTCAATATCAAAAGACCTTTTCGGATATCAAAATATTTTTAATGCAGTTTAATTGTGTACTACAATTACGTACAAATGAACCTCTCCAACGCCGATAAATCGCCTAGGGTTTTTAGTATATACAAGCTTTAGTACATACATCAATATTTTGTTTGACGTTTATATGAAAACCTTTAAACTTAGATATTGATGAACAGAATGTACCAAAGAAATTAGTTTTTAGGATATTAGTTCGTATGAAGATGGCCATTTGCGTCATTGGGAGATACTCGGCAAAACAGCAAAATACATTGTCGACCAAAAATAACGCTCGAAACAAAAGTCTGATATCCTTATCCCCAAGCTTAAAAAAACTACCTATCATAGATTACCGTTTAAAAAGTACTCTTTGTAGATATGTAGCTGACTAAATTCTGAGTATATTACCTTTTCTTTAGGTAGCGACAAAGAAAAATGGAGGCTTTTGACAAATTGTTAAATTTACCTAGGAATGTAACAATTTGTCTTTCACTTTATATGTGATAATTTTCTGCCATAGTAAAATACTTCCGGAATCTGTAAAAGCTTGCGAATCAGTCGGCCATTTTTGAAATAATAATTATCCTCCTTTCTGATCCATTTCCCCGTGACGCATTAGAGCACATGATAATTAACAAACGGTATGTTTCTACATTAATTGGATTTAAAAAGATTGGATTTTATGTACATTTTCGCAAAAATATGTGATCAGTTTTGTAAATTTGATGCAGCTAAACAAACCCACACAGAAATGGCACTTAACTTTGTGCAAAAACTTCACATTTTGGTAAAAAAGTGTTTGAAAACTAAAATTGTTCCCTGCTTCTGGAAATCAATGCGGTTCCGTAAAAGTGGCCTCATTTAGGTTTGAGGAAATCTAAACTAAATTCTCCAGTTCAGGAATGAACATACAGTATGGCTAGTACTGAAATTTTAAAAAAAATCGGTAGAACTCGCAAAACAGTAGTGCGTATGGTTTTAATATTAGTTATCATGCTGTCCAATTTCAATTTCTTGCAGTCAACCTAGGATGCCGACTCTGCAATGTGCTTCTTGCTGACCGCATCCAAAAAGGAATGGCTACTAAAATAGTTTGCATTTGTATGATGGATTTAGACTGTCTTTATAAATTCAAATACTTATTCACTGAAAGCATGCACGAAAAAATCCTCTCTTGCACCTATTTGATAGTCAATTACGCCTCCTGAACATTTTATTCTTAAAGAAAGTGTTTCTTTCGGTCTATAAAAGGTTTCTTGTTTTTTTTACGACTGTGTGGTGTTTCTGTATACGACAGCGTATATGTCATTTTATAAATGCTGTCACAGCATGATCCATGTCTAGTACGGAATTTTATGAGAGCTATGCAAGCATTTGCCTTATGAATTTGGCATTAGTAATTTATGTAGTGCACCTTATATACCCCTAGTCCCACCTTTATGCTTTACGAAAACGGTAATTATAAGAACTTTATGGATGAAAAACTAAGATTCTTAGTGGAATATGCCTTAACAACAGCTACATACATTTAATTCACTTGTTTTTGAAAATGTTATCGATTTATATCCCAAGACTTTCCCAATCTGTTTTATCCTTAAGGTATTTTAGAAATGCCCAATTATAAAAATACAGGCCTCTCAAAATTCCCGAAAATACAAATGTTGGTAACAACGCCGTCTAATTAAATAACATATGGTGAGAAGACGACTCGATCGCTGGGGCAATACTTTTATTTGCCTGACGTTTTGATATCGATCAGAAGAGAACATCCGGTATTAGAAGCCCGTTTTTTGATAGGGTCTCTGATGATGAATCCATGAGGGATTTGAAACGTCAGATGAATAAAAGTATTTTTCCAGCGATTGAGTCTTCTTCTTCTGAATTACTTGCTGGGACCCGAATGTTTGGTTGTACTGGTTACATGACATTCAACTTACCGTTCTGAAGTTAGGCAATTAGAGTACGCGGCGCTCGGCGCCGCCCTTACCTTTAATTTACATTAAAAGAACCTACTCCCAGCTCATACAAAAATCCTTCACTGCGTAACCTATTCCTTCACCCTCGAAACCCCCTTAACCATCTCTTTTCTCGGATAAATGCTAGGAATAAGGGTACATGAATTGCACGTTTTATGCTACATTTGCCATAAATCTTCCCAACCCTCGCATAAATCGTCCACCAAGATAAACTACTCAGTAGGTTCTCCTTCCTTTTCGATGCACCTGCGAAGCAGTACTTTAGTTTCCTTGAAAAAATGGCACCCACTTTGGCCTGGCTGACGAGGTTCTTGAGACGGAAAACATCATGCAGTGGAAAGAAAGCCGTTGCCAGATCAAAAACGGCATGTTCTGATGGTTGGGAGATATATCTTGCGAACGAGAAATGACAGATGTATGATAAAACCTGTAATTATTCCTTATTATTGTCTTATAAATATGTTTAATGGGGTAGTTGGGTTGCAGGTGCAGGTTGGAATTATTGTGCTCCAAAAGTCTAATACTTCCAATTTTGTGAGCTGTTTCAACTGAGCCGCTACTTGTCAGCTCTCTAATAGCGTACACATTAATTTTCACGTGCATCATTTCCCAAAGAAGAAAAAGAAGAAGGGGCGATTTCATGAACCGAAATATATTTTGATTGAAGTTTCAAAACCACACTCGTTTCCTACGCCGGAGTGCCGTGCTTAGTCTTCCGTGGGTCCTGCATGAAGTCGCATTGCAGTCAGTCTTGTGTTATTTTGGTACTCTCAGCAGGCGCGTTCGTCTGTCTGGTTGGCGCCGACGTGTTTGCTACCGACCAATGGCTGAGCCGCGTCCCCTCTGTTCCCTGCGCCACTATCGTGGTTGACGCAGTGTCAGCTTGCTCGCATTGTTTAATCTACCGCGTCCAGAATAAAACGAATCTTAACCCTATTAAATTACTCTTACAACAACAGTGAAATCATAAGCCAGGGCATAGCATCGTTTTGGGACGAGACTAATTTTGCTTAAATTTTGCAAATGATTCAATGACGGCTCGTCATGATTTTGGCAATCACGGTGTTGAGCCGGTGTTATGCGATAGTCGGGACTAATGTAATTCACGGCAAATGGAGGACGTTTTTGCTGAAATTTCTGGAACGATATTTTCAGAATGGAGCGTATCACCCTTATAGCAATGACTAAGCCTGTGCGGTTAAGAAGGCATTTTGTTGAAAGTGAAACTCCATCTAAGCAGTCCTTGTGGAGCTAAATTAAGCGGATAAAGCGATTATAAATCACACTCTTCGAAATACCTGATAGCTTTCTTGGACTGAAGTATTTAGGATTATACTTTGTTCAATGGATATTCTGGGTCAAAATACTGCGTCTATAGGAATAAAAAGCTAAGGGGGTTAACCATAACACCTACAATCTTCCAGACCCTGGACCTCAGCAGATAGGAGAAGTCTTGAGAAGGCCAAAGTAGAAGGAAGAGTTTATTGTGTACACAATAGAACGGAGAATAGATGGCGAAAATGTTGACTCGTGGAGAAGTGCGTCCGATCCCTATTCGAGTCGGCTCCGGAGTGACTAGAGCATCAGACATCGCCGGCGAATGCTTCGTCCTGGGTCTAACGGGGCTGCTGATGTCTAGACTAGCGTGGGCGAACGACCTTAAGGTTGGCCTACGCTGGCTAGACTGAGCGCGCGGTAGCACTGAGGAGTATGTGCGCGTCGTTCAAGGACAGTTAGCGCCTAGCCCCATGAGGCAGTGGGCGCACAGGCATGCTAGATGAGTCATGCGTCTGCGCCTTGTCTTGGGTTCCAAGTGGCTGCAAAAGGGCCACTACCCAGAGCTCCCCTCAAAGACCGAAGTCCATTGATAAAAGAAATGGAACTGAGGAAGGTTAGTAAGGGATAGTGAAGGAAGTACGGACTAACGGCAGTGTTCGAACCCCTGGTTTTCGTGTGGTTGGCTTGCGAGAGCCAGGTTGAAGGGACAGTTGTGGCCTGCATGAGCTTCTGTGGCTGGCATGCGAGAGGCTGGGTAGTGCCGCCAGTGCTGTTTGAGAGGAGGAAGGATCTTCTCGCGTCCGCGTGGGCAATCGGGTCTGCGGTAAAGGAAAGTTTTCGACTACGCGTGCATCGGCATCCTGTAGGAGATTAGTCATCTCGACTACGTGGGAGGGAGTTGGGTTGGCTGCTTTCAACGTCGATGGCAAATCAGTATGCCATGTTAGTGTTCACAGAGAGGAAGAGATACCGTTAACAGTAGATTTATAATCCGAGTTTGGGAAAGAGGCCTGAGTATTGGCACTCATAGCAGGAATAGCTCCGTGGGATGAGGAAAGAACCGGAGCCAGGAGACGAGGGGCTGCGAAGGGCTGAAGATCTCCGTATCGCTTCGTTGAAGTCAGCCACATCAGAGGTTGGGTTGAAAGTTCATCTCACGATTGGGATCACCACTTATATGAGTTAAATCTAAGGCGGTTAACCCGTACACCTACAATCGTTCAGACCCTGGTTCCTTAGGAGATAGGAGAAGTCTTAAGAAGGCCAGAGTAGAAGGAAGAGTATATTGTGTACACAATGGAACGGAGAATAGATGGAGAAAATGTTGACTCGCGGAGTATTGCGTCCGTTCCCTATTTGGGTCGGCTCCGGAGTGACTAGAGCATCAGGAATCGCCGGCGAATGCTTTGTCCAAGGGGCCAATGGGGCTGCTGATGTCTAGACTAGCATGGGCGAACAACCTTGAGGTTGGCTAACGCTGGCTAGCCTGAGCGCGCGGTTGCACTGAGGAGTATTTGCGCGTCGGTCAAGGACAGTTAGCGCCTAGCCTAGCAGTGGGCGCACAGGCATGCTAGATGAGTTATACGTCTGCGGCTGGTCTTGGGTAACAAATGGCTGCAAAAGGGCCACTACAAGTCTATTAAACAAGTACTATTCTTTGACCACATTTACAATGCTAAAAAGTGAATAAGTATTTTTTGCGGTACAAATGAGATAGGGTTCCTGCATTAGATACAATAAATGAACAAGCTAAACGATAGGCTTATTATCAGCCTTCAGGGAAGTTCAAAACCGAAGGGCATTGCAACTAGGAAAAGTTTTAAAACATTCTACGGTTGATAGTGCAACCTGTTTTCAATAGCAGAATTCAGCTTCGATTTAAGAATGAGGGACCAAATTGGCTGTAGGAGAACCAGGTTACATGGAAAGTGTTCGTTATGCTCAGGGAAATACAAAAACATAACTTTATCCTATAACCTTCTCTCGGATAGAGACTGATGTGCCAAAAACATTTTATTGAAAGCTCTTAGTTGTTGTTTTGTAAGTCTGTTGTTGTCCGTTCAAGACGAACCAGTTTATGGTCAGCGACAAAGTAAAACACGGGTCTGCAGGTTCGGGAGACACCTGTTGCACCAGTAACACAACTTTTGCAATGCTTCCACTATCTGCCCTAAGATGAAAAAATATTGCCCGCGCGCGGTCTGAAATTTTTAATAAGTGGCGTTCCGAGAGAAAAATACTTCTTTTCAACGAGCAAAAGATAGTGTTTTAAGATCAACACACTTGATTTACGTACAAAGCCGGATACTCACAAAATGTGTTTGCTGAACAAACCGGCCTACAGTATTCCTCTCCTCAATCGCCACCTGGGTCTAAATCCATCTGCTTGCACAGTTACGCTGTAACTAGCAAAGCAGACAGTCGTCAAAACTTTTTCTAAACGAGATCAGACCAACCAAACTCCTACAACGCTGGTAATGGGGTAATTCTCAGACACTAGTAGACACGAAGGAGCAGGACAGACAACGACAAAGGCTGAGTCGCTTCATTCTATTATATCACATTTGCTTTGATACCAGTATTGGAGTAACTTACTGCACTGTTTGAAATTATACTAGGTCAGTTATTACGCCTGCTATTACCAACCCTGAAAAAAGTTTGCACGTTTAGACATATCTCTAGTAGTCCGTAAAATGTTTGCTTCTTAAATTCTACAACCAATCGTCTTAAGTAAGGAGAATCAGCTTTAACGTATTATTACATTAGCGAAGCGACGACTTAGGCTATCTGTCTCGTAAATAAGGTAAACCTTCACATCTGAACCTGTTTTGCTGCAACCTCACTTGTCATGCGAAGATAATGCAGACAAGAAGTCAAGTGCAAAATTTGCCGCGAGAGGGGTTTGAACCGAAAACCGCTTCAACAGAAGACCGCGACGCTAACCACTGCGCCACCGCCACACGCTCTAAAGGGCGATCGAAAAGTCTGACAAATTGCGTGCGATCGACGAACACAGAGAACCGATGCGATGGATATCATATTCTAGCCTCTAAGTATAGTAAACTTGAAGGTAAAATGACAAATATGAAGAAACTCCTCCAGCAGACCATCGCTGCGATGGAAAAACAGACGACTTTAATGCATACGCATGAACCGCCTAAGGAAGAACAGAGGATGCCTTTACCTAAAGTACAGGTCGCCATAGTTGACAACTTAGACACCAGTGAGAAAACTTCAGACAGATCCGATGACCAAGCAGTCACACCACACAGTTTGACCTCCATGCCCACTGCAGCGAAGGTGGCCAAAACAGTACCTAAAGACTCCCGGCAGGATGGTGATCATGGTGTAGTTGTTCAGGGTTGCAAGAAGCAACTTCAGACAGTTCTGACCACCAAGCAGTCACACCACCCGGTTCGAGCTCCAGGCCCACTGCAGCGAAGGTGGCGAAAACCTCAGCTAAGGGCGCACGACACCGAGAGGATTATGAATACTGTCTAGTTGTACAGGGCTTAAAAATACCATTTCAGACCGCTCAAACGACCAGAACGATCGGGACTTGGTTTCCTTCAACAATTTCATGAGCGATCTCTTCCCGCCAGGTAAAGAATTTGAAGTGCTCAAATCATTTCGTATCGGTAAAAGGCTGGCACACACTGCAGAAATGCCCCGACCCAGATCGCTAAAAATAGTGTTTTAAAACAAGGAACATGTTCAGATTATCCTGTCAAAAAAACGAACCTACGTCACGCGCATTAAGAGGTGTTTTTTTTTCAACCGGACTACTCCCTGGAGGAACGGCTAAAACGCCGAGAACTTGAAACAGAACTACAGTCGAGGAAGAAGAATAGCGAGGCAGGCCTAAAAATCTTCCTTGGGAAGACAATTCAGAAGTAAACAGCGAATCAACCCGTAATACTCCGAATGACAGTCAGGAAGTGACTGTCACAACCGGATTACACCGTACCATGAAACTAAAGTGCATGTACACCAATGCACAAAGCCTGCTCCCCAAATTAGATGAGCTTAAGATTATTCTGTGCCAACGGGAACTAGATTTCGTCTGCATAACAGAAACATGGTTGTCCACGAAGGTAGACGACCAGGAAATTGCTCTTCCCGGGTTTCAAGTGTTCCGAAAAGATAATATCGGGCGTCAGAGTGGGGGTGTGCTAATCTATATCAGACACAGCCTGCTCATGTCCGACAAATCCAAACACCTTTTGGGCAATATTCAGGCAATATGGCTTACCGTTAGAACATCGGGGTCACAGACTCTTGACATAATGGTGGTCTACCGTCCACCGTCAAGCAACCAACAGTCAGACACAATTATGATAGAAGGAGTCAAAGAATTTGCTAGGAGATCCGATGTTATGATCATGGGAGACTTTAACACTCTCCATATCGACTGGAATGTGAGTTCTGCACCGGGGTCAGAAATAAATTTCGATCGACGACTCCTGCACACAGTACTGGCATCTTTCCTAACGCAACATGTCTTATGTCCGAGCAGACTACGCAAAGGGCAACAAGCCAATTGCTTAGACCTAGTACTTACCAAAGCGTCTGATATCGTGGACGTCGTAAATTGTTTACCACCTCTCGTAAAAAGTGATCACGTAGTGCTACATTGGGAATATTCCCTCTTCTCTGTGCCTGATCGCAGTGCGGTAACCAGACGCAACATCTGGAGAGGGGAATTTACACAAATAAAAACCACAGTGAGCGGGATAGACTGGAACGAAATATTCAACGGGTGCGTTCTCGATGATTGGTTGGCATTCAAAGCCATATTACATGGACTAATTACCAATTTCTGTAGTAACGCGGTAAAAAATTAACAAATAGGCCTCGATGGCTAACGCCAACGTTAAAGAGAGAAGGAAACCACAAATGAAGGATGTAGGAAACCTAGTGCAGAGAGAGGGCCCCCGAATCGTACAATAGGTATAAGGCGCGGAGAAACAGGGTTAAGAGCCTGATACGAATTAGCCGCCAAAACTTCGAGAGTAATCTAATAAACCGTGCAGTAGGAAACCCAAAGCTTTCCTACAGCTATGTTAGAGAACGCACTCGAAATAGAAACCCTATTCCTCTGTTAAAAAAAAGACGACGGTGTAGAAATTTGCGAGCTTAATGAAAAGGCGGAATATCTATCCTGCTTCTTTCAGTCGGTCTTTACGAGAGAGGCTGAGTACACCGCTGTAAACTGCAGTATGTGTGAGATGCAGACAATAGACTCGGTTGCACTCACAGAAGCTACCGTTCTGCGAGAACTTCTACAGCTCAAAGAAACGAAGTCGTCAGGTCTGGATTAGATACCTGCAAAAATATCAAAAAGAGCTAGCCTTAGAGATTGGCAGTACCCCTGCACCTACTCTTCCGAGCTTCCCTTAATACTGGACAAGTGCCACCCTATTGGAAGGCAGCGTGAATCTCACCCATCCCTAAAAGTTGGAGTCGAGCGACCACAAATAACTACAGACCGGTCAGCCTCACCTCAATATCCTGCAAGCTCATGGAACGCATAGTCAAACGCGAACTGATGCACTTTTTGGAGCAACACCAACTTCTTTCTGAAAAGCAACACGGATTCCGCGGGGGAAGGTCCTGCTTGACCAATCTGCTCTATTTTCTAGAACAGTGGACCCGAGCGATCGATGAAGGGAATACGGTGCATACAGTCTTCGTAGACCTCAAAAAGGCGTTTGACACGGTGAATCATCAACTTTTATTATACAAACTCAGTCATATATGGGTAAGGGGAAACCTTGACCAGTGGATCGCAAACTTCTTGACTGGTCGTACCCAGACCGTATGTATTGGCGAACAGCAGTCGGCGGCGGTAGCAGTTGAGATCGGGTTTCCACAGGGTTCTGTTCTCGGCCCTATCCTCTTCCTTATATATATTGATGACTGCATAAGCGGAAAAGACTGCGAAGTCACAATTTTTGCTGATGACCTTAAACTCTGGAAGGTCATACGCAACCAAGACGATGAATTAAACAATCAGGCAAATTTGCATCGGCTGGAGCAATGGTCGACCCTTTGGCTTATGCCATTCAATGTGGCCAAATGCAACTTAATGCGATTAGATAGAACCAGCCCTGCATCTCGAAGGGTGTATTACCTGAATCACACGCCGCTGCCAGAGTTAGAGGCTCAGAAAGACCTGGAGGTGTAGTCCACGCCTTCACTGAAGCCATCACTCCACTGCCTGAAAGTGGCTAAATCAGCGATGTTGAGCTTGTATCTAATCAAGCGCGCCTTTACTAAGTTTGATAAAGTTGTGTTTGGCAAAGTCTTCGGCACGTTCGTACGACTTCAACTGGAATTTGCCATTTAAGCCTGGAGACCTTGGACAGCCAAAGACCGAAAACCTTTGAAAGTGTACAAAGACGTGCAACAAAATTAGTACGAGGCCAACGGAAACTCCCTTATGAGACGCAATTGGTAAATCTTGACTTGTTTCCTCTGAATTACAGACAGCTACGTGGGGACCTAATCCAGGCATTTCGTATGCTGCGTGGTCAGGATTGCTGCCTCCAAACAAATGACTTCTTTGAGCAGGCCACCACTACTAGGCTGCGAGGACACCCCCTAAAATTACGTGTGACTGGAGCAAGATTTGACCCAAGAAAATAATTTTTCTTTAAGAGGTTAATCCAGGCGTGTAATGCCCTTCAGTGGACATTGTCATGTCCTTATCTGTAGACCCATTTAAAACAAAACTTGACGGTTTTAACCGCATAGAACGCTTTAACGAAAAAAACAGGAATTAAGTTTTTGAATCCAACGACTGAAATGCTATAAAAATAAACTTATAGTAATTTTTAAATTGTATTATTATAAGTTTTATTACCAGTATTTAACCAAATGAGTTTCAGCAATTATCTTGCTATGACGACTCTGCTGAATATTCGAACTGCGCTCATCGCGTCTGAGGTCGCATCTACCGCACTTATGGTCCTAGGCTACGCGGCCCTGTCACGCCCTTTCTCGTATCGACCGACTGCTGATGACGTGGTGGGCTCCTCTGCTCTCATAGCAAAGGCAGAGGACAGATCTCGTGACTCCGAGGTCTCCTCCTCACATGCTCTTTCGGATGTCGATATTACTCGCCATGGACACCATGGCTGCCGCCATCATTCACAGAAACATCATGCTCCTTTCATTCACATTCACTTAGTTTTCCCCACGAGCGACAGTTTTTCTCCCGGAAACCACAAATGACATTCCATTTTGAATTATGAGCCAGCCTTAGGAGTTTTTTCACTGTCTGCTCTTTTTGCTCAGTTACACTGCTGGCTCGTGTGAACGGAGTGTGAGTGTATCACTTGAAACAAGCGAGTAGTCGTCTACAATTGTGTCAACAACTTCTTTGGAATGTTTGCTTTGCCGATGCATTTTCGTAATCGTATGTAACAAGAGGGAGTTCGAAGGTGTTTGCCTATATTTCCTGTAATAATCTTCACTTGATTTAACAGCCAGAATTCGGCGTTGAATTCAAATTCGAAGACCAAATTGGCTTTTAAGTAAACAGGACACATGAAAAAGACAATGAGTACTGGAACAGCCACTTCTGGCTGATAAGGCATCAGCAACGCCAAGTGGTGATCCACCTGAAACTCGAACATGCAAAATTTTGATCTTAGGTCAAACACTCTAATCACCGAGCCGCGGGCCTGCTGCCTTGCTGGTAAAGCTCGGGAATACTGAAACTCGCCGACGAACGGTCACCGATCGTTAACAGGGCTGACTTGTGTGCTTAAAGTTGCGCTTGCTGTTTATACCCCCACGCCTCCAACCCTTTTTCAGCGTATTAACTGTGATATAAACAGTAACTTCTGTTAATTATGGTCCAATTTTGGCATGGTCAGCCGTATTCGGAGCAGCCATACCCTAAAGCCACGCAGCATAAAAACCTTGAGATAATATCCAGGAATTGACAAGTTCCCATACCCTTTATCTGATACAGATTGGACGAGATTCACCCAAGGATCATAATGATGGGGCATTTCGGCTTCTTTAAGCTCCATCGTTATATTCACTTGTTCCTCCCTTCTGGCTGCGATGACTTCTAATGTATTTACAGATTCAGATACAAGGGCAGGCCTATCACGGTGTGGTTAAGTCTTAAATGACCTAACTCTTACGGTTGCTGTTTTCCAGGCCCAGTTCCTTAGGAGAAGAAGGAAAATAATGGGAATGTCTGATTGATAGGAAGAGAGTATTCGCTACAGAATAAATGGCAGTAGGGTATTGACTATCAGACAACCGCGCAACCGAAAGCTAACGGACGGCATCTGTAAAGATGTCTGTTCGGCCGTCGTCACACGAGGTCCTATATAGGTCGGCCTGTGGTTAGCTGTTCCAGAAACATGGAACAACAAGCGTTCCTAAAATGCACTTCGATATTAACTAGTCCTGACAAGCGTTCACAAGTGCACTACATGTGTAGCAAGTAACTGACGGTTGTACATTTTAAGCAATTGAAATTATCTCAAAATGTATTTTCTTGAAATAGTGCTACCAAAATGGCATACCAGTCGGTTCTTATATGACCTCGATGAACAAAAAAGCGAACACTATACATTTTTCAGGTGTTTTCCACTGCCCGTGAGAGTTGGGGCAAACGCCAAAAGGATTCGCATCAAAAGAGTTGCTTTATACATAGCAAATTAAAAGGCGTGTGAGTCACAGAATCGTAATTTTATTCGTTTTAGCTTTCGAACATTTGCGATAGTCCATCGTCAGATATAAAAGGGACAAGAAAAAACGAGCAAAAGTTATAGGAGGTAGGAGTCAAAGGGGCGGGGGGGGGGGAGGGAGCCCATTAATCGCCAGTGTCAGCCTGGAGACCATGCCTGCAAAGATTGATGCATGCGGGCGCACGCTCAATACATCGGTTAATTGAGATATCATCCGATGCCCAGACTTCAATTAGTTCTCGTCCTTTCCACTGCCGTTATGGACAATTATCTTCGCGGCTGCGTACTTAAATTCTTGACCGGTCTCATAACTGTGAGCAGACACTTGTGATACTACTTAACACTTTCCGTCGTGCACGCGCAAACCAAGCATGTTTCCAGTCTGGCCTGCGCAATTTCAAGAACAGTAGATGCGTATTATGCGATACACTAGGCTCGACTGCTCACTGGGATTTAATCGGTCATTTATTCTCATGATCTGTTCTGCACCAATGTGCCATGCTGACGCCTAGTCCCACAGCAATGAGTTCGGTCGCTTCTAACACATCCTTGCTGTATGGCAACAAATGCCACATCGTACGAGGTTTGTTCTTATTGGATCCTTGGAAGGCGAACACGTCGGCATCGGCTTATGAAAGCATTCAGAGAGCCAATCCGCATGAAATGGTCGCGAAGACCTCGGGCCTCACGTGCTGGTCCTTCTGGGTTACTGCAGTGGGTGTGGACTCTTTTGACCACCGTTCTCACACAGCTTTGTTTGTGTGCCCCGGGATGGCTGCTGTGAAAGTTGAGAAGCTGTGTGGTGTCCTTCGCCTTCCCGTAGATCCGTGTTACTATCTCGTGGCTGGAATTTTACATGACGAGTACATTAAAGGAGGGTAGTTGCTTATCTTATTCATCTTCCCTCGTGAATCGTATATCCAAGAAGATCGAGTTAAGAAGATCGAGTTAAGATGATCGTGGAAATTGTGCAACTTATTTCCCTTGGCGATACCACAGATTTCATAAAAGTATATCTGCCAAACGCTCGGGGGCTTTTCAGTGAAAGCAAACTTTTCCAGCTATCGTAAGACCAATTCTGCTACTTAACCGGTGATCAACAAGCCTTCTTCTTCTTCTCTGTCCATACACGAACATGGGATGTGAAGATTTGTCTCGGTCTGAATTCAGCCAACCGAATGGGTCATTAGCACCATATCGAACCAAAGTCTACCAGGCTCTTGAAGCTTGTTATTTTTGTATCTGCTCAGAAATTGGCTCACACGGACCAGCTGCCTTCCCGAAGCCGTTTGCGTGATAGAGATCGCCAATACAAACAAAAATCTAGAGTTCAAGAGGTGATTGATAATATGCAGATGTGCTCGACGAAGCAAGAACTGTATTTGTCTGATATTTCGAAATCTGTCGCGGATGCATTATCAAAGACAATGACAGAGATTACAATCAGTCAACTAACTACCAATTACTAACTTACGGCCGTACGTTACCCAATTAATGCAATTAAGCCCCAATAGCCAAAATAAATTAAATTTTCTTAAATTATATGTGAAATGGACTTTCATTTCCCTAAAATAATCCTGAAATTGTGTTTTTACGTCCTCGCTGGTCGTGTGTACCGTTTACAATGCACCTGAAAAACATCAACTGAAAGTCAACGTCCAATCATTAACGTGTGAGCCGGATTTATAGCACTATGTCGATCAGTATTTTAGCTA
Source organism: Ligula intestinalis (assembly GCA_036362985.1). Lineage (NCBI taxonomy): Eukaryota > Metazoa > Platyhelminthes > Cestoda > Diphyllobothriidea > Diphyllobothriidae > Ligula > Ligula intestinalis. The sequence goes on from JAYGXS010000008.1 coordinate 26,522,939, forward strand.
AACCGTTAAACTTCTTCCACTCGCGATTACAATAAATAAAGTCTTTAAATGGCCTTCAGCTAACATTTTTGGTATATGCCATGTGCCTGTGAATTCATGCCTCTGCCGAAAGCCAATTTAAGGTCAACCAAGGGACTAAGCTACGCAAGCGAAAACTGTTTATGTTATTCTTTCGTGAAAGGGATTAGCGAACGAAGGTCAAAAACAGCCCGAAGGAGAGGGCGAGTGGCCTGTGGACTTCGGGTCGTTGTCCTCAGTGGTAACTTTGTCTGAGAATGGTGTTCAGCGACCGAGGCACAGAATAAACGCTTTTCTATGTGCGGGTCAATGCCAGCTAATAAGCCATAAATAGCCATTCCAGCCTCCCAGTCTTTGTAGCTTCTGCGCTTTGCCCCTCGCAAGCTAGGAGATGTCTCACGACCCGATGACGTGGATTGCAGCCAATCAGACCGGCGTGACACTCCATATTACCACCAGATGCGCAGTCTTTCAAAGGCGAGACCAGTCAGGACGGCTTGGGTGGGCACCGCCACCCCCCCCCTTAACTCCCGCTCAAATTAATAAGACATCAGTAGGTAGGGATGAGGAAGGGGGTAGGTCTGCGGGTCCCTTCCGAGCAAGCGCTCACAGACTATCATAAATGGAGTCTCGAAAATTAGACGGCGCGACATTTGGTCCGCTCGGGAATCCCTCTGTCGTGGGCATCCATGCCGGCGTAGCTAATGCTGCCCGTTGTATGTAGATTGCACCCATTATGCTGTGAGAGCATGTGCAGTATAGTCAACACTAACAGGTAGGTGACGCCAAAAGGAAGCAATTTGCAAAGACAAGGTCTCTCTACGGCTGTTGTAGTTGATAATGGAGAAATTATCAGCTTCGGGCATGGGGGGGGGCTCTGAAACCTCGCAGATATCAGGCTGCCATATATTGAATTACCACAGGATGTTCCCACCGCAAATTGCAGTACTAGATACGGGGCCATTTGCGTAAATTTTAACCTGCATACAAAATTGGTCTTGTTGAAAACTATGTGAAGAGCTACGCGTGCATTTGCGTAAAATTAAGTTTGTTTAGGTCCCTCTGGTAGAGTACCGGAAGTTAGTATAACATGTGAGGTAGTGTCCCGAGCGTGGTACGTACAAATGCCTGAAGCAATTGCCAGCGGACAGTCATAGTTTAATCGTTCATGCGTATGTCTAACTTCCGGATCCATAGCGCTCTGGACTTTACTTACAGTTTAAGATTATTTTCTCCTTGGGATTAAATTTAGCGTATTTTGTCAAGATAAAGTGGCTGTTATCCAGTGGTGTATGCCCCCTTCTCTGAACGTCCGAATTCCCGCCGATTCAAAAAGCCAATCAGAGCTCAATCAAGAGGCTATGCTGCAGAATGAAGCAGATTTTGCCAACGTTTTGTAACCGCCATCAGTACATAAAGGCCCGTGAATTTAGGAGAAAAAAGGATGAGAGGCATTTGGAACTAATGCTTTATTTACGCTTTCTTTGTGTCAGCAACGGTAACTACTAGCGAATTGCCGGAGCACTGGTCTCATCACAAAACGCTGTAGTGGATGACGGGCAAATTTTGCCGTTTGTAACCCGCCATATTATCCCCGTATTTACCCATAGAGTTTAGTTGTTGAAGCAGCCCGAAGGAAGTTACTTGAAAAGCTAGCGTGCTGATGTGACTGAACCATCCGGTGATTAGAGCGCACGACTTTAAGTTATTACAAGTGCACTTGAAAAAACACCTTTCAGCATTTTGGTTGATATATTATGACACTTACTGTATAAGGTTTACACACAACTGCTCCATTCGACTGTGCCTTCACAACCGAAATAGCTTTGGTCTTTGTGAAAACTACGTAAAGGGTTTCGCGTAATTTGCCATGAAATTGTGTTTATTTATGTTCTTCTGGTAGATCAGATAGCATGGGATTTTGCCCCTCCAAAAATGGCCAAGAATTCCTTGAGACCATGCGCTCCCACGACTCATGCATCAACCGACACATAAAATCAGATAGTATTTATGAACACTTCAAAAAACAGTGAAAGTGAGGAAGGCGGCACGACACAGACTGACTGAAACCACACCTACCAATCAGGTATCACCCCGTATAACTCTTGATTTTATCCGCATGGTTAACATAATAATCGTTAATTGCACATATCCTGTTTGTCCGATGACGAGCTGGGGCTCCAGGCAAGAAAATTGACTAATTAAGGTTACTTTATATCTCAAACAACGCCTTCTTCAAAATCGATGTTTTCTGTGATGCGTGTTTTCCAATTTATACGCACAAAATAGCATCTATATGTACAGCACCAAAAGAAAGTAGAAAATGTGAGTACATGTCCCGGGCGTGGTACGTATAAGCGCGTGGAATAATTGGCAGTCAACAGTCACATTTAAACCATTCAAGCCTACAATATGGCCAAGATGTATTCCACATTTCGTAAGAAATTTGTTTTGGTAGTTAGACATTAAGTTATTCACGTTATTTTGATCCACTGGGTTGCTTTTATCCAGGGAAAGCATTTAAGTTGGAAAAATAGCCCATTTAGTTAGGTTTATAAAGGGCAATGAGCAGTTATTTCGTCAAAGTTGGAAGTAGGCTATTATCGAAGGAATTTTCTTTCTATTATTATACATTGTGCTATAGAAGGTGTTCAAGTTAAGTAAGGCAAGCTTAAAATATATCCCTTCCAGAACCGGAAAATTTATTCCGAACTTGCTCAATCGTAATTTAAAGCCAATTATAAGGAATCACATTAATTTTTTAATAGCAATTTCAGTTTAAACAATTATTTTTGCCAGTACGAGGGATCATGCGAGTCCCTAGGAAGTAAGCGAGAAGAAGAACTAGGTGTGCTCGCTAAAAAAAGGATAATGGTATTCGCCTGGCGACGGAATTCGAATTGGTGGGCGAATAAATTCCTGCCGCAACGGTAACACATACTTCTTCACATTTTAGAATGTTAATTAAAACCTCATTATGAAATTGTAAATCTACTGTACATGGGTCCTACACACTTCTTCCCTATCCAACAAAACGCCTTCGTACCATAGAATAGTGTGTTTGTTAACGTCCTGGGAGCATGTATGCACAGGTTTGGGGAGTTAGTGGGGAAAAAGGACGCATCCCGTGTCATCTGCGTATAAGAAGCAGTAATCACTCCTGGCTGACAGTCAGTATTCAAGCACGCGTGCGTAAGTGTGTGTCCGGAAATAGTTAAGGGCTTACCTAAAGCACGCAAAGGACACTTGCTTTCCTCTTAAACGCACAAATCGCATGACACCATGCGTCACCTAGCATAGCACACTCGAACTTGCTTCACTGTCCTGTAAAAGAAGCTGGCATTATCACAGCACTCAGTCAACACTTTCGAGCGCGACTGAACGCAGTCAGCACCGGTCCTGGATTTGCCAGTGGCCCCTGCTCCCTGAGAAAGCAACGTCAGTCCTTTATCATTAACCCTGTATTCAGCCTAACGATTGTACTGATAAGAGTACATCCACTACTTAAACGCTAAAAATTGAAGACATAACGATGGATGGAAAATCTACTGTACATGCCTCATACACACAGTATCCCTATCCAATAACGCCTTTACAACCGAACTAAATCAGCTCTTTGTGTGAAAAATATGTGAAGTGGTGTGCAAACTTTCCTCATCAAAGGTTATCTGTGTGCGTCCTTCTAGGAGGTCGGATAGCATACATGCACACCATCGGACTTTAATCGGAAAAAGCAAGGACGCGCCCCGAGCGATTTGTATTCAACGGTAAGTGGAATCAACCTCCATTTAAAGTCAGTTTTCGGACATGCATGTGGCGATACAACATTTATTTTCATGTCATTTTCGTCCCGCTAACATGTTTGTCTATTTAAAAGCATATTTGAGGCGTTTTCTCTAATGATAAACTTATGCACAAAAAACGTTCGCGTTCTAGGTGTTTACATTGCAGAGGATTCATTTATCTATTTTCCTGAGCTTTCGAAATCTTTTGGGAGTCTATCGTCAGTGATGAAAGCGTCCACGAAAGATAAGCCAATCAGTCCACATAGAAGGAAGGCAGGGGGGCACAACATAATTATCATCTTGCCGGCTGATAAGGGACGGTCGACTGACGTGATGAATCGACAGGACTAAATTGAGAAAGCCAAAACTATTCTTGATTATGGAAAATATTACAGACCAGCAGTGAACTCACAATTCAAAGCAGGGACCGGCCGACTGAAGAAACTACTTAGAAAATACCGGCGCAGGACTGTGACATGATAAACGAGTGGCGCCAAATGAAATCAACAGATTTAGCTGGTGATTCTACGGTCAACAAAAAATCCACAAACCCTCTGTCCTATTACGGCCAATTGCCGCACTTAAAGGCATCCCTACTTCTAAATTGGCAAAGTGGATTCATCTCGACTACCTCAGATAAATCGGCCTCTCGATTCCTCGAAGACCTTCGAGGTCGGACGAAACCATGGTCTTCATTGATGTGACTTCTGCATTTGCATCCATACCCCAACTCTGTTGCACGAACTCTTGCCTGTATGATGAGGCTCGAAACCTACTCAAAATTGAACAAATTAAGAGGCTATTCAAATTTTGCCAGAAAAGGTGCATTACCATTGGTAGAGCAACTTACGAACAGATCAAACAATCTCTTCTGGGCTCCCGGATCTCCGGCTTAGTGGCAGAACTTGTTCTAAGAGAGCTAGATAGAGCTGGCGCCGGTGTATTTATGACACGTTTGTTATCATCAATAAACATGCTGATAAAACTTCCATCATGAGACCAAACGCCCCACTGCCTCGGCAGGAAACGGCTGGAGTTGCTTGCCATGGATCTGGTGCAGTTGTGAACAAAGCAACTACATCGGAAAAACCGGAGATTATTTCGGCCGAGAATGGCTGATCATGCAGCGGCCGCGAGGAAAATAGACTCCAACTCCCGGTTTGCACTTCACTTGACGGGACCCGGCCATATTTTCAAGTTTGTCGAGTCCTTAATCCTGCAAGTGGTGCCATCCGCGTCAGCCGCAAGCTGATGGAGTCATGGTTCTCAGAACATCAGTCCATCAACAAGCGCAGCAATTTGACATTCCCATACGGTATACTGAGAGGTTTCCTGAGCTGGAGAATCAGTCATTTTGAAAGGGCCGGGCGCAGCGACGACTCTGACGTCAGTGGGCATAGTTGTCACGCCATTATCAGGTCCGCATCCGACGCGTATAAGGTAATTGTGGCAATAAGTGAGTCGAAGTTTCAAGCTTGTGCTGCATCAATTGAGACCCAAGCTGTGGCTGCATGATTGGATAATTATCGTACGCACGCGGACGACCACTATGAACTATAACTACCATGTAACCTGTGCATGTTTCAACCCTAGCTGCGCTTGAATATGGCTATCGTGCCGTTCCCTACGATTGAGAAACCCCCACGGAATCCGAAACGTCAGTATAATGAAATGCTTGTTCCAGTGATCGCATCCTCTTATTCTGAACTGCTGCCGGGACCTCGCATATTCTCTACCATGGGCAAAACTTCCATAACTTGCTCGGTGGTCTTTTTTCTGACATACAATTAAAAAAGGAATAAGAACAAGAGCAGTAGCCACCTTTTATTGATGCTCCGGTCAAAATTACACCCAATGATGAAATTAAACCTATGGTTTACAAGAACGCAAGGAGAAAAACACAAATTATTATTCTTCACAGCAACTATCCGGCTGTTCACAAACGAAGCTGTGTAAAAACGCTCTTTAACTAGATTAAGACACAATAGATTAGGCTAGAGGAAAAGGCAAGTGGGACCCGATATCTCTGCGACCAATTCATGCGGCACGGGTATCCGAAAGCATTTTTAAGCCACTGCCCACGCGTACGGCCTCAAAGGACTCAAACGGAAGAACTGAGGATAAGGCACTATCTGACATGCATCACGAGCGTTTGAGAAGAGAGCGAGCGCATCGCTGCGGGACTAGACATCGGAATAGCGCACCAACCTAAGGCTACCCTAATGAACAATCTGGGGTAGGGTATCGCATCCCATGCTAAAATTGTCCTTGTAACTATACAGGGCAAGCCGAACGCATGTTCGGTTCGTGCAAATACGAATGTAAGCTGGCTTTCAGACGGAGTGGCATATTGATGAAAGTGGCTGCCCACACCTACGAGACGGCTTATGACTTAAATTTGCAGGAATGAGGATAACTGCTTACTCGGGACGCAAGACAGAACGTGCATTTATTGAAGTCTGGGCCACCGTTGACAACTCAGTGAACATATGAATCGAGCTGGCACCCACATACATCGCCCTCTACAGGCATCTCCGCATGGCTGACACTGGTGTTTAAAGAGATTCCCCCTTCTTCCCCTTAGGACGGTTTATTGGCACCTTTCCCCTATCACCGCTGCTTGTTTTTTTGCACCCGTTCCCTGTCTGACGATAGACTTCCACAAGAGCCCGAAAGCTTAGATACATAAACCAATCGGTTCGGCGCTCAACAACCCTTCTTCCTCTTCAATTAATAATGTACGGCTTAACAAGACCCAGAGCACGAAAGTCGCGGAAAAACACGGATCCTTCAGCATAAACGTTACGCCTATGGAACTTCAGCTAGGAGTGAATGGCAAACGGCTGATGATAATCTTCAAGTGACTTCCGAAATAGCTCTTCTCCGGCGATGTACCTGTAGGTACTAGTTGAAAAGGAGGCAAAAATGGGGCTGAAAGGACATCTAGAAGCACTCTCTGAAACGAGTGCAACCAAACTTTGGAGGACTTTGCCCAGGACCGAACGGCCAGCAGGGAAATTTGACGCATCAGGACAAGAGACTGTTCCTGCCTGTGCGGCCTGAACGTCACAAGCGCCCGGAAACGTTTTTGGTCAACCTTTGAAACGTGTATATGCAATCAGTGAATACAACGACAAAAAGAAACAGTCTAGTGGGTACTTGGCCTATGGTGTTAGTGGAGAATTAAAGCTCTACCGTGATGCCGCTTAATGCCAGCTAAGAGACACCGCAGTCTACCTTGTCCTCTTTGATAAATTTACCTTTTCCAATGCCAGCTATGAGACTCATCAGTATCGCTCGACGCAGCCGCGAACTGCACGTGAATTTTACGAGAGCAAAGAAGGCCTGCATGAAATCCTCCATTACCACAACATTTACTGTCTTTAAAAGAACAGCAACGAGAGCGACTGCGTGCGGAAGATGTGGACGCAATGGTCGAGGATTTTGGAGGCCTCCAGTTCACTCCTACTCCCTGCTGTCACAGCGGACTGTCCAAACCCCCTGTAGTGTCTGCAGCCGAACGCTCTCCTAGGTCGTGACGACATAAAGGAGGTCACTCAGAGCATACGACCTCATGCAAAGGCAGTTTTTGGCGTGCCTCTGACCAGGTGCAAACGTGAACGCCTTGTTTCCCCTGTCCTGACCACAATTCACAGTGGCTTGACCTTTGTCCGTGCAGTGACATTCCCGTGTTAGTAAGCTAGCCTACTGTAGTAGGTTTGCTACAGTCCGTCAACGTGGTGACCACCGCTAGGCATCACATCGGATACTGTCCCACTCAAGTGCAAACCTCCACTCGCCCGAGCCAAATCCCCTCCTACCTATTTTTGAACCCCTCAGTACAGTATACACTCGTCCTGCCATTCTAGCCATTCCATGACTTGACGATTCTCCCAAGGAACCTGGTCTAGAAGACCACAGCCGTTCAAGTTAAACTAGTTAGCTTTGACACTCATCAATGACCCATCCGATGACCATTGTCGTGACGAAAAAAGCTTGAAGCCTCCGTCTACCGCCTGCTACATATGTGTCAGGCCTTGGGTAGGCCTAGCGTGGCATAACGAGTGCAAGCACAGTGGCGCAAAACGGTTGGAAGGTGCTCAGTGTTGATGACAGGAGAACCACCATGAGTTTAAACACACACACATCATCAGATAGGCAAGGCAATTTCCGTTGTATGACATCAGCCAATATTGCGTCACCGACGTCTTTCAGCAGCAGATAAACGACCATTAGTGCATTACTGTTATATAAAGTGGCAGGAAAATAACTATTCTTACCAAAAAATATCCGAATTGCAAACAATGTATGCATCAGAGGTCAGTGTTTTAACGTGAAAAGAAAGGGGCGTTAAAAAGGAAAAAAATATTCCAGAAATATTACAAGTACAAAATATCAGTACTTTGTGGACTGCCTGTGTACATTTAAACGACACTGACTCCCAGTCCTAGTTGTGGAAATGCGATTAACGGGAGGCAAGTCAGGAGGCAGGGGCTCAGTCTGCATTGGTAGAAAAAAATTCCGCAAATCCCACAAATCTTGAGACTGAATATTAGTTTTGTGATGATAGGTAGATGAGAAAACTACCCAGATCACCACATACAAAATAACCTTCTCTGCGCATGATTATAACTATGCTTTCATTAAATGGGATGAAGGATTCCCGAGGAAATCTGAAACGTCAGGAAAATAAAACCTTTGTTCCAGTGGTCGCATTTGTTTGTTCTGAACCCCATCATTGTTAATTCTGTTACTTCTGTCTGCATTCAGTCTGTCAGAAAGGAAAATAACCAGATGGTTTGTTCAATGTAGTTATTCAGCACAAAATCCCGAATCTTGTTTGCCTAGGGCAAATCTTTATTCGATAACTGCAAAGAAATTTTCTTTGGTATTGGCAGAAATAATATAAAATCTGAGGCCACTGGCTATTGTCTAAATGTTAGGTAACGGTTGCCTAGAAGGGCCTACAATTCGTGTAACATGCCGAAATCCGTGAAAGAAATTATGCTCTTTCGCTAATCGGCATTGAGTTAGGTTGTAATACGGACTATCCTGTAGTCTATTCTGAAAGTATTTCAATCAAGACAGGATGCCGACTATTTAACTATCTTCTTTCGGATTGCTAGCAAAACGTACGTACTGCAAAAATTGGCTACTTAAGTGGTCTGAATATTTATCGTTGATTTTGACTGCTTTTATAAATTGAAGTATATTTATGGAAAAAATGCACGAAAGATTACTTTTTCTTTTCTTTTAGTAGCAGCACAAGCCTGCTTTAAATGTCACACGTAAATTAAGGGTATTTTTCGGTAAAAAAGTTACTTTATTGCAAAATCTCTTTAAAATGTTTGCACTTGAATTCAAGGCTTATAAACTACGCGCTGTGAAAATATTTCTGAGGGAAATGTACATCCTTAATCAATACTGACAAGCGACAAAGTATCAATATTTCTCTTATGTCGGCATGCTACACTGATTCTAGGAATCTGGGAATAATTTGGACCATTTTCCTGTAAACTTATGGTGCATCTAAAGATATCGTTGTAACCAAAGGCATCCTTCAGTATGTCAAGGAACACCTTGCTCTTAATGGCGTCTATAGTCTGCTACCAAGTTGGCCACTCTTCGAACTGAATAGCCATGTAAACCACTAGTCGTTGACAGATTTTGAATGCTGTCATCGTTGAAAAGTTCTTCCCACATATACTTGCCTGAGTTAACTTCACAGCCTAATGGGTCTTAATCGCATAAGTAAATGCGCTTCTAGAATGAGATTTGGTATTAAATAACGTGTCTGATAAGGTTTTTTTTACTGAAAAGCGATTTGATTGTGGCATTTGCCCTGTGCACGTCAAATGTGTGCATTCTACTCCAAGTCATCTTCATTCTTTACGTTTACAGCTATTACTTATGAATGAATTCAACGATTGTATGAATTTACTTTTGTAGAGTGCGACCCGGCTTATTTTTTCGGCACAGAGCAGGCACTTATAAGGCGCCAGAGAGTGACCTTTCTTATATTGAAAATGCTTGCTGACTTTGCATGTGGCACTATTTCTGCTGCTAGTTTCCATACTGTTTCATAATTAACTACAGATCTGCATTGTTTGTCCATAGTTTGCATATGCCATGACGGCAAACAGAGACCGCATGTCGTGGGTGTTCATGGACATGGCTGTTTACGCTCCTAATTTTCATTGTGATAAAACAAACACCAGCTGTGCAACTTCGCTACTTCACTTTTGCACAAAACGTAACAGATTTTCAAAAATTCCCATCAGTGAATTAAGAAGACTAGTTTGACAAGTGTTCTTGCACTTTCGATAAATTCTTTCAGGCAAATACGTTTATATGGAAGTGGTAAAATTTAAAAAAACGGTCTATAATGCTCGTATTTTCTCACAAACGGTAGACAAACAGGGCGCGGATGAGTGCATGCCGCTAAGTAACTGCGGGTCATTGCAGACGTATAGTTTGCACGACGGCTTTATTAACTTGATATCGGTCACACCTGCTGTTGCTAGCAGGCGATGTCAATTTGGATAATTTGGTGGAACCTTTTCAATCACCAGGAAAGTGTCGTTGGGGTCCACCCGGTGTCCGAATCAAAAATATGTGCTTGTAAGAACAATCAAACATTATTATTTACTTGTTTAAATTTTACCTTTGCCATATAAATGTACTGCCCTGAAGAAAATTTATCAAAAGAGCACGTACCCTCACCAAAACATTTTTTTTCAAACTGACTCTTCTCTGCATTTCTATAAAGCAGTACGATTTCTCATATTTGAATTTACCCAACTTTCATGAAGCAATATTGTTGTTCAGCGCTTTGTGGTGTAGGAAGGTCCCGAAGTATCAAGGTTCGTTTCATCAAGTCAACGTCTGTCCACCTTTCCCTTCCATACCCTCATTTCATGTGAATTTTCGTACCGTAAACAGCATTTACGCCGCAAGCCAATTCAATGCACAAAAAACTCCTACGTCAGCTTTCAATTTTCGCAGATTATAGGTCAGGTCAATATGCGTAGGTTCGCAATGTTTACCAGGACCAACATTGGGGTCAAGGTTAAATAAATAGACGTTGTACTATTGCCTAGATTCTGGCGAGGTTTCCTGAGTTTACGCTTAATATAATGTCAAGGCTCCTGTTTTGTTAGGGCAAAGCCTACCAGTAATTCATATTTTCGAGACTGGTCAGTTGAACGTGGATGACCTGTTTATTGCCAATATGCAACCTGCGCAATGAACTTCGCTTCTTTAGTCAAACATTTCGAAAACGGGATATTTAAACTGACCTAACTAAAGAACTCTGCCTATACCTTGAAATATAACCTTAGAATATTCGTATAAACTGGAAAACCCACATCCCAAGAAATTTTAAATGAAGAGAAATATGTTCTTTGGGATAAAACACGCATCGTGAGAGTTTGCGCCTCCAAAAATCACCGGCAATTCCTTGTGGCCATGCACTCTGACAATACGTGCATCAACAACCAAAGAGAGTTGGATGGTAGTTATAAACACTTCAAAGAACGGTAGAAAAGACAAAGGCCGCACGACACAGACAACTAAGGCCACATTTATCACTCATGTCTCAGCCCATATAACGATTAATTTTTTCGCACGTTTAAAATGTTAGTCGTTCATTGCACATGTCCTGTTAGTCTGAAGACGAGGTGCCCCACCAGACGCCAAATTTCACCAAATATGGTTACCTATTTATACCAAAGAACATCGTTTTCTTCAAATTAGGAAATCTGTTTCCGATTCGAAATGCCGATATTTCTGCAGCTTAATCCGGTGTTTGAAAACATTAATTCTAGACAGTTTGTAAAAGGCATGATTTGAAGAAATGACTTCTTTGGAAATACGCATTCCTCTCTTTGAGTTGCAACGCTATTATAACTTACAGTATATTCCATAGAAAACTGCACAACCATGTTCTTTCTTCTACGGTTTTGGTAAAACTTTGCATCTTATGCAAATGTTTAATTTCAATGTTTCCACTTAAGAGAAAATTTTTCTTACGTTGTTAATTGCTGAATTTTGCGAACATGCATGCTGGATGCATCCAATCTAAGGAAAATCATAAATTCCTGTACGCTAGTAGGATTGGGTCACAAAGCGTGCTATATGTCGATCATAGGGCAAACAATATTGATATCTTTAAAAATAAGATAGATATAATGCATTTTTAGTGACTATTTCCTGTCTTAAAAGTCTAGTTTTTTAAAACCGAAAGGTCCATTTTCTTGAAGTTTAAAGCTGTAGGAAGGCATACTTTGTTACGCAGCGCGTTTAGAAATTGATATGTGTTGTGCATATTTTTTAAAATAAAGTGTCCTTGGATATAAAAAGCTCTTAAAATCAGCGAGAAAATGTACACTACGAAAAATGCCTTTTATTCTAGGCGGTCAGAGGAAAATTCTTTCAAGCACCGGATTAATTTTTTGTATTATTCTGAACTTGCAACCTTTTACATGAGTCCATCGTCTTTAAACCTATAATACAAACCATGAGTTTATCTTTGCGGCCGTCATGGTACTCTTCCACACCGGAAACAAGACAAGCAGAGAATCGACTGAAGCCTGGTCCACGGACGGCAATTAAGTCAGCCGATATGTCGAATTGGCGCCGGCGTACGGAGCCTTGCACAATTACGTACAGTATCGGACAGACCCTCGTCAGGGGAGATTGAGTCCAAATCCTTTATTATTGCCCCCATTTTCGTTGGTGACGCCCTGATGAACATTGACATTACTTGTTGCGATGATCGAGGGCGTCAGTTAGACAGATACACAGACAGTCCGAGGTCACGCCGGACAAGTAAACCTTGTAACAGCGAGAGTTGTATGAGTGATTGAGCACATCACCCAGACAGAGATACAGACAGTCTGAGGTCACGTCGGAAAGGACAAGTCACGCCACCATTATGTCCGTCAATTAGTGTTGTTGGAATGAGCGTCCTCTATGCTTGTATTGTGCTTCATGATAGTCAGCCATTTTTTCGACGATGATAGAAATTGTGAGTTCTCATACGCCACATTTTAGGGGTGACAACTGGCAGTGTCGCCAATGATGTAAAGACTCCAACGCCGTGTAATGGCTACTGAGATCACGACACTTTCGTAGAAAAGCAATTGCTCCAGGGAATTACACATGTTGAAATGTGCGCCAAATAGTGTTGTAACATCCAAGGGAACAATCTCACCTGCGTCGCCAGTGTTATAATGGTAGTGGATTGGGAGTGGATTGGCGTAGCCATGCGTCTGCTGTTGCAACCCTCTGTCAGGGATGACAGTGGCTTATAAGATATTGTCTGCGTGTTCTCTTGTTGCCTGGTTGGCCGCACTGGGATAACGTCACGTGACCAGTTGACCCTGGAGCTTTGTGCCTTGCGTAGTCTCTTGTGCGTGCGTGCGTGCGTGTATGCATGCGGTCTTAGGTCATCTCGCGTGGCCTGTCCAGTGAACGCTATCGAACAAAGGAATCATTGTGGCGGTCAGCGGCAGGCTCGATGCCTTAGGAGACCCGACAAGGTTGCTAGCCTTTGGTCAGGCTACCATCCTAACATGACTGACGGCTAATCACTGTATATGTCTCTATGATTGCCCCACCCCTTCCCAATTTTAACTGCTGTTTCCTACCCCTCACGATCTTATGACCCTTGACAGTTTTTGAGTGTACGCACACTATAATCAGCCCTGTTTCGCCGCTCTTTCCTATCTCTGGCGATGGACTCCTGTAAGAGCTCGAAAGCACATGAAAATCAAAGGATTCTTCCGGTTCTCGACAATCCTTCTTTCTTAATCATAGAAATACTTGAAACGTGACCGTTATCCTTAATTACTGGAACCTAGCTCAAACGCTGTCAGCTTGGTTTGACTAAAATATCTTGACATTAGGATAAATGCTTATTCATTTCAAAAATATGCGTAGTTAATAATTATTTCTGAACTAAAACACTGTTTTTACAATTATCTGTGGGATTGCATGAGACTAGCAATCTACTGTATTTGAAAATAGTGCATCACTCATGAAGAACGCTGGACGAGACAACCATTGAGGCAGTTCTACAAAATAATCAGATACGGCGAAAAGCATATAAAGGGCCCCCTCCGTTACATATCCCCGCAGATATCCATGATTATTTTTTCACAAAATCCGTTATGATCTCAACTTCTGTGCAAATCAGTGCTGGTTCTACTTAGCTTAGGTCAAAGCAAATTTTCCGAATAGGGTCATTCGGTCGACAGTTAGACGTAAACTAACCGGAAGGTAAAATCAACAGAAAATCCCCAGTCCTCTCCCCATGAGGTAGTTGACATCTGTGATCGACCCTTCACTGTACACCAAAAAGTAATTGAACATTGTTGCCGTGCCTACAGTCCGTTACATACTGTAGCGACATCTGTCTCCTTCAAGCAACGCAATGGGTGCATGCTTTTTATGAGCAAAGGCAGGTCCATTACTGACCAAAACTAATGGTCATTCCATTAGTGTATCAGGCTTCCAGGAATAGAAACATTGGGAATGACCACATATCCATAAGGGCGTCAACCTTGTATATAAAGTGAGACATTCTACATCACAGCCAAATTGCGCACATGATTTTTAAGTCAGTTAACCGATGTAAGAAGAGGGCAAGATGAAGGGAGAAGATTACTTACGTAAAAAACCATGAAAATAATCGACTCAGGCTGGATGTGTGTGGATGTATGAAGAACAAGGTAACGGAGCAGAGGATTAAGAGGAGAAAAAAGGTGACAATTCCGGCCACACACCAGGATTGAAATAAAGTCAGCAGAGGGCTAAAATTCTAGCCCACCCAGACAGCGAGAGTTAAGCCTCTTCTTTTTTTGTAATCGGGCGGAAAGCCGGGACAGAGATTCTCCACCCTGGCTGAGAGAAAGGAGTCCAGTATTGGATGTGGATTCACTCAAACGATTATTTATCATCCTTCCCTGTGCGTTCCCTACTCTGACAATGGAATCCTGCAGGAGTCCGAAAGCTCAGGCTAATAAGCAGATTATTCTAGTGTTCGAAAATGCTTCTTCTCAAAATATTTAACAGTCACTCACTCGCTCACAGCCAGTTATTTGTCAGGACACTTTGACAGATAAATGTAAGATTGGTCCTCATAAAACTCTACGAGCGTCTTTGTGGAATCTTGGTGGATTTCTGAGGCAAGACAAGAGGAGTCAAGTAGCAATTTCGGGCTCATTTGCGATCGCCAGCAAGCCATTATCCAAACAGACATTCAAATTTCTGCCCACACTCGACCACTTATCGTTTTACGCGCAAGATACGAAAACCTGAGCTCAGGCTGACGACAGGTGACCTCGGACAAAGAATACAGTAACCAGTACGACAGTTTAAAGCAGCAACTACGAGACCTTCCGTGGTGCGCAACAAAAGTATTGCCTTTTAAATTTATTTGTTTGAACATAAAAAGTGGTTCAAATTGTTTTACTTGCGGAGAGCGTATAATTCCATTAAAAAATTTCAAATTTCGTCTATAAGTTTGAAGCAAATCCGCCATTTTACCAGCTCTTACACCTTCACAAACTGTAAGCTGTATATTTATTTGATTTATATTAAGGCTTTAAGTTAAGTTAGCCCTTGTGGAGGAGGAGGGGTGATAAATGACTAACAAACTATTTCACTGAAAGCTAGTAACTTACAATGGGTATTCATAAAAAGGAAACAGGGGATGTTTTATGAAGGAACATTTGAAGGTTTAATTTTTTAAGTTTGTAAAAGATTGACCACTACTCGTATACCGATATGAACGCAGTAACAACAATCACGCATTTATAATGGACATCATCAGAAATATTTAAGTAATGAATGACGTATAAGAAATAATAAGTGTTTGATAACAGAAATAAAAAAATTATCGATAATGCTCAAGTTGCGGAAACGTAAAATCTTGCCGTAAATGAAAACAATACATTTAAATCATTTTTTAATTTGAAAATGAAACGTAGAAAATTTCTTTTTTATAAAAACCCTCTTTGCTTTAGGGAAAATGTTCGATACCTGGTATCATTAATGGATATTATTTATTGATTTGATGTCGTCCATTAAATTCCAGTGTATTTACGAGCGTTTTCCGTGTTTTCGTGCTTTCGTCCATTCCCTTTCGAAGTTTAAATTTAGCGAAGAAGTGGAGTTTTGGATATTAGTTCATAAGAAATTGACCATGTAGACAATTATTCGAAATTTCTTCAAACACCAAGCACATTGTCGAGCAGAAAGCGCGTTTACTCCAAAAGTTTTATATTATTAATTATAAGATTGATAAAAAAGAATTTCTTCAAAAGGTAGCCTCCTTAAATAGTATTAAGATATTCAGCTGACAAGATTCTGCGCATATTACATTTTTAAGAAAGTAATTTCAAACTGAAAATGGGGCATTTTGACAATTTTGTATTAACGTTCCTGAGGAAAAATGATTTACTGTGACTTCAAATGGAAGAACATACTGTTCTCTTCATAGTGAACTAGTTTTCACCACAGTAGATAACTGGCAGCATATGTCATAAGTTTGAAAGCACAAAAAGTAGTGGCCATATATGACCATCTTCAAAACACTTATTTTTCTCTCTTTTCCGTTTCCGCTTAAGCGGAAAGCAAGGTGTACAAAACCGTATATCTCTGCATGGTTTGTAACTAATACACATAAATACATCGGCAGATGCGTGTACACGGATTTGTTACAAGACACACTAGTCCACTCATGGCTCCATTTGATCTCACATTTGTGCTTCCACCACCAAGTGGCCAATGATATAGGCCGAAGGACATAACCAACCAATACAAGAGAGACTAAGATGGCCCTTTCTGGGCTTTTAGCCGTCGTAGCTAATCAGACCCAAACCCCAGGTTGTATCATACTCAAGTCTCGAACTTGTGACCACTCTGATCCGAATCAAACGCCCTTACCAGTGAGCTAAGAGCTTGTTGTCTCTCCGGTATTTGATCGGACATACAAAGGCAGGTATGCGTTAACATATATGTTAGAGGACACACATGTCCTTGCCATGAGGCCAGTGGAGCTCACAGAATTACATATTTAGAGGCGAGTATGTCTGTTCGATGTTTGTACTTAAAAGAAACGTAATTTTATAACCCAGAGTTTTCATACTTGAACAGGGGCCTATCATGTGAACCCAAAAAGAAGTTATATTTATAAAAATCACAGGGGGGAGAGGCGAAGGGAAGAGGAAGTGTCCGTCACCAGTCAGAGTACGCGCTGCTTGAGTCACAGTGGTAACATGGAATGGTGACATCTGGCGTCCTTGGCGTCCGGGAAGATGG
Source organism: Ligula intestinalis (assembly GCA_036362985.1). Taxonomy (NCBI): domain Eukaryota; kingdom Metazoa; phylum Platyhelminthes; class Cestoda; order Diphyllobothriidea; family Diphyllobothriidae; genus Ligula; species Ligula intestinalis. The sequence continues at coordinate 26,540,068 of JAYGXS010000008.1, forward strand.
TCGCGCCGGGCAGCATGAGCAGTCTGCGTGATACTGGGGGGAAGGAAGGCAGTTTGACTGACATGTAGGATGCCCACGCATCCACCAGTTCCCACTGCGTCTTTCGTGCCAGTATCCATGTGCTCGCAAATGTGACCACGTGATTCCCTTCCCAGTAACGATTAGTGGCAGGTGGCTGCCTCTCCGACTGACCAGTTTTCGTTTGAGTATTTTTCGTCGAACTACTGACCTGTATACCAGGAGGGACAGTCGTGGCATGTTATTTGATAACTTATGCCGGACTATTTATCTGCATCTTACCGGTCTTTCATTTGCATGACTAATTTTACCGGACGATGAGCTCCATGCTCTATTTATGGTTAAGAGTTTCGAAATGCTGGTGACTCTATCCTGTATTTTCTTCATCAGACGTGTGTGAAGGCAGCGAAGGATCAAGCTATTTTGGGTAGACCCATTTATCCACTTTGCCCCGGAGATGATCTATCTATCGCACTATTTCTTGCAGCGTGCAGGAATAAGTATTCAGGCTTTCGAAGAGCGCTCTTACACAACCGAGTGTTGGAAAACCTGCATCCCAAGAAACATAATTCGGTAAAAGAAGTTATTTGGGAAAGAGTACTTTAAAGTGTTAATTTTTGACTCTGGTTCCCCGGTTCGTCTTCAGACAGCATGAGAGTTATGCAAAAAACAGCATACTCAACACGATGACTAACAGAAGACTCTACAGTGATTAAATATGCCAGCAAATGATCGTTGGTCACATTTAATTACGCGGCCGAGGAGGAGAATAGTTGTCAACCGAAAGCAATTATGCGGTCAGCGGGAGATAGAGGGAGTGGGAGGGGGTAAGGTTATGCGAATAAGTGTCATCCGCGTTGGATCCTGTCATCCATGGTCGTTGTGTTTGCTTCCATCTGGTTTTCAGGGATTTTTCATTCATATCCAAATTGATATGCCTGTTTATGCATGCCTCGTCTGAGTGCATTGCCTCCAAGAATTCGCGGCCTTGTCTAGTTGGGCAGGTGTCAACGATTTGGGTTTCCTCCCATGCAAAGTCATGTCCTGTTTCAAATGTGTGCATGAAAACTTCTGATTTGTGGTATTTGTTCCTCACGTTTGTATGGTGTTGTCGGACGCGGGTACCTAAGGTTTTCCCAGTTTCACCACAATGGACTGCAAGCACAATCTGAACATGGTATTTTGTAGATTATTTGCTTTCTGTCGAAGTGGTCAACCCTGTCCTTTGGGTGTTCAAGTTGAGTTCGCAGCGTAGTTGACGGTTTGTGCGCAATCTGAATTCCGTGTTTTCGTAGCTGTCTTTCGACGAGCTCAGATACATTCTTTACACAACCAAGTGTGTTCACCGCATGAAAAATTAGGCTGTGGGTTAGTTGCTTGATTAGATCGTCGAGGAAGGATGACTTTTGGATCTCTTCTCTTTCGACTGTGAATTGAAGGTCGTAGAAGAGGCCGTTAGGCAGGTCCTGAACCCCTAATAGTTGCCTTGTGCCAATTATGATTACAACTTAAAAGTAGATTCGTTTCCGGCTAGCACTTCTTGGCGTTAGTTCTCAAAGAGGTTGGGTGGTGTCCGACAGACAACCTGAAAGGTTTCGCTGAAATCGACTCTGTGATTCGTCTCAATAAGGACTTGAGATGGATTTAGTTGTGCATTTACTGAGCCGCATTGGTAGGCATTAGTGTACTCTTTTCTCTAGGCGCCTCCATCTTCGGCCAGTACGAAAGTATAGATCAGTAAATGACGCTAAACGCCGGTTCGTAGTGATTGTAAGTGACCTTCCACAGCTCAGGAAACTAGTTTGGATAACGCAGGACACATTGTTATAACTTTAACGTTCATGTATGTTCTGGCATTGTACTTGCCAAACGTTTGCCGACAGAGTGTTTTTTATTGAATGCTCGATCTTTAGAGGTCTCCTCGTCTCGTAGTACTTTTGTTGACTTTTTTGCAGAACATCGTCTGCTAAGTCAGGACGGGCATCATATCGAATGATTATATACTAAATTCCGATTGCGCAGCTATACCTGGATGCAGTCGTTATGCTGTTGCATACCCATGACAACAAACAGGTCTCCCTATCGAAGATAGTTGTCCATTTGTGTAATTACTGTTGAATGGCCAGCGTGCTGGGCCCGACCTGAATTTTCATTACCCGTGCTGACCTTTGGCATGAGAATAGAGAAAGTGTGTGTAAGTTTTTCAAAGTGTTCATTGTTCTCTCCCGCATCCTCTCCATGGACTTATTTAGAGACAACCGGTGATTACGTTTTGCACGTAGCTTTTCTTTGACACGCGATCCAGGGTTTGCAGTATTTCTCACTTTTCCTTCCGGTTTACAGCGATGGTTCCTTTTTCTTTTTGAATATCACCCTTACACAATAACATTGGCGCATCAGTCGTTATGCTACCTGAGGACTCGCATTAGGCTTCTCAACGATACGTACACTGTGGCGTTGTTTCTGATCAAATTTCGTCGTTTTTGTCTTTGGGCCTCCTTGTGGCAGATCGCGTGCTATGTCTGGTGGAATATGCGTAATTGGTATGGTTTTGGACAAGGAGAGTATCCCTTAATTGGAGATGAGGGTAGATAGTGTTGGTAGGCAGAGTATTTACTGCCGGAAAATAAACGGTACAAAAGCTGTGTTATGACCCAGTTGGCAGTTGCGCCTGCACGCCAGGTGTCTCTGCGAAGTTGTTTTATTGGGTAGGCACGCTCTATCGGCGTGTTGAGATGTACTGCTGTGAAACAGACGATAAAGTTGCCGAGGTACAATACATTCGATGGGTGCTCAGGGAAGATGGCTACGCGCTCAATTGCGCAAACGGGCTGGTCAACAAAGGCCCACCTATCCCGAAATTCGGCAAGTGACCCTGTACGTCCAACACGTCTCGGAGGATATCGGCCGCCTTCTCGCACTACTTAGAGTTGGAGTCGCATACAGACCGGAGGCAACCATAAATACTCACTGCCACGGCAAGAAACATGCGGAGTCGTCTACAGGATCTGGTGCAGTTAAGGGCAAAGCAACAATGTTAGAGAACCTGACAGACTTCCCAAGACACAATTTGCCGAACATGTGGCAGCAGTGCGGTGATATGATGTCAATTCTCAGGTTGCGGTTCATTCGACGAGACTCCGCCACACATTCAAATTGGATGGGGCTGAAATTCTCGCAAGAGGTGACAATCGAGTGAGCCGATAATAACTTGAGTCATGGTTCACCGGCCCACAATCCACTGTCTCATCCTTATTCGGAGCGGAGTCTAAATTTGGCCAAAGCAAGACACCGCTCGAAGGAACACACAGGCCACCACACCATCCTTTGTTAACACCACGTGGCTAGATGGTAATTGCCTGCGCAATAAATCAGCGCACACTCAAGGTGTTTATTGATGCTTTCTGTACGTTCAAATTTAATGGCAAAACCATCTGCACACACAAACTGTTTCTGCTACTGTTATGTGAGTATGTTTTTGACGATGAATCCGCGACAGATTTCAAAACGTCAGGCGAATCAATGTATTGTCCCAGCGATCAAGTCGTCTTCTACTTTTTTAATTGCCCCTCTTATGATCCAGGCTAAACACACGAATAATCGAGCACAACTAGGCTGGTCGAAAAGGCGATTCACTGTCTACAGACGCTTAAAACACGCTGGAATAAGCTTATTAGTTCGACTTTGCGGGTACGTGGACATTGGCTTGAGCTGTCAAGGAGATACAGCCGGAAAAGATGGCGGCGCAGGCACCTGTATGCATTCGAACACTCAAACTTCTAAACCTGTGGTACTATTGCTCGTGCCTTTATAATATTTGCAGATAGGCCAACCCATTGGTGGGCCTTTGAAACTGAGTCGCCACATTTTCTGCTCTGTATTCGCATGCGAAGGTCTGGGATATGTACATCTACTGGCCTACTATGTCCAGCATAAATGCATTTTCAAGTCTGTATGTTCATTTAAAATTAAAACGACAGGTACATTAATCTCTCTTTCGAGTGGAAGCTTCTTCTTCTGAATAAGGTCGTTAGCGCACGATGCTGGCACCGCGTTGAAAGAAAACCGATTTTGCCTTGATGTTACGACTCACTAAAGTACGACATGCCATGACGTTGGGAGCTGCGGTGTTCGGTCCTTATGCATTATTTGCGATCTCCCGGGGCCTTACTTTATTCACAGTGAAGGGAAGACGTTGGAATGGAAAATGTTGTAATGACATTTTCAGAGTGCACACACAAACACCTAAATATCGTTGAGTTACTTGGACGTCAGGGACACGCGGCACTGTGGCAGAATATTAACCTTCAAAAGCTGTTGAACGCTAGGCCGAAGCAATTTCCTTATACTATGTTAAGTACCTTTGCCAACCTGCGTATTGGTAACCTTTAAATATCCTCCATAGGGCATAAAATCCAAACACTCTTCTATTTAAAGTAGTATTCAGGCTGAAATTGGAGCGTGATAAGCGTATAATGTACCAGAGTAGAAGCCTACTTAGATACATTAGCTACCATGCAGTACGCGTTAGCATTCATGTAACATGCCGGCATAGGCGATATATTTATACAATTTTGCCAAACAACATTGACTTCACTTGTGATACTGATTATCATGTAGTCTAGTCTAAAGTAATGTCATTCATGATAACATGTCGGCTTTTAAACGAGCTTGCTTCTTAACGCTAGAAAAACGTATTTGCTGTAAAGGTAACTCGTTAAATAGTATGCGTATATTGCCTGCCTTATCAATTCAAATATATTTAGTGAAAAACGCGAACGAAAATGCTGTAAGTTAGACATGTTTGGTAAAAATATACGGCTGGTTTCAATTTTAAACTTTAAACCGTTAAACCGTTATCTTATTACAAGCTTTTTACTATTGTGAAGTGTTCATTCATAAAACATCGCATCCGTCCATTTATTAATGCTCGCTATCCTGTATAAAGCAAACATCGCAACAATTGCAATATCTCATGAGAACTATGGGAGTTCTTCCTCAAACTGTAGGCGAAAACGTACTTTTCCTTAAATATTATGTACACAGTGCGCAGCTTATAAACCTTGAATTCGAGTGTAGTGGTCTGTAGTGTTCAAAACTATTTGGCAATTAAGAAAGTTTTTTTTAACCGAAAGATAGCCTATCATTTAAGTATAACTTTAAAGAAGGCACAATTTACTACCAAATAAAAACACTGAATATATGTTTCGCTTGCGTTTTCCGCAAAATATATTTGAATTTTTTAAATCAATGATAAATACGCATGCTTCTTCCGTAGTTACTTTCTTAAGTACATATGTTTTTTAAGTAGTCAGAACTAAGCTCATCAAAAAGCCCACATGCTCTTATTACTAAACAAATTCTTAAAAGCGACTTCATGATACTCAGTATCACAACCTGAGTCAATGCCGATGAGCGACAGAGTATCACTCTTTCGAATATATTTGCATGTTGCACAAAGTTTGGTGCGTACTGTACATAAGTGGCGGCTTGAGAGGGCGTTGCTCTTATGAATTCCAACTATGTATCTGCTCTTGAAAGTCTGACGATATAAATTAAGCTGAAATGTCAAGTCCAGTAGACCTCACTACTAGGAGGATAGATGTCGTAGATAAACCCGCAAATTAAAACTGTCTTCTTTTCCCACCTGTGGACAAATATTGGCGAATAAAAGTGCAGACAATCGTCCCTGGCTGCTGATTTGAGGAAAGGCAGGATGAATAACCCCTTGATATAGAGTACGATAGCGACTTGTTCGACCAACCAACTGTTATATATTTATTTTCCTCACGTATCTTGACAGGTATCAGTTGCAAGGCACTACATTTACACAAAGACGAAGATAAGTGGACAGATGCACGTTTTCAGGACAGTCGTTGGTACTTCCATCCTCCTCGGCAGTGGCGCCAACGCTTGCAGCATGAGTACAAGGGAGGGTTGAAGCGGGAATGAGAGGAGACGAGTTTGGCGGCACAATCAGGGCCAGGAGTGTTTGGAGCAAAGGCGTTAACGGCATAGACACCGATTTAGGCGGAGGAGCGGTTGTGCTTGCCCGGGTGCGGTGGTCCTTGAGATACACCGTTTTTTTAAAAAAATCCGATTTTGCCTGAATTTGGTGACACAGTTTAGGCGTCTGCTGATGACCTGATGTGCCAGAGTCAAATATGTAGAATAACGTTCGTAAGTGCTTCCCAGCGAACTTTTTGCACCAAATTATATTTCTGAAGATATAAAAATTCCAAGTTTGTTAATATATGCAGGAGGACATTACCAGTAAAGACTTAGGACACTCGAAAGGCATTTTCTACCTTATCAGGCGTCGTCGGTTAGTGTGCCGTGTAGTAATCACTAGGTTAGAAAATTATTCGGCAATAAAGCAACTTTTAAGACGAAAGGTACCCTTTCTTTGAGTATAAAATTTAAAGAAAGTGTAATTTGCTATCAAACAAGTACAAACAATACGTTTTTCATGCATGTTTCCCCTGTACTCTATTTGGATTTATAAAGGCAGTCAAAATCATCGATAAAAAGGCGTACTATTTAAGCAGCCATTTTTTGCAGTAAATACGTCTTGTTAGTATTCGAAACGAAGCCCATTAAAAAGGCCGAATCCAATCTTGACCGAATAGACTTCAGAAAAGACGACACGATAATCACTATCACAACTTGAGTCAATGCCGATTGGCAAAAGAGCATCAATCCCAGTGATATAATGAAGAAATAAAGAGGTCCTTCAGAAACAATCAAGATTAACTTTTGCATATTTGAGCTGGTTACCCCAGTTTCCAGTCAAAGGAAATAAAAGTAACTTCCGAAGTAATCGCCATACAGTACGTCCCCACATCATCTAAAAACAGCATTGTGCTAAGGCGCACCGCTATCACGTTTAAAGTATTCTATATCAATGGAACACAATCAAAAAAGGGTTAATCGCATACCTTCGTAGATTGCTCTCACGTGCATTTTGGTCACATAGGTCGATTCCTGCGTAACCCTATCAGGGAACATCAAATAACTGTCCGTCGCAAGAATGTTCTGTCTCTCGTATTTGCACGCACAATCCAAGTGCGACCGCATATTAAACTGGAATGACATGGAAATCGTCACCAACACAAAACAAGCATGCGAATTTTTCGAGGCTTGGTACGTTGCGGTAGGCAGCATCAACCAGCACGTGAATTTGATCTATTAAGTTGGTTTGGCAGATTTGCCTAATTGGAGTTGTCCCAAGTGTGAAAACTCTAGGGGTTAGGCGAGATTTGAACCCGCGCATCAGAGAAAGCCTTTGCCAGAGACTAATGCTCCACCACTAAGCTACAAACGCCCGCTTCAAGCCATGAGTTTAATCATACTTGGATCGATATTACCCGCTAAACTTTTCGCTTATATTCAATCCACCAATACGGGAGCCATTTGACTGTCACAACAGGATTTCCATAGCAATCATCTAGAATCCACCAGAATGACTACTACGCTGATTTAATTATTAAGTTGGTTTGGCAGATTTGCATAATTTTAGTTGACCCAAGTGTGAAAAACTCTAGGCCTTTGGAGGGAATTGAACCCGCGCATCAAACAAAGCCTTTGCCGGAGGCTAATGCTCCACCGCTAAGCTACGAACGCCGGCTTCACGCCATGAGTTAAATCACACACACGATGGCTTCAGCTCAAGACTTACCATCCCCTGTCTGAATTGCACATCCACGATCGCTAACCCAGCCATCTCAAGCTTCAAACGCCACCCAACTCTAGGCCGAAGCAATCACCTCAACCCATGTTTAGTACCTCTGCTAACGTCCATATCTCTAACCTTTCAAGATCCTTCGCAAGGAATCAAATGCAATCAATATTCTATTTAGAGAAGTTGAAGCGCATTTGGGCTGAAACTGGAGCGTATTAAACAGCTATTCTACCTGGGTAGAGGCCTAGTGAATTGCACTGGCAAGCGTGCACAACAGACCACTGGAAAGGCCGTTGTGTATTTCAGCATTATAAGTACGTACTTGCTATTGGAATTGTGACGATGAAAACTTAATTAAAATGTCAATTTTAGTATACCGCAGCACTACTACGATAGATTTTGTAGATGAGCCCGCAAATAACAATCATTCCTGATCGTCGATGCGGTCAACAGAGATTGTTGGCAAACGGTTTTACACCATTTTTTAACGAAAAACTACAAGCATTGACAATAAATTATTTATAAAACCAATATTTTTCTTTTGTGCTAACCAATACACTCCGTAAACTTGGCTTCACCTACATTTACTAACCAAAGGCGGTACTAGAAGGTATATTTTTAGACGTTTCTTGCTAATATTGCAGTTCTATCTTCGTACACATTACAGAAATAAAAGGTTTGGTTCTGCCTTAGTAAGCAACATAGGAAAGGTTTTCACTAAAACATACGAAATGAATAGGCAGTTATCTCTACTAGAGCGAATCCTCGCGATCAAATCCCTCCATCAGATCAAAATATTGAGACCAAATATATGTGAAACTATGAACTCGAATTTCCATCATAACTTTTACATGAATTAGCTGACCTAGTCAACGAGTGAAGACTGTCCTTGTGTAGGGGGATTTCGTCAGCTACATATATATTTATAAAATCACGATATGCAATACCCATATCCACCCAAAATGATTGCGTTTACCCTTAAAAATATTCAGAACTGTAATAAAGGCCCACTTTTGTCAGGAGGAGGAAGTGGGGCAGAGGTCGTGTGAAACGGAAGTGAAAGCCTGCTATGCCACAAGTGATACCCAAACGCACTCATGAAGACGGAAACTCCTGAAGTTGGATCCCTGCTGACTGCAGCATTAGTACGATGCTAAAAGAGGGTTTAGGACCTAAAAACAGTTAACTTAACATGTTACAAAATATTGAAGAAAATAAAAGGAAAGACATTTCGAAAATGTAATACGACAGTTACGATGATTGTAACTCTGTGCGCTGTAGCATGTAGACGCAGGGATCCTGATGGCCATGGTAAGCCGGCCAGCAGCTACTTCAGTTTCCTATTTGCTACGGCATCCCAACGGCCACTTCAAGCTTACTTACGGGTGCCTAACAAACGCATAGCAGCTCCCAGACTGTCCCTCAGTTTGGTCACGTTCAGGCTTACAGGCAAAAGGCTATCACCCGCAATACCTAGCGTTCGCAATAAACCCATGATCCCTTGTGTTTATGTGCTCCGCACTGCCCCTTCGACCTAACCAATCACACATCCAATACCTATTTCCGCGTGCAGAAGTAAAATTACACATGCCGGTTTAAATTGCTTACATCACCTCCGCCCAAGTGATACAAATGAACTCCTCGTAAATGCTGGGGTAGGTTCATATTTCCATGTGCTAACCCTTACCTTTACAGCAAAGTCTCAACAGCCACTGTCCTTTTCAGATGGCGACATAAGCAATCTTTTACCTTAATCTCCATCGAAAAGTAAATGCGTAAGTGGGTTCAACCATTTACTACAATTGATTTCTTAGCTAGAAAAAGTAAGTACCGCGCTTGATGGCTTACATGGTGTCCCAAAAAACTGTACACCTACTTCACATAATTTTAGACTTGGTATTCATTGTAATTTTTATATTTAAAAAATGCAAATCTATCTACAAGTATCATTTTACTGTTTTTAACTGCGTGTTCTCAAACTGACGTCCACTTAATCCAGACGCTGCTAACAATGCGAGACAATGGAATCGCACACACCATAAAAAATGTCATTCGTAATTCGGGTGGGTGCATGTTAAATGGCTTTTCTCTTTCTCAATTATTTAAAATGTCGTAAAAATGCAGTGGAAAAAATAATGAAATGATACCGCTTAACACCACAACACTTTTGAAATAATAAAATAATTATAAACCTCAGAGGAAGAATCGTTCAAAATGTGTAAACATTTTTTCGGGACACCCTGTATATTGAGGTGGCCCTACAAGACGGTCTTGTCTACTTACCAATTTTAAATTACATAACTTGTCAGCAGATATCACTTATGAATCAGTCTACTGCTCATATGGAATCCACCATTGCCGATATAGAAAGCTCACCGCCCAGGCAGGATATTGTTAGCAATATTCCAGAATACACCAGAATGACTACTAGATTCAGGGGGTTTGATTTATTTGAATAAATCAGTTGAGCCAGTTGTGAAAAATTTGCGGCACCGGTGCGATTCGAACCGACAGACCAGGGGCGATTTTTTATGGCCAACGCTCTATATTGAGTCATGAAAGCACGCCAAAGCGTTGAACTTAATCACAATCGGGTCAATTTACCAACACATCTTACAGCTCATATGGAATCCATAATTACGGATAGAGTAAGCTGATTGCCCAGACAGGATTTCTAAAGCAATCATCTAGACACTACCTGGATGACAACAAGGCTCACTTAATTATTAGGGAGTTCGACAAACTAACAAAATTCAGCTAACTATATTGTGAAAAATGTGCAGCATTGGTCTGTTTCGAACATAAGAACTAAGCAAGCAGTCGGTCTGGTTGATTTTAGGTAAACACTTAGAAAATTCTACCTGGGCAGTGAGCTTACTCAATCCGTAATTGCTGGGCCTGTAAATCGATCCAAGCATGATTAAACTCAAGGCTCACTGGGAGCCGTCGAACAGAGTCCCTCCCCTGCTATTTGGATCCGATTCCCACTGACACCGCATAGTTTTGTAAAATAAGTTCAGCTAAACTATCCGAACAAGAACAGAGGAGTCATCGTGCATCGATTATTTTACATCTGCTAGATACGGGCCATACTGCGTACCTCAATGCATCTTTTCAACTTCTAGTTCAGGCACAAACAACTCGTATTGTCAGTAACCTGGCGGCTACCTATATACGGCGGTATAAAACCGACCTACGTGAACAGTTGGAACATAAGGTGAGACCAACTTTGCTGTGGTAACACTGGCTCCCTGATTTCACATTACCCCTCCAAAATTTTGCTGTAGACGTTTTGTCCCACTTTTGCTGGCCGGAGCGTTTAATCTGCATACGTTATTGATTGGGTTTTTTGGCCATTGTATATGGCCTTGTTTTTTGTATCGCTATTTCTGTACGAATTAAATTTGATTTTTCGCTTGCATTATTCACGATACGCAACGAGAGGAAACCCCTGATGAGCACTCTCCAAATATATGGATCTTATACTTTTTTCCATTTACGTAATCTTCGAGGTGCTTGAAAACTTATTTTTTACATGAAAATGAGCGTTCTATTTTTTTGTCGCACGCTTATGGTAACAGCCTTCAACCGAATTTGTGCTTCAAATTATCGGGTCTTAGTCTTTACTACTGTTAGCTTCATCAGACAAAAATCTAAAAAATTCAATTCTCATCAAAAATTGCATAACTAAAGCCTTTTAGTTAGCTATATAGCCATCTTGGTTTTCGGCCTTTTGCGAGGAGACACTTTCAGATGCCGAAACCTGACTCGCAGCATTTTGCCTTGACTACACTGACTTCTTTTCTTCAGGCCAGCCAAGACTGCGTGCTTAGATGAGCTGATTAGACTGTTGTGCCCATAGACTTCTGCCGAACTGCCTGAGGCGAGCTGAGAGGTAACAAAACAATCAACTATAAGCTGAACGTCCCTCATTTGTATGTGCAAATGGTGATTTAACCTACCGTTTGATAGTTTCAAATAAAATACGAATTATCGTGAAGTGGAGTGATTTTTCAGAGTAACATGGACGATACAGGAAGCGTGTGTCTGGCAGTTATGCGGTGTATTACAGCTCGAATGTAAAGGACATTTTTAGTTGGGTAGTCTGCTTAGGGTATTGGAATTGGCAAATACCATAGGCTGTCAATACAGGTGAACATGCGAATTCCAGGAAGTACTAAAAAAGAAAACGACTCGATCGCTAGGACAATACTTTTATTCGCCTGACGTTTCGATACCCTTCGCAGATTTATCATCAAAGGCATAACCACAGCGCAGTAGCAGATACCGGTAGTGTGTGCACGGCAGTTCCACCGTACAAGACAGTTAATACTTAAACATGGGAAAAAAATCAATAAATGTTTGATGTATGTGCTGATTCGCGTAGAATGATGTGGTGGCCTCTCTGTTCCTTAACTGGTGATTCTAATTGCCCAAGTTGACTCTCAGCGCCGAATATGGATTAGGCAAATAGTTGCATTTATTGATCGAATGAATGCCTGTGAAACATGCCTCAAGTAATTCTCGGCTCATCTGATTGTAACCTCTGGCGATAATTTTGGCCCCATCCAATTAGAATGTGTGGCCAGGTCTCGTCGAAAGAGCCACAAGTTGAGAATTGGCATCATTTGCCGCACTGCCACCGCGAGTTGGGCAATTCGCTATTGAGAGGTCCGCCAGTTTCTCCGCCTTAGTTGCTTTGTCTGCAACTTCAGCAGATCCTGTAGACAATTCTGGATGTTTCTTGCCATGACAGTGGGCTGTAGTAGGCTAAGCGAGTAAAAAAATCCCCGGGTATGACTCAACTGATGGCTCCCGATGAGGACCTCGTAGTTTACGTAGCTAGACCTCAGGGTCAACTTTACACTCATAGGGTCTATTCTGTTTTTGAATCCCACTGAGGGTGCTGATGCTTTGCAAAATTGGGCTGAAATAAATTAAAAAGGCATCAGCTCAGTACGAAGTGGTACTTTTTACGAGCAACCCCAAATGATATAAAGTCTCCTGCATTTGGTCGTGGATTGGGTTTTGTTAGCGGTTGTGTGATTCAGGTAAGCACACCTATTACGCATAAATGTAGTTGATAGCTTGTAATGGTATGCTTCTAACAGGCAGGCAGGCAGGCAGGTTGGAATGCGCACGATGGACAATCAAAATCGGACCTGCTGACGGCTGCAAATCAGAAGTAGTTCAAAAGGGATCCTGTGTGGGAACTACTTCATCGCAGCTATGTCCTTCAGGTAAGGATAAAACTGCACTTTCAGACATCTTCAAGTTGCATCTACATTTTATTTCGCTTCTGTGAAGTGTGTCATGTTGGTCGAGCAGGTAGGCGTCTTCATGTCCAGGCGAATGCGAGAACATGTTGCGATAACATGCTGTCATTATCAGTAACCACTAACAGATAGTGTCAATATTTATGATTTTACTCGGCAAGACAAAGAGCTCGTGGCTAAAGGGTTACAGCAGTTGACTCCGAAGCAACAGCTCGGGCGTTGGATCCTCCGGTGCTGCGCCAATTTAGTCCTGCAATGGCTGGCTGGTGATGGCAGATAAACGAGAAATGACTATAATAGTCTCATATCTCGCCGTTAGTTGTGCAATTCTACTACCGCTTCAACGGCAGCATATCGGAGAAGGTATTTGTGCAAGTCCTTAAACTAATGTTAACCAAATTGAGTGTGATATGGTATTTCTGCTATTTCATGAAAAAGTGAAGGATCATTAACCTAACTGACTGTCGAAGTTTGCATCATTTCTGACAGATGTGGGTCATAAGTAGCTCTACCAAATATGAATGAGCTTAGGCACCTACCCCATGACGTTTGTTTATTGGCTGTCTTGCATTTTCAACCTTTAACTCTCATTTTCAGTACTGCCAATAAATAATCAAACACATGCTTTCGACAAATATGACTGCAATGGTGGTGAAACAGTCACGGACCGTCTTAGAGGATATCATCGTCGCGTCGCGGCCTGGAGCTAACTATTAAACCCTGCACACAGCCGCAGTCACCTGGTGTTAGATGCAGTATGCCATTACTGGAAAAAGCAAGCCAGACTGGAATATTCCTTCCTCGGTGGCTTCATGGGTATCATCGCACAGACCTGTCTGAATACCTTTAACAGTAACCATCCTAATCAACTCCGGCAAGATTTAGCACATCAGGGGTCAGGGATCTGTGACTCAGCTGGTTAACAGGGGCCAGTGGGCGTCGTATATAAGGCAACCAAGAAGTACCACGGTAGATAGTTGCAACGACTGAGTTTGTGTAAAGATGGTTAAACAAAGCAACAGAATACCGATGGAGCATATTGGGCCATTAAAAAAACACTTAGCGTGAATTCTAAAGATCAAGCGAGTCATTTCGCGTGCGCATAACGAAATATGATGCTCATCATTTTTCTTAAGACTATAATTAAATGTATGAGGGCATCGAAAATTGAAAGCATAAAATGCACATTACTTAGGCTAACCCTGTTTTCTCAGTAGTTTTTTTTTGCAGACATCAGGTAATGTCTGCGCTAAAAGGCGTTCGTCCTTGTTTATCTTAAATAAAGCGGGCTTTTTCAAACCGTTGACTGCTTTCAACGTCCTTTCTCGAGGCAAAAACAAATTGATGAATTTCCGCTAATATTTTATCAAATTGGCCACGTGCGTTTTCCGTAAACCCGGCATTATGCTAACCCTTTAATTTGCCTATTAGAGAGAAGCGACGGTGGAATTTAAAACAAATTCGAACTTGAAAACTTTATTTTGCTAACCATAGGAAATTCAACGTAGTCTAAAGCGAGAAAGAAACGTCAACCTTTTTGACGTGATGGGAAAGAAGTTTTTGTAGATTTTTTCGGGAGCCCTTCAAACTGCACGCATATTTTTAAATTTGTCCCTTACTGCATTGGAAACGTTAAACGGTAAATAAACGCTAAGCGAGGGGGAGGGGGAATAAAGGGGGGCACAGTTGTAAACATTTTTCCTATTTGAAATGAAAATAAGCACTTTTTGGCATCTTGCTCACAATAAAAATGGGGGCGGGCAGATACTTATTGGGGTTTTCTGTCCAGATATTTGCATTTGGATGAAATTTGGTGAAGAAAATCTACTGTGAAGAATTCTAGGCTTTTTGATGTGTTGCCTTCTTGAAATCCAAGCAGGGCGTTTCCCCGGAAAACATGGCTGCCCTGGCGGATGGACTAGAAAATCTGAGAAAAGCGGCACGCTAGATAAGGCTGACTTATGGCCATGACAATGCACCTAATAATAAACGATAGACGGTAATATAGCCCGGCAAATATCAGTGCCATTGCGAGAGGCTGTTCACAATTCTTAACAGAACGCTGGCTCTCAGTGCCGGCATTCCATATATGTTCATATGCAGTAACCCTAAGGCAGGCATTTGCAAAGAAACTATGGGAGCCAAAAATAATGCGCCCTACTGATTGCATCATGCACCTTATCAAAGAAAATACATCAACATTGCGTCACCGTACACAATTTGCGCTTTCTGGTGCTTCCACCAAGGCAGGTCTCTGCTATGAAATAAATTTACTTCTTAAAAAAACTCGTGTTGAATGACTAAAGATCTAGGCAAATAAAATGACACAAAGAATGGCAGGTTGATCATTTTGTTTGGAATATGTGGACGCAGTGCATCAACTGTCCGGACATTTGCGTGGATTTCAGGTCTCTGCGTACCTACAACTCCTAAACAAAAATCACCGGGGTGGTGTTCCCGAGCTAAAGCTTAACTAGTCAACTCCAAAGTGCGCAGAAATCAAAGTATGTGCAGTCCATCAGTCACTAAATCCCAATCGCAGCCTTACACGATGGTGCTCCCTCATGGCAATTCCGGCCGGGTTGTGAAAGGTTTGCGCTTAAAAAATATTACTTACATTGGGTCGGCAGATTGAGTTTTCCTAAGTATATTCCACAAAATAAACATACCTTTTAAAATTAATGGTAAGCTTGGTGTTTATTATAATTGTATTAGTTCATAAATATAAAAAGCTTGGAAAGTATCATTTTATTGTTTTTTCAATGCATTTGGCTATATTTCAAATTAATGTCAATAGTCAGCAATTAAACTGTTTCTGTTTATTTTTTTAAAATTAAATCTTTGAGCAAAATAATGAAGGCCACACTCAACTTCCAAGTAATAAACTTTATTCCATAATGCTACTTGAAGTGTGAAAATGCAATGGAAGTGCAAAGATTTTTCAGAAGGGATGTAAAAACATGTCCTCTAATGCGAGGACACGAATGGGCCTTAATAAAAAGGGTATTGTTTGACGGTGTGCGCCCTTCAAATGCATCGCGTGGGCAACAGTGTCTGAATCCAAATGGACATCAACGTGGTATCATGCCGTGGAAAAGCAACAAATTGTACTTTTTCATATTTTACGTTTTTGAAATTATAAATTATAAAAAGCACCGCATTTAGAATTGTGTAAAATGTGTATTAATTTTTGGGACACCCTACATACATTCAAGTCACACCAGGATATTGCCTTTTCTATGAGCCTCTCTTCAAAAGCCTGCAAAAGAGCACTGCAGGCTCTTTCAAAGACAACATGCACTAGACTACATGAAGAGTCATATGGCCATCCCATTAAATATGAATGTCGACGTTGGATTGCGGAGTTTAACGCACATTTAAGGTTTTCTATCTTTTTTTTCATTAAATAGACGGGAAAACCAGAACCCAATTAGGCCAAATTTAATGCGTGCTGTACTGTATAGTACCCTTTAAGTTCTTTCGAGTGGACGAAATTTTGCATTTGCGATTCCACCTGACAATTTAATTAAAATATATTCGGCACTGATCAGCATTTCCAAACGCGAACTTACGAAATATCTTACTTGTTTGATATTTTCATCGGCGTAATCCAGCTTAATCTGGTTGATTCAGTCCAATTTTAATCCAATAATTTTCCAGCAGATGGAACAATCAACAATCAACAATTCTTCTGAATACATGCTGAAATATATACTCGAACTTTGGGCAATTTGTTGACAGCCATACGTTAAGGTGTACATTAAGTGGAACCATACCTACCGGAAACCTTTATAAAACGCTTATTTTCTAGCAAAAGTATACTTGTGCTGCTTAAGTCACTCGGTTTTCGTGTATGAACAGGCTTTCTTTTGATTAAGAAGGGCAACAGTAGCTTATGTAGGCCCACACACAAATCCCTTCTCTTTGCATGTTTTCCTACAAAAATGGTGGTTATAATGTTTTATGGGTAGAAAATTAAGACTCACAGTGGAATATACTTTAAGAAACGCTAAGGGCTTTTTTACTTTACTGTATTTAGAAGTGTTGTTGATTTTTAAGTGTTGATTTTCCTAATCTATATTATCCTTTAACTTATTGCTGGATACCCCGAAAATAAAAGAGCAGGATTTTTGATTTTCCCTACAAATTGAAATGGTGATTAACAGTTCATCTGTTTTAACTTACCTGAGGTCCAACTTAACGTTCTGGAGTAAGATTAGTAAACTCCGCAGCCTGAAGCACCGCGCGCACCTTCAATTTACATGTGGAACAATAAACGCCCAGCGCTTGCGCAAAGCAATTTTGAAAACATATTTTTTCATTTTATGTTTACTTTAAAAATTTCCTTCTCTGCCTAGTCTATTCTTCCACCCCTTAAACTCTATAACAACCGTTTCTGCAGAAAAAAATGCTGGAAGTAGGGGGTCTATGCGTGGGCCTACATAAGCTATTTTTGTTTTATAAGTTATGGCTGTCGAATAGGCACGAATTTCACTTTTACGGAGCGTTCCGCTTTTCTTAACAAGCTGGTAATTTTAAACGACATAATATTACTTGATAAACCGCAATAAGCCTTATTTTGAAGGATGAGCATAACTCTACTGATGTAAGCATTTAAGGAACCTGACGCGAAACACGGTTACGTAACCGAGAGTCTATGAGTAAGCTCACCTATTTGAAGTGTTCTAATTTGCTAAACAAATACGTTTTATTTGAATCTAATGCGTCAAGAAAGACTATTTCTGATTTCAAAAATAGCTTTTTCAACTCCCAAATAATTTGAATTCAACATACTGTTGCGTTTGAATCCTGCATTCCGAAACGTTAAGCCTTTGATTTTCCATTTGAGCAAAATCCGGTGGACCTACAAATAATCAACAATATATGGATCACATAAGTTTAAGTAGATGCACACAGTGTAATACGCTTCAGAAGCAACATTGTTAGATGGGCAGATACGATGATTTACGAAAGCGCAATTCAATTCAATTCTTTAAAAGTGGCCAAGTAAGTAAGGCTTTTAAGACAGAATTAAACGCCGTCTACTGTAATATAGTACGCTAACAAAAGCCACCACCTACTGGGTTTATGCCTTTAATTTCGATTTTCTATCAATTTATATGGAAACAGGAAGCCAGAAAATCCATCCTCAAACTGACATTCATTTTTATTTGCGTTTACTTATGATTCTAATGGTTGGGAGAGTTCGTGGGGGATAGTTTTAGACTCTTCACTCTACTAAATCAGTGTGCGTGAAATGTGTAACTTATATAACTGTATGCCTGGTTAAAACACACCTTTACCTTAAAAAAGAAGGCCAATCAAGGGGGAAATGCGAGACAAGCATGGAGCGCAGGGGAGATTTTGACCGCGACGGAGAGGTGAAAAGGTGAAGCCGGCCGTTTGAGTGACGAGGCGGTGAGGGGGCATGTAATTAGATCAAACGTTGACTTTCACGTGGGCTGAGGGTGATTAATGTTGACCAAACTAGTTCTAGATTCCAGACAATACCTATCCAAAAAATAAAATCGTAAGGTTATGCAACTCCGCCTCTGTGCCACCTGCGGCCAGTAAACCTTGCCCTTAAGTAGAAAGGTTGGTTTAAAAATTCATATTTTTGTCCGAGAATAAATGTTTGAAAATAAACCATTGAAAACAAAAGTTAGTTCGTTGAAGGTTTTTTTTTTTCAGACGGAATAAACATGTAATATATCACATCCTCAAATGTCCTCCGACATTCTGCGCTACGTTTTCATTTTGACAACTTACTTAGATAAAGTTTTTAGTACACTTCAAACATTTCAGTCACGTCACGATGCCGGCACTTGAACAACACTCTTTCACAATTCAACGGGAACTGTAAACCAAATGTGTACTATTATGTGTTGAAGGATGCGCATCTTGGTAACTGCGTTAACTTATTGCACTGTCTCAAGGACTGTTTGGCAACTCTGGGATGCGCGCCAGCTGCCCATGTGTTTAACGTCTAAAGGCAAGTGAGATTCACTTCCTACAGGGAAGGTTTCGTTATTCAGGGCAGATGGTATTGCCTCCCCAAAATAACTGCTGACATTCATGAAGAAGCAGAGTTTTCGGTTTGCACAGATGTTTGATTTTGACTACTGCGATATATATTTACAGGCATCGCTTCAGATTGACCCTGTAATTTGCGTCAGTAAAACGCGAATACTTTTCTCATTCCTAAGTAATACGTTTAATGGCAAGGCAGTATTTTCTAGATGGCTGACCTAAGTACTTGACAAGACGGAGATGTGCAAAATACCATATATGTTCTGCCTTAATCCCAAGTGGTATCGTTATTCCGGGCAGATTGTATTGCCTCCACATGATCAGTTGCTATTCGTGTATCGAGACATATTCTAGATTGTGCAGGAATTTACTTGCGATTAACGTGGTCTATCACTGCAGGACTCGCTTAGAGTGGACATTGTACTTTCTGATAGTGAAACGTGCAGATCTCCTTACTACTAATTAAACGGTTTGTTAAGTAACCGCCTATCATCCAGACATTGTGGGATTAAACGCATTTCATATTTGTTCTTTTAACAAGTTAGGATACCAAAATATCTTAAGATCAGCAGTTAACCATACAAAGTCCAGAAAGATAAACAAGAACCCACATGCAGGTTTTTCTCGTTTTCGTTTAGATTAGCAGTCTACTTGTCAATCCCCCTGACCTCCTTGGAAAGTCGGATTTTCGATCACCCAAGGATGCCTTAAAAACATACTATTTCTCTGGTACCTACTTCTTTCCTTTCCATTGCTCGTTTTTCTTATTCTTCTCTATGTTTTTCGTCATCATCTTTTCCTCCTCCTCCTCCTCCTGCACATCCTCATCATCATCCTCGTTACCAGTAACATGCTTCCTGCTCTGACAGTCAAAGGAGCCAATCAGATTCATCCGATTTGCCGGGAGAATAGCCACGGCAAGGAGGCCGGGGGCGCATTTTCGAGGGTTTATGACAGCTCTAGGGTGCTGCTATGGTTGCGAAAGAGCCCTCATTATCCCAACATAATCAAGCTCTAACTACTACCACCGAAATATCTATCCTTTTATTGGGCATTTGATTGCGCGTGGCCCTTAAGGTCTGATATGTGCTAGGATGTAGGATAAAATGTAAGGTAAGGTAAGATAATATTTCTAGGATACGTGTTTAGAAACACAACGCAGGCTTGAATACCAAGTGGTTAATAATGGACTCCTATTGTGACTGGCGTTTATGAACAAGGTCCAGTATTTGGTAGAATGATAATAAAAATAAAGGTTTGAGCATACACCATTAAGCCATTTGTGCGTCCTCATGCATTTGGCAGATCCGTTTTGCCTTCAGCTTCTTGCTGGGTGTAATGGTAGTCAACGCTCGAGCTGTAGGTTCTTGAAAAGTAAGCCTTTTCTTTTTGTAACAGGTGGAGTTTGCGATGTGATGTGGACCTAACTGGGCACGCACCATCCTTCGGTAACTATTGATTAAGGATTCTCGACAGAATCCGAAACGTTAGGAGGCGGAAATTAAGAAAACGCAAACAATTTTCGTCATCAAAATTATCTAAGCATTTTCTTATCCTCAACACAATCATGTCTTCTTGTCTTGAAGGGACACATTTGTCTCTTTGGTGGTTTCATACTAGTGTGTACGAAAATGGGTAATACGCAAGCCGAATGCGAAATAAATAGCTCTCCGTTCTTTAACACATCTCACGGTATCAGTGATATTAGAGTACAGTGAGTTTTTGCTCGGGTTTTTATTACCTGCGAATACTTCAGGAATTTCTGCTGTCCATTACTAGAAATGCCACCGTTGTATTTTAAAGGTCTTCCTACCCACAACTCCACGAACATAATCAAATGTTCACTAACCTATTAACTTGCGTGTTGGCCACAACACTGCCTAATCTATGCGATCCGTTTTTTATAAGCGCTCTTTTTATGGGATGATTTGCGTTGCTTTTATGCCTGTTTTACTGCCACATTCGTTCGAGAAGAGATACATAACCTAGGTAATTTTTGTAGGTTTTGCGACTATGATAATACAGGTAATCAGCTATCGAACGCTTCACGAATTGCGATGTTTTTGTATTAGATGCGTGCGCCGATAGACCATTGGATGAATAATTATGCTTAGATATCCTACAGATAACTTGTATTCGATTATGGGCAGCACACGCTCGGCCGCACTTGAAGTGATGGTCGAAATTCGCGCAGAAGTCGGCTTTGTTTCCAATTTTCTGATCACTACCGTTTCCGCTTGCAGTCTGACGACTGATGCTGCCAAATAACTTGGTTGCGGTCATCCCATTTGAAGCCAACTTTTCTGTCAGACCTAAGGTTCGACTGTGTCCGGCCAGGGGGAATGAAAGGAGGAAAGCGGGGTCAAATTACGCTCAGCATTAGGGGGACCTGGTAGTCGGCTGAATTGTTAAGCAGTTGGTTGTTGGATTAGCAGCTTTCGAGCATGGAAACTGCGTCACCGCGATGAAGTTCTTTTAAACGCACAGGATCGGTCGGTGTAGCCTGATGGCGACCGCTTCTGTCGAAGCCAACAGAAGTTGTCCAAGTAATTTTGAGTAGCCTGAAGGTACCTTGTAGACAACTTGTAAGGCCTCTTCAGCATCCACCCGATGGTCTGAGTCTTCCAGGTCCGCTTAAATGGAACCATTTACACCCTTTAGTTGACCCTTCACTTACCATGCTGGGATGTGTTCTCGGACTCTTTTGGACAAACGCCGACTCGTGCAACCAATGTTTCCCACCCCACAGGAGCAGGCAAATGAATATATACACAAAGATGTGGTCTGGGCTGGTAGTTTGTCCTTGATCTCTTTGTATAGGATGGGAGTCGTCGAGAACAGTACATGGGCGTTGGCTGGTGGGAAAGTGGTTGCTACAGCTTTTCTCAGGCGCCTCCTTAGGAGTTAGCTTGGTCCATCCCCTAAAAATGGGACCCTAGTGAATATTCGCTTCTTCTCTGTGGTTGACATTACGGGTTTTGGTGGCTTTTCAGCCATGTTCATGGTGATAGATCGACTGGGATAGCCATTTTGCGAACCACGCCTTTAATCGTCTTTAGCTCTTCTTCTACGCTATCATTCCAGCACATTCTTTTCGCTCTATGCGTCAAACATCGTATCAAATTTCGTTTGAAGTTTAACGGTACGAAGCTAGCAAAATGGATGTATTGCCCGGACCACGTTTATTTACGATATACTTTCCCTTTAATCAGTAGTACATCAAGGAATGGGAGCGATCCAGATTGTTATTTTTCTGCTGTAGTTTTAATAGACGGGTGCGCCTGATTCACTGTATTCATTAGAGCTGACAGGTTGTTTGGTCTGATGCAACCGCGTATATATCATCTACGTAACGTTTGTAGCACGTCCAAATTGCCCATGAATATTTTTGCTAGAAGTGCACCCAGGGACGCGCCCACAGCTACTCCACCCAATTGCCTGGGCATTTTGTTGTCGAAAAGGAACTTTACATTGAAGGTGCATTTTAGCAGCAATTCCTTGAGTGCATTTACTGGCACTCCTATCCTGGTGATTTGAGCTAATGAATTCACATATTTAATCTACTCTTTCTGTGACTGGCACGTTTGTGAACAAGGAAGAGACATCCAGTGAGGACATCACTGTGCAGTTCAGGTCGAGCTCTTTCACACCGTCCACGAATTCGAAGATGTCTCGGAGACTGTGTGGGGCTAGTTGACTCTCTATTGGTTTAAGAATGTCCGCTAGCCATTTCGCTGTCGCATGGTATGGCGAATTTCTCATATCTAGGATGGGACGAACGGGTATGCTATCATTGTGAATCTTTGGTAAGCCATACAGTCGAGATTCGTGCGTGCCAACGGGGCGTTGATGTTCTTATTCGTTTTCGCTTATGATACCGTCTTTTTGAAGTCTCTTCAGGTTGTCAGTCAGTTGCGTTTAAACCGCATCAGTGTTATCGTTTTCCTATTTTGTCTTGCAGTTGCCATGGCCAAAAGCTGCTATTTTAACAGCCAGCAGCTGAACACCTCAGCCGACTACCAGTTCCTCCTTATGCTGTGCGTATTTTGACCCCCTTTCCTCTTCCCCCATTCCCCTTGTCCTGACAACAGTTATATTTTTCTACCAAGCCGCATTCTTCATTTACTTAATTACCAGATAAATGTAAAGGCTTGATGAGAATTATTAAAAACAAACGTATGTTCACCATTTTATCTTCTGAAATTTTAAATAGGAATTGTCGTAAATTTTCGTTTCAATTTTACCATTAAGTTTATTACTTTAGTGAAATAATTATTGTAGTTCAGTTTTTCGTTTTCTTATATACCGCCAACTTTGCACAAATATAGTTAAATGACCATTATATAGTAAACCCAACTATGAAAAAGGAAATTAAGCTAAGCTTAACAAAACAAACTACAGTACGGCCTACAATTAGTAAAACGCGCTGATAATTAGAAAATTTTTAAACCAAAATTGATCTTCTTTTAAGTATGAAGTCTTAAGAAGGTGTACTTTCATGCTAAAGATGTACAGAAAATAATTGTTTCGCGCATGTTTTCCATAAGACATATTTAAATTTACAAAATGCAATAGTTTTAATGCATACAACATAAGTAGCTAGGTTTTACAATGAATACGTTTTGCCAGTGGTCAGAATGAAGCTGGTTAAAAAGCCCGCATACTATCAAGACAGAAATGAATTCAAATTAGGGAACACACTCATCTGTATAACAACTTTCCTCAATGTCGATGAGTGAAAGAGTATTAATATTTCGCGTATGTCAGCAGTTTGCACGAATTCTGTGCCGTACTGTAACGTAAAAGATAAACTTTACTACAAAAAGAGTAACATAGCATTTTGCGGCAAGCGTTATCTCAGGTGAGCAGCCAAACCGATTGTAATCCAAATACCGGCCCAAACGGTTGCAGAAATTTGTTAAATCATGTGAGGAATCAACTTACAATTCAGAGTTTTATTATTGTGCCCTGTTTTGTTCCTTTTCATTTCAGAAGTCTTTGGTTTCACCCTTGAAACACTTGCATTACTACCATTCCCGAGTTTCACCACGCTAATGTTGTCTATTCCTCAATTGTGCATAAAGAAGCTTTTTTTAACTTTCCCGACTTGCACTTGAAACCCTCGCTAAATGTTTGCTAACACTTACTGAAAACTGTATATCAGTAAGTCTTCATTTGAGATGATAAAAGCCTGGCTTTCAAATCTTTCAAAAGCACACTGTACTCCATATCTCAAAAAATCTCAAACGAAATTGTGAAGTCTGTTCTAGGATCAAATAAAAAATTATTCAGTTGGTTTGGCAGATTTGCTTGATTAGACTTGACCCAAGTGTGAAAAGAGATCTAGACTTTTCCCAGGATTTTAACCCAGGCATCAGACAAAGCCATTGCCGGAGGCTAATTTTCCACCGCTAAGCTACAAAAGTACGCACCACGCCATGAGTTTACTCACACTTGTATCAATATAACGCGCTCAAAATATGGAAGCCAACAATACGGGAGCAAGTTTACTGCCAAAACAGGATTTCCTAAGCAATCATCTAGAATCCACCAGAATGATTACTAGGCTGACTTGGATATTCAGTAAGTTTCACAGATATGCTTTATTTGAGATGAATAAATTGTGAAAAAATCTAGGCCTTTGTTGGGATTTGAACCCGCGCATCAGAGAAAGTCTTTGGCGGAGACTAATTCTCTTCCACTAAGCTACAAACGCCCGCTTCAAGCCGTGAGTTTAATCACACTTGGATCG
>JAYGXS010000008.1:26575921-26628951 GCA_036362985.1 Ligula intestinalis
TACATAAGCCGCCATCTTATTTTTATGAAGATTTGCTGAAAGCAATTTTTTGCCATAAAAATGAGGTTGATGATAATAATTTATGAATTTACTTATTTGCAAACAATTGGAATACGATTAGGAAGAAAAACATGGGGCAATATGAGACATATCAGGGGAGAAAATGGTGGTGGCTGGAGGCGCACGTAAATAACTGTCTACAGTGAAATGATCTTTCTTCAAGATAGCTATGGAGCCTGCATGATCTTCTGCTGAGCGAAAACGAATGCCGACCGTTCCCGCTGTCACTAAGAGACTCTAACCAAATGGCTCAGTGTCGTCCGATGGGTGCATATAGCGCAAACGGTAGTCTTGGACTTTTCCCAGCCATCTCAGGGGATATTTTTTCTTGGTCTGGAGACATCCATGCGCGCGGTTTTTTTGCAGAAACCTTCCACTACCCACCTAGATATACCGAAAAAACTGACTTAGTCATAGCCTTATCGTAATTATATCTCGGCATTGCGCACCGAGACAAAGGAGCCTGGAATCTCATTAGTGATAGAGTGGTCATTATCAGCCGACCGAACGCATCCATACACCACCATCCAATGCTTGAAACCGCAGCCTACGAATTAGACGTCCAACGTTTTTAACCCGCTGCCTCACGGGCTCATTCTCTTGCCAGTTTCAGTTGGGAATATTTATTTGCATAAGCTAAGGTGTACTTGCATCTACACTGGTCATATTCCCCAGTTGCGTGTTATGAAGAGAAGGCAGACAGGATAGCAGATAATAGTTTACTATAACTTTTTTTGTTTAGACATTAACTCTGTCTTTTGTCGTCTTTTGTCTTTTGTCTCTTAGCTTCATGCTCTCCCACCACAGCAAGCTACTAAGTTATATAGACATGCCTTTTAGTAAAGAGATTTTTGATAGTAGAGGTACATGTGGTGATTCGCTCCACATAGACTAGCATGCGCGAAGGACCACCGCTGCTAATCAGTGCGCTGCAAAGCTGGTATTGCCCTGCAGTGAATAAGATGCATGCCCGCCTAGGTCGATGCAGTCCGTCTGACCAATAACCCGCAAGGTCAACATAGACAACAATGGCTCTCTGCGACCGAATGCATGTCTGCTGCTTACCACGCACTTAGGACCTTACTAGCCTTCTAGCTGGTCGTGTGCTTCAAAGTCCAACTACTTCCTTCTTATTCTCTGTTCTTCTCTATACCCAATAAACGATTCTTACTGTGCTGACCTCCACCGACTTCTTCTCTCCTAAGTAAGCATGCTCTGATGATCGCAGTTGATAGAGTTAAAATTGCACAACCCCCTGCCATAGATTCTGTGAAGATAGGCCCCACAGTCATAAAACGTGTGTGTTAATTGCGCTCTGGCAATCGATAGTACACAAGGTCGAAGTCTTCATGTCAACGAGGCGAAGGTTTCCCAAATCCGAAGTCAGGGAAGACAGAGGAATTTGGAACAGCTTTTAACTGCGAAAAGAGAGCTCTGCCAGACGCTAACAACCAACTGTTTATTAAAACAATTTGTGTCATTCTGAGTCCACTGTTGGACAACGTGTTATCTGCCACTTGAAGTCAATCAAATGAAATTGCGTGCTGTTATAACCTTTTGTGGAGGGCTTCTTCCGTAAGCTATCTGATTTTTTTCCCTTACCTTGCCTAGACATCTACCAACCAACCGTATTGGTCAACCAACCGGTGATATGATTGGCTGCTGGTATTGGTAGTTCAGTCCTTCAGCCACAGTCATCTACAACCAATTCCTGAAAAAGCTCGTATCGCTGTCATTATCACAAACCAGGCAGTCATCGGGAAAAACTCCTGCTGCGGCACACTTTGATCCCAGCCATTACTGTTAATTGCTACTGTTGGAGTTGGTTATCTTTCACCACCTGTTGATTAGTACGACCCTCTTGTTTCCCCAAATTATATTATAACACACACATCAACGCATATATATGTATATATGCGTTTTGACTCACTTCACAGGCTACATTTATTCACAAAGTCTCCACTTGTATGCCTGTCACATTGCTGGGTGCGATTAATGTGCTAGATTGCTGTAAATAGCGAATTTCTGCGGGCCTCTGCCATAAAATTGGACCCACGACGCAGTTGGCCGAATTTTGGCAAACACATTAACAAGATCAGATAAAATCAGTATTAGAAGCACTTTTTATGCGGTAGAGAACAAGCACAGTAGGCACTTAATTAATTAGATCAAGGGATTTTAGCGACAATATTCCCGCATCCCCCGAAAGACTTACAACAGTATAGAAACACTGAATATTAAGATGAGGAAGACGAAGAATAATGCGGTTTATCATGTTATATTTACGTTGTTGAGAAATACTTTTTATTCCCAAAAGGCAAAAAACATCGTGAGTATTAAGTTAATCTTAGATTTTGAATGTAGAGGAAGCCTGTTCATGCAAAATAAACAGGCTTGTAAATCAGAAAATGAAGAATTTCTTTTCAAAATAATCTTTTTGTGATATTTCGCAAAAAAAAGCTTCCATATGACGCGCAATACAAAGTACGGATTTAAGCAAACAGCTCCAAGTTCGAATATGTACAGAAGATGACATATATGATAAAATGTGAATATCAACATTCGGGTAGGGAATTTAACACACGTGTGTTTTTGTTTATTGAGTTGAATTAAGGCGCAGAACTCTGTTTGCTAGGAAATAGTCCTCTTAAAATCAGTATACCGGAGGCAAAGACGGGCAGAGTGGGGCCAATTTTAACACTTGTTGATAGCTGGTGGATATTCTACGTTACTTAAAGTTGCGGGAGAGAAACTTCTTGTCTGTGCGTAGTTCGCTATAAAAGAAAATTTCTTAAAACCACAACAGATAATTTTGTTTTGTGATTGTGAAATTGAGGTAAGTGCAAAAATGAGGTAACTAATTATTGTAGGAAAAAGAAAAGAAATTCTGCTTAGCCTTTTGACATTTAATTAAATATAGCAGTTATAAGGCTGCAATTTATGTTAATCCACCGAATATAAGGACCGTTAATAAGGATTTATTTAAATACCTAAGGCTTGCCATCAATTTGCCTTGTCAAACTGGATACAAAATGTGTCCTTGCATGTTCTATCTATATAACATCATAATTGTATGGAAAAACGTGAAACAGAACGGGCAGGAGATTATAAGTTTTCTAAAAATTGTCTTTGCTGCGCTGTGCATTCGTTACCTTAGAAATGAGCCCAGAAGTAAAAATATGCATAAATATTTCAAACTCTTCCGTTGCACATTGAAAATGGAAGTTTCTTAATACCAGTTAACAAATCCCTCGTTTATAGGGAAGTCAAAAAAACTGGCCAAGACTTCCTTTTCGATCATGATTTAATCATTAAAACATGGTGAAGTAAACAGATATTCGACCATGAAATATATGCTGTAAGCAGTTTTCCAAGAGCAAAATTGTTACATTGACATGTTGATCACTAAAAGACATATTTTCGCGACTTTTTGTTTGAACCTTCATTTTTCTCAGAAAAATTGCATCAGAAAAAATGTTTTAGAACTGGTTATTATTTACATAAGTTTGATACATATATATCATATTTTGAAAGCTCTGATATTAACGTAGAAAATAATCCTCATTTATGTCCAACGGTCTCAAGTCATCGAAAACTGTAAAGTGCTGACCACCATTTTAAGAAGAATTGGAACCATGTCCACAGGAAATAAATGTGGCGGGAGAAAATGTATCTAAATGTACAAATTTGGTACATTTAAGATTGCCTCTGACAATGCCGTTTACATTTATTTGTCATTGACCGGCGTACCCGCTCGTGAACTTATAACATGTCGTTCTCGTGTGACCTGTTACGGCTTTGACAAAGCCTCACTGCTGTCTTATTAACCCTCACTCATCACCCCAAACCTATTCACTTGCAGACAATGACGAAGCTCATGATTAAAAGGTGCGCTCGCTAGAACAATAAGTTTATATGCCTGAAATTTTTCAGATTCCTGAACCATTTTTCCCGGAAGAAATTTGAACAAGGCAAAGTTCAAGAGTTGGGCAGAAATTATTGAAGTCAAAGCGAAAGGCGTGAATTCTAATAAGTATGCAAACATTCATTGCCTGTTAGTATAGCAAATCAATTGTCCAATAAGAAGAATAAAGCTTAATAGATAAATAAAATGGGAAGTTGTTGCTCAGGGCGGAAAATATAATCACAAAGCACTTACTGCATACTCGCCATGGAGTTGAGCAATAGACCGCGTTTAAGGTCGTACTTCGGGTGGCGACCGGATGTCTCCAACGATTTGCAGAGACCGCTGCAACACGCACAGGAAAACCGGAATTATATAAGCAGGTGGATCATGTGCTTAATCTCATACTTCCATGTAATGATCGATCACCTCAGTCCCCCTCACGCCTTTCCCCCCCCCCTAATGACCGACTGCTGCCCCCGGCTTTGCCCGGCCCCCTCTTAAATTACACATCACAGGCTTTCACTGTGATACTGAACTTCCTCGCTGTGCTAATTACCTGCCCCCCCCCTCTACCCCTCAATACCCCCTTACATTTTTGACTAAGGTTTCCTATCCTTTTTACCTATTAAGCTCCACCCTTCTAATTTGAAAGTTAATTTACTGTATTAGCAGGCAGTGACCGATGCCAGATGAATCAGAGGGCATTTTATGATATCAATAAATTCTGCTCAACTCGTGATCTTCGCCTTGTTTAAGTTTCAGATTCTGTCCAAGTACGAACTATTAACATTGCGCCATCTGTGTATAAGTCACCCATAATCTGTGCATACATCACACTTTCTAACCGTTACCTATAATTCACGGTTTTTGAAACGTTAGGCAAAGAAACATTTGACTTAGATGATCGCATCCTTTAATTCTGAACTGCTTCCTTGAAACGCACATTTTTACATCTATATGCAAAGACGGCTGGCTGGACACGGCCCAGAATTAGTAGACATTTTGCAAAGTTATAAATGCTGTGTACTCTTGTCAGCTTGGTAAGGTACGTCTCTAAAATTTACGGTGACGTGTAATTTTTCTGATATAAAAGGTATGCAAAAAAATCAAGCAATGTAAAAAACAAAACCGCAGAAGAGGAAGACCCGGCCACTGGAAGAAGATCTTTATTCTCCTGACGTTTCGGGTTCCTTCGGGAATCCTTAATCATAGGTAATGTTAGCGTAATCTGAGTCATGCGCGAATTGTAGTAAAACATGCATGGGTTGCACTGTATTCACAGTTTTTAGTGGCCATCTTCAAGCGTTCTATAATTATCAGCTCCTGTTCTCACTGTATGCGTCTTAACTGGTGCGGTGATGGCTTGACACATCGCGTTCGACTCGGTAAGTGCCGCGATTTCCTCGTCCGTGTTGGAGGCTGGCTTGCTAATTGCGTGACACTTATGCTCTTTGTGGTCATTGATGTTGCTGGGCGCGGCCCTTTCCATGTGGCCAAATTACTTGCTCAGAGACTGCCTCGGAATGCAATATGGAAACGCCAAATCCTTGCGCATGGTGGTGGACTGAGAGCCTGAGAAGCATGACTCGACCAGCCCGTGAATTACGCGGTTGTCACCTCGTGTGAGGATTTCAGCCTCGTTAAAATTTAAAATATGGGCCGGTCCCCTCTAGTGAGCTGCAACTTGGGAGTTGGCGTCATTCTTCCTCACCGCGGTTGCATGCTCTGCCATTCGCGTCCAGAATAATCGCCCGGTTTCTCCGCAGTAGTTACATTGTCAACAGCTGCACCAGATCCAGTTATAGACTCCAGCTATTTTCCTGATGTGGTAATGGGTCATTTTATATCATAATCTGGTGCCTGATTGTAGCTTCTGGCCTATGCTCCATTCCAACAACAGAAATATACAGCTTCTTCGTGTATTAGCTTTAAAGAAAATGTGATTTCCTGCCAGACGACCGCCAAAAATATAGTCGTGCATATTTGAAGGAAATATGTCAACATTTTAAGAAGTACGTTGGCACGCCTTTGAAGGTTGCGAGAAAAGCTTCGTTCAAAAGCCGGCATACTCTCCTGTCTGAATTCTCTTCTCATGGTTAAACTCCCGGATTCAAACCATTTCAAACAATTCGTATGTTTTAAATTAGTACTATATTTCGCACCACGCATTTCGCTTAAATAATTTTCACAATTTTTTTTTCGTAATATAGCATAATACTTAAATTTTAAAGTGTTAACTTAAAGTTGGGCGTGTTTTTCTTGATCTTCTATAAGAAACCTTCGCTAATGCTTATGTACAAGTACTAAAACGTTAACATATCGATACGACAAAAGCTAAGTTCAATGTAGTTTCATTTTATAAACGGTGCTTATGTTTTCCTATAGGGGAGAATTTGGCCTACATTTTAAATGCATATATGTTTAAGCGTGTTCATACGTATTCAACATTTAGGCAGTTACAGGAACAGTGATGACTGACACGCTTTCGAATGAAGTTATGTATGGTTTCTGCTCTATGTGGATGTCCATACAGTAAGTGACCTTAATCGGCCAATAGTGTGCTCAAGATATGACTACGTTATCAAGCATTTTATTTGGTTTTGTTATTTCAATGTTTTTCTCTAGTTAAGACACATGAATTATTTGGCAACGACAACTATATGCTCAATCTTCCTTATTTTAGGGAACCGGGCAGAATTTGGGCGACTTTGGTGGTTGTTGGTTTTCCAAGAGTTATTCCTATTATGTTCTATGTGACAGAAGAAAACTTCCGCTCTGGATGTTGTTCTATACAACTTCGCTGATGCCAACAGTATGCATTTTAATAATAATCCGGCCTCAAACTGGTAAATCTGACTGTGTATTGACGAAAATCAGGTGAAATCAATTATAAAGAGTTGCAGTGTCTTCCAGAGAAAAAAAGGGGACTGAATTCAGTTTAAGGTATTATTTTCAACAATACACTTGGCTAGACGTATTTTGTGTTTAAACATGGGATTGTGGTCCAAAATCAAAACACGCACATTTTATAGTCAAGTTGAAAATCTGCAGCTAATTGCATTACATTTCTAGCGAATTGGCGAGAATACGCATAATTTCAATAAATTCTCATAAGGCCGTTTAATTTGTAAAGGAGAGTGGTAAAGTGTAAAAGGTAAAATTGTAGGTTAATTAGTTCAGTGGATAGGACATAGGGCTAGGGGCACTAACAAGTGGCTTATTAAGCAGCAATTAGGCAGAAAGGAGGCTCGGGGAAAAAATGCCGGTAGCTAGGTGGCCGTTGGCCATGCTAAAATTGGAGCTTGCAGCAGGTTCTTTTGCGCGCACAAAAACGGCTTCTTCAACCGGATAGCGGTTGGTTTTGCTGTTGCTAGCAGGCGCCGACCCAAGGACCTAGATTACTCTGGTAGGACCTTGTAGATCGCCCTGAAGGCTTCGTTGGGGTCCGCTTGATGTTCGGAATCCACCATGTGTGCTAGAATAGAGCTATTGATGGTCCTGGCGGTATTGATTTCACCTTTCCTTTGCCATTGTGGGAGATGTTCCTTTATTCTTTTGGATAGGCGCCGACTCGTGTGACTAATATAATCCGCTCCATAGGAGCAAATAAAGGAGTAAATGCACATTGAGTTGGTCTGAGTCGGTACCCTGTCCTTACCTTCCACATGTAAGACAGTGTTGGTTTAGAATAATATCCGAACTCTCGCTGCTGCGAAGGTTCGTTACACATTACATCTGAAATATGTATCAAGATAGTTTTTTTGCACACCATCCTCTTTCGTCAATGTTGAATTTAGAACCTGGTACATAATGACGCGTCATCAAAAAATACGTAAATGCGCAGCCATTTTTTGGTACATTTACCATCTAAGAATAAGGCAGATGGTAATCAAGTGCAGTTTCATAATAAAGAAGAAAAACGAAAGATTCAAGAAATCCCTGAACTTACCATGGAAAAACTTACATTGGACAGATATTTGTAAGCGTTCTTAAAAGGTAAGTTATTATGAAAAACAAAAAGGAGGCTATCTTAGGTTACCTTACTGGTGCCTGTTTTAGAGTTTTAATTTAATGGAGGAAGAATATGCACAAATTCCCTTCTTTGATAATTTTTTTGAATAATCAGTGCAAACAATGCAATCGAAGTCAATGGAAAACAGTTTAAAAACACGTAATATGTTTATCTTTCCTCTGAAGTGGTAAACTCAATCCAAACCACATTTAAGTGCATTAATAGACATTCAGATAACGAAATTTGAATAAAGGCACGCCATTTTAATATACACAGATTGTTGTATTGCGATAAAGCCTGACATTTCAAAAAAATTATTGAATTAAAGTTCTATTCATTTTTTGTTTCTAGAAGTTTCAACGTTTTATAGGAAATTGTTTTTCTGAACAAACAAATAGTACCTTCTATATTTCCGTTAACTATTAAATACACTTTACTTCATTCATTTTTATTTCCAGGGCTTCGTTTAAACGAACCCACAGACTTTCATGTGCTTAGCATTGTTTTGCAAAATTTGGCGTTTGCTATGAATAAATTCATTTCCTGTAAAAGATAGTCCTAAAAGCTTTTTGATCCCCATTACAACCTTTTTCTATTCTCCGCAAAAAATTATCGGATGCTTTTTTTCAAGTTAACTGGGTAACGGCTTAAATTTTCGAAAACAGTTAAAACGAGTAGTTGGATCAACTAAACTTACACAATATAATATGTACCTTGCCATCAAGCATGCGAGTTTGGATTTGCAAGCCGCAAATTGCCAAGGCAACCCAGATTTTATTACATCAGCAGTAAAAAATCAAACTCCTCAAAAAATAAGTGAGTTCTGAGATATTAACGTAGGAAATGCAAACTTATTTGCGAGGGAAAGAACAGGGATGTGGACCGAGCAGGCAAGCTAGCGAATGTGTACGTTTGTGACTTGGCTCGCTGCATACCTTGGTGTGTTTATTCAGAATGAGTCCCCCTGTTATGATAATATGTCATGTCATTTGCTTTATTTATTGCCTAGAATATCAGTTAATGCCGTGTGCTCGCTCTTCTGAGCAGAAGCCGATTCATTACCGGCGGAAGCCTTCATCAACAAACATAGCAATGCGTCAAAACACAGAGGGCGTATAACTGTATTTCTACTTGTTATATTATAGTATGCATATCCACTATCACTCACACAGTGGAATATGCTTCAATTTTTGCGAAACCACAAAGGACTTGTGTGATTTTAAGCGCCTATACTAGCTCGAGTTGTTATGTTTAATTAAAAGCACTTCAGACTCTGCCAGTTTCCTAATTGCAGCATACATGTAGATTTTTTTGCTGCAGTCGATGAAAGCCCAAACAAACCTGTAGCTGTCAGGTCCGTTAGTGGTGAATTTAAACAAAATATATCTTGAAGAGGTTCACAATTTCAAGGTGACGAATGCGAATTTTGCAGCGAGTGATTACTGGGCGCAGCGGCGTTTGAGATACGAAGGTAAACTATGTCCAATACATGCCCAAACCGAAACAAGGTGAGCATTTGATCTCGAATGATCATCATCTGGCATGCGAATATGACATATTGAGATCTATTTTTGGAGCGCTCGAAAACATTCCCGGAAACTAACATGGCCTAAATACTGGCTTCGCTTATGGACAGATTGATAGCCCAAGCAGTCTCGTTATTTATGTCAACGATATTTTATCTTTAGCCGGACACGTTGATATTATCTGTGCCATCTTCTGTCCAAGCAGCCTCTGCAACCTCACGGGCCGGAATGAAAAAAACCTGATCACTTTGTTGCGCAAACAAGGGCTGACCGTTTTTTTTCTTTACACGTTCACACAAGATGTGTTCTAAAAATAGTTCAATATACAGTATGGTGAGTGCTGCAAGCTACATTCCGCAATTTAAGAAGACCGGCAATCACTCGCAAATCAAAATTAAGCAGGGTTGCAATACCGTTTTTCATGCAGTCCAATTGCAATTATCTCCAGTCACGCTAGGATGCTGACTCTGTGGTTAGCTTTTTTCGGACCGCTGCAAAAAAATTGATTTAGTTAAAGATGGCTATTTAAGTTGTATACATTTTCATCATTGCATCATGCATCATTGTCTTCATAAATTCAAATATATTTAATGGAAAGCACGCAAGAAAAAATTATCTCTTTTACCAATTTGATTGCAAATTAGGCTATCTTTAGATTTCATGCTTAAAAGATGGGTATCTTTCAATTTAAAAAAACGTTCATTAATTTGCGTATAATTTTGAAACCTACCGACTGCTGGAACTGAATTCAAGTTTAAGAAACTGAATGCTGTGTTCATTCTATTTAAGGAAAAGAACGTATTTGTCTACGGTTTGGGGAAGTGGTTGCATAGCTCTCATAAAATTTCGCAATAGACACGGATAATGCTGTTTTTATCAGGGGCAGCACTAATAAATGACAAATGTGGTGTACTTTGAATAAACAGCGTCTTAGACAAACACAAATAAACCTTCCTTTAAGACAAAAATTAAAGAAGGCGTAATTTTCTATCAAATTAGTATAAGAGTGGATTTTTTTCATGCATGCCCTCCATAAAAGATATTTTAATATATAAAGGCTGTCAAAATCGATGACAAAATGCAGGTTATTTATGCAGCTGTTCTTTTAGAGAATCAACTATCTCAGCGGTCAAAAAGAGGCTTACCATAGATGCGGCAGCCTAAGGTGACTGAAAATAATTTCAATTGGACTACATGATGAACAGTATTGCAACCTTACCCAATGTTGGTTTGCGAGTGACTACCAGTCTTTTTCAAATTGCGGAATGTTTCTTGCAGCACTCGCAAAACTTTCGAGTAACGCTCAAAGCTGATAGAGGACATTGCTGCAATGCGTATGCAGGCATTTATTATTTCTTTTTACTGAGACCACTCTGTTGATAACGTGTATTTTCGTTTTTGTAAATAAAAATAAATTACAAAAAGATTTTGGCCTACTAGTCCATACGGTACTGCTAAGAAATATCATACCATTTTATGGGTAATTTTTTACTAACGGAGAAGCATCTTGTATTTTGGCAAAGGCTAGAGCAATTTCACTGGTTGAGAGCACTATTTTGGCAGAGTTGAAGGCAATTAAGCAGAGAAAACGTAAAACGAAGGCTTGGTGCTTTTGGAGTGCACTATTTAATTACTGGGGTCTCCATAAGACTTTAACCCGAGATGGTTGGCATTTAATGCTACTGGTACCCTTCTTATCAGGCAACGAAGGTAAATCCTAGAGGGAATTATGTGTTAAGACTATTGCTGTGCTTGGGGTAAAAGTACGGTTGATGTGTAGGCAAGCGTAGATATATAGACATGTTATATGGCCTTAATCAGTACCGAAAACTCCAGCCTTTCTTGTTTACATTTTAGGTCCCTTTTAATTGCCAAAATATTGCCGTCAATTATCTTCTTTACACTGTCCTTTCGCTAGGCGGCCACTGTCTCCGCATATCGTGCCTACTCATCAATAGTTTTCGTACCTACGGTCGTAAAATCACTAATTGTCAGCTGGTAAAGTCTCATAGCTATTCGCTCACAAATCATTTTCTCTAGAACGTAATGATTTCAGAAGAGACTCCTCTATTTTTCGGAGACATCTAATTTATTCTGGAATTCATGCTCAAAGAAAAAAGAATCCTGTTTCGTATTCAATGAAATGCGGCACTTTCGCCGGCCAACGATGACAAGCAAGTCAGAAATGACTATCATAGGGCCTCGTATTCTGCTCGGCACTTGCTTACCCGTGGTAAAAAGAGCAATTTTCCTTATTGATTATCTGCCAAAGTATGCGGTTTGGATTTGGGTGTCAAAGACAACCGATTACCGCCAATAAACATGTAACTTTTGGTGGAACGGGACTTTTATTTAACAAAATCAAACGATCGCTGGGACAATATGTTTATTCGCCTTTGAGCCATCAGGAGGGACGATACCTGGTGACAGATAAGGTTCTTCGTCTCCGTTGCTTCTGTCTGATTTATGACTGATTCGACAGCTGCAATCATGTTAGCAGGTTAAGCGTCATCCGTGTTGAATGAGGCTTCGCGCTGTAGAACCTGTATCTGCTCCTTTGTCAGTTCTCTTAATGACAGGTTGTGAACCAGTTCGTCTTTTCTGGATGACGTTGGATTGTGCAGTCTGCAGATTTTTTTCTCCGGTGCCGCTTCAAGAATTGCTTGCTTGTCGCGGGCTCCTTCAAGTACTCTCTACTGAAGCAGTTTTGTGCTGTCCTCAGGTTGAGGCCTCACGAAGGGTGAATGTTTCCCATCATCGGGCCGATCTAAGCGCATCGCGCCCAAATAATTTGCCGATACAAGTGAACATCCGTGTCCCAGAAAGCAATTAAGAAGAAGAAGACTCGATCGCTGGGACAATATTTTTATTCGCCTGCACATATCTTGCTCGTGTGGCAAATGACACCACCAAGAAACAGTTGCACTCGGATCGATTTTACCCACCTAACTAACTACTCGTCTGGAATTCACCATCACGAAACCACTCGCCGACAGCCCATACAGGATTGCTTAAGCAATCACCTACAATGTAAAACCCAATCCGCCATGTTTTCTTAATCATTCAATGAATCTACATGTCATTCTGTTGGATTCTAAACAAATCCTGCCTAGGCAATCAGGCAACTCTATCCCTAATGGTGGATTCCATGCAATAAGTAGACGGGTGGCTCAAGCGGCACTAGTAAGATTAAATGCAGGACTCACGGTGAGCCTCGAAGCCCAGTGGTATAGTGATGGGTGCGCAGAAGCCTTCGCTACCGTTTCGAATTGACTCCTACCGAGGCCGCACATAGTTGAAAATTCGGTCAACTGAGTTTTCTAATATTGTCTCCAAAGAAGGTGATCGAATAAAAATTCGGTCCATCACGCTATAAAACATGTTGTTCTATCAAAAGCGTGTTCCCTTCTGGATAGCTCTCTAAAACCGAGAGTGGATTATATCTGTCCTATAAATCCAATAAACTTATACAACATTTAGGCAAAATAAGCCATATTATATCGTAAGAAACATTTTGGCGTTTTTTTCAAAAAGGTAATTATAAGTTTACTTTTATGAGATGTCACTTGCATCTTGTAAAAAAATGAAATAATATGGACTTATAAAACACCTACAAAAATAAATGAGTACTACACTGTAAATGTGCAGTCATAAAATCCAGTCCTAACCTCATGCTTCCTTTGATTGTTCACCCACAATGAATTCAACAAAGGAATTGGCATCTGCACATGAACATCCATCCGATGCAATGCTCTTATATATGCAGGTGTATTCTTTATAAAACATGCACAAAACATTTTGTAATTAGTTTCGTCTTCCTCAAATTTCATAATTTGAAAAAAAGGAAGTTTTGATTTTATAAATTTGCATAATCAAACCCTGGATCAATGTGTAGGGTGTACAATACAGTACGCATCAGATTTCATGCAGCATGCCGACAGGCGCAAATAATTGATACCCTTTTGCTAATCGGCATTGACTCAGGTTGTGATAGTATGCGTTTTTATTATTGATTTTGACCGCTTTTAAAAATGCAAATATCCCCATTATTTAACTTAAAAAGTTAATTTGTTAGGCAAAGTATACCTTTTGTTCAATCATCTTCAGGGCCATAACATTGCAAACTACAAAATTTGAACAGGTACAATGTTATGGCCTTGAAGATGATTTGTCGAAAAATACACTTTGCCTAACGAATTAACATTTTAAATACACATATAGTGCATGGAAAGCATACATGAAACATTATTTATTGTATTCTCTTGCTTACGAATTACGCTTTTCTTAAAATTTTATACTTAGGGAAAGGTAACTTTTCGGGTTTATCGTACATACCAACCTCAGTAGCTTTTTGTCGGGTCATGGCGCCAGCTATTAAATAAAGGCTTCTTTCTGAACACCTGCACAAAGGTAGGCTGCGTATAACTGCTGCTTAATTGGTAGGTTTTTTATTGATCTTCTTTGGTCCTCTAAATTGAAAAGAATATTTTTTTTTAAAAAAACATGAAGAACACTTTTTCTGTTGTACTCCTTTCGTAGTAACTTACTGTTTCTAATGTTGTGCTCAAAGAAAGGGTTTTTTCGATATAAAAAATGTTTTTTACTGCGGTGTGAATGATAGGATTTTACATACTTCTAAACATTTCCTATGGACATGAACTAAATGTTATAATTTTAAGCAACTCTATTCAATGGACAGATACGCTGCTAGGACAAAATTTACTGTGGCACACTTTCGACAAATATCAAAAATTGATAATAAGTGCCTTCTTGCATGTTGATTTCTTGGTAACCGGCTAAAAGCCCTGTCTTAGTGAACTTTCACCTTGCATGGTGGAATTGCGGATGATGATTTTTCAACATTCTGGTTTCCGATGTAAGCGTAAGACGACGCAGTGGTGTGCGCTTTCCACCAACTGGTGACCTGCTTTGGCAAAAATGAGCCCGGGCACCGAATATGGATTGGGCAAGTCGTTGCACTTGTTTATGGACTGGGGCCCTGTAAAGCATGACTAAAGTACATCTCGGGTACCACAATTGTCACCTTCTGCTCGAACTGTGGCCTAAATAAATTTCAATCTGTGTGGCCGGATCTTGCCAAATAAGCGGCAAATTGAAAATTGCTATAATTTTGCGGCACGGCTGCCGCGTGTTCTACAATTTACATGCTTAGAAATCTGCCATTTTCCCCGACGTAGTCGCTTTGCCAGCAAGTGCACCGGATCCTTTTGATGACTCTAGATGTTTCATGTCATGGCAGTGGGTCTGCTGGTTTCAGTATGTGACGCCTAATGGCTGCCCTCGGCCTGTGTGCGACTCTAACTTCAAATGATGCACGATGGCGGCCGACGAACTCCGAGAGGTTCTTAACGTGCGGGGTCGCTCGAAAAAATTTGGTGTGCAAATTTGCACCTATCTTGTTTGCGGAAACTCCAGTTGACGCGGTTTCGCGGGACTCAATTTTTTGCTGGCATTGGCAATAGATTGATTATCCCGCAGCGGCTGGTGGACTTTAGTGCACATATTAACATCAGCTTACTGTTCGATCCAAGTGTGATTCAATTCAGGGCGCAAGGTGTGCCGTTGTTACTCAAGTGGTCAAGCGCCGACTGCGTAAAGGCCTTCCCTGCCATGCGGTTTCAACGCTCGCCGATTGCCTCGAGTTTATTTTTTTAGACTGGCTCAGCTATGTTAAGCAAATCTGTCAAACTCCCTAAACAATAAAATTGTTATCCCAGTGATCCAGTCTTCTTCTCAGTTACTGCCTGCGGGTCACATTAATTTCTTTCATCGGAAATTACGGAGTCATACTGTAGTGGCTGGTTGACTTTGATGCAAATTTTAACATCATATTAAGGTCTGTATCTGCAGATCCTCCAACATAATAATGTGATTATAATTTAAAATTAAATTCTTACAAAAAGGAGTAAAAGCTACCACGTTTAGTATCTCTTTACGGTTTATTTTGCCGTCTTTCATAGCTTAACCCACCGCAAACTGACTACATACTCATTGCGTAGGAAGTCCGCCAATAACCATTTGTGTTTCGGTGAAATGTACGAGGAAATGAATGTAGTTTAAATTGGATGTTTACAGGCGAGACAATTTTGTGTTTGTATTTAATAAAACAAACCCCTTGATCACCGGCTAAGTGTTAACCCCGTTACTTATTACAGCTAGTTGTTGAGGTAGCAGAAGTCCACCTGATGAGCCATACAGAGCGTTTCTGCATTAACTACCCACCTAAAACTGCTCGCGTTCTTTAGTGCAGCGTATCGGTTTTCCTCGGCTGCCCTGTTATTAATAGAACAGACCATTGCGCGGCGGGGTTGTTTCTGTCGTGCATACAATGGTAACAGCTAGCTGAAAATAGGATCTCCGTGTTGGAAGACTTTAAAACATGTTTCTCGAAGTCCTGCAGCTCATGTTTAAAATACTCTAGACTGCCTACAACAAGCATGACTCCGCATCCTCAAAATAAACCCTAGAACGTGTTGTACGCCATGAATGCTGTAACCACCAGCGTTACTCCACCTACCATATTCTGCGTTGTAAATAATGCCCACAATAACGCTCCTGACAGGACGAACTATCAATAATGCCATCCCATAAGGTGACACTCAGAGTTCTAACCTGGCATTACCTAACGAACAATAAAAATTTTAAGTATCAAAGCCTGCGGATATAACAACATGCATTGAGTATAACAGTTCTACCGTATCCATAGAAATACATCCTAGTATAGTGTTGTTTAAAGGCATCATGTTTTATGTTTCTTAACATGTGATGCCTGAAGTCGCTAAATTAACAGTTTAGATAGGTGTTTTATTTCAAAAGTACCATTTTCACCTTGGAGAACCAAAAGCTTGCTGAACCACTATAATTCACCGAAATGAATGTATAGTAGACTAAGTAACTCATGTAAATTTTTGACTAAAATTGGAGTTGGTCGTTGAGCGCGGAGTTCATTCTCTTCCTTTTATCTGCTAGATAGATTTGATACTTTTCAATTATATCGGTGATTATGAGGTGGGATGTCAACGAAATCAACTTCGTTTGGTATTTAAATTAGGGTTTACCTTGTTATTTACATCTGAACAGTTGACGTGATTCTCAGGAAGCCTTCTAATGCAGAAAGCTGCATGTTAATTTCACTTTATTTAAGGGAATACTTGCGTATTCGGAGGCTGCTGGAAATTGAACAAAAGTACTCCATGCTATACACTGTGAAGAAAAACCTTTCATTTCTTTCATTTGGGCTACGTGAGAACACTTATATGAGCAAAATTGGTTGAAAATATATTCTTTCTAGAATCAGATTACGTAGTTAAAAGCTGCAAGTTATCAACTGAACGCCAATCTAAGAACTCGAAAAGTTTTTGTCAGAGCCAAAAACACAATTTTAGTTCAAAATCTGATTTTGCAAAAGATGTCCCTTGCCTTACAGCCGGATAACGACTTCTCACGTTGTCCGTTAGAGCCCAGCTGGACAGCGCGTTATGTTTGACGGTCGCTTCGATTAGCTCGTTTATTTTTCTATTGGCAGCAATAAGCCTTTCTGCCTGCCGTTTCGATTTTCATGCCACTGGGACATAAATACTGCATTCCTTCTTTTGTTTCTAATTCCGCCCACTACTTCCCCATCTACGTTGGTGAACGGTCTATTTCGATGGGTTTTACGGTCGTATATATTTTCTACCTTTTCGCAGAGTAGAAGCGAGTAAACAGAATTTTTTATTGTTTGCGTCAGGCGGAGGGTATGCACAGCAAACGACGTACGGAAAGAGAAAACATCCCCTCTCAGGATGTCTGAATAGCTGGGTGGTGGGGGTCTTCAGACAGAAAACCTCAATTACTTTCTGCTTTTGGGGTGGTAACATGCATACGTAAAAAGCACGGCCATCCGTCTGAAGGAATGTCATCTTCGTTGTCTGCCATTCACTCCCATCTGACTAGGAGTTGATGCATTGGTGTTTGGCTGTGAGCGAGTATGCAAGAAATTTTCACTATGCTCTGCAGTTCGACTGCGAAATTGCCCTCTTCGAGCACTGTTTGTCACTCCATGTGATCTACCATACTTGTATTTACATGGTTTGTATGAATGCAAAGCTAAAATGTTCCGTACTCAGAAACAATACACTTTAAACCTTTTTGATTTTTATGAATGTTCTCTTATACTGCAATAGGTAAAAACAAGACGTTGAGTAGCTAATCACATTCTTTGGATAGTTTGGTTTGGTCCACATTGGGCCAGCTTTTCTTTTGGTGAACAGCATTTTTGTGCCTCCAGTAAATGCAGTAAACAAAGTAAGCGAATACTAATGTATGTTACACCACCCCTCAAAGAAGCAGTAAGTTGTCTGCATCCGCGAATGTCACTTAGGGTAAGCGGGTCAGGCTCACTAATCCCAAGTGACCGTACACATGTGCTGAACCCTGGATACCCATGGGTGTGGAACAAACGTCAAACCGTTGCAATTTCCTGGAAGGAATCGTGGCAAACCTAGCCTCACATGAAGTCTAGCCTAGCCAATCCCGATTGGCCAAGGGGTTTCCGACTTGCTACAGTCAAGCAAATTACTTTTATCTCTGCATTCGCCGAACGTTTGCTGAAGAACTCTGGAACTGGCATCGAAGTGTGCGATAAGTGTTTGTCTAAGCAACGGATTTCATGTATTTCCTTTATAATGAACATTTACGCAGTCGGGTAACAGCAAACATGAATTTCGATAAGAATCATTAAACGTCCTGATGATGTTTTCATGTATGAATAGCATCCGAGTCATCGATGTGTTATCTATCAAACCGAAGCTGCGTTTCGCCTCGTGCTGATGCATCATAGGGCCCGCACATATGGTTGCCTAGCAACAGACAGTCAACAGTCCAAACGAAATTTGAACAAAACACGTTACTCCAGAATCACCGTTTCTCCCCCCCCCCCCCCATTAATCCTTATCTTTTAATGTTGGGCCAGCGAACAAGATAGTCTGGTTGTGATATATCGCATTTTGAAAGGTGCGGTTGTGTTCAACCATGTGGGTAAACCAAGGGCGTGGGATTTTCACACCAGTACACAACATTCACGGTGCCGAACTGATCATTTGAAAGGAATTTATCCGACATGTTACGTAAAAAGGGTGCAAAAACAATTAAAGAAGTTAGCGCTTGAACACTGCTAAACAGGCAGCATTGGTAGATCGACCTGGAGCCTGAAATATAGATGCTAAATTTTCAGAAATAGGCTGTTGTTTTCCATGCCGGGAAGCGAAGTTCTGTAAGGGTGTCTAGAAAAAGATCCTCAACTATTCTGCCACCAAAGAAAAGCTGTAAGTTCCATGGCAAGATCGGGGAAATTGAGAAGCCTGATATAATTCCTAACTCAGATAAGTTTCCTGCGTCTGCTGTCGCAGTCTTGGCATAAGGTGTTTAAATATTTGGTAAATAGGCCGAATTCGACTTACCTTGACAGTAAATAATTGCTCAAAATTACATTATTCTGGAGCAGTCGTGGGTAGAGCACTAGCAGTAAAAGTGGTTACCGGCTACATTAATAAATACTGTGAACGCCATATCCCGAGCCTACCCAAGAGCAAGCGTTTGGGTAGGAATCTCAACCAACCTGATAAGGAGAAAGGTATGGATATGTTACCAGTTCAGACCAACTGCATGTACCTCTACCCGTAGCTTGCTCCCATAGAGCATGTACTAGTGGTCACACTAGTCGGCGCTTATCCAATAGATAATGCGTATCCCTCCCTGAATGGCTAAGAAAAGGTGAAGTCAGGATCTTATTCAGCGCCGTTCTCGCGCGAATGTTTGATTCCGGACATCGTGGATACCCCAACAAAGTCTTCTGGGTCAGCGTTTAATGGCAACAGCAGAAGCGAATGCTATCTGATTAGCGAACCCGGCCCCATACGCGCAGATGAACCTCCTGAAAACAACGAGGTTGGACGACCAGTCGTCACTTGACAGCCTGCAATGTTCCGCGCTACCAAAAAACCTCACTACCGCCTATTATCGACCAGCCC
This sequence comes from Ligula intestinalis, assembly GCA_036362985.1. Lineage (NCBI taxonomy): Eukaryota > Metazoa > Platyhelminthes > Cestoda > Diphyllobothriidea > Diphyllobothriidae > Ligula > Ligula intestinalis. The sequence goes on from JAYGXS010000008.1 coordinate 26,595,458, forward strand.
CTTTTTACCCACTCTATACATGAACGTGCTCACTACTAGAAAGGAGGAAAACGAAATGCATGCTCAAATACCAAACCAGTATGAGTATCATTTTATTGAAGGAAACATAGGCAAATGACGAACTTCCTATTGGTAACAAGATTACAGGAAATATAGGGGTAGAAAGTAAGATTTGAAATGCGGGTGAATTAAATTTGGCGGGTGAACACAACAGATAATGTGTTGTGGAAATAGTAATAGAACATAACTACTCGCTTTTCACACAAAGCAGAATTTAATTTACTGTTTTCGTTAACTAAGAGATGTGGAATCATGTATTTGTGGGATTTTTAGTAGCGAAGTCAAGTTAGGCGGACGAACGTTTTTGATTAATTCATCCTCAGGCAATACATTAAGTAACAAGGAGAAAGAGAGGGGAGAGAGGTGTAAAGGGTTCAAGGGGATCAGATTTAAGTCTTAATTGGGGGCCTAAAAATGGGGATGGGAGGAAAAGAGGAAGGGAAGGTGTCCAGCAATAAGTAAATGTCGTCCCGTGGTCCTCGTCTCGAGTTTTGTTGGGAGTTGTGAGGACGCAAATTGTCAACGTCTCGTGGCAGCGTCGGTGGCCTGTGGATGAGAAGAAGAAGAAGAAGAAGAAGAAGACACGATCGTTGGGACAATATGTTTATTCGCCTGACGTTTCGATATCCGTCGCGGATTCGTCATCAGAGACACGAGTAGCAGAAAGGTTAAGTATGCACAGACCTTTGCAGTATTTAAAGGACACAGTCATTACTGCAAGCATACAGTGAAAATTAAAGTTAATTGCCTTCTTGTGCGTGCACTGCTTGTTGGACGGCACGCAGGCTCTGACCTGTTGAACTTTCGTCACGGGTGGTGAGCTCGGGCATGATGATTGCTCGGCCGTCCGGCTCCCCGGTGTTGGCGTACGATGAGGCGGTGGCCTGCCCGTTCCTCAAGTGACGGCTTGCTTGCTTGCAAGACGGCCGAACAATCATCATGCCCGAGCTCACCGCCCGTGACGAAAGTTCAACAGGTCAGAGCCTGCGTGCCGTCCAACAAGCAGTGCACGCACAAGAAGGCAATTAACTTTAATTTTCGCTGTATGCTTGCAGTAATGACTGTGTCCTTTAAATACTGCAAAGGTCTGTGCATACTTAACCTTTCTGCTACTCGTGTCTCTGATGACGAATCCGCGACGGATATCGAAACGTCAGGCGAATAAACATATCGTCCCAGCGATCGAGTCTTCTTCTTCTCAAGTGCTTCCTGGGACATGGATGGTCGCTTGTATTGGCCTGTGGATGCTTGATTTTGAAGTCTCATCACTGTTTCGCAGTGTGGCAAGAGGCGTGAGGGTGGATGATCAAGTGGCCTTTGGCCACTGGAGCCTTAAGGCCGCTACAAATGCTTTCTGTGCACATAAAATTGGGTTTGTGAGGCGTATGATGACTGCTTCTGCCATCGCAAGTATCCGCTGACACAGGAACTCAGATTGTTTAGCCGGCACTTTATAGACGACTCTAAACGAATGGATGACGTCTACCCGATGACCGCTGTCTACCAAGTGAGCCAAAATTGCGCTTGATCTCGACTTTGTTTTGTTTCTATTTAGCCACGCAGGTTTGTGCTTTTGCAAGCATTTGGATAGACGCCTAATTGTTCGACCAATGCAACGTGCTCCACAGGAGCATGTTAAGCTGTAAAAACACATTGAAGCATTCTGTAACACCAGTTTTTCCTTGCCTTCAAGGCGAATAAATGGAGTGCTTGAGGATAATAATCTAAACTTAGCTGCTGGATACGGGAGCGTGATTTCAGCGTTCAGTCGAAGCTGTAGAAGTTCACTTGCTGGATCCCTTGAAAAGGCAATGTAAGTAATCAGGTTTTCTTCTCATCCGTTGGCACTTCCGATCTTGGTGGACGTTCTTCCATAAACTAATTGATAAATTTATCGGGGAAACCAATTTTTGAAAGGTGTTTTTCATGAGTACGAGTTCATCCTCCATTGTCTCTGGAGAACATATTCTCCCAGCTTGGTTCCTGAGGCAGCGGACTAGGCCTCATTTCTGACTTAGTGGCACAAAACTCTAGAAATTAGTGAATTGCCCTGTCTAGGTTTTATTACGAAATACACTTCTACTTATTGATCCATCAGAACTTCTTCTTAAAAGGAATTCCAGAAAGGGGAGGCACTGTCTGTCCTCTTTTTGGCGGATGTCCAGTCTGCTCTCAAATTAATAAGCACAGGTAGAGTTGACAACCTCTTCGAAAAGGACGTTCCACCTTGAAAATAATGTGTTGCCCAAGAAGATTTTCCGTCCATTGATTCTTGTTTTGCCTGAAGGAAGTTTAAGAGAATGACTGTGAAAAGCTAGTTTTGAAGCTCGGGTATAGAAATCGTCAGGGACAAGGCAAAAATCCAAGTTAATAGTAAAAATAAACAGTACTATACTTTTAAAGCACGAAGACGTATAAATGACTGCAAAGTCAAATATACGGACTTACACAGAATTTAATCGGGTAGTTTTCAAATACCGCGGATGGCGAAAAAGTCTAACATAACAGGTAGGCTAATGTATGAGAGACGACTGCATTTGTTCAAGATGGCTTTATCTCGGATTAAAACCTGGCGTCTTTCAGACATGAAAATAACGATTTTCTGGGTCTGTTTCAATAGCTTAACCCAATTTCTTCTACCACGAGTGTAGCTAATATTGCCATTAGCCTTGCCACAGAGTGCGGGGCAGGTTAACTGACATTATCCTGGGCCAGGTGAGGTCAAGGCACGTCTTAATAAGACAATGCTCACTAGTTGCCTCCAGCTTACAATGTATTTAACTTATCTCGGTCAGGAGTGTCATCTGCCCTCGATCTGCTCGTGCAACGCGAGGTAGGCATGTGAAACCTCGGTTAGCTTGTTAACTGAGTCCGCGCGTGACGGTGAAGAACTCAAAACAACAGTTAAAATGGAGGCGACAAATACCTCTCGCATCCTGAGTTTCCTCAGCAACCATCCCGTCTCGAAAAAACGCAACTGTGTGAGGACGCTCTATCGCTCTTAAGAAACTCACTGCAGCGAACCAGACGACAAGATGGCCGATTTCCAGTATCTGCGGAAACATATCACAATTAATGTCTACCCTGGCGCATTCGTCGAAAAATGTAGGCAAGGAGCCAAACGAATAAAACCAACGGGACAGCCAGAACGGACATCTTGGCAAGCAATAACTTATATAAGTGGTGTTTCTGAAGAATTCGCTCGACTGGTCAGCGAATTTGGGATTGGTGTTGCTCACAGACCGGAAGTAACAATTCGTAGGCAACTTATGTGGCCCAAGAAACCAGTACCTCCAGTCAAGTCAAATGTATTAAAGGAAATATAGGCAAACGCCTTTGAACTCCCTCTTTGTATATAGGATTTAAGAAATGCATTGGCACAGCCGAACATTCCAAAGAAGTCGTTGACACAATTTCAAACGACTACTCGCTTGTTTCAAGAAATGATCTCACACTCAGTTTACACGAGCCAGCAGTGTAACTGAAGGAGAAGAGCAGACAGGGAAAAAACTCCTTAGGCTGGCTCATAATTCAAAATGGAATGTAATTTGTAGTTTTAGGAGAAAAACTGTCGCTCGTGGGGGAAGTATTTGAATTATAGGGGCATGATGCTTCTGCGAATGTTGACGGCAGCCATGGCGTCCATGGCAAGTAATATCTACATCCGAAGGACCATACGAGAAGGAAACCTCGGAGTCACGAGAACGTCCCGAAGACCGGAGATGCGACCATGATACGCCTTTGCTATGCCAAGAGTAGAGGAACCCGCCATCTCGTCAGCAGTCGGTCGATACGAGAAGGGGTGTGACAGGGCCGCGTAGCCTGGATCCATAGGTGCGGTAGATGCGTCCTCAGACACGATCGGCGCAGATCGCATAGTGAGCAGAGACGTCATAGCTAGATAATGGCTGAAACTCATTTGGTTAAGTACTAATAGTAATACTAGTTATAAATTACTATTAGTATAGATTTATAGCATTTCAAGCATTTCTGGGTTTTGATGTAGAGCGCTTCAATTTTTAGATTCGGAACGCTTCAGTGTTTGGATTTGGAGTACTTACTCGCGACGATACTCATCAAATCGGTTTAGGTTTGCCTTAAAAACATCCACGGAAGGGGACATGACAATATCCGCAGGAAGGGCATTTCATGCCTGGATTACCCTCTTAGAGAAAAAGAATTTTCTTGGGTCAAGTCTTGCCCCAGTCACACGTAATTTGAGGGGGTATCCTCGCAGCCTAGAGGTGGTGGCCCGCTCAAAGAAGTCATTTGTTTGGAGGCAGCAATCCTGACCACACAACATGCGAACTGCCTGGATAAGGTCCCCACGTAGCTGCCTGTAATCCAGAGGAAACAAGTCAAGATTTACAAATCCGGTCTCATAAGGGAGGTTCCGTTAGCCTCGCACTAATTTTGTTGCGCGTCTTTGTACCCTTTAGAGTTTTTTTGTCTTTGGCAGTCCAAGATCTCCAGGCTTGGATGGCAAATTCCAGTTGAGGTCGCACGAACGTGCTGAATACCTTGCCAAATACAATATTGACCAACTTAGCAAAGGCGCGCTTGATTAGATACAAACTCGACATTGCGGATTACGCCCCTTTCAAGACGTGGAGTGATGGCTTCAGTGAAGGCGTGAACCACACCCCCAGGTCTTTCTGAGCCTCCACCTCCGGCAGCGGCGTGTGATTCAGGTAATACACCCTCCGAGGCTTAGTGCTGGTTCTACCAAAGCGCATTAGGTTGCATTTGGCCACATTGAATTGCATGACTCAAAGCGTCGACCATTGCTCCAGTCTATGCAAATTTGCCTCGAGGTTTAAGTCGTCGTCTTGGTTGCGTATGACCTTCCAAGATTTTATGTCATCAGCAAACATTCCGATTTCGCAGTCTAGTCCGCTTATGCTCGCGCTGCGTGAGCAGATCGGGGGCAGAGGCCAAGGACAGAGGTCACTCCCGGCAGAACCGAGTTAAATAGACTGTGAATTGTTCATCTCTTATTCTTCAACACTGAGCTCATGGGAGGGTTTGAAAAGTCGAACAAATAGACCCCTGGTCCCAGACGACGTCTTAGCTTATTCTATTCGTTTACCTGCGCCTGGCATATTATCGATCATCGAGAAGATGGTTTAATGTATTCCACCGTTTTCTTTTTCTCACAGCCCATGCGCACCAGGTGTTCCATGGCAAAGAGTGCTACTCCTCATTTGCCCGCCTCTGGGGTGAATTTTTTTGTAGCTTCCCTGCTCTCATGGCCGTCAATATGACCACTAGGTCGTGCGCATTCGTGAGTCAAGCACTGCTTCCAGGTGTGTGTGTATGTGTGACCTTACCTCTAGCAAGAATGTGATATCTCTACCTCTGACTGGTGCCCGTAGCAGAATAACGGTCAGGTGGCTGTACTTGAGCTGACATTGGTCTTAGGAGGACACTTGTTGCAACGGCTTTCGGTGTTGCATTTAAAATCCCTGCCTCAGGTAAAGGCTTGTTTACTCTGTCTTCTACTTTCGAAACCTTTAGACTGTCAATCACAATTTCTGAGCAAGTGTACTCCACACTACATACTTTAGCCTAGAAATGTCGTTACTGATTTAGCCACCATCATCAACCAGACACGTACCAGTCCTGGGCTGTGCATACAAGCTGCAAACACCGACATGTTTAAGCATTCAACAGTATTGTAACGAGGTCACGTTGGTCGGCATTATTGCACTAAGCCTACAAAACTAGTTTATACTGGCTCCTGAAGGCTCAATTAACTAAAATTAGGAGAGACGGCTTTATTTGTATGTTCCATTTGACTGCAAGCATTTATAAGATGAATTAAAAAGTTCAGTACCTATCTACACTGTAAATTTCTGACCTTTAGTTAATAAACATTTTCACTTTTTCGGCTCCTAGTGGTCATCTACAAATTTACGAATTACATTAACGCTCCAACTATTCATTATACATTTTACCATTTCTTACTAGTCAAAGTCACTTTTAACTACTTGCACTTTTATGCTTCAGGCATGAACCATTTCGGGATTTCCCAGGAGACGGAATAATTGGAAGTGCGGTCGTTTAGAACGAAACAACGGAACTAGTCAGAAAACTGAATAATTGAAATTGACTAGAAAAAATCTGGTTTGTCCACCCGTTGTCCACAAAGTGCATACTTGTGAATACATTGGGACAACTGGGAATCGGTTAGGAGACCCACGGATGTGCACTGAACATGGCGGAATTCGAAACCAATAGTGCATAACCATTTGCATTGGGGCAACGCCTGATATTAAGAATATGGAAATGGCTGCTGTCCTGAAAACACGACGCAGGGAACCAACATGTAATGTAAAGTATTAAGTGCATCATACATATAAGCATGTGATAATGCACATTTTAAGATCGTGGGGCATTCACTGAGAGATATGTGAAATCCAGAGCATAATCAAGGAAAAATATGCATATACAGTTCTGTGAATCCTGCAAACAAATTTCAGGACGAAATTTAACTTGATAATTTACTGTATTGTTAGACAAGTTATTTTGATCAATGAGTAGATTTAATAATAAGACGGGATTTGGTTTGAAAAAACTGCCCTCTTATTTCAAGTTATTGGAGCTAATAGGCCCTCATTTTTGCTAAATCAAGAGTATGTTTATATAAAAGGAATTCCGTATGCTATAAGGAACGACAGGACGAAACTTTCTTTCCATTTCCATTGTGCTAAGGAAGAATTACATAACTAGTAAAAAAGGAGGAATAATAATCCATTCCAGTACTGGAAAAGTTTGTACCAAGTTGATCAAATGGAACTGAAGTGAAGTTTAAGGAATCGCATATATTTTCGGAAACAAGCAGCGCTAGAAGTTTAAAAATATTTATACTAAGCTATTCTGTGAAGTCTGTTTTTGCAAAAAATGCATCAACAAAAAAGTTATTGGTAGAACATTTTCATGTACCGCACTGGTGGTCGTACGCGTAAATAAAGTTTCTACAGGTTACTGCGCAGACAGCATTTAGAATGCCTTATCGAATGTTAGTCATGTAGAGATATATTTTTTGTAAACAATAGGTTCCGCTAAAGCGTTATTTTGAAACGTAATAGACAGAAGAATAAAAAATACCTCAAATAATTGTCATTATCGTTGCCTGTTTTTGCCTTTGTACGTTTATTACGAATCGTGGAATAAATCTCCTTAAGCGAAAAATTATCCCTTATAAAGAGGAAGGTATTTTCTTTCATCTGCAGTCAAATTAAATCGTTTTTTCTTTCAGATAAATTATAGAAATTGTTGAAAGTCTGCAATTTAACTGTGAGATTTTCTTGGAAAAAGTAAATATACGCAAAACTAAGTCAGCTAAATATCCATTAAAAACACTTTTTAAAGAGGTAACCTATTATGGAAATTTTTTTTCTTATCTCAGGAATAACAACATGCGTGGTATCTAACAGACATGTTGTATGCTCGAAAATGTGGTTTGCTCTTTTGAAGCATTCCTTAATTGGAAAAACATGGCCACCTGCGTAGGAAACTATATCCGAAAACTCCTTTTTTCGGTAAATGCTGTTTAGTAATATCTTATTTTAAAGGGTTTGATGTAAACGTCGAACAAATGAACAATCAGTAAACGTATGAATAAATACACGATAATTTAGCAAAATGAAGAGAGACTTTATTCTGCGATATTCAATAAATAGGGAAGGATAAATTACCATATGCACAAAATATTTTGACTAAAGACAAGTTCTTTATGTATAACGAAATTTGTTGCTTCACGTTTTCTGCTTAACAAACTTTTTAAATTTATTGTTCTAATTTATAGCTATTTTGACGTCTCCACAAGCTGGGGATTATCGAGAAAATTTCATTTTTCTTAACAAACACTAAGAACTTCTTATAGTTTTTTCAACTAATAAATGTGCCTTATGTTGCTTATTATGATTTATAAGTTTTCGTAAATGCATTTTCGTGGATATGGGAGAAATCAGCAAACATTTACAAATTTAGGAATTTGGCTTCCAGCTCTCGCACATCTGTATTAATTAGAGCTGATACGCGTACGCCAAAGGTGCTATAGGAAAAATTCCTCCATGCATGTTGCCAGTAAAGCCCTTACTCAAGTCTCCACCGCAAGGCGGCTAGGATATAGGCAGATGGACATTACCGACAAAGACATGGGACACTATAATGACCATTTCTGCCTCCTGAGAAGTTATCAGTTAATGATGCCCAATGATACCTAAGCCGAAATTGCTGCCACAGCCGAGTTTTCCACTCGCGATCTCTTCAGTCAGGGCGAACGTCCTAACCAACTTCCATACTGCACGCGCCTATGAGGCGTGATTTGAAGATCTCGTGTGAAACTTTAAGTGCAAGTAGGATAAAAAAACACGATCATAACTACGTGGCGGTAAATTTTTTTATAGCTTTCAGTCGCCAGCATAGGGTCTCACGTAGTGGACTTCGAAATTTCTTTGAACATCACGACGTAAAACTTCTTCAGTTTTTGTACGACATATTTCACATCAGTGAGTAAAGGATGCTAAGTTCGTGCAATCTGTGTGAATGGAAACGTGGCCTATCCCGTTCTCATAGATTGCGTAACTGTTGCAGCGGCTGATATGCATAAATTTAGGCCGAAGAAAATCTTACTTGAGGTTTTTGTTTTGCAAAAATCATGACCAAGAATGTCTTTCAAATATAATACTTGCCTTCAGTACCCAATTGATGTGCACCGAGAGCAGTATTGCACGCTTCAGATGAAAAACCGATAATTTAAAGTTCTCTAGGTCGAGGTCACATAGCATTTGCATATAAACCAATCGAGGTGGAAGGAAAGATGATTTAAAACAGAAGGACGATATGCGCACTCTGTCAATGCTTTACTAATCAAAGATTTGTCCTGGATTGGCGCGTAATTCTTACAATGCAGTCCCCACGTATTCAGCTTAAAGTATTCGAATTTTTCTTTTCGTGTTAAATAACTTGACGGCAACCATCTTGACAGCGGAAGCTTTAACTCTTGCAGTGGTGCCGCAGGAAGCTTTATTCTAAATAATTGTATAAACCCTTAGTGACCCTTCCAAGGAAGTCAACGATTGATTAATTCACAGCTGCCGCTAATTTAAACTTGGCCATAAACCGGTATTTTTTAATGAAATTGTTTCTGTTTAACCTCTATCAGTTTTGTTCTTATTGATGCAACTTGTGATCAATATTTTCGATGGCCCATTTTTTGTGCCAATACACTTGTGAATATCCATAGCTGAATGGCAATCAAACTGCCCTCGGCCAAAAGGTAGAGACGTCGTCTTCCCAACTTCACCCGAATGAGAATGCCAATTATTTTTTAAAAAATGATGAACTAGGGTTGGGTAGCAAATTCAGGCAGACACTGCACTTCGTGCATAGCCAAGTCCACGGAAGTGTGACTAAAACCATCGTTTACTTTTCGGATGTAAAAGTAGATTTATGCCAGTCCATTTTAAATGTGAATGAGTAATCTTAAAGGCCTTTTCTACTCACTCATAACTGAAATATTCCGCTCTGGTAATCTGGGCTTAAAATAGCAGCCATTTATTAAACTCTTTTGCGATTTTTGCTTAAACGAAATGTGGAAGCAAAGTGTATAATCTCTAATAGAGCGAGCATTTGGGAGCAGGCTGTTTTGTGCATCCTCTCGTCCACATTTAATGTTACTTTTGTTACAAAAAGGGATGCTGACCTCTAGTCAAACTTTTAAGCAAATAGTTTTATTTTGACTGTACCTTAAATGGAAAAGTGAAAATTGTTATTCATGGAAGTTCACTTACGGTCTTCTGCCTGTCATTAAAATTTAATTTACGTTGGGAAAAATAAGCTACCTGCTGGCATAACTTCCTCTTAGCAATGCGCTCGCAGCGAGTTTTTCTCATCTTTTGCCTTCACTCTTCGCTTTTGGCATTTCAAGCTGAACAGCTTTTTCTTGCCTGCGGGTGCTCGGAAAAAGTATCCATATCCACATTCTTCAGTATTATACCATAGGAAGAATTTGAAAAACTTCGACTTTTAACTGAATTTCTCAATTTTTAGCCAGAAATAGTTGCTGAAAGTTTCGTTTGAGAATTGCTGCGCATGTAAACGCGGAGAGAGGTTGTACGTTCAGTTGGCTTCCATACTTTCGCGATCTCATCAAATCAGTCCTCGAACGCAAACGTCCAGAATCACCCATTTACGGGTGATTTGCATTTTTTTTTTCTGACATCAATTATGAAAGGATTAAGTCCATTGCTTACTCACCTCAGTGAACTGTATTTTGCGTTTCTAATTTCAGCAAAATAATGCTTGTTGAAGCGGTAAGTTTTGCGTAAACAGGCTTTGCCATGAATGTTGATCTGTAAATAGGGTTAGGTAGCCGTTTTACTGAACGGTTACCTCAGTAATCTGATACCCTTTGTTACTTCAACAGGTGTGCGATCCATGACAGCCTTCACGTAGATGTCATTTATCATTATCGTATGCTTCGCAGCAGGCCGAATGCAAGCATAGAGACCAGAATGTGAAGTAGCGTATAGTGATTGTAAACTTGCGTAGTATCTAACTCACACCCTCCTACTTCATTCACCCGATCCCGGTGCCATGCAGGCATCCAGCCGACCAGATGCGGAGTCGCTTGCAGTGGCTGTCAAATCTCAATTATTTGCTAAATTGTGGCATGCACACAGCAGGAATCGTGGGGGCAGCTGTTTGAATCTAAACTGAATAGGCAGGCCATAAAGGGCACATTAGGAAGCAGTCACTCTCGCCTGACTTGTCTGCCTCGGAAGCAAATCGAATAACCCCATCATTTGGCAGCCTTTCAAGCCATGGATATTTCAACTGCACCGGGAGAGTTTCTACAAGGCACTGCAGATGGCCCAAAGTATGGATTATGTGCTGCGTGCCTTCGGGAGACGTTCCTTAAAGCAGACCTCATCCTTCAACTGGTAGCCTGCGCTGGATCAGCCAAGCGTTCAAAATCTTCCCACCTGAACTCTTCAGGGAAATATTTGGCGCCTTTGTGAGACCACATCTTGAATATGGAATGCCTTTTTGGACACTATGGTTGAAGGAAAATATGGACCGTCTTGAACAAGCGCAACGCAGAGTGACAAAGATCGTTGATAGTCTTAGGGATTAACCATATCAGGAGAGATCAATTAAGCTTGAGCTTTATCCTTTGTCTTACAGGAACGTTCAGTGCTGTCAGCTTTGGACATTCTGGATAATCAGGGGCCTTATTTCCTCCCTGAAATTGGAGAATTTATTTGAATAAGTCAACACAAGTCACCTGCGTGGCCATCCTTACAAGGTCACGAACGAACGCACTTAATACTATCTCTGAAAATATTTCTTCAGCCAACGCGTGGTCCGACCTGGGAACCTGCTACCAAGCGAGATGGTCTCCGCTGACACAAAAGCGGAGTTAAAAAGAAGACTGGATGTCACTCTATTTGGCATAAGAGGAATTTTACAACATAATTTCCTATTACCAGCATTGTTAGCAATTTTTCTGGTTCTAGACTGCTTCCACAATGTTCCGTGACAATCCATTCGAAAGTCTGTCTTGGTATTATATTTCTTCGTAGAATTTCATATTAAATGTAAGAACAATATGGTGTTCATTACATCAATAGGGTCCTCAAGAAAATAATGTATTTAGGTAATCTAAATTGGAGCTGACTGTATATGGGGAACTGGATAGCAATTATTTAATGCCAGTGTTAGGATGCAGTTTATACATCACCGTGATTATTATAAAGTTGTTGTAAGCCTTTTTTCTGGTGTGTATGTATGCGGTATCTACCAATCCATCGCACTGACCACATATAAATCTTAAGCCTCCTGCAGGTACTATTAGCTCTTTTAGTCTTAGCTTAGCTCAGTTTTTAGTTTAATCAGTTTAGTTTACTTCAATTTATCTTTGTGTGCTTAAGTGTTTGGCTCAGTTTCCGTGTAGTTTAGTCTTATTGACGACATGCGGTTGCATTTGGTCTTAAAACAGTGAAAACGTTTATCTCTTATGATTTTATTTCAACCTTTCTTTGCGCAGTTTCGCAATTTGCAGAGTTATTTTTTCCCAATGGTTGTATTTACCAATTTAATTACCACGCGTTTTTTGCTGCCAAACTGAAGGTTATTTAAAGATTTGGTCCTTTTATCTTCTGCTTTTGCATGCTGTACTTATTAAATGACATCTTTTCTTTCCATACATACCTCTAAAACACAAAACCCCTACTACAACTGGTCTAGTATTACGCACCTGGCAGAAGGGGCAGTACACGGAGGATGAGAGATGCAGTCATACGGAACGCCCCGAAAGGTTGGTACTTTTTCGCTCCTCGGCGTGGTGTAAGCTTAATATACTGATGAGTATGTAGATCATTCTGAAGTCAGTTTAGTCGCGATAGGATGCTGGCTTCCTAACGACCTTTTTTCTGCCCACTAACACAAAGTATTCACTTTACAAAGTGCTGCTTAAGAAGTATGTATTTTGTCCTGGATTTTCACTGTCTGTACAAATGCAAATACATTTTATGGAAAACATATGCAAAAAATCATTTTTGTACTTGTTTGATAGCGACTTACGCTTTGTTTAAAGTTATCCTTAAAGAAAGAGTAGCTTTCGGCTTTAAAAAATTTCTCATTTGCCGAATAAATTTGAAATGTACCGACTAATACACCTGAATTCAAGGATTATAAACTGCGTGCTATGTACATTCTGTTTAAGGAAAAGTAGGTTTTTGATTACGGTTTTAGGAAGACTTCACACTGTTCTCATAACATGTTGCATGAAATGTGGAACATGATGCATCCCTTATAGACAACATTAATAAGTTGACGGATGTAATGTTTAATGAATGAACACACCATGATCGTAAGAAGTTCATACTAAGAGTGTATTCAAACCAAAATATCGTTTCTTTAAGCATACATTTTAAAGGTGTAATTTGCTCCCAAACGAGTGTAGCATGTGTGTTTTCATTAAAACACATTTTTATTCATAAAAGCAGTCAAAATAAATAAAACAAATTCGTACTACTTGAAGAGTCATTATTTACAGTGCATGCGTTTTGTTAGCAGTCACAAAGAAGCTCGTTAAAAAGCCAGCATCCTATCGTGACTGAAATGACATCAGAATAGCCTACGCGATAATCATATTCAATGTCAACTACGGAGAGAGTATTAATTGTTCGCATGTGTTGGCATGTAACGCGTAATCAAGGCCCTACTGTAGACGACAGTTAAAGGAAAAAACAAACCTTGCCGGCCTTATCCTTGCGCTGGCAGACGTGAACAGAAGAGTCATTTTTCGACGTAGACTGGCTCCCATCCGACCCCTTGAAAAGATCATGCGGCCCAAAAATGAAGGCGATGAAATTGTTGTAATCTGCACAAACAAATGAAATGAGGAACTTGTAAACAAAGTATTCGATATAATGGCAAGTTATACATGGGAAAGAAACTGTTCTTGAAGACGTTTTTATGATAAGATGTAAGATGCTAAAGCTTTCTTGTGAGGCCGTTTCAAAAACTTCTCTAGTCTTATGGGATTCCGGTTAAAGGACGAATTTGGTTGTGGGGTGTTGTAATGAGCGCAGAAGTGGACGATAACTTGGACGGAATGTTTATGGTAGGTAATTGTACAGCAATCTTGTTTTCAGGATGTGCCCATCCTGGTTGATGCCTCACGAGCTCGAACTAACCGAGTTTGTTTTGCAAGGCAACAATTTCAGCTGCAACAGTAGAGTTGGTTATAGCTAGCTGACGACGGAAAGTGAGCTAGAAATGGTCACTGGTAGGTATAATCAGTGAATTGAATATTGAAGTTACCGATAAAATGAATACATGGGTACTTCGAGCAGTATTAACATAAGGTTTTCTAAATAGGCACTATTATTTCCTTGAACTTACGTATTTATCAACGACCGGCAATGTAGTTGCCGCATTTTCATTATGAACATCTTTAAAAACGAGGACGTGTTCAGTTACGAAAATGCGGCTGTCGTATTGTACACAAATGCGTCAAAGCATTTGTCCTATGCAGAGAAATGGCAAAGTCATAAATGAGTACATTTGCCTCTACGGTGCCAGACTGGCAAAAGAGTGCGAAACATATTAAAAAATAAAACTTCCCAATAGTGTTACAGGCGAAGAAAGCTTAAGTAGCCTCACCCAGGCTTTAAAAACCCCAGCCTATGGTCTGACGGGACTGGTGGGATTTTGGGGTTTATGGGTGGAAAAGAAGGATTGATAGTGAATAATGCATAGAGAAATAAGCCTAAAAAGTTTCCTGAATTTAATTAAATGTGTTAATCGCAGCGCATTATAGCGCTGGCATAGAGCGCGTAAAACATAAAATGACATATGTAAGCGGGATGCCCTATATCCTGCAAATTCACGGCGCTAAATTGAAAACGCAACCCAAACACCGAAATATAAACAAGTGGAATATTAATCAAGCAAAAGTTTATAAATGTTATGACAATATCAAAATACGAATTTTTTAAAAAGAACTATTTCACAGAAAAAAAAACATAAAAGACTTTCGCGCAACGTAAGCCGTATTGAAAAAAAAAGAGGGCAGCGAATGCAACATGAAAACACATTTACAAAATCCAAAATTCTTACCCAAAAACTAATACTAAAACTAACCCATATCACAAAACCTAACACTTACCCTATCCCCAAACCTTAACGCTAAACCCTAAATCGTAACCCTACATTCTAACCCTAGCGCCTAACCATAAACCCTAAACCCTAAACCTTAACCCTAAACCCCAACCTTAACCCTAAACCCTAACCCTCAACCTTTACTATAACAATATTCCTAAACACAACCCGAACCCTTCCCCTAATCCTAGCCCTAACCTTTACCCTAGCAGTGCAGTAAATGCGTCCTTAATAAAAACCAGTGACAAATAAGTAACGTAAACCAAAACTCCACACCTAAGGTATGTTTTAATGGAAATTGAAACAGTTGCTTTTTTATAAGCGAGCTGATTCGGATAAGTGTCATAGCAAGGCTAGGTAGACGATGAATGGAAACGGTGGATTTAAATGAGTAGACGTAAATTCGCCTACTGAAACGAATATAGTAGTTATTTTTGTGGGTTTTTGTTTCAAAAGTGGGGCTACTGAAGATACGTTTACTGTGTAACAACAGTTCCAGTGCTTCAATGCAGCTAAAATTGTTTGCTCGACTTTCATCTTGCTTTGAGCGCGTCCGCCATCTGCGCTTACGTTACATCACTGCCAGTGCATGAAAGTTCATTCATAGCTTTCGACAAGGTACATCGCGAACCAATCGTAGTCACTTTTAAGCTTGCAGCACACTTTGCAGAGACTGGCCACGATTTCCAAATTCAAGGAACAACCATCGTAGGCCGTGGAAGCTCAAAAGCGGAAAGGCTGGCGCTTGAGGTATGGTACTCAGCTGCTAAAACTTTCAACAGTCATCTTGACCACCCCGAGGCCTACAAAGTCTTTCATCATTATGTGAGCAGGAGACGGAACAAGACCAAAGTGAAAGTAAGAATCGCAAACGAAGATGACCTCACAACGAACCGGCCCCAAGAGGAGGCACGATCACCAGGACAGTCTACCGTGAGGACAAGGCATTACGCTACTTATTGGTTATGACACCGAAAGGCCCCCGACTACACTGACAGTTAATTAGCGTATGCCACTATAATTGCCCCTCCATAGTTTTTGGTTGCTGTTTGTTGGCCCCTTACGAACTGCTCACCTCTGACAGTTGATTGGCCTCGCTTACTTCAATTACCCGCGTTTTGGTTGCTGCTTCTGATATCTAAAGATAGAGTGCTGTAAGATTTCGAAAGCTGTGGATGATAAATCAAGTGATCCGGTGCTCGACCAGTCATCTGCGTTATCGTTGCAAATACCTGCAAGGCGAATGTTTCCCTTCATTTGAGAGTATGGGAGATTGGCTACTTGATTGTGCGCTGGTAAAAGCGTTATTCTGCAGCTAGGCGTGCTAGCGCACTATCATGCGGAATAATTGCTGCCTGAGCGCAAAAGTAGAAGTCTTTTAGCGTACTCAGTGAAACATATTTAAGGTAAACAATTGGGTAGCGACCTCGTGTTGTAAGCCACGCCTTGCTCGCACGCCTCTGGGGCATGTCTGTTACTCGCGTCCACTAAGCGCGTGCGCAACAGAGCGTGACAAAGGCAGATTAAGGTCACGGACGTGTGTTCACCCTCTGTCTGACCTAACTGGCCAACCATTGTCAAATTCCAGTTCATAAAGTACCTTAGTGTGGTGACTACTTAGGCTTAGACACGCCCAGACGCGGTGACCTCACCGCCGAAATGCGAAGCTGGACCGCACTTTTTCGGGAGTCATATACCCAGAACTTATGCTCCATGCCTTGTTAGTTACTTTAATTATTCAAACCAGTCTGGCCTTCAACGCCTTATCTTATTATCTTGTTTATAACCGTTGCGATACGACTATCATCTACTATCCGGCCGGATTACTTCGTATTCTATATTGTTGACCCCGACGTTCTGTATATTCTACAAACGCAGGTAAAACCATGCCCATCGGACCGATAAGATACTATCCTGGATCGAGTAGGGACACGATTGGCTTGTGACTTATCGGCTGGCATGCCAGAGTCTTAGTCTATCCTTAGCTTTAAAATTTAAATTTTGAGTAATTGATGGGCAATTTGCGTTCGCCACGTATAGGCTGGTCGACAGCCTGCCGTGAATGCAACTCGCTGCCTGTCTGCTCGCGTGTCTGTTATGGCTGCTTCCAAAATGAATATTCACGCGGCTTCGAAAGCACCTACCTGTGTCGTAGACAAACGAAGAGTTAAAGAAAGACCTGAAACCTTCTGTGCCCTAGACCACGTAAGAAATTCCTCCGAGGTCAAAATGCCTGACTCATTCAATGTAAAGAGGTGGTGTAGTGGTCTAACATACACTCCAGGTTGTTTATTTTGCTCATTGAATCGACTTGAGGTGCCAGGGTCTGTTTATTAGTGTAATGACCCGCGCCTGGTACTGAATTAACATGAATGTTGAACCAAAGATCCCGTAAGAGAGACAGAGAGAGGACCAATCGACCAGAGTTAGAGAGAGTTTACTGGGACAGGCAAGTAAGCGTAAGTCAATAAGTATAAACGATCAACAGATTTTACGGCAACGAACGACTGTGAGCTAGGTCCATCGAGCTCATTAGCTTTTGGCCACAGGTATGATTGGCTAGGCCTCGGCGAACGACATTCAGCTTAAATTTTGAATTATTGATTAATGTGACTGCAAGTTTTGTCTGCTGCCACTTTTGTCAGCATGGCCTACCGGATGTCTAGGTGTTGGATAATGGCTCAAAATTTACCTCAGACTGGATTAAAGGGACCATAACAGCGCATAGATGCAGCATACTGTTTGACGTCTCTGTCGGTGATGACAGCTGGGTTCGTCACCAAAATCAGATCCGACGGTGGCAGTGCAGCAATCCAACCGGACCTGAATCAGGCGTCTCACTCCCTCACTCCTGCTGGACACCTTTGCCATTCCAGCGGACCAGTTATTTCCTGAACTGACTCCTGCAGCCCCTTCGGATGTACCGCTTTCGGAACCAGTTCCTAGCCCCACACAAGTAGACCTGAAACCGCCCTACACACGCAGGTCCAAACGTGCACGTCAAAGGCTGCAGCTCATACAGGTAAATCCATGGCATAAGCAGTAATGACTGACATGAAGGGGCACTGTTGGGACGAGCCTAACAGATAGATAGCCTGCGCAAGCAGCCGCGCTCACACCAGGCTACCCATTTGCCAACAGGCAACCTACGCAACTGGCACTCAGATCAATCGATAATTCAAAATTTAAGCCGAATATCAGCCACCGAGCCCCAGCCAATCGCGCCGGTAGCCAAAAGCTGATTGGCTTAATTGATCTAGCTCCCAGTCGTTCGTTCTCTATAAATTTGTTGTACCTTTATACTTATTGACTTGCGCACACTTGCTGCAACGTGCTTGTCTGCGTGAACTCTCTCTAACTCTGGTTCATTGGTGTTCTCTCTGTCTCTCTTACGGACACTTTAGTTCCGCATTCGGATGAATTAAGTACCAGGCATGGGTCATAGTAATTAGGTAGTGTGTGGAAGGAAGATATGGGCCAACGTGAGCCAAGCCCGTTGTTTCATGAAATTCAAAGCCTATGTCTTCTTCTAACTGAGGATCGCTATTTTACTGCTGTAAGTCTCTGCGGGAGAAACCTTGGGCTGTTTTAGCCCAACAGGGTTTTTCTTGTAAAAGCCCTTTGATTTCGTGACTTATATTAACTACTTTCTAAAGAAAAATCAGGTAGAATAGCGGTAAAAAGGATCTGACCTATCAGCATTAGTGCGAACGGTCAGCGATGTCCCCTCAGTTACTTGCATCGTTTGGCTTCCTGATCCTTCTAAGAAGTAGGCATGTATCCTCGGCAGAGGCTGCGTTGCCTTTCCATCGATACAGAAGGCGTACTTGTCCTTATTGTCAGTGCAGAACGTGAGACGCGTAGGAAATAAATAAAACTGTCAGAAAATCTTTTGCCATTCAGTGAGCATTACATTCCCGTTTGTCAATAACACATAACGGCGTAAACAAAACCATCTGTTTAAATTCTGTCAGGAGGGATGTGAACAAAAATTCGTAAAATTGCTGAGAACGTGCAACTGAAGTGGATGTTATTTGGTAAGGACTTCGCTCCAAGACTTTCATGCTTGCCATTGGTGGCTTAGAGGGTACTGAAATATACATTTTTTCTAGCATTTTTTCCCCTTTCAAGAGAAGGTTGGTGAACCTGTAAATGAAAGAATAAACACATCTCTTTAAGTATGTATTTTGGCAATACTTCCGGTAGATAACTTACTTAGGTCCCACATTTTTTTTAAAAAAACATACTGTTATTGCGGCAAACGAGCGCAACATAAATTAAAATATATATAAACTTAATGGCTTATAGTACAATTTATTTATATGTTCAGCCTTAGTTTTGTTTTAAGCTTATTTTGTGGTTTATTCCTTCTATTATACTTTGCATTTCTTTTAAGTTCACACAGTTTATTTTATTGGCGATTATATTTGTTAAGTTAGGTTTAAGTATAATACTTTAATTACTTTTAGATTTGTTAACAATATGTCGTTGATTTTTGAGATAAAATCGTACCTACCACTTTTACCTTAATTCAGTTAATTTTGTTTACTTAACATATTTATATTATACTTCTGATCCGTGTATATTTTGCAGTACATCATTTTGTTTTATCATTCATATTTGAACGTTATATTACCCTATCACTCGCAGAAAACTTACGAACAGGCCTCGCTGGTTGACATTGTCCTTAAAAACCGAAGTTAACAAGAAGAGAAAACTGTGAAAAAGTCCCAAATTGCTACGTCAGCTGAATCTCTAAATAGGAACAAAATTCAGAGGAACCGGGTCAAACGTTTCATTGTCAGAGATCGACAAAGTTCAAAGAGGATCTGTTAAACGGATTCATGGTTAATCCCAAGGTCTTGTACAGTTATAAAAGACAGAGCACGCGGAACAAGGATCCTATCCCCCTACTGCAAACTGCCGCAGGTGCCGAAATCTTAGAGGACAAAGACAAAGCTGACCATCTCTCTCAATTCTTCCGGTCCGTCGAGACGAGTGAACCCGGTTTTTTATCTCACATTTATGAAGACGATTCGATTTCATTTCTTGATACAGTCCTCTTCACCGAAGATAAAATTAGAAATGAGCTTCTTAATTTGAAATAATCGACCTCTTCAGGCCCCGATGCAATCCCAGCCAAGCTGTTGAAGAATCTAGTTTCTGAAATGGCCAAGCCGCTAGCCTTACTCTTCCAGGCGTCATTTGTTACTGGCTGCCTACCCTCTGATTGGAAGACAGCGACTATCACCACCCTTTTCAAGAGAGAAAGCCGAGCATCCGCAAATAATTACAGGCTGGTGAGACTTACTATCTTTGTTGCAAAACCATATATAATATCATTGCGCAGGCGTTGATGCAGTTCCTCGAGCAGAATCACCTCTTTTCCGATGCTAAACGCGGTTTTGGCAGCGGTAGGTCCTGTCTTACGAATCTGCTATTCACACTTGATCGTTGGACCAGAGCACTTGACGAGGCCAAAATGGTGCATGCGATCTTCATTGACTTCAAAAAGGCGTTCGAAACCGTCCCTCATCAACGCCTGCTGCATAAGCTGCGCAGCGCAGGCGTTCGCGGGACCCTCTTCCTATGGATCCAAAAAAATTTGACAGGATGGTCACAAAGAGTCCAAGTCGGTCGCCAGCAGTCCTCGGGTTTAACTGTGGTGAGTGGCTTCACACAGGGCTCAGTTTTAGGTCCCGTATTATTCCTCGTTTTCATCAACGACTGTGTCGGAGATCTAGACTGAAGCGGATTGGTCGACCGTCTCGTGTTTGGCACACGTAGACGTGTCACTTTTAACTGTTGAGGCTGTCCATTGTCTGTGAGGCAGTGACATACCTTGTGACGAGCTATAATCTCCTTCTATCAACCTGCCGATTCACTGGCATATATTGTCGACATTACATGGTCGATGAACATCCTTTCATTATGTGGTAAATCCTTCTTATTCACTTATATATCCACAACTTACCTATATTACTATCTATACTCAATTTTTCTACACTGATCCTATTTGGTACGAATTTTTGAAACCGTTACCAATTTGTACTCTACCCTTATCATACCCACATTTTCCTCCCATTAACATTTTTGAACTCCGTTCTCCTAGGAGGGGGAGTATTGTAGCGATCCCCTTTCTTAGTCATGCTTTCCTCGGACGCCGCGCGGACTAGGTCATGTCTGGCGAGGCCACCACGCGTCCGCAAGACACCATAGTCAAGGCCTCCTGTCAAGGTCACTCCTGTCTGGCTTTCTTAAGGCGGTCTAGTCTCACTAGCCAACCACTTTTCAAGGTTAGACCAGTACCCGAGATGCGGACGATTTGTTTACGCTCATTCACTTCCAGAGCCGACGACTCACTGTTCGGTTGCAGACCTCCAGACCCGGTGATCGACTTGTCGGAATACGATTCTGGACTGCACTCGTCTGGAATTCACTCCTTCTATTGCTTACATACTACGCTTGTTCCTACCTTAGTAAATTCTCCCTGACACTGGGGTCTTCCACACCTTATTCAATTCAACTAGTTTATGCATGATGGGATAAGTTCTTTCGCCTGTTATGTGAATGGACCACATCGTATCCCACAAAGGAGACGTATGGTCGAACACTGGAACAAAATTTATTTTTTCCTGAGCTTTCGAGCTCTTACAAGAGCCCAGCGTCAGAGGTGGAGAAACAGCAACAAATGTGGAAGCTCCTTGGGGCGTGTGTACAATAACTAAAATTTTGAACGTGCAGAAAATCAATAATTGTGTGTGCTGCCGACTTGCCACTGAGGGCTGTGCTAGCCAGTGCCAGTAGGCAAGATCGACAAGTTGTGTGGAAATATTTACAGCAATAAAATCTTCAACAAAACAAGTAAAAATTATGGTGGAGGGGATGAGCTGTCATTGAAACTGGTGTTGGACCACGCCCTCCCTATGTAACTGATCCCTCTGCTCAGGCCAAGCCTTACTTTTCCTACCATTGCGGACGTCTGGGTTTTAAATACTATAGTTACCGTGATGTGTTTGCAAACCACGCATATTACTGAACACATTATAATCACAAGTTTATTTTTTATTTGCTTTTCCTGTGCGTACACACCAACGCTCAAACTTTGATCTCGCAGGACTGGGCGCACGTGCGCACATCTAGACCTATCCCATTCCAGTCTGGTCTGACCAATCATTTCCCTGAGGTTGACTCACACAAAGATTGCTTTGTGGATGCTTGCGGCGATTTCACGCTTTCAACACTCCCGATGCCACACCACTAGAGAATGGATTGCCCTCCTGCGAGCGTCAATTACCTCCCATCCATTCTCAACCTCTCTCGGTACAGAATAAACAATTTCTACCGCTGTGGCCTCAACCACCTTCTCCTTTTTCCCCTTAGGAACCGCGCCTGTACATCGTACTGGGTGGGGTTCTATCTTATTAATCTTAGCACATTGCGATAAGTATACTGCAAAGGGGATGAGAACGCTACACCTGTGAGAGCATTTTTCTGTCCAAGCTCTCGGCTTGTTACCAGAGACAATCTTCGAAGACGCTGACTGCGTAGCGAGAATTGATATGTTTAGTAGTTGAGCTACAAGGGAGGGGCTCGCACGCTTAGGTAGGTTGAGTCCACACCACGCCGTCTCACCTCGCCGTCATGACGTGCGTCCTTGGACAGGATGGGGCCGTGCCCCATGTTCACGTGAAGGAAGGTTGTGAGCGCCGGGATGTATATCAACATGTCTGTTGATGCAGGTAGTGGTGGTGGTGGTGGTGGAGGTGGTGGTGGTGGTGGTGGAGGTGGTGGTGGTGGTGGTGTTGGTGGTGGTGGTGGTGGTGTTGGTGGTGGTGGTGGTAGTGGTGGTGGTGGCGGTGGTGGTGGCGGTGGTGGTGGTGGTGCTGGTGGTGGTGGTGGTGATGGTGTTGGTGGTGGTGTTGGTGGTGGTGGTGTTGGTGGTGGTGGTGGTGGTGGTGGTAGTGGTGGTGGTGGTGGTGGTTGTGGTGGTGGTGGTGGTGAAGTCGGACATTCAGGCCTCCAGTAATTCTCGTCCGTCTTATAATGGGTTCGCGCCATCATCTACCCACCTCCTGTCCAAGGACACACGCCATGACGGCGATGCAGGTGTGCACTCAAGCTGCCCCGAAAGCAACCCATCTCCCCCATATTGTCTTGACTGCTGTACTACGAAACATGTCGAGTCTCACTCATTGTCCCTAAAGATGTCCCCTTTTACTAAGGCGACAGCTTAGACAAATACAAATGCTCTCAGAGCGGTCGCGTCCTCATCATATTTATTACGAGATCCTGGGACACGAACATGTGCTTCTATATGTTCGTCCAATCTCTTGTGCTTTTGTAATGGGATAATAGGGACAAACAAACCACACAAGAAAATAAACGTGCATTTTCCATAGCAGTTGGAGCAAAAATTGCTCATGTATTTTTTAAAAAAATAAATTACATTTAGTAGATATGCATTTTCTGCGAACATTTCGACTGTACGATATACACAGAAGTTGCCTCCCGTTCCAGGAAAGTCACACGAAATTGATATTAATGGAAATGTGCCATCCCTATCCTACGAGCACTCCGATATGCATTTGACAAATTTCCCCATTGGGATGTGCTCAGCTGTGAATAATAAAGTCTGTGGACGATCAATGGCACCCCCTTCCCTTCCCCTATAGGTTGTAAAAACTTAGCAGCAAATTGGTGCCTCAGGTTGAGATAATTAGGCGCTTTAATGCATGATCTGTCTGCTTTTGCATAAGTGGAACTCACCGCATGAGCTTTCATGTACACGCGCACATAGTAGATTATCTGATTCCTGCAATGTAGGATCAAAATATGAAGGAGTGGCGCAGTATACAGTTATTCGTGTCATTTCGAGCTTTTGACTGGAGTTGAGGTTTCCGGATACCCCAAATAATGGCCAAAACTATCTACTATCATGGATTAAACTGGATTATTTTCCTGCTTTGTGTTGTATAAGGACATTACTTTAAGCTATAAAATGTTCAAGTCAGTTTCTTCTGTAACTAGAAAAGGGATCTTAAGTCAATGGCTAAGAAATCCTATTTTCTGTAAGCAAGGAGAGAATTCGGTTTTCAAAGTATTATTTGCCAACTTCTGAAGTGTTTTCGCCCTAGAATGCAAATACAAATTGCCTTGATCGTACTTTGTTTTACCACGATGAAATTTGGGGCGGCAAACAAAACATGATATTTTACCAGGAGATGAAGGTCGACAAATTTCATAGTAATACTGAAACATCCATAAAGCGCTCTCCATATCTTTTAGTTTACGGTTCTTTCTAATAAATTAACGGAGCGGGCAAAATCGATACAGTTCTTTTTTATTTGTATAGGCATGGTATACGTATGGAATGATATAAAATATTTTTATAATATACTTCTTATATGGTCAGCCACTCTGTTGTTTGTTTGCAGTATTAGAACAGGGAGTAAATCGAATAGAGATAAGGAGGAATGCTCTTATGCATTGAGAAAAGTACTTTTTATTTTCAGCAGAACTCTTTTTATTTATTTTAAGGGAAGCCAAAAACGGCCCAAAGTTCTCATTTTCTCTTGACTTAACCTATAAAAAGGTAAATTATCCAGGTATTGGTCAGCTTTACTTCTTATTTAAGGCCAGATCATTTAAAAGAAGTTTTTATTTGATCGTAGGCATATGCTTTGTGAATATTTGCCATGGTCTTCGTTGTTCTTGGCAGTTCACTGACATCGTTGCATAAGATTTTGAATTTATTTCCAACGACCACTTACACCTGAAAGAATTTCCACAAACCCACTCCTTAAGCGGTTAAGGAATTTATGTTTAATGATTTGATAAGAACAACGAACAGAATCTACATTTATTACCAATACATTGCAAATAGTGAAAATCGTAAAACACTTGCTGGAATTTTAAGAGTTAGCTGAAGCATATGGCAATCCAATACCAGAAATAAATACAAAAGGAAGCCCTTTTAATATACGCCAAGTTGTGTGTTTCCGACTTCACCTGTTAATTATATTATCATTTGTTAGTCAGTTAGAATTATTTAGTACGCTACGGACACAAGCGATCATAGGGCTATTTACACTACGTTCCGCCTAATAGTGATGTCCTTAGTACCTATAACCAGACACTGTATTTGATTTGAAATTTCTAAGCATTTACTACCATTTTACTCATTTTGGTCATAAAAGGAATTTTGAAGTTTTCCTGAATACTCCGGGCAAAAATTATATCTCACCTTATTACTCGATTTCTCTTATTTGTTGGGATATTAGATATTTGCTCCACTAGCCTACCTTTACATTCAAACAGAATAGTTTTCTTTATTTACTGCAGGGTTTTATATGAAAGTAGATTTTATATCTCCCTCAGAGGCCTAGAGGCATGATATCGTACGGGATTCCCGAAGGCACGATTGATTTGGAAAACAACATAGGTGCAGTATGAACTGCAGCAATCAAATGTAGGCAGACGGTTTTGGTTAATTTTTGATAAGTCTTTTCTCAATCGCTTAGCCCCTAAATGTTCCCATCTCTGTTATTTGAATGAAGACATGTAAAATCAATCGAAATAAAATTCATCGAAAGTAACTACTGAGTAAGCAACAGTAGAAACAATAAGAAAATAAATTGTCTGCAGGGTTGATGGGGTGATTTTGGCAAAGAAATTGAGGATGTTCGAAGAAACATTCGGACTGCAGGGTCCTGAGCACTGTTAAATGAATGCGTTGTTGGCTCCAGGCTGTCAGCGATGCAGTTTATAGGCATTCGACCAAATATCCGCCAAACAAACAGTGGAGTGAAATCGAAAAAAGATGAGCAGTGGGAGAGAAACGTGAGTTATTATCTTCCATGCTATGCCTGAGTAATACATTTTGTGAATTTGGTGATTCTCAGCGTGCTTCAACTCAAATGTGTTCACCACCCACATCGCCAAGTTGAGAACCAGGAGGAAGGTGAGGAGGGTACGACCGGGTTTGTTGAGCGCATGAGCTTGACTTTTGGCACACCTTCGGGAAGCCTCCAGAATTAGGAAAACCTATGGATTTAAAAAAGCACACATGACCCATCCATCGAACATTTGGTATAAAAGGTCGGAAAACGTGTTCTATTTTTGAAACTCATTTACGATTTGCAGTAGGTGTGTGTGTGTGTTATTTCTTTAGGCCTTCGTGAGTCCTCTCAAACTTTAGGGCATTTTGACCCTTGCTTTCAAGCGCCAACACCTCTCGTTGATTAACATTTAGCAACAGCTAACGGAACTCACTGGTCCTACTCTGCCGTGGGTCGCATTTCTCGGGCCCTGACGGCAGACGGCAGCGATTTTTGCCGGCGGACACAAGGGAGACTGGAATGTTTCTTTCTGGCAGCGAATTATACCCAAATCCAAATGGCGCTGCGGTTGCTGTCAGAGCCCGAAAAGAGAGACACAAGGCAGAGCGGCAAAAGGGAATTTCGGTATTGGTCGTTAAATATTCATCAACGACTGTCAATATTCCCCGACCTCAACCGGCAAGGTCGTAAGCTCGTAGCTCAATGGTTAGAGCAGTAGATCCTGATAGAAAAGGTCGCGAGTTCGAGATTCGGATGCTTGGGGTTTAATAGGGCTGCCTGACGGCCGCTAATACAGTAGATTTCCTATCTCATCAAACGTCATCCGAAATTCGGAAATGCGTTTTCGATTCAAACGTATTAATTACGTATGGTTTTGAAAAAGGACGATCATACAGCCTGATCTCAATGCATTTTGCTCACATCTGGATGCTGGCTTTTTAACGAGCTTCTTTCTGACGGCTAAGTAAAGGCATGTACTATAAAAAGTAGCTACTTATGTAGTATGCCTTTTTTAAATTTATTTTGACTGCCTTTATAGTTTAAAATATATTTTTTGGAATAGATGCAGGAAAAAATTATTTCGTGCTCTCATTTGGTAGAAAATTACGCCTTCGCTAAATTTTATATTCAAAGGAAGGTTTTAAAAAGTTTCTAAATTGTCGAATAGTTTTGAAACCTACTGACTGCTACATTGGAATTAAAGGTTTAAAAACTGTGCACGGTGTACATACTGTTTAGGAAAAAGTATGTTTTTTGCCAACAGTTTGAGAAAGATGTCACATAGTTCTCATTAAACGTTGCAATAGATATAGAGTATGTTTTAGAAAGTAAAGGCAACATTAACAAATTGACGGATACGGTGTTCTATGAATGAAAACCTGAAAATTGTAAAAAGCTCATAGCGAAAATCATCTTTAAAACCGAAAGCATAAAATTTGAAGAAGGCGTAATTTGCTACCACACAAGTACAAGAAATAATTTTTTCCTGGATGTTTTCCAAAAGAAAGACGTGAATCTATAAAGGCAGTCAAGATCAATGACAAAAAGGCATACTTCTAAAGCAGTCACTTTTTACAGTGCACACTTCTACTTAGCGGTCAGAAAGAAGCTCGTTTACAAGCCCGCATCCATATGGGACCAAAACGTATTGAAATCCTTATTTTTAAAACCATAGGTAAATAATACGTTTGAATCGGAAACGTATTTCAGAATTCCGGGTGGCGTTTCATGACTTTGCCCGCAACACTGCTTACCAAGGGCCAGGTAAATAAGCACACACAGTACCTTGATGATGCCCAGTTTACCAACTGTTCTGCATTTATTCTTCTAGTAGAAGTAGTATCACGTGCAGTACATAACTATGAAAAACTAAGGTAAGGTTTCCTCACCTGCATCAGCGACTGAACAATTTCCAGAGCCGCTTTTGCAACAAACAGATATGCCGTGGTGCCTATTTTACTTCTAGTCTCAACAGCCGGTACTAGGAGGAACATGTCGTATAAGAGCATGCCCAGGAGACCAATCAGAAGGAGGTTGTCGTCAAAGGCATTCGTTTCCGAGAGTTTTCGAAGCGTCAACAGACGGAACCGTAGCAGCGCTAGGAAGACTGTTATCACACCAATCGCTAGCAGAATGATGTTTGAGGCCTGGTACAGCGTCACAGCCGACTGCACCTTGTGGTCATTGTAGAGGATGTAGAAGACGGCCAGGGCAACCAGAGTGGCCATGAAGATCAGGAGACCCACAAAGAGGCCTTTGTGGGCCCTGTGGCATTCATTGTAGACACGGCCGTCAGGGGCACAACGATCCGGCCTCTGCTCGGACACCTCATTCACCTCACCTTGTTCGTTATGGCCAATGCGTTGAAAAAACTTGTAGAAGATGGCACAAGCAATCAGGCTGTACTCTACGCCACAGGGTATGAGGTAGTGTGCGAGGACGCTGGCTTGGGAATGACATTTTACTAGAAGATAGGAAAAAGAGACTAAATTACTTCTTGCAGCTTGTTAAATTCCTCGAAAATTGATTTCAAAATTCATTATATTCACGGGTCTACCGTTTTTGTTTTCTGGACGCAGTCCAAAATGCGATAGTAACACTTGAGCCGACTTGCATGTTATATTCACCAGCTGTCAACAGGAGTCAATTGATTTATTGAGGGTAATAGGCAATGCCTTTGAAAATTTGAATGATTCATGAGACAGGCGTAAAATTGTCAATAATGTTAAATCATTATTGACAAACAGTAAGTAGCATTAATTTTATAAATAAGTCTTGGTTGGAGTTTTGTGGTATTAGGTCGGGTCCGTACTGTCGAAAGACAGCAAGGGACACATGTGCTTATTTTAGCGTTGTTCGAGCAGCTGTATGGTCTTGGCCTCCACGACTGACTGCAGGAGATTATTCCACTAGTGTACTGCGTGAAGAATTCAGAGCGGAGATTAAGTTAAGACACCTTTGTGCGCAGCTTCATTGTGTGCCCAGTGAAACATGTCGTCAAAGCGTAATCCTTTCTCAAGGTCGTTTATTAGCTTGTAAACTAGGATAAAATCCCCCTTTGCTGCCTCAAATACAGAGGGAATACATGTAGCATTCCAGTCCTTCTATGTAAGAGGGTTTTTAGACCTCTTATTAGCTCTGTTGCCCGACGCCACACTGTCTTGAGGTAGATTGTGTATTTTGCAAGCCATGGTCGCCAGGCCTGTATGCCATATTCTAGATGTGGTCGAAAGAAGGTCTTATAACCTTTGGTCTGCAGTGGTCACCTGCGTCGCCAATTGCTAAAACCTTGTATGCTCCTGTGTCAACATAGGGTATATGCCCCAGATGCGTATTAGGAAAAGAATACAGAACAGGTTAGCAGATTGCACTTTAATGTCACAGTTCCTGCTGGTACATCAGTTCTCTCTTTTGTGTTGACGTCAGTGGCATGTTCTCTGTTATCAGCAGCGTGTCTTCTGTCGTCGGTAGCGCGCTTTCGTATGGACCAACAGATCTTTTGTCCCCGCAGCAGTAATCTCGGGTCGTCGGTAGCGCTTCTCGGCAGTATGGGGTTATGTCCCCGCAGCAGAGTGTCGTTCTACTCGAAGCCTCGCTATTTAAGGGCCAGCCGTCTTTGTTCCCTGTTTGCCCCCCTGCTAGTGGCCATCGTGCGGCGACGTCAGTGTGACACTTGGCGCGCGCGTGCGCACTTTGCCCCTGGCCAGGCGTGACCTCAGCGTGACAGAAACCCGGCCGGCGGCGGTCTCGCGTGCGCGTAACTCCTTTGCATCCTCGCGGGATGTCCGCCCTTGATGGTCGCTCTCTTTGCCCGTTCTACATGGACCGGATTAGACTGTCGCTGCTTTTATTTCTCGTACCCTCAGTACGGCCCGAGTGATAACTCGCGTGCTGGGCCGTCCTAACAGAAGGTCCCTCTGTTAGAACTATAGCTTGTGTAATTATTTGCTATAAAGGCAGCATATGTAATGGCGAAAAATCGAGACAGGCGTGTGTTTCGGCGATATTCTGCTGCTGTATGGCACAGCTGATCGGACTTTAGCTCACCGAAAACCGAAAAAAAACGTAGAAATATATAATTTCTTGAGCTGTTGATGGTGCTTAAAACAACCATATACAGCAGATCACCCGATACCGTCTCCGGTCATGTTGACTCCGTCTTCACACCGGGCACATGTAACGCGCATGTCACTGCAACTGCATCACCCTGCTGATGAGCACACGGTGGAAAGCGTCGAAAGCAACACCCTAGCTATCGTGCGTTTGTGTGTCCGAGTAGCTAGGCGGTCCCTTAACGATGGGGGGAGCGTGAGTTCGACCCTCGGCGCGTTTCTGTCCTCACTATAATAAAGCTGAATGCGCTTGAATCTATCAAGGTGCGCTAAAAACCGTGGCTTCGAGGGTTTCCCAACTGACGGGAAAACTTGAGCCCCCTACGTTGCTGCTCCTTTTGTACGCGTGTGTTTGTGTGTGCGTATGGGAAGAGAAGGAGGACTGAGTGTCAGGCTGCAATGGCTCCCTCTTAATGTGGCCTTTATGGCGCTTCCGCGCACGCGGGAGCATACCTAGCGAGTTGAGTGATTACCGCGCCAGCCACCTACACCCTCCCTCATCCCCGGTCGTATTGACTTTGACTTTACACCAGAAAAGGTGAGAGTGGCGAGCGAGTGGGCAGATTCTCCGCAAGTCTGATTTAACTCCTGTTTTCTTTCATGGTAGTTCGCTGGGTTGCTTCTGCTTGCTGTAGCTTCCATGTTGCTGGCCCAGTTTGCCTTAGTGTCTGTTGTGGCCTGCTTCAGCGTTTGCTGCGGCCTGTTTGAGCGCGTGGTGCCCAGCTTCAAAATCGACGGGGAAAATGTCGTGTGTGCGTGTGTCTGTAACTGAAGCTATGAGCATAAATCGCAGTCATAATGACCTTAAAAATAACAACAACGTCTAAGGCGGCCATTTGACCTCTTCCCTATTCAGCGAAATGCGGACGGCTGTCAGGGGAGCGGGCAGGCAGGCAGGGTTATCAACTAACTCACCATCATTTTCCGCCAGGACAATGCCACTCGTGTTTCCACTGTGTACATCCAACTGCAGCTGACTGATATTTTCTGCATGTTGATACTTGACGACATCGCGATATGGCGCAAGCGCTGTTAGCGGTACGCGCTGGCTTTCCGTGGTAGGTTTCGATGACGTCATCACCTCCTGCACAACTGTGTTCAGCCACTGGCCCAGATTGACCACTGCCATATGACAGAGTATGAACCGTAGGAAGAACTTCTGTACATTAAAGACCACCTGACCAGGGAGAGGGAGAGAAGCCACTGAATGGAGTGTAGTAGTGAAAAAAAAAGATAAAACTGTCTTTTGGGTTGATTTCAGTAGAGTAATAGACATTGCCATTGAAAATCCTTTTAAAAATGTACATAAACATATTCAACTTGATATACATACATACATACATGCCGAGCAACTACAATTCTCTGACGAAGGAAGCAAAAAGGTTTCCAAAACGTCGGTTAAAATATGATTCGGTCAACGAACGCGCCCTCTCTTCTTCTTCTGCTTGAGGAGATCGTCGGTGTTGCGATAGCTATAAGCCCGATGGAATAGAGTTTGAAGGCAGCTTCTATTGTGAGCAGCGGGGTAGTTGCTTCTATAACTAAGGATAATTTCCGCATTGGACCCTTTCCTGTAGACGCTTGTGGATAGATTGTCATCGCTCACTGGAACAAGGACTTTATCTTCCTGACGTTTCGGATTCCGTCAAACGGGTCCTCACGAGGATGCACCAGCATGACCTCGCCGTGCAACGGAACGACAAAAATTCCCTGGTAGCCGCCCACGCATCCAAGCCAGGGCACAGCTTCGACTTCGAAAACGTGCGAATACTGGGTCGGTCAGACGACCGAACTTCACGCCTGCTGCATGAAGCCTGGCATTCACGCGCGGGCTCAATTAACAGGCATGTCGAGCTTCCTGAGGCCTACCTCGCGTTGCGCGAGCAGATAGAGGGCAGAGGTCAAGAGCAGAGGTCAATCTCAGCGGAACTGACTTAATTACACTGTGAGCTGTACGTTTTTTCATTCCTTGACAATGAGCTCGCGGGAGAGTTCGAAACGTCGGACAAATACACTCCTGGTCCCAGAGAACGACTTAACTTCTTCTATCCTTAGTCATAGGTAATCGTAAACAGGTCTGAGACATGCGCAGACTAAGGATTCCCGACGGAATCCGAAACGTTAGGAAAATAAATTCCTTGTTCCATTGATCGCATCTTCTTCGTCGGAACTGCTGCCTGGAACTTGTATATTCTCCTCTATTGTCATCGCTCAGTTTTTTTGTATTTTAACATCAAAGAAAGGCAGCTGGTCTCCTACTGCGCCTTCTCGATTAAACTTTATGACTGGGAAGACCTCATTTAGTCTCGGATGTAGCACTTCGGAATCTTTTTTTTTCTTGTGGTAGAAGTGTCACCTTCGAAACGGAGCCACAATGTAGGCTTAAGGGTTAGAGAAACCTCTTCCTCCAATCACTGTAATGCTAGTTCTGCCAGTTTTTTGAGATCGGTGAGCCCATTGGGCTCCTCTACCTGTCTGTAATACGTTTAATCGAATTGACAGAAGTTCCTTAAGCAGAAATTGAGCAGGTTTATAATGTACTGTTTTGGGATTTCGACAGGGTTGTCCTGTAAACTTTGGACTACGCAATCAATTACCAAATCATGTGGTATGGATGAATACAAGGCAACTGCATCAAAAGATAAGAGACATTCATCGCTACTTACTCTGTGGTCTTGGATCCTACGAATGAATGCCTGCGAGTTGTTGGTGCTCTACTCCGATTCATAAGCTAGATGTTTCAACTTCTGTATAAACACTCAGCAATATTGTAAAAAAATCTGCGTCCACACTCCATTTAATGAGGCGTATTGCTATTGCAATAGCGACGATGATCTCAAGAAACGAATTACTTACCTGTTTCGGTTGTTTTAATTTAACGGATATTCTAGAAGCTTCGTAAAGAACTGCCTCAGGCGTCAAGCATAACCACAAGCTCCCAAACCCAACGGAGAAATGACCCCGCGAAGATTCTACTCCCTTCCTTTTATGCAGGGAACTTCCAAAGTAATCGTCAGACAGTTGCGTCCCTTCGATATCCACATCGGGCGCAAACTAGCATCGTCATTACGGGCAGCGCTATCACGTATAAAGTATTTTATAGCCAATGAACAACAATCCAAGTTGATTTATCGCATACCGTGCGCAGATAGCTCTTGCGCGTATGTTGCTCACACAGGTCGACTCCTAGGTACCCGTATCAAGGAACATACTTAAGCTGTCCGTCACAAGGACCCCTATCCCTCACCTTTGCACACGCAGTCGACCACGATCATCGATTTAATTGGAATGACACGGAAATCGTCGCCACGGTCTACACAAAAACAGTGCGCGAATTTATCGAGGCGTGGTACACTACGGCGGGAAGTATCAACCGGCACGTCGATGTGAACGACCAATACGTTGGCTTAAGATCAAGACTTACCGTCTCCCGCACGAATCACACATCGATGACCGCTAACCTAGTCAGCTGAACATCGACCGACCCACCATCTGCCCTCCCCTTCCAACCGCACGCCGCCCACAAACACGCGGGCTCACAAACCATGACTCACCTCACACGCCACTTGGCTAGCTGTTCTGTATGCTTAAGCTGTCCATTTTAACCTTGTCCTCCCACCTTTTTTATTTCGTTTGACTAGAAGCTAGTGTCATGAGCTCGAAAATTCACAAGTAAATCTTCATTTTTCCGAAGAACCTCTTCTTTTCTTCATTATATCGCCCGGAATGCATACATTTATTGATATATTGTTTAGTTCGGAAGCCTATTCGATCGGTGTTCGCACATTCCTGAGTGAATATA
>JAYGXS010000008.1:26629051-26650098 GCA_036362985.1 Ligula intestinalis
GGCATATACTTGTCCCGAAAGTGCCTTGAGGCTCGTACTTGAGCGATAACAGGCTTGTCGCTTAGCGACCTCAGAATATGTTGGAGTGGATCCAACAAAGACAAGGGAGACCGGTATGGCCATTACTGGCTTGTAAGCCGTCATCAGCCAGTCATACCCAATCTCAGGGGTCGGAACCGCCGAGATTCGAACCCGGGACCTTTGGTCATTGGGTTTACCACCCTACCTCGGCACCACGGGCTCGTTGCTTTGTCGGTTGTGATCGGGGATATGATGGAACAAAGGTGCTCATCCGATCTATCTGGTAAGGGCACATACTTCTCCCGGAAGTGCCTTGAGGCTCGTACTTGAGCGATATCAGGCTTGTCGCTTAGCGACTTCAGAATATGATGGAGTGGATCCGACAAAGACAAGAGAGACTGAAATAATCATCTCTGGCTTCCTAGCCATCGTCAGCAGGTCAAACCCAGACCAAAATGGCATCCCACCCGAGCCTCGACTTCTCTGGTCAGAGTTAAACGCCCTAACCATTAAGCAACGAGCTCGCTGTCCTGCCGGTATTTGATCGGGGGCATACCCTGGCAGCTACGCGTGCACCGATCTCGTAAGGGAACGATAAAGTTCCGCTTCGCTTAGGAGCTCACAATTAAAACCCACGTAGGCAGCCCCATAGCATCTATTAGGGTAAGATGCAACAAAGCAAAGGGAGACCGGAATGGCCATTTCTGGCTTGTTAGCCGTCATCAGCCAGTCATACACAATCTCAAGTGTTGGAACCCCGAGATTTGAGCCCGGGACTTTGATAATTGAGTTTATCACTCCAGCATTTCACAACGAGGTCGTTGCTTTGTCAGCTGCGATCGCGAATATGGTGGAACTGGGGTGCTCATCTGATCTATATGAATATGGAATATATTTGTTCCATTGTGTGTGTGGCAGCTCGTTCTCCAGCAATCGCAAGCAGTCGCATAGCGACTTCTAACGTATAATGGAGTGGACACCAAAAAGATAAGGGAGATTGGAATTGCCATTTCTGGCTTATTAGCCATCATCAGACAGTCGTACCCACCCCCAAGTTTTGTCCCATCCGAGGCTTGAACTCGCGACCTTTTTTATCTGGGCCCCAGAATGAGAGCCAAGACAAAGTGAGACGAATGAGTTCTATTAGAGATCGGTGATCGTTCATCAACCCATGCATGTATCTATAAAGTAGACAGTAACATATACGCATGGACAGATTATTTTTGTAACTGAAATGTAAACACAGATCCGAGATTACGCACGCCGAGTAAAAGAGCAAGACGCTGGTATGTTATAACAGAGCTTTCCTGACTGGCTAAGGCGTGAGTTCAAAATACCATGAAGGTGGCTGTGGCGTTATTCTAGGCGAAATCAATTGTAACAATGTGTTCTGAACAAACAGTAATATCCTCACTTACCCGATGGTACTTAAAGAGGAAGTACGTCTGCCAAAAGATGTATATGGAGTGTATAATATTTTTGGGGATCCAGAGTACACTATGACAGGAATTTATGTAATTCTCCTCCTGAAATTGGTCCGACACGCTGAAACCATCCAGAATCATCACTCCGAAGCCGAACACTACGAGAAAGCAAAAAGGGGTGTATGTGAGAGAAAGACGCTTTTAGTAAGACCTCTCAAGAAGTCTCGTGGTAGAATGAGAGACTTTTGTGCATGCAATACGGTCCCTTTTTTTGATCGGATTACTTTGCAACGCAGACGAAATTTCGCTGGAAACAAAATCATTATAAAAGTAGTAAAGAAAACCTGGAGAATTTTAGACACAAAATGAGCCTTCCTTACTATCCCTCTGCTGGTGATTAGCAATGCACCTTGCTCAAACGCGTTAAAATACATTGAGGAAAGCAAAGACATCGTCCACTGGATCTGATTTTAGAACGCGAAAATCGGATGGAGTTGAGTGTGGTCAGGACTGCGAAGATGAACTGATTTCAGGGAAGAAAATTCGAAGGTAGCTTTAAGAATTTCAATCTGCGTATTGGCGGTGTATTTCGCTTCAGACGCCAGTAATATTCTGGTCTAACAGTAGGCCATTTCACTGCGCTGTGACTTAACTATCCGCAACATGACGTCACGCCGTTACTGTGCCCTGTTAAATACGAACCTACAGGACTGTAGAAAATGGCTTTTTAAGTAATATGCGTTTTTCTCATTGATTTTCCATGTCCTTATTGATTTAAACATCTTTTATGGGAAACATGCCGATTGATATTCTTTCCTGTACGCGCTTGATGGCTAATCTTGGCTTCTTCAATTGCTATACCTCAAGAAATTGCATCTTTCGGGTCAAAATGTTTCCAATTATGAGACATTTACCATCGCGAAATGTTCGTGCATGATACATCTTATCCGTCAATGTATAATTGTCGCTTATAAAGTATAAAACACGATCAAAATTAATTTTGTGAGACCTGTGTGAACTCATAACCCTACAGCAGCGAAATACGTACGTTTTTCGTGATATAATGCATGCAACATGCAGTCTGAAAACCTTCATTTTAAGTGAAACGGCTAGAAGGGTTAAAAATCACTCGGACACTGAGAACCCATTTTTTATAACCGAAAAGTTTGCTACCAAGCGAGTCATCGGGTAAGTTGTGCGACAACAATCTCAGATAATTCTATTCCTTAATCGTTTCGTTACTTTTAGATTGATTAGTTTTAGTTTGGTTTTATTTTTAGTTAAACATTTAATTTATAAGTTTAATTTAAGGTTTACTTTAGATAAGTTTTCAGTTGATTTAGATGCCGCCAACGTTAGATAAATATACTTCAATAACTACTATATACTAAACTAAGCCAAATAAGCTAAGAAAACTAAAAGAAAACGAACTAAAAAACTAAAAAAGTAAGACGTATACCTGACTTGTACCGCGGGTCCCGTAATACGGAAGTCTGCGGCTATGGATATGTAGGGAGGGCGGCCACTTCAAACGCTACCACTTGTTCGAACCGAAAGCTCATGTTACGTTAGGTTTCGTTATTCGGGTCAGATGGTGGAATCTCCCCATCACCAACTAATATTTGTGTATTTACAGTGTAAATTTGCATGGTCTACCGTGCACTTTCCGCAAGTGATGACACGCGGAGGTTTTCGCGCTATTTTATTTCATGTGTTGAAGGTGATAGGCACTGCCTTTGAAAATCCTATTCAGTCTTCTGCGCACTAGTGAACGCAAGAAAATAGAATCGGTGCAGCACTTCTCCACTAGAAGAGTTTTCACTACAGAACACCGTAACTTAGCCTACCAACAAAGGTGCAAACTTATAAAGCTGGATCCTCTGTGGCTTCGTAGATTGCAGAAGGGTCTATTTTTACTGTTTAAACTTTTGAATTGTCACACCTTTAATCCTCTCAGTACAATAAGGCAGCTTGAGCACTCTCGACGTGCCAGTCATCGAGACGTATTTTTATTTCTTCCTATGGCACGTACAGTTAAGTACCGGCAATTCTTTTCAGTAAACGCCATATCAATCTGGAATAAGCTGCCCAGAAGTATTAAAACCCAGCAAAGCTCCCCTATGTTTAAGAGAGCTATAACTAGTTTTCTACATTCAGGACAACTTTCACGAATTTTGGGTGCTGACTCGGTGGAATCTCTCTTTCACTCTGATGGCGTTCGTGGACTTTGAACCCCGCCAGGCTTCATGCTGAAGATGATGCTGCTGAAGCAGCAGCCCGCAGTCTGCTAACCCTTCAGCTGATAGCGCGCAACTTTTGCCGATAACCATTGAAGGAAGAATGAGAACACTGTGTTCTTGTACCAAACCTCCCCGTCCCGAACTAATGTCCCTAAACGATCTGCAACATTTATCCTGCTGATGAGTCAACTCAGCTTACAACTGTACATTTATTCCGTTTGTATCATACCGTTGAAGGCAGGTTTTTTTCACTTGAAACAAACTGCCTATCTCGCCCAGCATTGACAAAACACAAAACGTGAAACAAAACCAATACTGGCTGCAACATAGGGAATTTGTTTTAGGTTTTTTCTGGTCTTCGAGGTTTTGGAAGGCGCCCAAGAGGTGCATTACCAACTCTTGACAATTGCCTGTAAACTGGCATAATAAACATATGATTAGTATTACATGTCGGTGCGTCATATACATTTGTACACGCACGCTTAAAACATGTTGCACATTTAAAATGCTACTTTCAAACGGTGAGTAGTAATGTTTACAAATGTTTACAACTAAGTGTACGGATTGCTAGTTGGTCAGCTAGTATCCACTAGGCGGCAGCGTATATACCGGAATTGAAAAGAGACCGTATTTGTTCTTCCGACAATATAAAATCATAAGTCCTTTCGACCAGCAATAAACCGTGGAAAGTGCAGGAATATATACAAGTGCACACACACACACACACCTACGGCACCCAATCGGAGGTACAGGTTTATGCCCTCCTGCCCCCAGATCAGGGGCCTGCTGGTCCGTCCCAGTGATCTCCGACGTTTATGTCGGAAAAAGCGAGCAGTGTGGAAAATCGGCTTTTTCATCACGCGGCGATCCGAACGTTTCTCCTCCGCTTGTGACCTTCCTTTCCGTTGAGCCTTCGTCTTCTTATTTCTCTCGCCCTCCTCTTCATCCTCGTCAAATTCCTCAGCAACCGGCTTTCTAGTCTGGCTATCAGTTAAGACAATTAGAGCATTCCCGTGGATTGGGAGGGGAGTCTGGGCAGGGGGAGAAGAGGCATTTTCGTGCGCATTGTCGTTCCTTAGTCCCGAAGAGGTCACCTGGCTGCCGTAAGGTTCTACACTCGGTGCGCAAGGTCTCTCCTGCTCCTAAAATTGCCAAAGTAAGCTTATCCTCAAATGTAGGAAGTTTAGTGTGGGTGGAAACTTAGGGCTCATTTGCGGGCTGATGTGGGATAAGATAGCCGATAAGTTTAAGATATGTGCTTACAAAAAACACATCTCAGGACAACGTACGTAGTGTTTCATGATGGGCTCCGATTGCGACTGGCGTTTACGGGGCTGTTCGTTGGATTGAGGCCCAGAACTTACTAGGATGATCATAAAAATAAATTCGTCAGCAAAAACGTTTACGTCCATTTTTAATTGAGAGGTCTTGAAAAATAGGCACAGGTAAACGATGTAGATTAGGCAGTCTTGATCAAACTGAGAGATGCCTTCAAAGCACTTGCAAAAGTAGTGGTTTGTAGACATATTTTCGATGCAGATGGCCTAAGTATGGCAGCCTATTATCAAGAAAAATGAATTTCCCAAAAAAATCGACTATTACTGTCGTACAACTTGTACTTTACTGCCGCTGGTACTAGTACGCAAACTCTGGTCCGTGTGTCCAGCAGTTGCCTTCTGTGGTCGGTCTCGCTTCAGTAGCAGTCTCGGGTGGTCGGTAGCGTGTCCACGATGGAGTCCCCGCTCTGTTGGCAGCCTCGATATTTAAGGGGCAGTCGTCGTTGCTCCCCATTGGCTCTCCCAGTGCGCAGGCTCGCTTACGCACGTCTGTGCGTCTGTCCTCGCGTGACTTCACTTGGCTTCTGGCTGGCTCCGGCAGCGGTCCGCATCCAGTCGCCACCTGACTTCGTTGCCCCAGCCTACTCGGCCCTTTGACGGTCGCGGGACATGGCTCGTTGTGTATGAGTCAGACTGGCCTCACGTGGCCTCCTACTATCTGACGTCTGGGTGACGTGTTTGGCTCCCTAACAAATACTGTGCCTGAGATGAATTTACACCCTTAAAATGCCTAAGGTGCACATATCTCTGCCGAATTTTCACGTATCTTGCACCTTCTCACAGTAAAGTCGAAGCAAAATAGGGATTTTCACCGTTTTTTGATTTTCCTGAAAATGTGTGATTATTTTTTCTATTGAGAGGAAACATGCATTCATTTTCCTTAATATTGGCACATTTTTCTGAAGAAAATGCAATTCTTGACAGTTGCTTTCACCTGCTTTCACATTTTCTACTTCCAGAACGAACTTATTTGAAACTTTTCCCGCTTGCAGTAAGTTTTCTCTAGAGCCTAGCACATAAAGCAATATGTTCTGATCTGTGATAGTAAATAGCATAGGAAATTACTAGGACGTGCGGAAACATAGGCACCTGCCTAGATTTTGGCCGTTGTTTTTTTAATAATCAAGATGGGAACTGCAGTGCTGTTTTAGTAAATGGCTTTATGATCCAAAACGTTTACTCAAAGGATCGGTACCAGTCTATTATAAGGCTCTCGCAGAATTCGGTAATCTGTGACCAGTGGTAGTGGTCAACTTCTTTTATCTTGCATTGCTTATTTTATTCATTTATTTCATTCATTTGTTTTTAAATGAGCGCACCTTTCTCGTTTGCTATGAATCAGCCTTTCATGTTGATTTTCGCTACAATTTCCTGTTTTTGTTTGATATATTTCTTTTATTTTCTCATCTACACCCCCGTATTGCCCATCCATATAACTCGTATTACCATCGGCCTCGCATCACAGAATTCTGGGTGCTCGGTTTCCTTGGTGAGCTCTATACTAGACTGTTAGAAAAAAATCAAAATAGCAGGACGTTAAACTATATGCTGAATTTTATGGTTACTTTTGCGTCAAGAAAATTTCGTTGTACTTAATAAAAAATTGGTGCTTATCATATTTCTTTAAGACAACAGATTTCCCTACGATTGTTAATTATTACTTCTAAGTTTTAGTATATGCGTTAATGCCGGTTTGCCAGTGAGTATCAATAGAGTGGTCACCAAAGTTAACGCAACATGACGACATATGTGAAAGATTGATACCATTTCGCTAATCGGCATTGACTGAGGTTATCATACTGATTATCCTGTAGTCTATTCTGAAGACATCACAGTCATGATATGATGGGGCTTGTTAACGAGCTTTGTTCTGGCCGCTAGCAAAACGTATCTATTGTAAAAACTGAAGACTTAAATAGTATGTCTTTTTATAATTTATTTTGACTGCCTTCATAAAGTCAAATATCTTTTATGGAAAATATGCATGAAGCACTTATTTCTCGCACTTGTTTGATAGCCAAGTGCGCCTTCTTTAAATGTTATGCTCCAAAAAAGGTAGCTTTCAGTTTTAAAAAGTTGCTAACTATGAGTTTTTTTACAATTCTGAGGTATTTATTCATAATATATCGTATCCGTCAATTTATTAATGCTGTCTGTGCTGCGTAAAATATGTTCAGCATCTACTTCAATATTTTATGACAACTATGTGACTTCTTCCTTAAGTTGTAGGCGAAAACGTACTTTTTCCTTAAACAGGATGTACACAATGCGCAGTTTTTTTTTAAGTTTCAATACATGCGTTAATGCCGATTTGCCATATTGCACGATTTTGTGCCCATACTGTAGTTGGCGTCTAGTCACCCCCAATGGCTGTCAACACAGAAGAGCTGCTACGGATTCCGCTGGCTCCGGCAGATATGGTTACCCAAGCAGTTACAGGACGCTGGCATTTCGCATAAGGAATCAGCTTACTATCCAGTGCTCCCTTCATGTCCTCCGTCTCTGTGCCGGCCATCACAGAGCTCCGTGTCTGATTCCACGCCGGTGCCGCTGGTTCGCAGAAGATGGACAACTCATCGGTGGAGGGTGGGCAGACCACAATGCGGGGCACTTCCCAGACGTCCTCTTGGTCCCCGTTTTCAGGCCCCTCTTCCTCCTCCTCCGCCTCCTCGATTCTCTCACAATCCCGAATGATTGGCTTCCCAGTGTAGTAGGCAATCAGGGCTTGTAGGTAGGCCAGAGCGAGGATAGAAATCGTGAACTGGATGATTTGGAAGATCTAGAAGGAAAAGACTCGGAAGTAAGCGAGAGAATTTTAAATGATCCCAGAAGTAAACAAATGTCTGAGAATTCAGAACACAATTTTGGCGAGCGAACGCTTTCAGTAACTTCTCATCAGGCCAAACAGTTACAAAGGAGGTTTAAATTTAAAAATCGATAGTTTTTCTTTCTTTACATGCAGGGTCCAATCAGAGCGCGGAACTGTGCAGCCAGTTAGGTAATCGTTGGCCATGCCAAGTTGGGGACTTGCACGAGGTTCTTTTGTGCACACAAAACCGGCGTTAATTCGGGTGTTTTTTTCAACTTACCCGATACTGCACGGTGAGGGTAAGGATAAGCTGCCAGCTCAGACCACTTCTATGTGTATCGACTCACTTACTTGCTCCTGTGGAGCTGGTTATATCGGTCGCACGAGTAGGCGCTTATCTAAAAGAATACGGGAACACCTCCCGGCATGGCTAGCCAAAAGCGAGACCAAAAGCATAAACAGTTTTATCCTCGCACACATGGTTGACACCGGACATCGTGTGGACCCAAGCGAAGTCTTTAAGGTAATTTACAAGGTCCCACCAAACTACCCAAAGTTCCTGGGTCAACGTCTGCTGGCAACAGCAGAAGCAACCACAATCCGATTGAGGAAACCAGTTTTGTGTGCACAAAAGAATCTCGTGCAAGCCCCCAACTTGGCATGGCCAACGATTACCTAACTGACTGCACAGTTCCGCGCTCTGATTGGACCCTGCATGTAAAGAAAGACTAACTGTCGATTTTTAAATTTAAACCTCCTTTGTAACTGTTTGGCCTGATGAGAAGTTACTGAAAGCATTCGCTCGCCAAAATTGTGTTCTGAATTATCTAATGGGAATTGTTGCAACTTTGAAATGTCTGATAGGCACTTTTGATGCCTGGATGTGGGGCAGGGGCGTTGATGCAGATGGATTTCCACGGGATAGCATTCACCTCAACAGTCTTCCAGGAGAGAAGAAGACGATGCGATCACTGGGGGACACCACTTATTCGCCCGAAATTTCGCAATTTATCGTGGATTCTTTATCAGAGACATTCGCAGAAATGAAGAGCTGAAACGGGACCCGAGAATACCAAGGGCTTGTCAACGCAGTCAGCGGAAAGGCTGATTCGCGTATTCCGCAATCTTACTGATTATAACCACGATGCTCCACCGTATGCTCCCCAGCGACGTGATGCAGGGACGGTGATTTGCAAGTGAATTAGTTTTGAGGGATAGTAGACTTGCGCTGCATCTGTCGCACTCTCTCTCCCCTCACCGGTCTGTGTCCGGTTTCAAGACAGAGTCACGAAGGCCGCAGACGGGATCGGGTGCAGGTGGCTGGCGCGGCCCGTCACACTTGGCTCGGATCACAGCTGAGTGAGAGCGCCATAACGGCCGCATTAAGAAGAAGAAGCCATCGTATTCTTATCCTCAATTCGCCATCTCGCCACTCCATAAAACACACACAGAGAGCTGGTAGCGCGGTCAGAGTTGCCAGCAAAGTTATGAAAGTTAAGGGCTCAAACGCGTCAGATTCTAGTCCTAATTAGGACCCAACAGTTTGTCAGTAAATACTTACATTTTTAGGGAAACCTAAAATTTTGGAAACGTGAAACATTGCTCTAACACCCTTATACAGCCTGATTGCTGAGGCAGTATTACAAAGACTAGAGGCACTGGCTATCGACCACGACTGTGGATCCGGTATTTTGATGACACGTTTGTCATTATCAGTCGATACAAGATTGGTGATTACACAGAGAAACTGAACTCCTCTTTTTAGTTGACACAATTGTGAAAAAACTTGCGGCGTCGGCAGGAGCCGAACCCGCACAGCAGGGAGGCCTTTACGCAGCCAATCTGAACTCCATCTTCCCCGACATCCAGTTCACGATGGAGGAATAAAACGACTGCCAGTTGTCGTTCCTCGACGTGCTGATGTGCATAAAAGACGGTGGGGAACTCAAAACGACGGTTTACAGAAAGACTAAGAATACTTCGTACATTCCGAGTTACCTCAGCAACCATCCTGTCACGCACAAACGCAGCTGCGTGCGAACGCTCTATTGCCACGTAGA
This sequence comes from Ligula intestinalis, assembly GCA_036362985.1. Lineage (NCBI taxonomy): Eukaryota > Metazoa > Platyhelminthes > Cestoda > Diphyllobothriidea > Diphyllobothriidae > Ligula > Ligula intestinalis. The sequence goes on from JAYGXS010000008.1 coordinate 26,638,943, forward strand.
AACCCATTGCAGCGAACCGGCCGACAAAAAGGCCCGAGTCAAGTATCTGCGGAAACGTTTCACACTTAATGGGTATCCTGGCAGCTTTGCTGAAAAATGCAGGCGAGGAGCAAAAAGAAAAAGACCAACGAGGCAGCTAGAACCAACACGCTGGCGAGCAATACCGTCTATTGCTGGCGCATCCGAAGAATTCGCTCGACTGATCAGCGAATTTGGGATTGGAATCGCTCACCGACCGGAAGCGACAATTCGCAGGCAACTCATGCAGCCTAAAGACCCAATACCCATCAACCAGAGATCCGGTGTCATTTACCGAATCGACTGTCTTTGTGATCACGCCAATTATGTTGACGAAACCGGCAAATGGGTTGCCACGAGACTTCACGAGCACTAACTTGCCGTGCAAATGAAGAATAAGCTATCCTTCGTTGCCGCCCACACATCATCGTCAGGACACAGCTTCGATTTCGAACACGTGCGAATACTAGCCCATTTTGGCGACCGAATCTCTCGTCTGCTGCAAGAAGCATGCCACTCGCACGCAGACTCCATTAATGGGCATATAGATCTCCCGGATGCCTATTTTGCGTTGCGCGAGCAATGGCAGGGCTCAAGGTCACTCGCGGCGGAGCGAACATTGGCGACTCAAGGTCGCCCCCGTCAGAGCTGACTTAATCACGCAGTGAGCTGTACGTTTTCATGTCATGACAATGACCTCGAGTGAGAGTCCAAAACGTCGGGCAAATAAAATAATGCTCCCAGAGAGCGTTTTTCCGCCTTCTATTCAATCGCCTGGGCCTCGCATATTTTCAACAATTGATAGTACCTATAATTACTGATTATTAGCAAATATAATTTTTAGGTTAAATCGTCAACATGTCATTTTGGGTTATACTAAAGGAGCTTTCCCTTCATAAGATTCTTTCGATCTATATATTTCCTCGTGTTGGAAAATAATTAGTTTCAGATGTCGCTTGCTTGCTTTGCATAAAAGTAAAAGGCTTGCTCTTGGTCTGCTAATCTCATTCCCACACCACAGAAAATGACACACGATAGGGAGCAAATGACCTACCTCAAAATAAAATCGGTGTTCCACGTGTTTGGGCGGTCCAAAAACATCGATGATTGGAAGCACAAAGGATGTGACACCCTCCATTATGGCGAAGATGAGAAGGAACGAGGACATGTAGGAGGTTCTTTCGTGTGTTCCAAGGCAGAAAGAAAATTAAAGATAAGATTTTAGAAAAGGCCCATTAGGAAAATCTGAGACATAAAGTACAGCAAAGGAGTTGAAATTAAAGGCAAGCACACTGCGCAGGTCCACTTCAAATGACAGCCTATTTCCAGTATATTTCAGTACATTTAAGGCTAGTAGGCATTGCCTCTGCAGAGCCTATTAGAAAGGGTAAAATATTCTATTCAAACTAAATATGTTACTATAAACTAGTAAGTAACATATTTATTTAAAACAAACATTTCTGTGAGAGTGGGGAAGGATCAGGCGTAAGGTGAAATAAATAAAGTCACTGAGTGAGGCGTTAGTTTGGCGTAACAGCGCCCTCCTTGCCGGCTGAATAGCATCTTTCGAATAGATATGCAGCCATTTTATGACTTCAGGCCCTTGATGTGTCCGCCATTATAAGGTCCTCGGGAAGTCCATCCCAGGCAGTGACAACTCGCTGCGAAAAGGAGTACCTGTGAACATCTCAGTGAGATAAGGTACCTCGGTGTTTCAGGGAGTCCCCATGCAGGTTCGTTGCTGTGAACAATGCAAAGAAAAGAGTTCAACGTGCCGGGCACAGTCCCGCTTCCTCACAATGCTGTACGATATCTCCCGGATCTGCCTGTACTCAAGGAGGAATAGGAAAAATGCATCAAATCTACATGCCTATGATCGCGTAGTCACAATTTTTGTGGCCGTTGTCTGGCCACTGGTGTAGCTCAAGAATGAACTTCATGGTAGAACTGGGCGAGTGAGTTCCGTTAGCGATCGGTGAACGTTCAGTAAGGGTGTGGTTTACTCCCTCAGTTTAGCCATCACTCCACAGCCTGAAGGTGGCCAAATCCGCAATGTCGAGCTTGTATCTAATCAAGCGCGCCTTTGTTAAGTTTGATAAAGTTGCCTTTGGCAAGGTCTTCGATGCGTTTGTGCGACCCCAACTGAAATTTGCCTTTCAAGCCCGGAAACCTTGGACAGTCAAAGACAAAAAACCCTTGAAAGGGTACAACGACGGGCAATGAAGTTAGTGCGAGGCCATGCGTAACTTCCTTACGAGACACGACTGACCAATCTTGACTTATTTCCTCTGGATTACAGACAGCTGCGTGGTGACCTGATACAGACACTTCGCATGCTGCGGGATCAAAATTGTTGCCTAGCATTGAACGATTTCTTTGAGCTGGCCACCACTACTAGATTGCGCGGACACCCTCTCAAGCTACGTGTGACTGGGGTAAGATTGAACACACGAAAATGTTTCTTCTCTAAGAAGGTAATCCAGGCATGGAATTCTCTACCGGCATACATTGTCATGTCCCCATCTGTGGACACATTTAAGATGCAGTTGGATCAGAATAGAAAAAGACATTATCTGTAATGAGGCGAGCTATTTATATTACAGTCTAACTGTTTTGTTAAAAAAAACATACTGCTCGCTACTGTTCAGTAATATGTTTGGTTAGAATAACTGATTGCAAGTTTCGTCCTCTGGTTCGCATGGGCATACGATGGGCGCATCTCCGACACCGTGACCACCGCAGTCATCTCCCCGTATGACCATTAGGATATTGAACAACCGCGATGGCCTCCTCCTGACATGACCCAAACACTTTCAGCAGCAGGACATCCGATTTACATGTTCCCTTCGCCCATCCCCCCAGGCGACAGTTTTTCTCCTTCAAATCCCACAAATGGCATTCAAAACTAAGCTTATGAATGATGCCTAAGGAGTTTTTTTACTGTCTGCCCCCCTACCGCAGTTCCATTACTGGCAACGCCACATGTTCTGCGTGATAGCTATGTACAAAGAGGGAGTTCAAAGGTATTTACCTACATTTTCCTAATAAAACTGAACTGAGCTGAACTACGTCATCTTCTTTCCAGGTTTATGTCAACTGCTTAACGCATTGGTCGAAATGCCTGGCTAGTTATGTGTCTAAATTGATACCCATTTTAATTACGTGTCATTTTATCGCGTTTTTAGGAACTTGTGCGCATCAAACGTTGAAAAGGCAAAGGCGTTAAACTGGGTGATTGCATTACTAGGCTTGCGATGACGCCCATCCCACCTCAAGCGACCGATCGGATAGACAGTGGTCTGTTGCTGTTGGTGGGGGAAATAGAGTGAGGTCGATCCTCAGCGCATTTCTTTCCTCACTAAAAGCCATCTGATCGCACTTGAAACTATCATGGTGCGCTAAAAGGCGTGGCTCCTTAGAGGGTTGCCAACTGATGCGATGACATGGACACCGCAGTCGGCCCAATGTTGTATGGAGTGGCTTACTGCGGCCGGAGAGTCGGGCTCAATGGCTCCTTCTTGATCTGGCCTTTATGGTGCTCCCACACACGCGGGAGCCTACCTTGCAAGGTAATGTTGTTGTGGCGTGTGTTGGAGTGTGTGTTTCGCGTACACGGCCGGCGCTCTCCCCCATCTCCAGTCTCTGCTCGAATTTTGTCTTGACATCAGCTTCAGGTGAGGGAGTGAGATAGATGCTCCGCCAGTCTACATTCACTAGAATTCCTCGGGAGTCACCGCGCTGCTTCAGCTTGCTGAGGCTCGTGGTGGACACCGTCGAGAGCGACGGTCGAACAGCCGGGAACCCTAATGCATAAAATATACCCACTCGTCGCTTAAGAAGCAAAGGTCGTGCTTCCTATTGTGCCTGCTTTGCTAAAGGATTACGTATACAAATAGTGAACACCGCCTACGTCTCTTTTTTGAACGTTTTCCCGAACCAACTTTTTCGTAGCAGCTGACCACTTTCGGAACATCAGAGACACAGATAACTTGTTTCAGGATTTAAATATTCTCATTACGTCACACTTAATGTGTCGACTAATAGACTATCGTCCGCCCTGCCCTGGTCGCTGAAACAACGGAGAATTCTTCTACCTACTGGGCTTCTCAATAAGACCTTGGGCTTGCCTGCACATGGCTTGTGTCCTCTCGAGTGTGAGTGTTTGCTTAAATTTGCATAATCTCGGCCTGGAAATTCGAGTGTGAGCCAATGTATGCGGTCGCCCCATGGAAGTGCCTCTTCACGCCCGCACATGGTAATCAGTTCACGCCACGTACTATGATTATACCCCGTGGGAGATTCCCACCCCTCCCCTCACTGCAACCTCATCATCCAGTTCTGTCGGTCCAGACTCTTGAGGACTTGTCTGTCCAGGGGTCTAATGCGCATGCAGGTTTAAATGTCCATCCTGCTCATCCTTGCGTGCCCCACGTGTCTGGCCAGCATTTGGTTTACAAACAACGAATGGGTGATTCAGCTCAGCTGCCTCGTTTATTGAGGATGCCAAGGAAGCTCATTGGACGTACTGCAGCTTGACTCTGCGTCCCGAGACTATTCCGCAGGCTTCCAAGTCGCAATATCTCAAGGGGTCCAGATTACTACTGTTCGTTGCGGTTGCCCTAGGGGTGTTCTGGGCGTAAAGGTAGACCACACTGCTCTCTGAGGCCTGAGATCTCACATGAAGGAAAGTGCTATTATCCAGCTGGGCATTCGGACACACAGCTCTCATTATATGTCGCTCTCTGCCGTGTGCGTAGTCCGTGCCAATGCCGAGTGCGGCGCTGCGACGACCCCCTATCGCATTGTCACTTGTGTCGCGCCACCCCCAGCCCGCCGGCCCACCTCTGATGTCGCGTCATCCCGCGTCTCATTGTGGCCTGTTCCACCTCGCTGAACCCCCCCCACCCCCCCCCCCCCCCCCCCCCCCCTCCCCCACTCACCCTAGTTGGCCGGGGCGATAAATTGCGGCCCCGATTGTTCCACGCGGACGAAGTAGGAGCAGGCAACTTAATGGGGCGGTCGGCAGAGCAGTCGGTAGACATCCAGACTTCTTTTAGTTGTCTCGAAGCGTACTCGTCGTCTATTTGCCTTTTAGATGTCTCGACGTGTATTCGTCGTCTATCTGCCTGTACTAACAGTTGTTACAGATACAGTATGGCGAGCGCTGCAAGCAACATTCCGCCTGATCTTCTGCACTCCTCAAACTTACAGAACCAGCAGATTTGGACATCATTAAGCCTTTTTCATCCAATTTTTCTGATCCCTTGCAGTTTGCGTATAAGGCTAGGCATGGTACACTAGATGCTGTTGCTCTGGTAGTCCACTCTGCTCTTAGAAACTTTGACAAGGGATATCGTTCATACGCATGTGCTTTTCTTGACTACTCCTCAGCCTTCAACACGACCTCGCGAAATCTTCTTCTTAATAAAACCTCTGCATGCGGCTCTCCTGGCTGGGCCGTCTCCTGGCTTGAGGACTATTTTACTTCCCGCACCAAATTTGTTCAGAGCGGGAAGCGAAAATCTACGATCCTTCCCAACAATTGTGGAGTTCTGCAGGGGGTCTATATTATCCCCTCATCTTTTTTCCCTCCATACTGATGACCTACCATCTCCAAACGCATGTTTATTTGTCAAATATGCTGACGACATGGTTGTCGGCCATCCTCTCAAAAGCCAGACCCATCTTCAAACACTGAAGGATGGAGTGGACCATGTCACAGCATGGTCGTCAGAAAATGGCCTTTTACTTAATGAGCGGAAGTCAGTCCAGAATATCTTCAGGCTGCGACCCTCCTCCAGTTCTGAAGCCATCGACTTTCTGCCCAACAAGGTATCATCCTTCCGATACCTTGGTGTAACAATAGCTTCCAACCTCTCATTTACTGTTCATATTGAAGACCTTTTTATTAAAATCCGCAAACTTTTATACTATATCCGCCGCTTGCGTTCATATCGCACCCCGCAAGCCCTCATCTGGCGTTTTATAGACGCTTGTATCCTCCCACTAATCTTTTACTGCTCTCCAGTAACCTTTCCAGCACTACTGAAAAAAGACTTTATTATTATTAAACGTATTCTCCGAATGCTCTCTTCAGCTGCCGGCCATTCCTATGTTTTTTTAGCTGACCTTATAATTCAGCGACATTTCAAATCGGTCAAGAATTTCGTGGACCGTATTCTCAGTGATGACACTCACCCTCTGCACTCCGAACTAATGCCTGCGAAGTCTTCTCGTACGACGCGTCGAAACTTCCGACATATGACATGTCGTACATCAGCCTACCAGAACTCGATGCTCCCATTCTTAGCACGCTTCCTTACGTGTGAAGAAATGGAAGTTGAGAAGCTGAAGGCCGACCTGACTCCATAACTGATGTGGTAACCGTGTCGACTTCTTACTTTGAGTTTTCTGTGATCTTTGACCGTTTACTCTTGAGTTTTTGGACCCTTTAAATTACTTTAGTTCTTGTTCTCCGTGAATGGAGCCATTTTTTGCTGAAAGTTTGATATTATCATCAAAATAAAGCTCTCATCATCATCATCCATTCGAAAAAGTCCAGCAATCCCTCGCAAAGCAGCATTGAGTGGTGTAGCAATACTGGTTATCCTTCAGTCCAATTTAAATTATTTTCAGTCGCGCTAGTATGCCGACTCTGTGGTAAGCTTATTTTTGACTGCTGCGGAAATGTCGATTCTGTAAAAAATGGCTAGTTACACAGTATGCATTTTATCATTGATTTTGACTGCCTTTATAAATTCAAGCATATTTTATGGAAAACATAGACAAAAAATTATTTCTTGTACATGTTTGATAGCAAATTACGTTTTCTTTACATTTTATTCTTAAAGGAAGAGTTTCCTCCGGTTTAAAAAAAAATTTTGAGTTTTTTTACGACTGTGCAGTGTTCATCCATAATGCATCGTATCCGTCAATTTATAAATGCTGCCCCTGATATATCCAGCATGATCATGTCTCTTGCGAAATTCTATGAGAGCTATTTAACCACTTCCGCAAACCATAGGCAAGGTTGAACTTTTACTTAAACAGAATGAACACAGCATTCAATTTGTAAAACTTGAATTCAGTTCTAGCAGTGGATAGGTTTCAAAATCATTTTGCGATTTAGAAACTTTCTTAAAACCGGAGGAAACTCTTCCTTTAAGAATAAAATTCAAAGAAGGCGTAATTTGCCATAAAATAAGTACAAGAGAGGATTTTTTCGTTCATGTTTTCCGTAAAATGTATGATAAAAATGCATACTATTTATATAGCCATTTTTCACAGAATCAACATTTCCGCAGCGGTCAAAAAGAAGCTTATCATAGAGTCAGCATCCTAGCGTGATTGAAAATACGTTAAATTGGACTGCTTGATAAACTGTATTGCTACCCTACTTAATGTTTAGAAGAAAGGGGGCGTTCACCGGGAGATATTTATTACAAGTCTGACGTTTCGGGTAGTGGTCTCGTCTACCCATCTTCAGAGAATGGATACTCTGGCTCAAAATTCTCGTCTTTATGCCGTCCTGTCTTGCGTGTGCCCGTTCGACCAATCACGTTTGAGCCACTCTGTGTGTCTCTGGTCGTGTCCTCGGCCTCCCTGTCATTCGGTCTCCTGCCTGTCACCGTGTCGTCCTTTGTGACCCCATGACTGGTGCTCGAGATAAGCATGTCGGCCGCGGCCGAAATGTCAGACTTGCAATAAACCTCTCCCGGTGAGCGCCCCCCTTTCTTCTGATCTTTGACCTGGGAGTCGAATTTTCAGCACTATTACTACTTAATGTTTTTTTGCGAGTGATTACCGATCTTTTTTTAAATTGTGGAATGTTGCCTGCAGCATTCGCCATACTGTATGAGAGAGAAAGCTATATTTTGAAGGTAATATCCAAAATTTTCAGCAAAAATGGCTCCGTCGAGTACCAAGGCAGAGCAGGACAGATGGTTTCGGTTTTTGATCAGGCAAGATAATGAGCTTGTGGTGCAATGGTTATGGCGTTTGACTTCGAGCAAAAGGTCGCGAGTTCGAGCCTTGAGTGGCACAGCATTTGGGGTTGGGTATGACTGGCTGACGACGACTAATGAGCCAGAAATGGCCATTCCAGTCTCCCTTGACATTGCCGACAAACCTGTCTCCCTATATTACCAAGGATTGGCTTCTCCTACTTAGCTTTAGAGTCTTTTGGCCGCATCACTTACTGGCTGATTGTTAAGTTAAACCTGTGGGCAACTTCTATTCCGAGAGGCGCAAGGGATCTCGCCACGGTTTCTGATAACCGTTTCATCTACGAAAGGCTTCGCGGTCCTTCTCGTCAGGAGACCATGGCAGCTTCGAACAAGCGGGACCTCCGACTGTGTACGCGGACAGGGGAGGGGAGGATAGGGGGGTGAAGGGACGACACAGGATTCGCAATGTCTCACCAAGGAAGGAGACTGATCCGTGTGATCTTTCAAGGTTGCCAGGCGAGACTGCGCAGCTACCGTCAGATAACTGACCAAGACAAGACCGGTTACTGTGAGTTCATAGGCGAATACAGCAAAAAACTACTTCACTGCGGAGAGTGAGTGAAAGAGTCCGCAAACAGAACGAGATTTGCGTAGCAGGCAGGCGAACTAATGTGGCAGTTGATAGAGCAGTCTGTAGACATCCAAACTATTTTAGTTGTCTTGACGCGTGCCGGCGGTCTCGGCGTCGAAATTTTAGATGATCCCAACGTCCGCAGCATAATTTTCTACATTCGACTTTGGATTTAACCTCCGTACAACCAAGGGATACTCCAAAATTCATGTTTTTAGACGTCGGCCGGCTTATCCCACCCGCAGCTACACTGAGATGAGTAGCCAAGGACTGACTTCTCCTGCTAAGCGATAAGGTCTGTTGGTCGTCTCACTTGCGGGCGAAATGTTAAGGTAGGCCTATTGGAAACTCCCATCCCGAGAGGCGCAAGGTATTTAGCCACGATTTTGGATAACCCTGTCATGAACAAAAGGCCCCAGCAAGGGCTTTGCCTAGCAACACTCTTCGTTTCGTGTGTTGATGGTAGTTGATACCGTCCAATTAACGTTCCTGAATAGCCGGTTAATCGGGCTCGTTGCCGAAGAAGCAACATCTCACCTCCCCCCCCCCTGGGCGGCTGCAGTGAGTTTCTACCGGCCGGTATAGCCTGCGTTCACAACGTCGTCATTCGTACTGTTCTAGCTAAGTATTTGCAACGTAGACTGAATTCGCCATTTTGCCGTCCGGTTGGCGGCAGATGAGAACGTCCAAGAACTCAATTCTGTCACGCACTTTCCCCGCCATCCTTAAGTGTAGGTCGAGTAAAATTGAGTTCAGTTGTCCCTAACACTCGATCATCAAGCGATGTTGCCAATAAACATACTACCTCTGAGTGGGAGAAGTCAGACGTTGTTCACCGACTTCAGTGCAGCTGTAAGTAGTGCAACTATGTTGGATAAACAGGCCGACAGCTACGAACAGGAATCTACGAGTATCCTTTGGTTGGATCCAAGGTTAGCAAATCAGGCTGCGCAGGTTGGGCTCGTCTTCAATGAGGACGCCGTTGAGATTATGAGCGGAGGCGACGATCACGCCGCAAGGCATGTGAAGGAAGTCTGGATGTCTACCGACCGCTCTGTCAACCGTCGCGTTAATTTGTTTGTCACCTACCTCGTTTGTCGATCCTTGCTGTCAGGAGACCATGACGGCAGGGAACAATTGCGGGGAGGGGGCAACAGCCCACGAGGCCAGCAAGGGGGGGGGGGGGGGGGGAGGAGGCCACAGTGAGACGCGGCATGACGCGACACCAGAGGCGGTGAGTGAAGCCGGCGGGGAGGTGAGGCGATAGAAGCGACAGTGAGATACGCGTTCGACGCAGCGTCACAGGATTCTGATGAGTGTGGGCGCAGTGACTGCCTTGGATTGGTGGTTGGCTGGCTAATAGCCCTTGTCGGATCCGGATCACCGTCGAGTGCGCAAAGAGGAGGAGTCGGAGCAGCATGGCCGGGAGGGGTGCTCCGTCATGAAAAACAGAGATGGAAAGGAGGGGAGATAGATCTACCGAAGGGAGATTGGTGTAGCAGAGATTGGCCGCCGTGAGGGCGAGTGGGAATGCGACGGAGACGCGTCTGCTTTGGTTCCCTGGATTGGTGGTTTGCAGCTGAGGCGATCCATGAGCGTGACCGCTAAATAGGCGGGAATGGACCCCTCATGAAACCCGTTCCGATGTGATACGACGTTGGCGCGAACTCATCCTACCCCGAATGCTGCCCACTCCCTTCTTCCTTCACCACAAGCCCCCCTTCTTATAGTTTTTTTTTCTTTCTTAGCTGGAATACAAAGCAAGTCAATGTTTAGGGCGTTTGACTGCGGTGTCCAGGTTACCCCGTCGGGTGACAACCCTCCAAGCCGCGGCTTTTAGCGCTCCTTGATACCTTCAAGCACCATCAGATTGTTTTCAGCGAGGAAGGAAAGACACTGTGGGTCGACCTCACTCTCTCCCCCACCGCCAGCAACAGGCTACTGCCTAGCTGATCGCTCCTCTGAGGGAGGCTGACACGCACTCACACACATCCCCAAAACCACAAAACTCCCAACTGTAATGCATTGTTAAAGTCGTTCACTCACCGACTGTCCGCAATATCATAGTCCGCGAAGGCCACACTTGGACGCCTAAAATGGATAAAAAGTTTATGTAAATGAGCATTATCATTAACAGCAGCATGCTTTACTTACACATGTTTCGGACATTGAAAGTCAATGGAATGATTACCAGAAGTTAGCGTTGGAAGACTAACAACTGCCGGATAATGGCGGCTGAGTACGCAATAGTCTCTCCTCTGTGCGTATAGAACTGTTCGTGGTAAGTTGCTAATGGTAAACCTGGGATATGTAGTCCAATAATGCCAGGATTTATACCTTTTTAAGTAGTTGGCGCATGGCTTACTCACAAAAATTGCAAGACAAGGACAGTTAATGTCAGTAAAGCGATGACTAAATATAATTTATCAAGTTGGTTTGACAGATTTGCTTAATTTGAGTTGACCCAAGTGTGGAAAACTCTAGGCGTTTGGCGGGATTTGAAACCGCGCATCCGAGAAAGCCTTTGCCGGAGGCTAATGCTCTACCACTAAGCTACAAAC
>JAYGXS010000008.1:26650498-26701537 GCA_036362985.1 Ligula intestinalis
TTTTTTGACGTACATATTAATTTGGGTATTATTTTTTGCTCACTATATTTTGTGTACTGTCTGTTTGTGGCGTTGTTCTGTCGATAAGATTGTGTTCTCTCAATGCTTTTCTGACTAATTTTAACCAGTTTTGTGACATGGCGCGATAGGAAGCAGTGGAAAATACGACAGGGGTTTTACGATGATGGGCATCGGCCCAAACATATGCATCAAATTCTGGTCTATGCTCTCAGACCTTGAATGTACTAATCTATACCGAGAACAGAACTTAATATCTAAGGAAAGTAAAGAGCTGAATTCTCCAGACCGGCATATTAACCAGGAGGCAAACAGGAAGACCGGGGTAGCTCACTGATAATAATAAATTATAAATGTGAGGCCCAAGGGGCCCTTCAATTACGAACTTAGTGCTATCGTAAAAATAAAAAGTAAAAATAAATAAAAAATACAAATACATACAAAGTTGGTTATCACAGCTGCGCGTTAGCGACTGTTTAACAACAGGAATTAGTAGTATGTTACGCGTGGTAAGATAGTAAGTCGGATCCGATTAACAACGAACTGTCTGATAAAATAATATTCTGGGCAATATAAGAAGCTCCTACATCGGTGATGAGCCGGATACCTCGCAGCTGTGTCAAGAACGATAGAATACCGGTGAGACACGTGTGTCCAGGCTTTTAGCTCGTACCTAGGCTGTTAGTATGCTAAGTTAAAATGTCAATATACACTATTTGAGCCTGTTCGTTGGCAGCAAGTGCATATTTCACAGTGGTTGACGGGTTTCAGCCCGAATATGCACTTACTTATACACCTTGAATATACTGATGCATACCGCGAACAGAAATTAATTTCTCAAAAAATTAACAGGCTGAACTTTCAAGACCGGTATATCAACCAGAAAGTAGACAGGGAACGCTGGGGGACCCACTGATGAGCCGGGCCCCTCGCAGCTGTGTCAAGTAGCGGCAGAATACAGGCAAAACACGTGTCTGGGCTTTTTAGCTAGTACCTAGGCTGTAAGTATGGTAAGCTACAACATCAATATATACTAGTGGTTGATGCGAGGAGGACAAATTACTGCACCAGTTTAAACTATACTGCGGTTACACCTCTTCCAAACTGACACTGGGAACAAGATGCTTCAAATATCCCAACTAGTTAAAGTTTTCTATGTATTTTGCGTTGGCAACTATCATTCAACTTCTACCAAAAAGCTGAGTCCGGACCTAGTTGCCAGACAGTAGGCTGTGGTCTAAACGTGAGCGTTTCTCGCGTTCCACAGGTTAATTCAGAGTAAGCTGACTCACACCACAGAGTGCCAGAGCTCCTCCAACTTGGTTCTCGTAATTCGACGATCTTCCAGCACCTCGACGACGAATTCCCGCAGAGGACTGGGCAGGAGCTGCGGTCCGAACTGACGTAAAAAGGTGAGCGAGAAGAAACTTCGATTCCCAGTAGCTATCATGATCCACAGAGAGTGGGGCATCGAGCTCTCTGCGCCTTGTCGATGTCAGTTCAAACTGAGCGACTGTTTCAGTCATCCGCAAACTTCCCAGTGCGTTCAGTTGCGCTCATAAATTTTGTCTGACAGCACGCACATCCAGGTAAATAAAGTGGTTCTGCGCAGGAGACGTCATGCAAGTTTGGGTAAATTACGAGTTTCGAAGTGTCAATAAATCATCAGGCGGCCCCTTCTGTTCAACATCATAGGCCTACCGTCGGCGGCTTTTAAGGCAACAAGAATTCCCACAGCCAGAGATGGCTGCTGAGTAGTGCGGCTTTAAGTTTGAACGCTTAGCTATCTTTTGCCTGACAAACCTGTTGAGATGAGGTTCATTCGTATGGCCGTCTCCGGAGGAGCTTTTATAATTAAAACATACTTCCAACTTTTCAGTAGGTCGAATTTCGCCTATCCAAACACGCCCTTTATTATTTTAACCAATGGGAGTTGTGCTAATAATTTTCGGTAGGGTTGTTGTGTGGGAACTCCTAAAATAAATTCCGCCTGCGTAAGGCTGTCTGAGAATAAAGGCCGCCGGCCTAAGGTCGAAATTCTGCCAATAGGAATTGTCTACTATTTTTATCGGTCAATATGCATCAGTTAAATAAGCAGCAGGAGTTTACGTTGGTCGATTTGATTATATCTAGCTCATTAAATAATTATAAGTGGCTTTAATTTATTTTCCACACAATTTAACACCTATTTACACCTACAAGTATTTGGCCTTTAACCACGAATTCGGTAGGACAATTGTGTGCGGAGAGTTTATTTTTAGGGGGTCTCACAGGACAGCTTTACCAAATTTTCTTGGTCAACAGGTTCCCTTTTCAGTCTTCTTTGTCCTTTTCGTAACCTTTTCACCTACATTTTAGTTCAGAAAAACAAATACAAGAGGCTTTACTGTCTTTCATATTGCGCAGTTATCGCGCACCTACACGGCCCCTGGTGTGTCTCCCCGTTCAATTCACTTTAAAGACGAATCTCGTAAGACACTTAGGTAGGTGCAAGGGACGTTTGCCCTTGGGTGGCCATACGAGGAATTGTCACGCTATGGAAAAGGGGCAGTGATGAATTTCTGCAACCCTGTCTAGAAAGTCCCAAGAAAAAAATTAAAGATAAGGTAAATCATTCAAGGGCGAATACTTCAACAAAGGAACGTGTCAGAAGCACCGGAACGTGGAAGGACGGACGTGGATATCGCTCATCACCTGAATGCTACGGACTGCGTTTTGGAAGTAAACCAATGACGGATACACTAGACGCAGATGCGCAGTCTATTGTCAGATACCAAGTCCTGACTGTTCTTGCTTGCTTATTGGTAGTTTAGACTGGGTTGGACATGCACTGCATTCGTTCCTGTCCCACTGCGATTGTTTCAGTGGCAAGACATATGAAAACGCCTCTGGATCCGACGTGACCTCTCAGCCACCATAGGGATTCGTGTATATCCTGCATCTGTCCGGTCAGTCTTCCTCTATGAACGGGAATGCTGGGTTTTTCCCAATGAAGATGAGCGAAGACTCCAGGTATTTGACTACCGTTGCTTGATGAACATACTACGAATTACGTATACCCACTTCATCTCGACAGTCTGCATTCGTTGCGATTGTATCGGAGGGATATCTCAGGTCATGCAAGAAAGGCGACTGTGGCGGTGTGTGCACTTTCTCCATCGTCTGCTCCACGAGCTTTTCTATGGTGCCGTTAATCCGGCGCCGCAGCCCACCTGGAGCTGTCGAAGAGGAGAGCAACTCAAGACTTAGCTCAATAGCGTCTGTCGAGACATGAAGGCAGTCCTAAGGCCTTCTATTTTCGGGCTTCGTCGCTGAAAAAGAGAATGGGTGGAGCTTTCCAGATCCGCTGCCGCCAATCCTCATGTGTGCAGGGGTAACGTCTGTGAAATCATTGAAGCCGTCTAGATCAGGCATGATCACAGCCGTTAAAAGTATGTACACTCATCTACTCCTTCGTCCCCTCTTCCCAGAGATATCGAATGCCGACTGGTTTGAGTCCTGGGCCTTTTTATGGCCGTAGACGCTGTCACCCCGATCCGAATCGCGCCGTCGCTCACTTCAACTGCATTTGCATTGATTGAACATCTTTCGTCTGAAAGTGACAGGAGCATCTCTTTAATAAATGCGACGCAGTTTCAACCCACAACTACAACCACGAGTAGTTGACATCGAGACTTATTGGACGATCTGGAACCTACATTACCATTGTAGACGACAAGCCGGCAATATAAGATTCCATGTAGAGAGCAGAGGACAGGGCAGCATTTAATACCCGAACTCTTGAAATTGCGTTTCCCAGGTTTAGCATCAGCTGCTGGGCTCTTAGAGTAGTTTGACGGCCATCGGAGGACCAACTGGCGACTTTCCGAGCGGCGAGTCTAAGAATGCCGCTGCTGCAGTTATTTCAAAAGGCATAATGTGGCAATTAAAGTTAACGCATGGCCGGGCCCCCATTCTTTCTCCCGTCGATGGTACGTAAAAAAAGGTGGTCGGGTCAGCTGACGTGACTTAAAGCCACCGTCTCTCATAAGTCCTAGGTGTGTCCGGACAGCAACGCATTCTGCGACCCTAATAAACCGGCAACGAAGACGCTCTCCATTCCTTCACTTTATTCCACTCGCAAGCCCCCTATTATTCCCGGTCCCGCATTTATGATTAACTATCAGTTTTTCGGGTTGCATATTGCCTTCTTTTCCTGCCAAACTGCAATGACCATGGTCATAATGAACCAGGTTTTCGGGTGAATGCTCCTCGTTCGATGCTGGCCTAATAAGACCTCATCAGCCGCCCATAAACGCCAACTCCAAATGGTGTTCCACCCGAAGCTCGAACTCGCAACCTTTTGGGCAGAAGTCTAACGCTCTAACTATTGAGCGATGAGTTCGTTGACTTGCTCGTTTAGAATGGGAGATACTGACCCTCGTTGATGAATACGCGTGGAATACGCTTCCTAAGGACATCTTTATGTCGGAATCCCTAGAGGTTTTTAAGCGAAAACTGGATCGATACAGTAGTGCGCGTTGTAGAACGAATTGACCGCAGCTGACAATTTTCAACAACAATAATCATGATAATACTTTCAATTTTTTAGAAGTATTGGTTTTTATAGCCATTCGCGTACCATTCACTGAAATAGCATGTCCACTACGGGTAAATCGTAATTACTACTGCTACTACCTACAACGTTGGATCCCCCCCATAAAAAAAACGATCGATTTTTTTTCTCTTTTTTCTCCTAAATCCTACACGTTACCCCCACAAGAGCGATAGTTTTTCTCCTAAAAATCCCTAAGGAGTTTTTTTCACTGTCTGCTCCTGTTTCTCCACCCCATGACTTAGGACAACTGGCCTCGCCAACAGTCTGAGATACAATTTTTCTGCTACCACTACACATACAGTAGGTGACATATCTGATGAAAGGTTTAGAAGTGGGGGATTTAACACAAACTTGAGGTAGTTTATGAAGTTCACTGGGTTGGCTTGAGGCGCAAAATGATGTTTACTAGAATTGAATTCCGTTGAGAAAATATAGGCAGAAATGGGCGAAATCCAACGTTTGTTGATTAACAAGAAATTTCCCATGCTATTAAGCACTGCGGAGAAAAGATTTATATTTGTGCATGCTGAAGTATAAAAAGACATTCACAAAGACCAGAAAAAGCTCAATTATAATTGTTCACTACAGAGAAAATTTTGTTTTGCGTCCATGAAATTGAGGTTTGTGTAATTACAAGATACAGGACTAGAGTCGAGAAAAGCTTGATGAATCGAGTTAAGAAATGTTTGCTCTACAAATCTGTTAAGTTTGGTGCCCTAAAGATAAATAATAAACGTACAAGACGCAAAAATGTGTTTTACTACGCCTAAATTAGTAGGCCCTCGTAATCTCATATGTTTTCTAATTAACCTCTTAAACTACATCCATCCAAATGTTGTCAAAGTATAGACGGAAATCGATAAATAGCAAAACTCCAAACGGAAGAAGTAGAAGATTATCATGTTGAAAGATAGTGGAGGATATTTGGGTCACTCTGTTGTCCAAGTAAAATCAAAGAACACTACTCTGAAGTAAAAGAACGCATTGAAAATTGTTCAGGTTTACGTAGAAATGTAAGTTCTTTCATTTCCACCACAATTTTTTGCTCTCAGTTTTAGGGAACTCAAAAACCGGTCAAAATATGCCATTGTAATCTTGACTTATTTTTGAAAAACATATCGTACTCGACTTCGAAATTTCTAACTACAGCGCTTTTTAAAGGGGTAACTTGTTCTTGAAAGTTTTTTAATCAATCTTTGTCGTATTTATTCTTGGCCTTTATTGTGGAAATTCATTTTTTCGGCAATGAGTTGATATGTTTGGGCGATTCTAAAGTCATGACCCACACAGGCAGCTATCAAAGGAGGAAGGTTTAAAAACTCATTATTCAGGTAAATGCTTTTAAGATATTTCTTATTTCTAAGTTTTCGGTAAATAGGTTGAACGAAATCGGTATTTATAGACAAACAAAGCAAAACTGTGAAATTCGTAAAGTGTTCAGCAGAACTTCAAAAATAATCTGCTGCTCTTCGCACTCGAATTCTCGAAATAATCACAAAAAATGTGACAAACGGAAATTTCTTTCAATATACACAAGATGGTATGAATTTAATTACAAGTACAACCATAATCTAACATTTTAGTAAACTGCCAGCCTAGCCGTGTGTGGCCGTTAATGTATTTTATTCCGCTCAACAGCCGGGATGTAATTTCCATCGAATATATTTTGGCAATTGTCAATAGAAATTGATACAAAGCACGCAAGAATCTTTTCGTGCATCAAAAACGGAAATGTGTCTGAAGATTCAAAATTTGACATTTCTGACACATTTAGTACATGTTTGAATGTTGTTGGAAGAGATTTAGTTTATAAAAGTTTTGTATTTGTACTTATTCTGTAAAACCTTGCCATCTTTTTCCATTCCCATGCCTTAAACACACTTTTATTTCACATTGCACCAGTAAATTTGCATATTGCCATTGCTTGATTTTGCAGATTTTTGTGAAAATTACATTTTCTTTGCTAGTAAATAGTAATTTCCCAACCAAACTCTGACTTTTTAAATTATAGTTCTAACTATATTGTAATGATAGTTAAGGGGCAAGCCGCGTGTGCTGACTTCCAGCAAAATGACTTTTATTGCGTTTTTTAACTTATTGCATGAGATTGTCCACTAACTGTATGTATCAATAGGTAACACAAAGGAAATTTACCTACATATCCCTCAATAAATTGATGCCGATACTGAACCTTCGCCAGTCGCCCCAAGGCAGAGCGAGAGGAGTGAGTTAGGTGAGCGATCGCGATCGGTCAGCGTTCATCAACCGGTCGTCCCACCTCTCCGGTTGGATTTTTTTACATTCTTGCGTTTGCCTCGCAAGGATGGAACACTCCACCATGAGATGCGAACCATGCGGACTCACTTATTAATAATAGGCCGAGCCAACGACGAGATGGCCAGATTGCTGCTAGGAAGTTGGTCCTCGACTGTCACAATAAACAGAGCCATGGACCTTCATCACGCCTGCCAAGCGCTCCGCAAAAGGATAACATCGGCTCAAAACGGAGCAATAGGTCGAGCGGAGAGAGATAAGCAGGGCCGACAGCCGGCAGCCGCGAGCAAAGAGTTTGAAAACGCTCACGAGTCACAAAAACAACTTGACACAGCTCAAGAAGACGCGAGCAATTCAAAAAGCCACGAAAATCGATCGGTGCGATCGATTGACGCATGGGCAAATGGTTGCTCACATTTATCTGACGCACAGAGAAATACAGACACCTTGATCTGACGATGGAAGCGAGCGAGCTTTTGAAACGTCAGCCGGAATGCACTTTGGTCTCAGAAGTCGTCTCCTCTTCTTCCTCCTCTTCCGGGGATGATGTAAGGACTCACTTATTCCTAGTCCTGCATACAATACGAAGCAGGTGTGATCGCTGGAAAAAGAACTCTACTCATCTGAGGCTTTAAAATCCGTCGCGGATCTGTGATGGCAAGCATGTGCCAAGGCTCACCACCGCCAAGGGGTACGCATGCACTGACCATCACACCCATCCATCCAGCTGGCCAATCACCTGTCAAGGCTGACTATCACAAAGGCCGGTCCAGATGCTGGCGCGATATCTGCGGTCAGCCCACATCATACGCAGCGCTAGGGCCAGCGGTTGATCGCTCGTCTGACAGTCAAATTCCTCTTACCTATTCTCCCTTCCTTATGTACATAATAAACTCTTCCTATCACTCTGTCCTTCCCTGTTTTCTCTCCTCCTAAGGATTTTAGCCTGAAGATCGCAGTTGCTACGTGTAGATCCAGCATCAGAGACATTTGCAGCAACGGGTAATTCATACACAGGGATTTGTAGTACTTATAAAGTGCAGTCGATATGTTACGGCATACCTATTACAATTAACCGATCCCCTGTCCATCGAGGATAGCTGGCCGCTTGTGCGCTAATTGTTTGATGACCACCCTGCAGGTGATTATCTGCTGAGCAATCATCACCCGTGAAGGAAAATTCCTCGGCCATCTGGCTCCCTGACGCGGGTATTATATGACGCCATCGCCTGTGCACTCCCCCCGAGTGGCGACTTGCAGTGGCCAAACTGAGCCTCAGCACAGAGGCCGCGAGTTCTTTACAATCCAATCAACTGAATTATTCAAATTTGCTAATTCCCCCCCCTAATGGTCGTTTCTGTGGATTCTAGATTATTGCTTAGGAAATCCTGCATGGACAGTCGGCTGGCTGTCTCCGTAATGGTGGATTCCATACGAGCAGTAGGTTGGGCGGGTACATCGGCCCAAGTGGGATTAAATTTACGGCGCACGGTGAGAGTCGTAGCTCTGTGGTAGAGCGTTGACTGCGCTAAAGGCTGCCCTACGGTGTGGGTTCGACTCTGGCCAAGGACGAGAGTTTTTCACAACTGGGTCAACTGGATATGGGTTGGGCAGGTGGTTCCATTTGCTTATTGACTGGGGGCCCATTAACCATGATTAACGGGGCTCACATAATCGTCACCTCTTGCGAGAATTTCGGCTTCATCTAATTTGAATGTGTGGCTGGGCCTCTTCGAATGAGCCGTAACTTCAGAATTGGCCTTATTACTCAGCACTGCTGCCACCTGTTTGACAGGTACCATCTTGTGAATACTTTCGGTTTTGTAGACGCATAACTGTTGCAGTGGGTGTGTTGTTTTCAGTATCTGACGCCCAATGGTTGCCTCTGACATGCGTGCGACTCCAATTCCAAGGGTGTGAAAATGCGGCCGACGCCCCCCGAGACTTTTTTTGATGTACGGAATTGCTTGTCAAAATTTGAGGGCGGTGCGGTTTTGTCGTTTTTCTCGCTTGCGCATGCAGGAAGCCATTTTCTCTGAACACCCGTCGAAGCTTTTGTCATGACTTCCAGTCTACAATTTTAAGACATTCTACAGTACGCGCCAGAATTCGTGCAATATGCCGACATATGCGAAAGATTGATACGCTTTCACTAATCGGCATTGACTCCGCTTGTGATACTGATTATCGCGTAGTCTATTCTGAAGCTAGTTCAATCATGATAGGATGCGGGCTTTTTAACGAGCTTCGTTCTGACCACTAGCAAAACGTATGTACTGTAAAAAGTAATTACTTAAATAGTATGAGTTTTTATCGTTTATTTTGACTGCCTTTATAAATTCAAATATATTTTATGGAAAACATGCACGAAAAAATATTTCTTGTGTTCGTTTGGTAACAAATTACGCCTTATTTAAATGTTTTACTTAAAGAAAGGGTATCTTTCGATTTAAAAAAATTCTGAATTGCCGAATAATTTTGAAACCTACAGACTGCTACACAAGAATTAAAGGTTTGCAAACTTCGCACTGTGTACATTCTGTTTGGCCTACAGTTTGACGAGGAACTCGCATAGTTCTCAATGTTGCAATGGATGTGGAGCATGCTTTCTACAGCATAGGCAGCATTAATACATTGACGAATGCGATGAATTATGAATGAACACCTCACAATCGTAAAAAAGCTCATAATTAGACATTTTTCTAAAACCGAAAGATACCAGAAATAGAAATATGCTGTATCTTGGAGTCGATCAGTAGGTTCAAGGTTATCTGGACACAGATTAATTTTGGAGGAAATTAAATAAGTATTTTGCTTACGCTCGAGGATGTCACATCTACTATGCTTTCGTTAGGTGGATATCATTGCCAGCAAAGATAAGGGGGACTGAAATGGCCATTTCTGGCTCGTTAGCCGTCATCAGTCAGTCATAAACGCCAATCCCAAGTGGCGTCCTAACCGAGGCTCGAACTCGCAACCTTTTGATCAGAAGTCTAACGCTCTAACTAGTGAGCCACGAGCTCGTTGTCTAGCCGGTTTAGATCCGCAGATAGTGACACTCATTGATGAAAGTTCACCACTCACCCCAAGGCAGAGGGGAAGGATTGAGTTCCGCAAGCGATTTGTGGGCTTTCATCAACAGGGGGTTTCCTTTTTTACCCCACCTCTCCGGTTGGATTTTTTGCAGTCCTGCGTTCGCTTCTCAGCCTGGCCAAACACGCTGGTGCTATCAGCTGTTAGTTGCAAGTCCCATTTCGCCAGTGAACACGAAAAAACAATAAACAATGTGTCCTTCTGCTATGTGTTTTGGATTTTAATGGCGCCATCGGGGGGGTGGTAATGAAAACATCGAGTTAAATATGATGAGCTGTCAGGTGAGGATTTGGCCGTCATTGTGCCAGGTAAACGAAGACAGCTCTTTGACATCAAAAAAGGTCAAACCATGAAGATAAATCGCTAGACAGAGGTAGTGACCCTGCTCTCACTCCGGAGGTTTAATGCATTGCCGCTCTATGCTTTCCGCTTGGAGGTACCGCCATAATTTCAAGAAGCGCAAGCTGGTGCACCACCTCGAGGTGCTGGTGGCGGCCAGTGCGCCATAACGAATTGTGCCGTTCGACTTTGCGGTGTCGAATGTCTGTTTATAGGAAAATTACTACCAGCTAAGCCAGTTTTATTCACTCGTTTGCAACGGCCAGACTCTGTAAGCCCTCAGTATTGCCAGTGGTTATTGACACTCGCTGATGCACGTCCGCTTGACCGATAATTAATCTCATTAGTCCCACTTGGTCATGGGCATCGACAGAGGTCCTGACAGCCGTAACAGCTGGTAGTGTGCAGATAACATTGTCGCTCGTGGCTCAATGGTTAAGGCGTTTGACTTTGATCAAAGAAGTCACGACTTCGAGGTAGATGAGACCCATTAGCCGTCAGGTGAACGTTCATCAACAAGTGTCTAAATCCCCTGACCTAAACCAGGTAGACAACGAGGTTCTGGCTAAACAGATAGGTCGTTCGCATGGGATCAAATATGCCGCGAGTTTGTGTCTCGAGTGGGGCACAGACTTGGTCTGCGTATGACTGGCTGTGGACGGCTTTAAAGCCAGAAATGGTCATTCGAATCTCTCGAATTCGCCTGCAAAAAAGTCTTTCCATACTACCAGCTATAACGTTGGTAGGAGGCGCTGGCGAGGCCCAAGTCAGAGCCAGACAGATGAGATCCGTTAACGGTCAGGTGAACGTTGCTCAAGAGGTGTCAGTGTCCACTGAACTAAACCGGCGAGGCATCTAGCTCGTGGCTCATTGGCTAAGGCCTTTGACTTTGATCAATGAGGTCACGAATTCGAGGCAGATGAGACCTGTTAGCCATTAGGTGAACGTTCAAGTGAACGTTCAAGTGAACGTTCAAGTGTCTATATCCCCTGACCTAAACCAGGTAGACAACGAAGTCCTGGCTAAATGATAGGTCGTTCGCATCGGATCAAATAGGCCGCCAGTTTGTGTCTCGAGTGGGGCACAGACTTGGTCTGCCTATGACTGGCTGTGGACGGCTTAAAAGCCAGAAATGGCCATTCGAATCTCTCGAATTCGCCTGCAAAAAATCTTCCTATACTACCAGCTATAACGTTGGAAGGAGGCGCTGACGAGGTCCCAGCCAGAGCCACACAGATGATTTCCGTTAACGGTCAGGTGAACGTTCATCAAAAAGTGACAGTGCCCCTGCACTTAACGGGCTACACGACAAGGTTACGGCTTAATGGTTACGGCGTTATTCTCTTATCAAAATGGTCGCCTGTTCGAGTTTCGGGTGGGACACCAGTTGGGTCTGGGTGTGACTGGCTGCTGATGGCTAATAAGCCACAAATGACCATTTCACTCTCCTTTCCCTTTGCCGGCAATACTTTCTGCTTATACTACCAGCTGGCATTGGTGTCAGGGCCTCTGTTGAGGCCCAAGGTAGAGCTGAATAAATGGGTCCCGTTGGCGCTCAGGTGAACGTTCATCAAACAGTGTCAATATTATCTGACCTAAACCGGTGAGACAACGAACTCGTGGGTCAATGGTTAGGCCGTTTCGACTCTGAGGGCCGAGTGAGGCACCACTTGGGTCTGGCTATGACTGGCCGACAACGGCTAAACCGTTCTGAGTCAATGCGGCACGCATACGTAAGAGTGACCGGAAGGCAGGAATACTTCTGGGATCCGATGACAATTTTAGCCTGCATCCTATAACTCGAAGCCAAGAGCTGGCCTGTCACTTGCGGCTGAAAAGCAAGTTGTCCTTCTCAGTTTCATTTGAACCTCACCTACCTACTAACTGCCGACCAAGTGATGCTGGCAGTGCATATTCTAGTACTGTAACTTGTCTTCTGACTACTCTCTGTGCCATTGGTATTTCATCAATGCAGAAAAGTTTCTAGTCGGTGGAAGGTAATAAAAAATCAGGAGTGTAAAACGCAGATTTTCGTGCATGTACGAAAAATTTGAAGTAATAATCATAAACCTTGGACGAATTTGTTACTGTTCAGAAGACGCAAACATAGCTATCAATTAGGCCAAAAAAAGTTAAACATAATCGGCAGGTGAAATCATAACCATATAATTTTCTTTCTTTGAAAAGAAACCATAGAGTACTTATGTGACTTTATGCGGGAAATAAACTACTAGATAGGGATGTCAGTGGAGACGCTGAAGGAACTACTGATGTGTTGTACACAAAAGTTACAGTCTCTCTACAGTGTCCATATGTACAGGCAAATAGACGGAGTGGTGATGGGCTCACCATTTGGACCATTACTCGCAAATGTCTTCATGAGCAAGGTCGAGGAAAGGATTCTCAGAAACACCATCGGGATTTGTTTTTAATGGTCGGTACGTGAATGATATATTTCGCATGACAAAGAAGACCGCCGATATCGATGACCTAGTTCAAAGGTTTAATATGGCCCACACACCGCTAAAGTTTGCTACGAAAACGGAGACGAACAACGTAATCGAGTGTCTAGATGCCCTCTTACACAAACAAGAGGATGGTTCAATGAAACGCCGGATAATCAGAAAGAAAACCTGAACGAGGCACTACACTCATTTTCAACGTTTCGTTCTACTTAACCTCAAAAGAAACACGGTCAATGGACTAGCAGCCAGAATACGACGCGTTGGCTCTCCTGAAATAGTGGAAGGAGAACTGCAGCAGCTAAAGAATACACTCTGTGAAAATGGTGATCCAGCAAGGTAGATCCTTCGGAATATAAAGAAGCCTATCACAAAACCTGCCGTAGCCACGGCAGAAAAGAATGACCTATTTGTATGACAGCCTTATCTAGGAGGCGCAGCAAGCGAACTAGTCTGAATTCGCCTAAGGACAGCAGTCACGAATGCTTTTCTGGTGGCGAACTTACGCGCATTTCTCACAAACAACCCTTCTACAGATGTGTGGCAAAGGCAGACTACCGTTACAGGCCACATGCATGTACATTTATTCCTTCACCTTCTCCTGTGAAGCGGGATATATTGGCTGAACATCGAGGCGTCTGAAGAAGAGAGTATGCAACCATATACCAGCCTGCCTAGGTAAAGGTGAAAATCAATCGATTTCAAGCTCAATCCTTGCAGACTTGATCGATACGAACCACCTAGATGACGCAAAAGAGGCTGTCAGGTTTCAACGTCCGGCCTAACTAACGAAGCTCCTAGCGAGTACTATCCCAAAATAATAAGGACGTAACACGCAAAAGTGTGACGAGGGATAATATTGAAGGAATGAGCAGAACCGTAATAATTGTCGGCAAGTCCAGCTGCGTAGGTGTAATAATGTGTCTATGTCCGCGGGTTTAGCGAAGCCGTCTAGGCATCAGCCAATCAGGAAAATGTGGGGGTATTGACGTCAGAGTTTGCAAGGAATCGATTAGCTTCGGTGTCTCGCGATGAGAGCGGGGCGCGAAAGTGCAAGAGCGGGCAGAGATAAGAAGGTGAATCGTCGCTGGACGCGCGAGTAGACAACGTTTAGGCAGAATGAGGAGGGGTGAATGCGCGCAGCACTACCAAATTCAGGCTGCCACAAGGCCTTGAACATATACCAGGCACCAACACACCACTCCTCGCAAATGTCTTCATGGGCAAGGCCGAGTAAACGAACCTCAAGGACACTATTAATGACTGTGAATTCTATGTTCGGTACGTGGATGATATCTTCTGCTTGACAAAGAAGACAACCGATATTAATGGTCTAGAACAAAATTTTAATACGGCCCACACAGCGCTAACGTGTACAGCGGAAACGGAGTCGAACAACAAAATCGATTTCCTAGATGTCTTCTCACTCAGACAAGAGGATGGTTCAATCCAAGGCCGGATATTCCGAAAGAAAACCTGGACGAGGCAACACATTAATTTTCACCGTTTCATTCCTCTTAATCTGAAAAGAAACCTAGTCCAGGGGTTGGCAGCCAGAATAAGATACATCTGATCTCCTGAAGTATTTGAAGTAGAGTTGTAGCAACTACAGAACACATTCCGCAAAGATAATCAGCCAGAAAGGTTTATTCATAGGAACATGAAGGAGCAAGTCACAAGGCTTGCCGTTGCAGCGGCATAAAAGAAAGACCATGCAGCAAGTGAAATAGTAAGGCGGCGTTTAAGAACCGTAGTAAAAATTTCTTTCCCGACAGTGAACTTACGCGTATTCTTCACAAATGCTCCCCTTCTGTGGATGGGGATGAAGACAAACTACCGTTAAAGGATACATCCAAGGGTATTTACTCCTTCACCTGCTCTTGAGAAACGGGATATATTGGCCGAACGACGAGACGTGTGGACAAGCAGATACTTGATTACATACCAGGCTGTCTAGTTAAAGTTTAAAATCGATCGACTTCATTTTAATCCTCTCACACTTAATAGATACGAACCACCAAGTTGACGCGACAGAGGCCTTTCAGGTCATATACCAGGCACCAACACACCACTTCAAGGACGTGTGCAAACCGCTGCTAGCCACAGCTGAGGCAGTAGCAATTCGTCTAGCGAAATCCAATCTCTGCTGTCAGGAGACGCTGGTACAGGCAGTTTCCCTCCCTTGGCCGAATGCATGCGGGAATCCCACGCCACCAGAATCCACACCACCCTAAACCATGCCATTTGTAGTCACGGAGGATAGACATACGCAGTGTCTGCGTGTGACGTCGACTGTGAGAACGTCCTTCCTCTCCCCGCGGGTCGCACCCCAACGTCCTAAACACGCTGAATCCGGCATGCGCGAGATGAGGGAACGACGAGATGACTAATCACCTCCCTCCCCAACCACAAGAACCACATAAACACTGTGTATTACTGACCGTTTTACTCTCTATGTCATTGTACTGGCCTGAAGATGAATGACCGAAAACAAATGTGTACCAATACGACTTTTTAATCGTAAAATTGATTTTTTGTTATTTAGGACAGTTGTCAGTCTAGGGCAGATTCCATTCTTGAAGAGATCAACCTAAACAAAATGCTTCAGAGGTACAGTTCTCGATCTACGATGAAGTACGGTCAAGTATTGTGACCAATACTGCCAATTTTATTCGCCTAAAATACTAGTCGCTGTAAGGCTGCTGTAGGGACTCGAGCACGAGCTCCAAGACAAAGCGGGACAAGTGAGTTCCGTTAGCGTTAGGTGAATTCTGATCAACGAATAAAAATATCAATAACTCGAACCGAAGTTCTCGCTAAGTTTCAATATGAATGAGATTACATGCAGTACAGGTGAAAATTCATACAAAGTCGTGATAAATGTTGACTTGGCATACATTTGGTTCGGTTAATTTGATCTAATTAATGGATTTAATCCTGAGAAAGCCTGTTTGTAAGCAAAAGTGACTGTGTAGTTTAGTTTATATAAGGCCAATAGACATTAATTTTGACGAAACTGCAAACAGCCTGATATCGAGCAAATTTCCCATACTGCTGAGTAAGATCAAACTATACGCTATATTTGTATGCGTTGTGGTATTGGAGTACCCCATTATAAGCAAGAAAACTTTAAAATATAATCCTTTCAAAACCGGAAATTTTTACCTTAGGTTGATGAAAATCAAGTGAAGCCACTTTTAAGGAATCGCATTTCTTTTCAGAAACAATGAATGATTTCAGTTTCAAAAATTATTCTCTGCCAATATCTAAAGGGTTTTGTCACAAAACTCAGTGTTATAGGTTTCTATGGCATTGAGTTTTACTAGGAACGGTAGCCAAAACTACATAGACATCATCGTGTAAACGAATGCAAATAACAATATTAATATTAACCTACACGTGGCAAGATACTTATGCGTAAATTAGACACGGAACAGACAAAAGACTGAAATGTTTCGTAAAATCTTAGTAGTATATTCGGCCACCATTTTGCCTTCGAAAGCCTAGGACGGGTCCTACAAGTAATCAAATAGGGTGAAATATGCTCTTATATAAATAGAAGAGTGAGTTCTTTCATTTTCAGTCAAAAATCTATGATATATTTTCAGATAAATTCAAAAACCTCGTCAAAATTCTCCATTTCACTTCGACATTAACCTAGAAAAAGGTAACATGCACGGACATTCGTCAACTGAATATCTGATTAAAGTACTTTCTGAAGAGGTAACCTATTATGGGATTTTTAGAATAAATCTTAGGCGTAACAATATCCGACGTCTGTTGTAGGCGTTCATTTTGCCCGATAATATGTTTTGGCAATTTGGGCAATTGATAAATATGGCCACTTTGCAATTTTCATAAGAACTAATGTCCACAACGTCATCTTTTTGATCAATGCTTGTAAGAAATATCTGATCTTAAAGATTTTGATATAAGCGTCGAACTGAACTTTGACCTATGGAGGAAAGTGTGAACGCAGAAAATTGTCGATAATTTGCCGGATGTTAAACTAAGTATAACCCAATACCTGAAATATGCTACAATAAATTTTACTAGAGAAAAGTTATTTTGTGTAAAGGAAATGGTATGGCTATGCATTTACCTAAATATATATTTACATTAATTTGGACTAATTTAGGGCTGTTTTTCACGTTTGTAGAACTTGAGAATTCTTTCGTAAAGTTAATTTTTCTAAGCATATCATAAATCATATTGAGCCGCGTAGCTCAATGGTAGAGCGGTGGCTGCGCAAAAGCCTTCCCTGCTGTGTGGGTGCGACTCCCAACGAGGCCGCGAATTTTTCACGATTGGGTCAACTGAATAAAATATATCTATCAAAACTCCTTAATAAGTAAGTGCGTATAGTAGTCATTCTGTTGGATTCTATATGATTGGTTAAGAGAGCCTGCTTGGACATTCAGCTTACTCTTTCGTTATCTTGGATGCCATACGTGCAGTAAGTTGGGCGGGTAAAAACGACCCAAATGTCATTAAAGTTGGGGCTCACGGTGAGACTCGTAGTTCAATAGTAGAGCGTTTGTTGCACAAAAGACTTAAACGCTATATGTGTTCAACACCCCCCCATTGGCGCGAATTTTTCAGAAGTGGCTTAAATGTATGAAGCAAATCTGTCAACCCCTTAATAATTAATTGAGCCTTGTAGTCATTCTGCTGTATTCTAGATGACTCCTTAGGAAATCCTACCTGGGGCAGTAATTTGGGCGGGTAAAATCGATCCACGGCTCACGGTGAGCCTCTTAGCTTAATGGTAGAGCGTTGGCCGTGCAAAAGCCTTCCCTGCTGTGTAGGTTCAATTTCCACCGAGGCCGCGGATTTTTCAGAATAGTGTCAACTGAATTAAGCAGATCCAACAACCCCCTCCCCTTACTATTGCCTCAAAGTTTTCAAATATGCTTTAATATCGGTTCGCGAGTGATTACCAATCTTTCGCGAATCTCGGCATTTTGTATGACTTTTCACCCGCAGTACATGCTTCCTTTCACTTTGTCGGATCAGTACGGACAATGTGAGCGCAAGGGCGGACCTCCATGGAAGATTTAAAAGGAGAGGCTAATTAAACCACAGTAGAGTACTTTATAACTGACATAGCTGGCGCCAATGACGCTGACAGGCGCCTGGCCAAACAGCGTATCGTGTAAACTCTCAGCGAACATCCCCTGCAGATGAAATTTTGCGCACGCCATCTCTTTTATGATGATGATGATGATGATGACTGCAGAGTCGGACCTCACAGGTGGAAGAACATTCTGTGGCTTACAGTTCGCTTGAAAAGGCCGAGGAGCTGTCGGAGTGACAGGTAAGCACTATTGTCTATTTGTTTACCTGGTGGTTTTGCCCGTCATTCAACGCGACTACGAGTGGATTGCTGCTAACTTAAACACACCTATGGTCAAGGCTGTGCTCCCAAAAGTCTAAAAGCAGTAAAGTCGACATCGTAATAAAACAGGAGATGTGTTGTGGTTTATCAAGTAATATTTTTAGAATGGTACACTTAACAAAGGCTAGCAACCTTGTCGGCTCTTCTAAGGCGTCGAGCCTGCCGCTGACCACCACAATGATTACTTTGTTCAATAGTGCTCGCTGGGCTGGCCCAAAGCAATGAGCTTAGACCGGATGCGCACTCGCGCACCCCAATGCAGTGTAAGGATTATACCTAACAATCGACCCGGATGAACTCCCGGGTCACGCTATCGGTCCGCCCTCACACGGAGGTGCGACCAGTCGGGCGCGGGCAGCCAATGTGGCCAATCAGGCCAGAATATAACACGTGACTTACATTCCCTTATAAGCCTACAGACCTGAGCAAACAGGGAGAGTTGCAGCCACACCGGATAACGCGGACACGCTTGTCCGCTCCAAATGCCGGGGCTGGCCCCCAGGCAGAACAAAGAGCGCGCTGGAGATCAACCAGCGGCAACAGCCACCCGAGACAGCTCCTCCGGGTGGATTCCAGAATTATGTCCTTCTTTTTTTGTTCTTCCTTAGGGATTTCAACAGGGCGTTATTTAATGGTGACGCGTCAGATGTCATCGTTGAAACAGTAGCAACGATGAACCCATCGTTATAAAAAATATCACCTTGCATAGACATTACCATGATTTAAGGAAACTGGAAAATTCCGATTGAGTGGAAAATTGGGGTTACTGAGTAAGCCGAAGTTTTAAATGTAGATAGAGTCTGTTCATGCAGAAAAACGAGTGAATAAATTGGCGTAATATGAATTGTAAGGTAACAAACTCAGAGCACAGAAGCTGAATGTCAACGAGGACTTTGCGTAAACTAATAAGCTTTTGCACGTTCCTTTATGAGGTTTTTGTATTCATCGATTCTGCTCTATGGATAGAACATGTTTGCAAATCTTTCACACACAGCCAAAATAGAAAACTGATGAAATTTTTGACGTTCCATTTTTATATATAGGCTTGAGTACGGCTCCTATTTTCGGTGCATGAAAACAACTTACGGTCTTATAAGTTTAGTACTTAAACTTATGGCATTAAACGTAACAGATCTGCAAGAAATAATTTTTTAACCGACTTCGCTCATCTTTTTCTGAAAATAATGCGTTATCTCATATATGTACCTTCCTCAATTTCATGAAAGAAAAATGAAATGTTTTCTGTTCTGTGAACACATCTATTTATGAGAGTTTCTAGTCTTTATTGATGTTTTTATCGTACAACACGCACAAAGCAGGAAATTTTGGTCCGCAGCGTTCAATAGCTTAGCCACTTCGTTGGATATCAACAAACAATGGATTTGGTCCGATTACGCCCCCAAAATACTGACCTGCGCTGAACTCTTTTCTAGTAAACAGCATTTTATTGGCGGGCTTTTCAAATTGAGCCGCCATTTTTCCACCCTCCGATTTTTATCCCTCTTTGTTTATTTAAACTACAATGAGGTCATGCGTATACGAGGTCACGACGCCAGCGCCGTTTTGAAAGCAGTCCAAATTGGCGTATATTTGACGACCATTCCACGGACATTTATCCACGATGTCGAAAATTGCAATCATTATTAAGCAAATCTAACAACCCCCCCCCCCCCCCCTTCCCCCCCCCCCACTCAAATGTAGATCTTCAAGTTTCATCAGATATCCAATCTACTGTACATAGACTTCACTTCCGTCCACGTAATTATAAGTTCCTGGGTCCCTCCATCCCCGGAAGTAAGTCTGGAAATGATGATTTTCAGTGTAAGTACGAGAGGAAGGTAACGAGGAGCGGGCCAGGGAACGGGGAGGCATAGAAGCCCACTTGATGCGGAGGTGGTGGTTCGATTTGAGCGCTTAACTTTCGCCAGGGCGCGGGGCCCCTGGTTAACGGGGAAGGACAGTGACGGAATGTTCTCACTTTCGATGCCTCACTCTGGAGGCTCGTAATTCTGTTTGCCTTCACACTTTCGGCTGCTTTCGCACTTGCTGGAAAAGTTGAGGAACGGGTCAAATAGCCAACTGCTCCTTCTTCCAGTCTGAGTTCTGGTGTGAATAACTGATCTTCTATGATCTCGATTGTGTTCATTGGTGGTCTTCCCCGCGCAGTCGATTTTAGTTCAAAATTGCCTCTCGAGGGTGGAGAACATCTAGGAACGGCAGTTCGTTTGTCACAGCCGACAGATTTCAGGATATCGGGGAATTTAAACTGACCCAATTGTGAAAAAAGCTCGCGGCGTTCGGCGGGATTTGAACCCGCATAGTAAAGAAGGCTTTTATGCGAAGCCAATGCTATCCCAGTTTAGCTACAAACGCCACGCCTGCGCCGTGAATTTAATGATACTTGGATCGATCGGTCGCCGTGGAATTCTCCATCGAATTTCCTCTCCAGGATGACGAAGACCTCTTCGACACATCCAGTCCAATACACTGGCTTACATTTTGCGAAAAGTAGGGTTTCTTCTACCTGCAGAACTGCCTTTACGTTTAGCCTGAGAGCGATGATCCCATTGGTGAATGTGGTGGTCGAGGGGTAAACGTACAGTACTATACTATTGCTTGCCGGAGGATCTATCCCGTGTTGCAACATTATTTTAGTACGACTGATCATACAACCAACAAACGCAGTCGCAGCAAGGATCTACGGGCTACCGAAAGAACACAAATCTAGTGACCCCACCCCTTCTCCAGCCAATCGTGTCATTTTGCGGGACACTAACATTTAATCTGGATAGATGGCCGTTCGGAAATCTGCAGTCCCTCATCTCCGACGCGTTAGCTTTTTTCTGACAAGGTGAACGACGAAGATTAGAATGCGCGCCACTCAGTTAGTCGGGCTAGAGGCGATCCAATTCACGCCTTGTTGTATGAATTCGATTCCTCTGTTTGTGGCTCAGGTCGTATGTGGTTCGCGCAGCCGAGTTTTTTTTTAAAAAATTTCAAGCACCGCTTTCCATTGTCTCGGTGGGCGAAGGTGACAGAGACTGCGCAAGTAGGCTCTCGAAAAGCGGGCCGAGGTCAAACGACGAGGGTGGGGTGGGGGTGTTGGGTTGTGTTGTCCGGACCTATGCCGTCTAGAGAGCAGTTTATCACGGCCAATCCAAGTGGTGTGAGAAAGCGGCCGACGGCCCTCGAGATCCACAGAATCGCTCGCCAAAATTTGGGGTCGGTGCGATTTTATTGCTCATCTCGTTTGTGCCGGCACCGGTTGGAGGCGATCACATCTACGGCTTCTCAACTAATAGCGATTTTGAATTGCACTCTTTCTGTGCTATGCGTGTGTACGTCTTCCCCGCTCAAAACCGTGGCTTGGAAGGTTGCCAACTGATGGACTAACTTGCATGCCGCAATGTGTATCTTATGAGAGTCACGCTGCAATGGCTCCTTCTTAATGTGACCTTTATGCTGCTCCCGTACCGCGGGAGCCTACCTAGCGAGGTGTGTTGTTGATACGCCTATTGAGTGTTGGTCGTGCCAGCCGCCTGCGTCCTCCTCCATCTCCGGTCTCCTTGACTTTTGTCGTGATACCGGGTCCGGGCCTGGAAGTGGGTGCGGTGAGAGAGTGGGTGCACTTTCACTAAAATCCCGCGGGGTCACCGCGTTGTTTCAGCTTGCTGAGGTTCGTGATGGACATCGTCGAGAGCGACGGTCGAACTGTCGATATCACGACATTTACTGCCTAAACGGACCACGTGGTAAATGCACTGAACCAACTCCGATAACAAATTCTGAGCCATGGGGGGAGACGTTAGTGCAGACTCAGATACCTTTGCGACATTCCCACTTCGTGGGATCCAAGTCAGGCATGGCTACTACCGAGCAGGTTACCCTGGCGATTTTGTACGTCGAAAGAAGAGGAACTAGATAGGTCCAATCAGGCAACCCCGAACAAATACATGGCGAATCCTTTGGATAAAAAGCGGCACACTCCGCTTAGAGGTTTGGCTATCTTTCTTAGAATGAAGTCGTCTGTAAGATCCCGTGCAAAGTCTCCAATGCCGCATATAATGGTCAAACAGAAATATTCTGCTTCCGCATGCATCTATGCGCGCAAACTGACCCTAATTTCATAGTGATAATGCACACCCTTCGCATAGTCGGAGGAGGTCCCTCAAAAGGGGCTTACGGCTTCTCGCGGCCAAGTGCTCCAATGTCTCCGCACCTTGTTCTATGAATCGGCACCCTCGGTTTGTGGTTCGTGTCATGTGTGTGTAGCCAGGTTTTTTTATTTTGTCAAGTACCGCGGCCCAGCCCACTTACTATCGTCAGTAATCCGCAGTGGTATCTCGGCAGGTGGGGTGGGGAGCGGGTGAGTAGATGCCGCGCAGGTATGCTTTCAAAAAGCGAGCCTTGGTCAAAATATGCGGCCGAGGGGAGGGGGTGTGGTGTCGGCGAACGGGCTGGGTATATGCCATCTAACACGACATTTTCCGTGTGGTAGATGCACTGAACCGACACGGGGGACAGATCAGGGCTCCCTTAACAAGTACCAAACACGCGGGCGAGGATTGCGTTGGTGACACACGTAGGTTCAGCCTCAGTCACAAGCCACCCATGGCCTTTGCGACACCCCCACCCCGTGGGATCTAAGTCAGGCAGGGTGGCTGCCAAACAGGTAAGCCTGGCGATTTTTTACTTGCGAGAAAGAGAAACTAGGTAGTTTCAAACAGGCAACCCCGAATAAAACGTGGCGCACAAACCTAAGGGCTACTTTCCAAACTCACTTTGGACATCCTAAGGAGACAGTGGGCTAAGAAAGGGATTGTCTGTAGAAATCCGTGCAAAGCTTGCGATGCTGTATATTATGACCAAACGGAAAGAAGTCTGCCTCCACAGGCATCTACGCATACCGACTTGCCATACCCTTCGCAACGTCAGATTCTGCCGCCTCAAAAAAGGCTCACGGCTTCTTGAGGCATGCACTTTCATAACTTAATCGGCAGTGTACAAAATTCTCAGGGAAAAAAAAGGGGAATAGATGAGAACTGCTCAAAACAGACCTAAGCAAACGGTGACCGCTACTTGGTGAACACGCCAAGTTACTAGTTATCTATGCATGTTCCTAAGAGAAGTGGAGACGCGCGTCTCCGGGCATGAATGAGAAGAACAGACGATCATATGAACCATAGTTGTATTTGTCGTAATGGTAAACGAGGCCAGATTTCTGCCGCCGGTCTCTTTGTGTCAGTTCAGCAAGAAGAACAACGAACAAGGTCGTAAGGGAAAGGAAGTCGTTTATTGCCCCTTGAATATGTTCATAGATGGGCCAATCAGTTTGTGCCTTCATGTGCCTAAAGGCTTGATTGGCCATCACGCGCGCGCGCCCGTCGGCGCACGACTTCATCCTAGCCGGCTGGTGTCACCTCTATCCTTCGTTCTTTATTTGTGGGCAGGGGGCCGACCGCTTGTTAGGAATAATCCCAACAGTATTGTCCTGATGATTCAAAAGCAGACAAGTTCTTCCATCGTTAGAGGCCAGAGTGTGATAGCACGCCTCACAGTATTTAAAGGCGATGATATTCATCGATATTGCCGACTTAACAAGGCGACCAGAGGGCAGGGGCACTGGGGGGAGAGGACCCTCAATCATGATGCTACTTAATGGGGGGGGGGGGGGTTGGTGTTCTAACTTGGGTGCTTATCTTTCGCCTGCCTGTGCGACCCATGCGGGCGGAGTCAGGACCGTGACGGATTGTGTTCCGTTTAGGTGCCCCTCATTCGCACTTGGTCAGCGGTCACCAGGTTGATAATCTTGTTAACGCTCAGACTTCTCTCTGCTTTTCCCACCTTCCGCATAAGTTGAAAAACTAGTCAAAGTGTCATCCGCCTCAATTCGTGTCATCTGCTTCCTCGGATGGGCTGTGGCTAGGCATATCTGCGCCATGGACTGCCATGTGTTCAGATTCACTTTCATCGGCCTTTAATTCATTGGTGGCTTTCCTGTGCATCGTCGTTTTCAGATTACCACTCGATTTTTGGTCGAAGAGGACGTCCAAGAATGACGGTTATTTATTGGTTCCTGCTTCCGTTTTGAGTGTGATGTCAGGGAAAAGAAGATGGCATTATCTGACCACTTACCACTCGACGAGACTTAAGGTGTCGTCGACATATCGAGCACAAAATGTCGGTCTGTCTGAACATTTTAGAGAACTGCCTCTATAAGACCGGTGATCCAATTGGCCTACCCTTGACCTGCCCAAAGATAAATTATGTCTTCAGGCCTTGATTTTAGTAATTTGACGAGTTGTCCCCCTTTCGCTATATCTTCCGTCTTGGCTTACTGACTTCCGAACGGTTTGCTGGCGGTTTTGACTTTCAGGCCCTGTGAGGTCGACGTTAACAGAGAGAGAGGTGACGCCGAATGACACCATTATATCGTTTGCAGTAAGGTTCACTCACTTGAGTAACAGAACAGACCGTGGTGGCCATGCCTGAGGTTAACGACTGCAGATTTCGGAAAATCCATCTTTCCGGGCACGCCGGATTTGTGTTCATTTGGTAGCCCGTAGGACTCTGATTTGACGTCTGTTGGTTTAATGGTCGGTCGTATGGAATGACGTGTCCTAACGCGATACAGATGCATTGATGTTATAGGCCTGAACACTCAGCCCTAAGTCACCGCATCACACCAATGGAATCATCACTCTCAAACTTGAGCATGGAGACAGTTCTCGAACAAGTTGCTACCCTACGTTCCGCAGACTCTGGGCCAACATTTTTAACTCGACACGTCGAAGATGCGTTCGTTCTCATGGAGAGGAAAATGACCAGGAAATGTAACTCCACCCTGAAGCCCGTTTTCGTCGTCCCTATCGTCCCTGTCGTCCCTATAGGTTCTCTCCCATCAAAAACCCAAACGGAACTACAATCGACCATGCAAACAAAGGCACCCAGTGAACAAAACCGAGCAGCCGAGATCATAGGACGCACGTTAATCTAAACACGCACGAGTCTTTGGTGGACAGGCGCTTAGCCGCCCCAGAACGAAGACTCGGTGAATGAGAAGTTAGCTATTTGATCAGATTGTCAATTTATCCGGAAGATGGGAAAAGCAGACGGAAATGTGAACGCAAACAAAATGACTAGCCTGGGATGAATACACAAGTGGATGAGAGTGCTAGTGGCTACTGCCAACGCGCGAACACCGGCCCCGAACGAGCCATACGTAACACAATCTGTCTACCTCGTTCACTGCGGGCCCAGTGCAGAGATAAGCACCACTTCCGTATCCAGTGGCATGATGACTGATGGTCCTCTTCCTCTGCCCGGTCTTTCATGCACTCTGGCTGCCTTGATAAACCCACATTAAGGAACCTCACCTGTGAGGAAAACTGTGAGGTGTGGTATCACACTCTTGCCCCCGACGATAGACGAACTTGCCTGCTTGTGAATCGTCACGACTCTGGTTCCTATGATAACATTTTCTTCTCAGTCATGTGTGGGACGCACATCTTCGCTTCCCTTAGGAACACATATTTGAAGTAATTTGGCGTGTTCGCCAATTAGTGGCCGCCGTTTGAGTAAGTCTGCACTGAGCAGTTCTCATCTATTCCTCCTTTTTCACTGAGAATTTTGTACACGGCCGATTAAGTTATGAAAGCGCGTGGCCCCAAGAAGCCGTAAGGCTTTTTTTGGGTGGAGGGGCAGACCCCGACTATGTGAAGGCCAGTTGGTATGCATAGGTGCCTGTGGAGGCAGATTTTTTTCCGTTTGGCCATAACAAACGGCATCGCAGGCTTTGCATGGGATGTTGTAGACGATTCCTTTCTTTGCCCAACCTCTCCTTAGAGGGTCCAAACTGAGTGTTCGTTGATCTTCTTGCTGAACTGACACAAAGAGACTGGCAGCAGAAATCTAGCCTCGTTTACCATTACAACAAATACAACTATGGTTCCTATGATCGTCTCTTCGTCTCATTCATGCCCGGGGACGCGCGTCTTCACTTCTCTTAGGAACATGCATATATAACTAGTAACTTGGCGTGTTCACCAAGTAGCGGTCACCGTTTGCGTAGGTCTGTTTTGAGCAGTTCTCATCTATTCCCCTTTTTCCCCAGAGAATTTTGTACACTGCCGATTAAGTTATGAAAGTGCGTGCCTCAAGAAGCCGTGAGCCTTTTTTGAGGCGGCAGAATCTGACGTTGCGAAGGGTATGGCAAGTCAGTATGCGTAGATGCCTGTGGAGGCAGACTTCTTTCCGTTTGGTCATAATATACAGCATCGCAAGCTTTGCACGGATTTCTACAGACAATCCCTTTCTTAGCCCACTGTCTCCTTAGGATGTCCAAAGTGAGTTTGGAAAGTAGTCCTTAGATTTGTGCGCCACGTCTTATTCGGGGTTGCCTGTTTGGAACTACCTAGTTCCTCTTCCTCGGAAGTAAAGAATCGCCAGGCTAACCTGTTTGGCAGCCACCCTGCCTGACTTAGATCCCACGGGGTGGGGGTGTCGCAAAGGCCATGGGTGGCTTGTGACTGAGGCTGAACCTACGTGTGTCACCAACGCAACTCCCCCCGCGTGTTTGGTACGACTTATGAGAGGCCTGGCCTGTCTCCCATGTCGGTTCAGTGCATCTACCACGCGAAAAATGTCATGCTACCACTGTGAGTTAGACGGCATAGACCCAGCTCGTCCGCGGGCGCCCCCCCCCCCCCCCCCCCCCCCCACGGCCGCATAGCTTGACGACGACCTGCGCGGCATCTACTCTCCCTCTACCCCGGCCCCTGAGCCGCCGAGACACGATTGCAGATGACTGACGATCGTAGGTGGGCTCGGGCGCGGTACTTGACAAAGTAAATAAACCGGCTTTACACAATCGGCCTGAACCACAAACTGAGGACCTCGGTTCATAGATCAAAGCGCAGATCGAATCGTACCCGGGTGACTACAGCCCGACTGACCGCTAGCGAGCGAGCGCGCGAGTGCGTGACGGGAACCACCCCTCAACGTTAACCTTGCCAAAAAAACAACTACCGCATCCCTCAGCTAGGTGTCGATTGGGGGGAGCAGGTTAGGCCCGCCAATTCCTCCACCCAGCCGGTTCTCTGTGCGAAATGGGGGTCATAAAACAGCAGCGTACGGGTGACAGCACCAGAGCGGCTAAATGTGCAAAATAGTTCTCTGGACGAGGAAGAAGGCGTATCGAGCACCAGATCAATTGATTTATGGTTCTGAGCTTTCGAACTCGTACAAGAGTCCATCTTCAGAGATGAGAAAGCGACCAAAAAAGATGTTAATCATAGTGGCCATAGGCCAATCAACTGTCAGAAATCGTCAGGTTGTCAAGACATTAGAAACAGCAAACGAAAAGGGGATGTGGGGGAGAAGGGCAATTAGCTGGCAGTGGGATCGGAGGGGTCGGAGGGGCAATTATAGTGATGTAGGCTAACCTGCTGCCAGTGGAACCGGGGGTCATGAACAGCAAGTAGCGTGCCGACTCGTCACTCCGTAGGTGGTCCTGGTAACTCCACCTCCTCTTCCGGCCCCTTCGTTGTGGGATTCTCTTCGCTTGCCGGCCTTGTGTGTGGTTTGGCTTCGTTCTGTTTCCTTCCCAAATAATGGTGCAAGACTTTGTAGGCCGCTGGCAGCTCTTGATGCCTGTTGATCGAGTTGGCATCCGAGTGCCATGCCTCGAGATTTAGCCTTTCGGCCTTTGAGGTTCCTCGGCCTACGATGGTCGCTCCTTTGAGATCAAAGTTATGGTCAGTCTCTACAATGTGTGCTACCAGTTGCGAGTTTTGGTCCAGTCTCTGGGCCGCTCGTTTGTGCTTTTGTAGGCGGGTTTGGAATTTGCGGCTTGTTTCTCCAACATGTTTGCAGTCTCCCTCATTGCAGAGGTTTCTGTGGGAGGCAGTCGGTCTTTAGGTTGCATCACCTAGCGGCGTATTGTCGCTTGAGGTCGACGGACTATGCCTACGCCAGCAGGTTGTACCAGTCGTGAGACTGCTTCGGAGACGCCTTTTATGTAGGGAGTGGCCCTCCAGACATCCGGTTGCCTTTGTACTGGCCGTCGTTTGTTCCCTCGGCGTCTGCTTCGTTTTATAAAGGAATTGGGGTAGCCATTAGTTCGGAAGAGTTGCTGAAGATATTGTTGTTCAGCTCTTCTGGCAGCTGGTGCGCTGCAGTGTGTTTGAACTCTTTGGAACAGAGTACGAACGCAGCTACGTTTGTGGCACATAGGGGTGATGGCTGTTGAAATGTAGTACTTGATTCTTGTTGGTGGCCTTTCTGAATACTATAGTTTCCAGAAGTCCAGTCGAGCACCGGCGCACCAGGACATCGAGGAAGGGTAGTTGGTCATTTCTTTCCACCTCCATTGTGAATTGGATATTTGGATCAACAGAGTTTAGTAGCTCATTGAGGTGCTCGAAATCAGATGTTTTGACAATGACGAAGGTGTCATCGACATAACAAGCCCAAAACTTCGGTTGATGCTTGGTGAAGACCAAGTGTTCTATCCGTTGGAGAACCACTTCGGCAATCAGGTCTGACAGGTGGAAGCCCGTGGGAGTGCCTTTAATCTGCGCGTACATTTGTCCATCAAACATGAAGTTCGTTTTGAGGCAGTGCCGTAGAAGTTCAAGCAAATGTTCGGACTTTAGTGGTTTTTCGTTCTCATCGTAGCGTTCGGATAGAAGTTGTCCCACAACATCTCGCGCTAATTGTTGTGGGATGGAAGTGAAGAGTGAGACAACATCGAAGGATACCACAATGTCATCTGGTTCTACCTTCAGATGCTTTATTCGCTCGAGGAACTGTTTGGCAGAAGCTACGGTTGTTGTCGAGCCTGCTGCCAGGAACTTGAGGTGAGTGAACATCCATTTTGCCAATCCGTACGTAGGGGTACTGCGAAGGGAGACAATGGGCCTATGCGGTATGTTTTTCTTGTGTACTTTAGACAGACCGTAAAATCTTGCTGGGGCTGTGTCGGTTGGTTTCATGGAAAACCAATCCCTGGGTGTGATTGCCCCGTTTGTCTTGAGTTTTGCCAGGCTTTTGTTCATTTGGATGAGCAAATGCTTCATTTCACTGGCTGGGCATAA
Organism: Ligula intestinalis; assembly: GCA_036362985.1. Lineage (NCBI taxonomy): Eukaryota > Metazoa > Platyhelminthes > Cestoda > Diphyllobothriidea > Diphyllobothriidae > Ligula > Ligula intestinalis. The sequence continues at coordinate 26,679,776 of JAYGXS010000008.1, forward strand.
CTTGTATGAGTCTTTGTCGTTGGGTAGGTTCTGAGCTTTCGCTTGGTAATCAGACTTGTTGAGCACCACTGTGGAACGGCCTTTTCAGCCGGCAGAATGATGATGTCCTTATCGGCTTTTAGACTTTTTAATGCCTTCTGTTCCTCTCGGCTAAGAGTTTCACGCCGTTTGTGTTGCATAAGCAGCGATACTGTTTTGTGGCGGATATACTCGTCTGTATCATCCGAGGCTAATCGCTTTTCATGACCCCCTGCTCCACTGACAGCTGATTAGCCTACACCACTTTAATGCCCCCCCTCGCCCAACTCCAGTGACAACTAGTTGCCCCCCTCCCCCAATCCTTTTTCGTTGGCTGTTTCTAATCCCCTGACCACCCGATGTTTTCTGACAGTTGATTGGCCTATGGCCACTATGAGTAACATCTTTTTTGGCTGCTTTCTCATCTCTGAAGATGGACTCTTGTAGGAGTTCGAAAGCTCAGAAAAAAAAATCAATTGATCTGGTGCTCGATATGCCTTCTTCCTCGTACATACAATTACCTGGATCGCGAGCCTTCTCATTCATTCGAAAATAATTCTCCGCTAATTGTTTCGACATCTAGAGGCCAAATGAAATGTCAGTCACTGGAATTGACAGTCTCCGTCCAGTTGCAGCGTAGTTATACAATAATCTGAAGCAAGCCTAACCTTCCTAGAAGGTGCTTGTCCTAGAATTGGACACAGCCAACTCTAGCACAACAAACAATGCTTTCTGGCTATAACACAGTTCAGGGACCTCCTACTGGCCCATCAGCACATCAACAACAAGTACGTATACGCGTTAGACTGTCTTGGAGTATAAGGTCCAATGAGAGTACAGCAGAAGGATATAGTCGCACATTGGGCTCATGTCCTCCCTTTTACTCAAACACAATATTTGAGTACCAGCTGAATTACCAACAAAATTACGCGTACTTTTTCGATTTGTGACTATGCGTGCAAAAGGTAGGGCGCTGTCCAAGTATTGTGGCACTTACCAACCTCCCGCGTAAAGGAGGTGTGGTTTGTACACGAAGCCTCGGATGGTTCTGTAGGCCGCAAAGGAAGTAAATTTTGACAGCTAGCATTGAGGGAGTGAATTGGCCATTTCTGGCACATCAGCCATCATCAGACAGTTATACTGAACCCCAAGTGGTGCTCTATCCGAACCTAGAATCAGACTTCTAACGCACTAACTATTGAGCCAAGAGCACGTTGTCTCGTCGAGTTAGGTCAGTGTAAAATCATTTTTCGCACACAATCTGCCTGACATATGCCACAAAGAGAGAGAGAGAGAGAGAGCCAACACGAAAATTTGCGTTTTACACTCCTTTGACTTTTATATTACCTTCTGCCCACCAAGCGCTTGCCTGGCTTCTGTGAAATATTAGTGGCGTAAATCTTTAAGTTTTCTTTCGCAGGCAGAAGACTGGATTCACCACCAGAATATGCACTGCTAGCATTAATTAATGGGCAGTTAGTAGGTAAGTGTGGTTTAGATGAAACTGAGAAGGACAACGTGCTTTTCAATCACAAGTGGCCGGCCATCTCTTAGCTTCTAGATAAAGGATGCATGCTGAGACGGTCATTCGCTTCCAGATATAGTTCTCCCTTCCGACCACTCCTACATCCACTAAGCTGCATGTATCCCATGAGCAGTCACTCAGAACGGTGATCGCGAATCAAATATCATGATTTAAGAACCTCTGGTAGTAGACAGAGAGTATTGTCGTCAAAGCCAAGGGAGACTGGAATGGCCATTTCTGGCTTATTAGCCGTTGTCAGCCAGTCATAGCCAGACCCAAATTGTGACCCACTCGGGCCTCAGAGTTAAACGCCCTAACCATTGGACTTCGAGCTAGATGCCTCACCTGCTTAGGTTAGAAGACATTGACACTTGTTGATGAACGTTCGCCGACCGCTAACGGAACTTTTCCATCTAAGCCGACAAGATAAGAGCTTCTGGCTCAATGGCTAGATCAAAAGGTCGTGAGTTCGAGCCTCAGGTGGGACATTGGTATGAGTGGCTGCTGATGGCTTATGAGTCCGAAACGGCCATTCCAGTCTCCCTTGTCTCTGCCTTGACTGCTTGCCGCTGTGCGACTGCTAGCGGGGCCCAAAAATATGCCCAAAGGCAGAACGGAAAGAACGAGTACTGTTAGTACTTAAGTTAGGTTGGGATACTGATTAGCTTGCCTCTAAATCTCAAAATACTGAAATTACGATAGGATGCCGACTTTTGAATGTGCTTCTTTCTGACTGCCTGCGTACAACTACCTCTGTAAAAAATGGCTACATAGGTAGCATTCATTTCCCCTTGACTTTCGGTAATTCATCGAAAATATGAACAAAAATATAGGCCTCTTGTACTCTTTAGCTAGCAACTAACGCCTTATTGACTTTTTATGCTCGAAGAATGTGTATCTATCGATCTGTAAAAAGCGTTCGTAATAGCCTGATATAACTTAGAACCCTGCCAGTCGTTATCATTTCACTCAAGGTCTCTTAGCTGCACGCTGTGTACATTCGATCTAATGAAAATTGCACCGATCTCTGCGCCATATGGAAGGGGTCACACATTTCACAATGGTAATGGATGTCAGTCGCATTACAGGCTCTACAGACACAATTTTTGATACTGCGGAACTGACTTTTTCTTCCATTCGCCCAGTTTGTATGAATACATTTGCCCCTACCATCCCTGAGACTTCTCCTTTCTCGTTGACTTACTGTTCGCACGATGTCCGATATTTCTGGAAGCGCGGATGGTCTGTACGATGCTACTGATCGTACCTGAGAAGAAACATCATCCAAATCGCACTCTACAGGTCATATGCCTTCCGACTCGTGTGAAAACCCCGCGCTATCGCCAAGGTTGTCCACGCAGCAAAGCATTACAGTGCACCCACGGCGCCATTTTTGCGAGCGTGTAGCGTATGCTCTGTACTCACTGAGTGGGTTCTGTTTACTGTTTATGCCTTGCATATTTTTCATGGTACATTCGTATTTGAAATGTTTATGCGTGAATCAGGGCCTAATCTGAGGCGACATGTGATGATGGAGGTGCATGAAATGGCAATAAGAGTAAACGAGAAGGTAGAGAGACTGCTGCCCAGCGGTAAGCGGCCTAGAATTGCAGACACTACTACTTACTTGATACTTGATCCGATTAACTCCTGCTGTTGAATGAATCGGCTTCACGGATGTCACGAATGGCGGCGGCCCATTGGCGGCGGTCAGAGGCGAGCTCTTCACAGGTGTTAACCCATTGTTTGTTCCAATGTAGCATGCCGTAAACGGTTACGAGGCCCATCCATTCAACGTCCGACTTAACGGTGCTGAGCCATATCTTCAGTTGACCGCCTTGTCGGTTTCTCCAGTTTGCACTACGAGAAGGGTTCACGACCAATCTGCAGGGGTCCGTCGATGGTTTGCGCAGAACATGGCCAAGCCATTGCAATCGGCGATGCTGGATGTATGACGCTAGATTTGGTAGTTTGAAACATCTGCGGTATAGCTCAACATTGGAGATTCGATCCTGCCAGAAGACTCTTAAGAGGTGTCGAAGACATCAATGGTCAAAGACTTCGAGCGATAGGATGTCTGCCTTTCTCACTGGCCATGTATCGCAGGCATATACTAACACCGGTCTGATTGATACTTTGTATATCAGCAACTTAGTACGTAAACTGATATCTGAGCGAGACCAGATTGGTCTGGCTAGCAGCCTAAATGAATTTCTAGCCTGCGCGATTCGGTTCTTGATTTCGTCTTTGGCCTGTCCATTGGCTAGCATATTCGAACCCAAATAGCGGAAGCAGCTAACTTCTTCAATGGGTTGACCGCTGATAAACAGTGGTTGTGCTGTGCCCAGATACGTAGTCAGGAGCTTCGTCTTGCGCACATTAATTGTCAGACCAACAGTTGCAGCAAAGCTGGTGATTCGGTCTAGCGTTGGCTGCATTGACTGAGGAGTTTTACCGAGTACGACAATGTCATCGGCATATTCCAGGTCCGGTACTCTGAATTCGGGGCTGATTTCACATCCACAGTCAGGTAGAATTGACTGATGCATTACCCAGTCGATTAAGAAGTTGAAGATAACTGGAGAAAGAGGGCACCCTTGTCGAACTCCACAAGTCAGAGGGAAAGAAGTTGACTCTTCACCAAGGGTTCGTACTCGGGCTGATAATTCCAGATACGATGCAGAACCAATGAAACTTTCATGGTCTTACCAAATGTCCTGATTAGAAGGTGTTTTTACAACTGGAAAGCAACCCTTCCTTTAAGTATAACATTTGAGGAAAGTCCAATTGAAGTTCTAAGGGCGTCGAAAATATTTTTTACAAACTGTATACTTCTTAAGTAGGCATTTTTGTGTTACTGAAAATAGTTTTCACACGTGATGAGAAAGGAGTTCATTCAATAGCCTGACGTGACTTCAATATGTATATCTATTTATATTTGCCGCATTGTAGTCAATATTACAACCCTACTTGAGTCATTTGTTCGACAGCTTTCAGAATTTCCGTTGGCATTTAATGAACTACGAAATCTACCGTATGCATTCAAGTGAAGTATTCACATCCCAGTCATGGGCAACTTGCTTTTGTTGTTGATTCAATTTCCTAGCCAGGGCGGCAACTCCCTCAAATGATGATGGTGGGGATGGATATGCTACTGCAAGAGAGCGCTTTCAAGATATCCTAACGTTAGCGTACTGTAGCTACGAGAACAAAAACATTGGAGTAATTTTTATTGACCTCAATCTGCAAGTCGGTTGGGCGTTTGTCGGGCTGGCTAAATCATACGTGAGGGCTTTTTGACCTTCGTGCGTGTGTACCCGACCCAATGAGCGACTGCCGGTTCCGTTCCGCTGCAAAATTTGCACAAATTATCATGTTTATTGTTCTCGAGATGGACAGGGTGCATTTATGACCCCTGTCACATAAATAACTTGTTTGGACATGAACGATGCAAGCGATAAATAGGCTAAATGGCCGAAGCATCACAGCCCTGCCGAAGGTCAGTCGAAAAGCCTGCTTCAACGCCTCAAAAATGTTTGCTGACTGAATCACAGTTTTACAAAGATAAAAAAGTAAAAAAACAGTAGAAAGCAATACCTAGATATACATTTTTAGAGGCCTGATAGAGGGGACATTTGTTGTTCTGAAAGACAACATTCCTGAACACAAATGACTAGACTCAAAATCGTACTTGTTATGGCTGTAATCATAGCTGATTTAGCCGACCATGATTATGACCCAGATGATACTTCTCCACGCATGACGATCCATTGCAACAGATCGGGATAATTAAATCTATCTTTTCGCCAGCGCCGGAGACCGAATATCGTGGGTCCAGGAACCACTTCCACATCCTTACTCGAGCCGTGTTTTTAGATGGCGCCCTCTTCGACTCCTCCGATTGGCTAACTATCTCGCGTCGATAGTAGTAAGCCTGAGCGTTTGGCGGTGAAGAATTTGTAGTGGGGAATCCGCGACTCCTCACGCCAAGGCTACAGTCAGACTGACTGCTCCCACCCGGTCCCTCTCTCGCTCAATGACTGGCGCGACCTACTAACACGCGATGTCGCCGTCTGACCAATTACCATCAAGGCTGACCCAGTCAGTAGGCGTGAAGGTCTACAGACAAATTAGCGTTAATCTGACAAAGACTGCCGCCGTATACTGTGTCGCAGGCCTCGCATCATACGAAGAAGACCCATGCCCTGTATATTTTCGCCTGTTTCAAATTCACAGATGAAGTTTTCATAACAACATCATGCTGTTTTTACATCCATTGAAGTATATGAATTTTGTAAGTACTCTAGGAAAAATATAACGATTGGGAGACCCAGTTTTATAATGCCAATTGCTCTCTGGTGATCTACAGTCTGTAGTGGCATGGGTTAATGAGATCGCTGGATCGGTTGGCTTGCTCATAAATAATGGGAAGACCAAATTATTCTCGAGCTGCCGTGAACTTGAAGAAGTAGACATCTTTAAATACCTCAGAGCGAGGCTGCTACCGACTGGATAGAGTAAGGGCGACACTGTCTTCCTAGTCGATGATGCTCGCCGGAATTTCCCAATCCTCCAAAAGAGCCTATGGATCCGACGCGACATCTCCATCGCCACGAATATCCCTATGTAGCGCAAATCCGACCGATCAGCACTTGTATTCGATGCGGCTGTGACTTTGCTTTATCTAGACGGCCTCAATCATATCTGATCAGTCCTTCGCTGTGTACGGAAGTACCGAGTTTTGCGCGTTGAAGATTAGCGAAGGCTGGGTATATTTGACTACCGCTGCCTGAGGACCATCCAGCGAGTTGAATATACCGACTTCACCTTAAATGACACAGTCCGCACTCGTTGCGACAAAATCGCGAGCATATTTCAGACCAGGCAAGAAAGACGACTGAGGTGGATTAGGCACACTCTTCCTCGTTCGCCTCACGAGCTTTGATACGTTGCCGTCGTTCCATCACCACAACCCATCTTGAGGCGTCAAAGAAGAGGGAAACGCAAGACCTGGCTCGGCATCGTTCGTCAGGACATGGAAGAAGTCCTTGGACCTTCAGTTATCGGTCTCAGTCGCTGGAGAAGGCAATGGGTGGAGCTTTCCAGATCAGCTGTCGCTAATAGTCAGGTGTTAAGGGGTACCATCCGTGATACCACTCAGGCTGGCTTGATCGGGCATGATCACAGCCATATCAAGTATAAGTATCTGGTTCTACAGTCCCTGCCTAGAAGTTAGCTGGTGTCCGATAGGCAGCCTGAAAGACTTCGTTAGTATACATTGGCGTTGTATCTTACCATACTAACAGCCTAGGTGCTTGCAATATACTGATATATACCGCGATCAGAAATTAATTGTCTCCGGAGATTAAAGAGCTAGACTTCGTTAGCATTGACTCGATGATTCGTATGGACAATATGTGCGAGAATGGAACTCGAGATCGATCTAGTTTCACTTTTACTTAACCAGGCTGGTATGTGCTCACGCACCCTCTTTTCCAGGCGCCTCGTTGTTCGGCTGATGTATACATTGAACAACGAGGCCGCACAACGAGGCACCTGGAAAAAAAGAGTACATGAGCACATACCGGCCTGGTTAAGCAAAGGTGAAACTAGATCTATCTCGAGTTCTGTTATCGCACATCTTGTCGATACGAGTCATCGAGTCGATAATAACGAAGTCTTTTAGGTTGTCTGCCGGACACCAGCCGACTTTTCCAAGGGCCTACGTCAACGGGTGCTTTCAACAGCCGAAGCAGTGGCCATACGGCTAGAGAATCCGGTGCTGTGTTGTCAGAAGAAGCTGACAGAAACCTTTGCACTTCCGTGACCGACCCCGACGCCAGGTGGCGATCGCACTTCGCCCCCGTGCCCCAGTGACAGTCGTTCGCTGCGCGCAAATAGCAGCAATTACCCCTCCATGTATCTGCCCTCTGATCAACCCCCACAACCTAACCCAATTACCTCCCCTACCCCCAACACAATAACCTCTACGCGCCGACCTCGCCATGCGGGCGACGCGTAAACGATGAAGTGTAATTAGACTACACTATTTTATCCTGTCCAACTGTACAGTTTTCATTACCCTGCAAATGTTTTGGCCTGATGATGATTTGCTGAAAACATGTCTGCCAAACTTGACTTCTCAACTTAAGCATGGGAATATTTGCAGAAATTTGGTGAAGGCAGAGATTTTCGGTATTTTTTTTACCATGAATGTGCAGGCGGCTGATTGAGTGCCGAAATTCACACGAAGGTATTCATTCAAGTAAATAGACTGTTACCAGTTTCGGATGTGGTGCCGAACCAGCCAGAACGTGTCAGCTTGATATTTTTAGTTTATAAACAGAGCTGTGATTTCGCCAATTACAATTGCCACAGTTCACAGCAGCATGACCGACGCAAATAGACTTATTTATCTTGAACTTGATCTATGATCATGCCTGATAAAGCCGGCCTCAGTAATGTCACGAGTGGAACCCCTCTATGCGAAGCAGCAGCGAAGCTGCAAAGCTCCACCCCTTCTATTCTCCATCAAAGGAGACCGACGACCATGTCTTGACGAACACAGTCAAGTCGAGTACTCTTCGACGCCTCCAGGAGGACCATGGCGCCGGATCGAGGGCAGGATAGCAAACCTCCTGAGACGGATGACAAAGAACGTGCCTAGACCACCGCAGTCGCCTTTTTGGATGTTCTGAGATATATTTCCGATACCGTCGCAGAGACTGGCTGATCTGAGATGAAGTGGGTCTTCTTAACTCGCCGGACGGTTCTCATGCAGTGGTAGACAAATACCTGCCGTCTTCGCTAATCTTTAACGCACAAAACCCAGTATTCACATCCATAGAGGATGACTGACCGGATGGATGCGCGGTACAAACCAATCTTCGCAGCAATGGAGATATCACGTTGGATCCATGGGCGCTTTGGCAGGCTTCAAAAAATCCGGTGAGAAACATTGATTCACCAGACAATTTCGTCCTTCTTCTGCCCATTTGGTAGCAGCCTTGCCCCAAGGTAATTAACGTTGTCTACTTCCTCAAGTTCCTGGCCATTAATCCCAAAGGGTGGTCAAGAACGCAGTTCAAGAATAATTTGGCCTTCCCGTTGTTTATGGACAAACCAACCGACATAGTGATCTCATTCACCTGTGAACTTACTGCCTTAAGATCAGCAAAGCTTGGGGGCAGCAGGGCGATTTTGTCAGCGTAGTCGAGATCAGATAGTTGGTACCTAGCTGCAAGCTTCACCCGCGTCCTTTTTATGTGGCGCCTTCCCGAGAATGTGGTCAATGGCGTAGTTAAGCAGAATAGGCACAGGCTTATCGAAAAACAGACTGAACGTCAAACGGTTGGGAGAGATTTTTGTGAGCGAGAACTTTTGCATTTGTGAAGCGATAGTAGGCCTTAATCGGTACTCCATAAAGTTTCATTATTCACCACAGGTACTCACGACAGGTACTCATGATGTTCCAACGTCTCCATCAGAGAGCCGTTGTTGGGGAGAAACGAGGTTACCCTCCTTCGGTCCTCTTGGGTGGCTATCCACCTCCGATTGCCGCCTCAGAACAACATCTCCTGAGGGTTACTCGCTGTACTGTGGCTCAACTGCGCAGTGGCTACTCAATGGTCTTTCGCCAGTACCAACATCGGCTCGCAACAGGCACCCACCTCACTCCCTCGGACCTATGGCTCAAGCATGCCGAGGTTTCGGCTTTTCTCCATCTCCCAACCACTCCCAGTTTGGATTCCGGCAGAGATTCCTGATCCAACAATGAGCTACGACACACAATGGGCGGAATCAAACAAAGCAATGAAGTCGACACAGCAGACGACTGTCGGTTGCTGGTAGCCCTGGCAGAATTCCAGAATGCGCCACAATGTAAATCTCTGGTCTACGCATCCACGCCCAGCTCGGAATCCGGCTTGATTGGGCCTCGTATTCGAGTCTGGTGCAGACTGGACACTAGCGAAAACCTTCACAGCGAATTCGATTAGACTTACGCTGCGACAGTTCTCGCACTTTGCCTTCGTCCCTGTTTTGGCGATTTTTCTGACTCACATATTGGTAGCGTTGTTCGAATTGTCGCGCGGCTGCAAGCGGAGCTCAAGTGTGAGCTCCAAGACAGAACGGGACGAATGGGTTGCGTAAACGAGCATCAACCCACCACTATTAACAGTCCCGATCGAACCCGGCACGACAAAAAGCCCTCGGCTCAATGGTTACAGCTATAGACTTCGAGCCAGAAGGTCGTGAGTTCGAGCCCTGGGGTGGTGCACCAATTGGCGTTGGCTTGAGTATGACTGACTAGCGACGGCTAATGAGCCAGCAATGGTCAGCCCGGTTTCCCCCGTCTTTGCCGACAGTGCTATCTGCCGAGATTACTAGCCGCTGTGCGGCTGCTGGCGAGACTCGAGGATGAACCGCAAGGCAGAACGCGGGATGAGTGAGTTCCGTTAGTGATTGGTGAACGTTCATCAACAAGTGTCAACAATGGATGAAAAGCAATCTCCTTAAGTTTACAGCTTCTGCCAGGATACCTGTTGTACACTATTGTTATGACCCGTGCCCGGTACTTTTGATCAACACGAACGGTCCCCAAGAGCCCGTAAAAGAGACAGAGGAAACACCAGTCGGCCAGAGTGAGAGAGAGTACGGTGCCAATAGTAGCGAATATTCGAACCCCAGGAAGCAGTTCAGAAGAAGATGAAGTGAGCACTGGAACAAGAGTTTTATTTGCCTGACGTTTCGGATTCCCTCGGGAATCCTTAATCATAGGTGATGATGACATAGTTGTGGTAATGCGCAGATGGGGTGGAGACATGCACAGGCTGTACGGTATTTATAGTTCATAGTGGTCATCCGCGTGTGTGATAATTGTTCACTTCTGTAGCCACCGCTTGGGCCTTAATTAATGCGGTAATGGCTTGACACTTCGCGATCGACTCACTAATTGCCACCGTTTGCTCGTCAGCATCGGACGCGGGCTTGATAATTGCAGGACAACTATGCTCGCTATCGGCAGCGTCGTTGTTGTGCCCAGTCCTTCCCACGTGACTGATTCTGTTGCTCAGGAAATGTCTCAGTACACCGTATGGGAACGCCAAATCGTTGCGTTTGTTGATGGACTGGGGCCTGAAAGCCATGACTCGAGCAGCTCGCGGCTCATAAGTTTGTCACCTCTCGCGAGGACTTCGGCCTCGTCAAACTTGAAACCCGGCCATATTTTCAAGTGTGACGAGACGCAAATCCTCGCGAGAGGTGACAACCGTGTGAGCCGCGAGCTGCTCGAGTCATGGCTTTCAGGCTTTCAGTCAGTCTCACACAAAGGCTGAATGCACTAAAAGGGGAACGCGAGGGACATGGCTGAGTCAATGGGCCAATCAGATATGCGGAAAAATCGATAGTCACCTCACGCTCTCATGACAGCAGCGTAAGTCGGACTTTCTGTGAGATGGGCGCATTGCCAACAACTATATTTTCCGTTGATGCGTAATTTAGAATCGGAGCAGACAGAAAATTCAATGTTTTCGCAAAAACTTTGCATATATTCGGCCACACTTTTTGCAACTCCGATCTTAGAAAAGAGCCTTTGAGTAATTAGATATGCAGCGAGATATGAAAATATAAAAATTCCTTCAAGTTTTAATATTGCTTCTTTGTCAATGTCTGAGGTTTTTTGTTACAAAAGCCAGTGAAAAAAACGGTTCAATGGCACTTAGATTTACCGCATCACTGATTTGGGACGGTAACAAAAACTGCGTGTAAATGAAAGTAAATAACAACCGCAGGGAATCTTAAGCAGGTGACAAGATACTCATGCGTAAATTGGAAACGGAACGGGCAGAAGGATAAACCTTTTCGCGAAATCTTAATACATATTCGGTCACTCTTTTTTTAACTCGCAAGCTTAGCACAGTACCTAAAAGTAATCACCTATGGTGAAAAAAGTCCAATATAATGAGGAAAGTGAGTTCGTTTATTTCCCGTCAAAAGTCTGTAATATGCTTACTGGTAAATAAATAAACTGGTCACAACTCTCCATTTTTACCTCGGTGTAGCATGCTCAGACATTCGTCAGATAAATATCTAATTAAAGTGCTTTTTAGAGGGTTAACCTATTACAGGAAGGTTTTAATGAATCTTAGGAATAACAGTATTCGACCTTTGTCGTATTCATCCTTTTTGCTCGACAATGCATTTTGGGCAGTTTATAAATAAGATCCATGTGACTATATCCATAGAAACTAATGTAAAAAGTGTCCAGTTTGCGATATATGCTTGTAAAGATGCGTTATTTTGAAGATTTTGATATACACATCGAACAAAATCTACATTTATGGAAAAAACTCCAAACTCCGAAAATCTTGAAAAATCCATTAAACATTAAATAATGCTCGGAAATGAACGTTAATCCAACACCAGAAATATGCATTAAGAAATTTGAAATTTTTTGACAAAAAAGCAAATTGTATAGTTATGATTTCACCTGCCGATTATATTTACGCTTATTGGTCAAATTTATAGCAATTTTCACGTTTGTGGAACTGGAGGTATTTCTTGTGGGTTCTAATTTCGCTTAAGGTTATTCATTATTATTTCAAAGTTTTCGTGCATGCATTAATTTCGGTTTGCGAATGATTATCTACCTTTCCAAAATTTGGAACTTTTGCAGCATCTAGGGCCCGTGGTGAATGTTCTCGCAAGCGGATAACGTCCTCCCTATTAAACAACTTTATTTCGCAGCGAAAAACCGAATTTGCAAGCCTCACTTTAAAAGCGACATCAGAAAATTAAAATAAATTGGTTGAATTTTGAAATAACTGTCCCTCCTCCCACCCTAGTGAATTTTTTATATGGGAAATTTTGAAGTTCGCTGCTCGCGAACATAAATGTTTGGCTGACTCTGAGATTTATTTCTAATGATTTGTTTTTAAATATCTTCATTCTAGGTGCCAAACCGTCTTTCGAGTTTGGAAAACACCTAAACAACAGCTTCCCACAAATTCCTACTGGGATGAACTGAGAAGATGATTACGCACGGGGCACTATGTCGTCTAATTCGTTGACTTTTGCATTCCAAATTAACAGCAGTTCCTTTGTAAAATGTCCAATTCTAATTTCTCCCCATATTTTCCTTTTCCTAATCGAAGGAAATGATTAGTTGTGTTGGACCCTAAACAAGATAGGCGCGTAGGAACCTCCATCCCCAATTACCAAGGTGGCTATACGCATAATTCATAGGGGTGTAAATTTGTCTTTTTCCTAAACTTTCCACTAGCTCTAGCCTAAAGTTAAAGGTAACCCTAAACCCTTATGCCACAGTAACCATTAACCAAAACTTAACCCTAGACATAACCCCTGACCTTAAACATAATCCTAAACTTAAAAGTAACTCTACTTTATAGGGAATTAGGCACAAATGCACCTACCTTACTCATGTTTGCGTGTCTCCGGTCTTGTTTAGGGAGGCATATGCGTAAATTTCAGTAAATCGCAACCTACAACTCCGGGGTAACACTTATCCCGACGTGCTCTATGGATATTTTTGAGGAGCAGTTAAACTCTATTCATAATCGGGTAGGTTAGATCATTTGCCTCATAACAGCGGTTTCAAACCGGCATATTAATGCCGAAAGTAGGATTATGTGGAACGGTATAACAACGGTACCTTAGGTGGCTCTTTTTTTGCAGAAGAAGTAGCGCACATACATATTTTAGAGCCTGAGATAATTATCTTCCAAAAATAACAGCAGCAAGGCTTTCAGAAGATTTCAGGGAGCATTCGTTCGCGTGTCGGATCCGTCTGCTTTCCCCTTCTTACTTACCCGCATTTGCGAACCGTGCATTCTTCTAACAGCTACTAATTATAATTTAAGAGAACTTTCAAACAGTACTGCAGTGCCAATTGGCCTCTGAATTTTCTCTTCGAAAAAAATGGCATTTTAAAAAATCAGTAAATAACTACGCAGTATGTAAGAAAAAGAAATGAAATGGAAGGAAGGAAGTAGGCGCACCTAGATATGGGACGACCTTCGAAGGTCGGGTGCAGATGGGACCGAGATCCAGGCGTGGAGACGCCGTGGTTGACTGCCTTCAGATAGCAGGCCTTCCGAATTCTCTCGCCTACTCCATTCCGTGGAAAATGATGCATGCTTTTGTGGAGCTTGTTCCGGAATCGCTTTGCTGCTGCTGCTGCTTGAGGTTTTGCAATGTCCCAGTAGAGCAAGCCTCAGTTAGGCATCCTCCCCTGTCAAGCGGTTTTTTAACACCCGGTACGATATGAGCCTGAACAGGTAGCGTCCGAAGATAGGTTCCGGGCTTATATTTTGAGCTCTGGACGCCAGCACCACCACCACCACAACACGATCACGCAGCACAAGGCTGGAACCGGACTGCGTTGCGTGCACAGCCGCACGCCCGAGCCGCTGATTGGCCAGTCAGATGTCCCGGAATGAGGTCGTATCAGCGCGCGCGCCCATTTGAAGAACATCACGTGCGCGCGGAGTTAGGTTGGACTAGCGCAAACGGAGCCCCGGCCTATAGTACACCAGGACATCAGTCAAGGGGGCTAGACTTCTTCGATCAAGGCCTGTCCGTAGTCCTCGCTCAATGGATGCGTATCATTCACAGGAAGACTGCTTAACCCTCGTAAGTCTTGTTTGCGCCGGACAAAACGGAAGCGTTTTAGTAATAGAAACCCACTGCCTCAGACGATGAACGCAAAGCCTCAAAAATCATGATAAGAGAGAGAGAGAGATAAATATGCTTTATTTTGAAGGTAAATATCCTAACTTTTCAGCAAAAAGTGACTCCATTCACCGAGAGTAAGGGAAAAGGTAAAGTAAAAGGTCATAGTCTAAAGTTCTGCAAAATATTCACATCGGTTGTGGAGACAGGTCGGATTGCAACTTCTGAATTTTAGTTTCTTTACAAGCGAAATAGCGTGCTAGGAATGGGAGTATAGAGTGCTGATATGCCGATGTACGGCACGACATGTAACGGAAGCTTCGGCACATAGTATGGGAAGATTTAAGTATCAGTTTTATTGAGGGATATGTAGGAAAATCACCTTGGAGTTCCCGATTTGTACATGTGTGTCGTGGTAGCAGAAAAAATGCATCTCAGATTGTTGGTAAGGCCAATTGTCCTGAGCCATGGGGTGGAAAACTAAGTGCAAACAGTGAAAAAATTCCAAAGGACTTTTTACGAGAAAATCTGTCGCAGCCATTAATTCAGAAGGGAGAATATGAGTGACCTCACTAAGAATGCAATCAGTAAACTGCTTGACGGTTTTAACGTGTCCTTGTATTAAAGTACCAGCCAAAAAATCCAGGCAACACCTGCATTTGAAGAGAGCATTTGGGGATACGTTTAAAAATGACCAGTTATTTTTTTCAGTAAAGCTAGAAACATAACTGGAGAAAAGTAAAGAATGAGGGGGAGAATACAGGCATCCAGAAATTGCCAAATTAGGGCTTGCGGTGTGCGATATGAACGCAAACGGCGGATACAATATGCAGTTTACGAATTTTAATAAAGAGCCCTCCAATCTGAAGAATAAACGAGAGTTTAGATGCCAGAGAAAAACCAAGCTACCAGAAAGGGGATTCCTCATTGGGTAGGATGTCTACGGATTCAGGACTAAAAAATACTGCACTGACTTCTGGTCGTTAAGTAGAAGGCCATTTGCTGAGGGCCATACTGGGACATGGTCCAGGCCATATTTAAGTACCTGGAGATATAGCTGACTTTTAAGAGGATGACCAACAACCATAAAATCAACATATTTAGCGTACAACATTCATTTGGCGATCATAGGTCGTCAGTGTGGACGAAGAAGCGAAGGGATAATATAGGCCCTTGAAGAACTCCAGATTTGTTGGGACGGACTGCTTGTTGCACTGACAGAGTTGAATCTGGTGCAGCGCGCTATTCCCTCGCAAAGAGCCAGAGGTCACGCATCCTCCACACTATAGTGTTTACTCAATTACTTAAACCTGGGAAATCGCCACCTGACGTGAACCTAGCCTTTCCTATAGAGCAAATCGGTAGTGTTCAAACCTCGAAATAGGGGTTCAATGATCATTCGGATGAGAACGAACACCTGGGCTTAGGAATGTGAGTTCTGTTGAAAATACTAGCTGTTCGTCACTAATGCGTGGTGACGTCCAGAATGCTTCTGCCGGTTACGTTCCTATAGATATTTGGACCGTCGATTTCGACGATGTCCATTGCGAGCTCCAACGAGACGAAGCACGCGGTGACTGTGGTGGAAGTACAGGGAGGCAAACTCGCCGGGTCTACCCCACTCCCACACCTAATTCCGGTTGTCAATACAGAGTCAATAAAGCCGGGAAAAAGTAATGCGGGAGTGTGCAGACGGCTGGCACGACAAACACCCAACACGCGTACCAAACAGCACGTCTTGCTAGGTAGGCTCCCGACAGGGAGCGCCATAAAGGCCACATTAAGAAGGAGCCATTGCAGCCTGACTATCAACCAGCGGTTAGCCACTCCACACAACAAGACACACACTGGGCTGTCCGCGGTATCCAAGTTATCCCGCCAGTTGGCAACCCTCCAAGCCACGGCTTTTAGCGCACCGCGATAGATTCAAGCGTGTCAGAATCATAACAGTGAGGAAGGAAGCGTCCCCAGGGTCATCCTCACTATCTTGCCCACCGTCAGCAACAGACCACCGCTCAGCTATCGGTTGCCTGAGTTGGGATGGACGCAACGCTGAAAAGGAAAACAGATTGGATCATGACAGAGCAGGTTGTGCAAGGAAAGAGTCAGAGAAATGAAATGAGTGAAAGAGACGCGAGCAAAGGCCCTAACGAGGAAGGAAAGGAAGAGACAGATGAAAGGAACGGACAGACAACGAGAGAGGAAAAAGGTAGGGCGAAGCGAAAGCAAAAGACCGAGTGCAGGAACAAAAGAACAAGAACTCAGCTTACCTTGCAACGGAGAACACACCCACACACACCTCAAACTTTAATCTGGTGATTTATAGATGCCCTCATTCTCCGTTCCATTCCCTAACGCTCTCCTGTTATTTTTCCAGGTTTGCTTATAAAAGGACTGTTTGATTTTTAAACGTATCCTCCAAATGCTCTACTCTCAGCTGCCGGTGTTTCCTATGCTTCCGTTAGCTGATATAATAATCCAGCGACACTTTACAATGGTCAAGCAATTCGCTGATCGAATTCATGCTGATGTTGCCCATCCTCTTCACGCGGAATTAATGGCTGTGAAGTCGTCCCGTAGTATGTATGTACTGCCATTCCTCGCTTATTACCTCACGTGTACAGAAGCGGAAATTCAGATGCTGAGATTTGACCTGTCTCCATAGCATGTATGCAAATCAGCGGTCGTTTGAATATTTTGTTAATTTATACCGTGTTCTCACTGAATGGAGCAATCTTTTTATGTAACTTTCAAAATAAAGCGTATTTCGCTCTCTCCTTCTTCCTTCTCCTGTATTCTCCATCGTCATATACCCCATCTAGGTATTTATGGTTCCTCGTACAACACAGGATGAAAAAATGCATCTTGGATTGATCCTGAAGTTGATCAATTTCCAAAGTAACTTGACGATTTGAGAGTTTTCCTCCTTTGTCACTGATCACAGAGGCGTTTGTAGAAAACAGTTTTGGGAATGTCTGATGAATATCCTGCAAGCAAAATGCGTCTACTCATATATGATCTCATGTAAACTCCCTGTGGGCATTTAAATGATCTTTCCTTCTCCCAATCATCAGGTTTCGAAAAGGAGATCCTTCATACGCCTTGACCGCGTGCGTCCAGTCGCCAATTGGTTCATTTGGTGGACTCGATAAGGTTGCGCGTAAAGCACGGTGTTGACCGCTGTCACGCCCGCTCGCAAAGGAGGGCTGGCTGGCTGGCTAGTAGCCCTTGCTGGAGCAGTAGCCCCGCCGGGTTGGCCCCAATCCCGGCAGCGAGGAGGGGAAGTCGGAGCAGCGGGGTCGGGAGGGGCTGCTCCGTCGTCAAAAACAGAGATGTAGAGAGGGGGGAGATAGATCCATCGTAGGGAGGTAGGTGTAGCAGACCTTGGCCGCCGTGAGGGCGGGTGGGAATGCGGTCGAAGACGGGTCTGCTGTGGTTCCCCGGGAAGGGGGGGGGGCAGTGTGTATGGTGTAAGTTGCCTGACCTTTGGGAAGTCTGGCCTCACTGTTAAGGTCGTTCTTAGATGACCTGAAAACATCGCAGCCGCAGGGAGAATTTGTTAAGCCTCAGGCCAAACACGCACATCGTCGTAGGCTTTGCTAATACAGGCAGCTGTGGCCAAGGCTTCACTCAATCAGGCCACTGTTACCGGGGCGTGCAGATTAAGTAGGAAGCAGCCATTTAATTCGGCGAAACACGACAGTGAGTAGATCACTCATCGCAAACTGTCATGGTAATGTCAGTCGATTTTGTTAAATGGTGCTCTCATTGTTGGCGGACCGCAAGTATTAACTGCTTAGAAGACCGTCATGGAGATCACTTCTTCCATTGTTTCTGCCCATGCAGAACAAATGAGGAGTTTATCGCGTAGTTTTAAGGTTAATAAGGTTCATCCTAACGGCTGCGATTCTCCAGGCCCGGTTCCTTAGGAGAAGAGAGAAATCTTGAGGAGGCCAGCGTAGTCTGTACAGAGGGTTAAAAGAATAGGTATGGGGAGATTTGACTTTCGGGGTGACCGTCCTTCCGCTAGAGCGACGTGGCTCGAAGTGGTGTCTGGAGGAAGACACCGCACCGTGGTCTGTGTCCAGGCGTTTTGAGGCCAACCTACTAATGAAGCTAGTCTACTAACGTGGGAATATCATTGGATGGATTGAGGTTCAGCCAACGTGGATTGAAGCCAGAACGGGGAAGGCAATGTGCGCATGTTTGCGCCTGCTCTCAGGGGCAAGATATCAGCAGCAGTGGGGCGCCATGAGTCAGCGTGCGGCGGGCGTTCATGTGTGGCTGATAATGGGTTCCAAGTAGCGCTAGCGATCACTTCAAGCTCATTTTTTACAAGTAATGCATTCCTTTTTCTTGATAGACTGACGAAATGGAGTTACGGCGTTACGCACAGACGTCGCATCGACATTTTTTGGAACTGCATACCGGTCCAAAGCTACGGCGCACTGTAGAATGATGATGATCAAAGAGAAAGATCTCGGGTAGTGTATTGCCTAAGCTGTCCTTGCAATTACACTGGTCAGACTGAATACACAGTGGCAAGCTGGCTGTGCCACGGGGCAATAAATTTTCGCAAGTGGCTGCCCGTACCAATGAAACAGGCCATGAGTTCAACAGCGAAGCCGTCAAGATAATAGCTCACGCCGGAAAAAAAGATGTGCCGAGAATTGATTGAAACCTGGTCCACGGATAGGGACTCAATAAATCGATTATCGATTTGGCCCCTGCATACGGGGCCCAGCGAATTCACGTCCAGAGCAGTGCCCTTGAAAATCAATTAACTTGCACCTGCTATAATCGTCCCAATATTTTATGTTGCTGTGGCTGCCCTCTCTCTGAGGATGAACTCCTGCAAGCGTTCGAAAACACAGAATAATTAACAGACTGTTCCTGTGCTTGATTATTCTTCTCTATTAGCCATGCAAACAACTAGAAGGCGGACCTTTGCAGCCATTCGTAAGTTACCATATTGCAGCTTTTTTAGATTTCTCGGAAATTTGAATGCAAACTTCGAAATATAAACTTCTTAGGCTGGTGCAAAAGTCGATGTGAAAAATTGAGTTAGAATTCATGAGCTTCTGTGAAATGTTCCCAAGCTGCCATAAGGCAGCCCGTTTCATACGTAGCCGTGATTTGATGGATCCCGTTGCACCGGGAGTATCAGTTGCAAACAGAGGGATCAGCTAGCACTAGGATCCACCCCAGCAAATAACTGCGCATGCCTCAGACTTGTTTAAGATTACCTATGACTAAGGATTTCCGACGGAATCCGAAACGTCAGGACATTAAAAGTCTTGTTCCAGTGACCGCTTCTTCTTCCTCTGAACTACGATCATGTCATGCGCTAAAACAGAAAAGAGTTCTGTTAGGACGGTACAGAACGTGATTCAACACGCTTGCCGTCCTGGGGTCAGAATGAGAAAGAAAGCGCCACATGCAAAATTGTGCAGGCATAAAAGGTCACGCGCACGCGTAACAGTGCCGCTGGGTAACGTGAGCCTGAGGACGACGACTGTTTCCGTAGGCCACTCGCATCCACCAATAAGAAGAGCCAAAAGCGGACAAAAGCCGTTTGTCCTTAAATATGATGCCACCGAAAGAAGGTGGGACTTGCTGCCGAAAGATCATCTGCTGCTGACATGGAGGACAAGCTGCAGACGAGAACGCCTTGACGCGGACGAGACGACTGCTACCCACGAGGACTTTGAGAAGTTGAGGCACACGCGAAGACAGACACCCAAAGGCTGTTGCAGTGGACTATTCTCTACTATCCCGACTGTCTTCTGCTCCACACAAAAAACTGGGGGGGGGGACATGACAGGTGGCGACGCATGTGATCATAACATAACAAATTCTGTATTCTGATGGTGGTCGCAATGGCCCGGGTTAGTTCCCTTCTGGAGAATGCTAAGTACCGTTTGCAACATACTTGGCTGCTGTTAAGGAAGATAGGACAATGGCATAAACGATTACTTGAACGCATGTTAAACTAGTATTGCAGTGAATGCTGAAAGAGCTGAGTTGGACACTCGTTGATGAACGTTCATCGATGGCTAACAGAACTCACTCGTCCCGCGTTCGGCTTTGAGGCTCATTCTAGAGCTTCGTCAGCACTCTAAGCAGATAGCATTGTCGGTGAAGTCGAGGGAGACTGTTTCTGGCTTATTAGCGATTGATGAACGTTCATCGACGAGCGTCAATATCATCCGACCTAAACCAGCAAGACAAAGAGCTTGTGGCTCAATTGTTAGGGTGGTAAACTTCTGATCAAAAGGTCGTGAGTTCGAGCCTCGGGAGGTTGGGGTTGGGTATGGTTGACTGACGACAGCTAATGAGCCCAAAAGGGCCATTTAAACGTCCCTCATCTTTGGTTAGAGGTGCATCTCCTAGATTTGGCCAGCAAAATACCCTGGAGGGATACCTTTGACAAAAATGAAAATTTCAGCATTTCATATTTAGTAGTTTAAAAATTGCAGAGGTCATTACTGTAAAAAAACTTCATGTGATGGAATTTTACATTCATGCGGGAACCCACCATCAGAAGAGGCCCAGTGACTATTGGTATCCTGCTGTGTACCATATTTTCCGGGATATAAGGCGCACTTAAAGCCTTTAAAGCCTTTAATTTATCAAACAACGCCAATGCGCTTTATATATCGATTAATTCTGACTACTAAAATCGAATCGAATCGATAAATAAGGTGCTACGGAGCATAAAACGCAATTGAGCTTTTTAGAACATGAGGGGCTTGAAAGTGTGTTTTAGAATCCAGAAAATACGGTGCATTACGAAAACTTTCACACTGTCAAATTTTTTCGGATGATCGATTGTGATGATTTTCAGTTCGGAATACTGGTGAATACTTTACGATTTTCAGTGCTTTCAGTCGAATGCCCATGTATGTAAATTATGTTAAATTCTTCATCGGAAGATCCAGATAGGTAGTTGGCGAGCGTACGTAGGTTTTCGATAAATTCTCGTCGGCCTAGTACATTTATATGGTAACGGTTACAAGTTAAATTGGGTTCGTCTTTTCAGGTTGAGGGAGCTGGTCTTGTGTAGCGGGTCGTGCCTCCCTGACTAGCTCGCGGCGAAGTACACTTTCCCAAACGCTCACCGATGTGCTTTCTCGACGTCTCGATCAGCCAATCATAGTTCTCGCATCTATGAGGCGACGAATGAGGAGCTTGCACGCGTGCCCGACGCAAGTTGCCTCTCTGCCCAAAATCTCCAGGCCGACCTACCCAGTGAAAGATCTCCCTCTATCTGTCTTCTGGCCCGACTACTCTAAGACCTCACTTGGGCCCGGTCAACCTACTGATCGGACGTGTCTCTCCCGAGTCAATCTACTCTCATCTATTCTTCTCTTCCGTTGTGTACACAATAAAGTCTTCCTACTACTCTGGCCTTCACCGACTTCTCTTCTGCACTAAGTAACCATGGTCTGAAGATCGCAGTTGCACGGTTAGACTCTCTTACTCCTGCGATATTGGTGACTTTCCGACGTGAGATAAACACTCAACTT
>JAYGXS010000008.1:26701547-26765077 GCA_036362985.1 Ligula intestinalis
AGTGCACTTTCCCAAACGCTCACCGATGTGCTTTCTTGACGTCTCGATCAGTCAATCATAGTTCTCGCATCTATGAGGCGACGAATGAGGAGCTTGCACGCATGCCCGACGCAAGTTGCCTCTCTGCCCAAAATCTCCAGGCCGACCTACCCAATGAAAGATCTCCCTCTATCTGTCCTCTGGCCCGACTACTCTAAGACCTCACTTGGGCCCGGTCAACCTACTGATCGGACGTATCTCTCTCAAGTCAATCTATTCTCCTCTTCCGTTGTGTACACAATAAACTCTTCCATCTACTCTGGCCTTTAAAGTCTTCTCTCCTCAGCACTAAGTAACCATGGTCTGAAGATTGCAGTTGAGCGGTTAGACTCACTTAACTCCCTGCGATACTTGTATTCACACAGGGATCTCTGGTATGGCCCACAGTCACTTAGCTGCATATTGTCGTCTGCGCTCTCTTTGACTGACCTCGCCAAACGCTCTCCGCCGCGTTACAAATCTTCGCTTATTGACCCTTTCCCTCTATTCCCATGGCTCACAGACAGGAAAGGCCGAATAAGTTTTAACCTGTACACCGTTCACATAAAAAATGTACTGGCCTCAAGAGAATTTATCAGAAGCCTAGATACGCTCGCCAATAACTTTTCTGAATATGCGACGGGGTTGGCAGATTCGAACAATTCAAGTGGCCTAGTCGTGAAAAATTAGTGGCCTCGGTAGGATTTGAACTCATACCAACAAGAAAGGCTACAGTACAGCCCAAGCTCTACCAATTGAGCTACAAAGGCACGCAGTGAGCCGTGCACCCAATCACACTTGGGTCGATTTATCCGCCCGCCTAGCCTGCTGCAAGTATGGAATCCACCAATTCTGAAACAGCAGGCTGACTCCCCAAGCAGGATTTTACGGCTCTTGGTGTGTCTTCATAACTCATTTGGGGTAGAGCATTGGCTGTACTAAAGCCTTTCTTGTTGGTGTAGGTTCAAATCCTACCGAGGCCACGAATTTTTCACAATTAGGTCAATTGAATCTGCGGAATATGTGAAAGTTGTCAATAAAAAAAACATTCAAAATAACGCATTTATGAAACAACGCGCGCGCAAACAAGAGGCTTTGCTCAGTAGCCTTCAATAGCGTAGGAAATTGCATATATAACAAGAAGAGTTGAAGTTTGCTTAATTCTGGCTTGTTTTTCATTCAATATGCGGCTTTAAAATCAACTCGTCTTTAGTGTGTAGCTTTCTGCGCCTCAAATCCCTTCAAAAAAATCAAGATAAACGATCGAAGATGTGTGCCATACTGCCGCCTCAAGCCGACACAGGTGATAAGCTGCCAGCTGTTGGATTAGTGACTTTTGGCCATGGTAACTGCGGCGCCGTTACAAAGTTATTTTGAGCGCCCAGGACCGGTCGACGTAGCCCAATGGGGGCTGCTTCTGCCTTAGCCAACAGACTCTGTCCACAGAATTTTGAACAGTTTGAGGGCACTTTATGGATCACTCGGAAAGCCTCTCTGGCATCTATGCCATTGTCTGAGCCTACCTTTTTAGGAATCTCATGAACGTCCCAACTTTAGCCAGTTCTGAACCGTGCTGGAAAGTATTTGTAGGGAGCCTAAGTCATGAGTGAATTCAGAGCACTATAATTATCCGCCCGCATCCGTATAAGAAGGTGAAGGGAAAGACCAGGAGGAGTTATGTACAGAAAACCAGTGATGGTCTGAAACCCCGATGCTTGGCAAGCTCGGGGCCTACGCGAGGGTCTGTCGGTTAACATGACTGCGTGCATATCGCTGGCCGCTAGACCAGTGGCTTGGCCAATAGCAGTTTGCGGTGCCTGTGATTTTCTCTCCCAGAGGCCAGGAGAGAACTGCAATCACGTGACTTCTCGCGCAATTTGTCGCTGGAGGTTGAAGGTTCCTACAACTCTCCCCAGTCACCGACCGGGGTTGACCTGTTTCTGTTACTCATGTCTCTGATGATGAATCCGCGACGGATGTCGAAACGTCAGGCGAATAAACATATTGTCCCAGCGATCGAGTCTTCTTCTTCTTCTCAGTGGGATGAATGTTTCAATGAATGATTAACTCCGGTATGCATGCAAGTTTGGGAATGCGTCAAAATTGGAAGTGGAGGAAATCGGGGTAGATTGTGGGCAAGGGTCAGGTACATGGAGTCATAATCACTGTCATTTGCACGGAGCGGACGAAGGTCGCTGGGGGTGGGGACGATGTTCGATCGCCACCTGGCGTCTGGGTCGGGCACAGAAGTGAAAGTGCTTGTGTCAGTGTCTTCTGACAACACAGCAGTGGATTCGCTAGCCGTATAGCCATTATTGTTAGGACGGCCTAACAAGAGCCTTAGCAAGCAGTAGATTGCAAGCCATAGCCACGTCCACAATAGGCTATCGATCGGCCTGTGCGCGAGCTAATACATCGAGCTATACAATCAATCGATAATTTGAATTTCTAGCTACATTCACTCACTGAGCCAACAGCCAATGGGACCGGCCAATATTCCAGAGGAGAATTTGATTAGCTCAATAGACATCGTTTACACACGTTTTTTTCCCTGAATTTGTTGTACCTCTAACATTCAAGGACTTCCGCTTTCTGCACACGTCCTGCTGTGTTCTCTCTTTGGGGGCACAATTGAAGCGTAATTAGACGGCGAATATTTTGGCCTGGGCGAGGTAATATCTCGGCCTGGGCCTCCGTTACAACAATTATTTCGCCCGTCGTAAGCACCCGTTGACGTAGGCCATTGGAAAAGTCAGCGGACACCAGCCAAACCAACATTTCAGAGTTTAGCAAACGCCGTGGAGTTTCATAAAGTTAGGCACCAAAGGGGATTGAAGATCTGGGAGAAGATCACAAGCAAAGATGTAGATTATGTTAACACAGTAAACTTGGAATTCAGGAGCTGGTTAGGTCAAGTCAAGTTCAAGTCAGATTTTATTAAGGTACCTTTTAACACCCTATTGATAAAGAACGATCATGCAATACATTGGTTCAGCAGAGCATTTCAAAAGAGTGGCGTTGCTAGTAAATAGAACTGGGTAACAAAGGACCGTCAGTAAAAAAACTCCTCAGGCATGTTTCAGAGATTCTGGGAGACTGAGTCGGGCTGATGCCAAAAGGTCTAGGCAATTTTACTGTCCTATTGGTGGACACGATGAGTGCCACAGGCACATGAAGCCTAGTGGGAATTTTTGTCGTTTACTTTCAGCCGCGTTAAGCGGTGGCGACCAGATCAAGTCAGATGTTTCATAAATTTGTAGGGGTCTAAGCCGTGGGTGCGCTCAGAGCACTAAATGTTTACGACTGATGAGATTCTTACATAGCAACCGCACGTGGACGCTGGCCGGGTATCTTACAAATCAGCTCGGATGAAGTTTATGATGCTCGTAAGCTCATATTCCCTTTGTTATGCTTGTTGCAAAAATAGGATGTATGTCAGCTATCGATACCTTTATAGGAATAGAAGGCGGAAAAACGTTCTCTGGGACCAGTATTTTATTCGCCCGACGTTTCGAACTCTCACTCGAGGCCATTATCAAGGAATGAAAGCGTATAACTCACTGGGTGATTTAATCAACGTTGCCGGGAGTGACCTTGAGTTCCCATTGTTCGCTCCGTCGCGAATGACTTCCTGTTGCGCGAGGACTGGCAAGGCTCAAGGTCAATCACGACGGAGTGAACAATGGGAACTCAAGGTCACTTTCGGCAGAGCTGATTTAATCACCCAGTGAGTTGTACGTTTTCATTCCTTGATAATGGCCTCGAATGAGAGTCCGAAACGTCGGGCGAATAAACTACTGGTCCCAGAGAACGCTCTTCCGCCTTCTATTCACTTACCTGGGCCTCGCATATTTCTGACCATTGAGAATTATAGGAATATATTACTAGAATATACTATCCGCTGGTCTTAGTAAGTAGGATTACTAGAATTAGACCTCTTAGCAGTGGCATGTTACCTCTAGCAGCAGTATCTTAGCCAAACTTCGCAAAATGTGACAGCAGCAGCAGCAGTTAAGTTGCTTTATTAGGTACACATAATTCTAATCTAGCTTACCTTGAAATCTAGCTGGCTGTAGATTCATTAAACATTTTAGACACAAATGTATCTCTCAGTTTAAATTTTCGTAGCTTTGATAGTGTAGACTTCTAGTTCACTATAATCGCGCTCCATTTACTGTCTCTGCTCTTGAGCACATGGCCATACAAAACACACACATGTTCACGCATTCTTTGGGCTGGTTGGTGGGTTGGGCTCGCGCACAATCAGTATCATCCCCTGCACTACAGGAAATTAACATTCATCAAAGAGTGTCCATATCCCCTGACTTAAACTGGCCAGACACCGAGATCGTGGCTCAATGGTCAGTGCATTTGACTCTAATTATAAGGATGTTTGTTGCTTGTCAGAGGTCCGACTCCCCGACTCAGGCGTGCGAGAAATCAAAATCCCTGGGGTCGATTCTCATTTCACCTTGTATCACAGCAGTCCGAGTGACTCATCTGGTAGACATGGTGTGGCTATTGCTCTCTCGGAAAAAGCTAACCATGCAATACTAGCATGGGAACCAGTCAACGACCGAATGGCCTATGTTCGACTAAAAGGCCATTTTACGAGCATCTCGGTCGTATCTGTGTATGCACCTTAGCCGGCGGCTGAACAGCCAGAGAAAGATAATTTCCACTCGCAGCTGCAGGAGCTAGCCGAACGACTCCCTCGCCGAGATCTGCTAATTGTTGCCGGGGACTGGAATGGCCGGACTGGGCCCGGTGACCCGACAAACAGCCACCTTCTTGGTCGTTTTGGGCTTGGCTCTCGAACGGCCAATGGTGAGAGGGTGCTGCAGTTTGCCGAACAGAACCAACTGTTTGTTACCAACACATGCTTTCAGCATCGTCACAAACATCTACTGACTTGGTATTCGAACGATGGCGGTATCGCCAGTCAGATCGATTATATTCTAGTTGGTTCACGGTTTCGCAGCTGAGTCCACGATAGCAGGTCGATGCGAGGTGCCAAAACTGGTAACGTCCATGGGTCTGAACATGTTCTCGTTCGCACGCGCTTGAAGGTTCACCTCTCATCTGTGCCCAAACTGCCACGTGCGAGACGCCTTGATGTCGCAAAGGTCCGAGAAACCAACACTACCGAGGCTCTGAGCACAGAAATCCAGTCCCGTCTTATGACCCAGACTGACAACGAGGGCAGTAGCAAGTGGCTATCACTGAAGACATCCATCTATGGGGCAGCTGAGAAAATTCTCGGATTCACTCAGCGGCGCCGCAATGAATGGATCAGCGGAAGAACCCTGCAGCTATCTGCCGAGACGACTCGAGCCAGGTCCCAGAAAGATGGCTCCATCCGCCAACTTCGAAAGCTGACAGCAAAGTCGGCTAGAGATGATTGGCAGAAGTATTGGTCAGAAACGGCGACTTCTATGGAGCAGGCTTCTAATGTTGGTGACACCCGAAAATTGTACCAAATCATACGCCAGGTTGGTGGTAAGCCCCCGACACTGTGATTCTGTTCGCGATGTGAATGGAGGATTTATTGCCGACAACTCGGCCAAGGTCGATCGCTGACGTGAACACTTCGAGCACCTAATCAACTTTGACAAACAACTCATCACACCCTCCCTCTCCTGCACAGCGGAGTTTCAATCCTCTCCTGCCTACGCAGTGTCGTGTGACATCCCTTCCGAAGACGAAGTTACCGATGCAATGCAGAGGCTACACAACAACAAGACGTGCGGAGAGGACGGTATTCCTGCAGCAATCTACAATTCCTGTGTCGACACCCTGGCTCCTCGGCTCCATGAGGTGATTGTACGGGCGTGGCGAGAAGGGACCGTTCCCGATGACTGGGGCTTAGGTGTCCTTGTACCTGTCCACAAGAAGGGAGAAAAGACAAGATGCGAGAACTACCGTGGCATAAGTCTTATCGATGTTGCTGCAAAGATCTTCGCTGTTGTTCTTCTCAGGCGCTTCCAGTCTGTACGTGACTCAAGGACACGACCCAAACAAGCCGGATTCCGAGCTGGCCGTGGATGTGCGGATCAAATATTCACATTGAAGCGCACTCTAGAATTCCGCCATAGCTACTAGCAACCGATGGCCGTTTGCTTCGTCGACTTTGCCGCCGTATTCGATTCCATCCATCGTGAGTCCCTGTGGCGAATAATGAAACTGGATGGAGTGTCGACCAAACTCATTGCAATGATTAAGGCCTACTATCGGTCTACCACCGCACGAGTTCTGGTCCACAACAATCTCTCTCAGTCGTTCGATATCCAGTCTGGTGTCCGACAGGGCTGCGTCCTTTCGCCCATTCTGTTTAACTACGTCATTGACTGGATTCTCGGCAAGGCCCTTCATGAAGTGGACGGTGTTGAACTTGCACCCGGACGCCGACTAATTGATCTTGACTACGCCGATGATATTGCGCTGTTAGCCTCAAACTTTGATGGTCTACAGTCAGTAGTGTCGCGGTTAAATGAGATCGCTAGGTCGGTAGGCATGTCCATAAATTCCGGAAAGACGAAGTTGTTCTCGAGCTGCATCCCTGACCAGGAAAAGGCACCCCTAAGGATTAATGGCCATCAACTTGAAGAAGTAGACAGCTTTAAATACCTCGTGGCGAGGTCGCTACCGAATGGGCAGAACAAGGACGACATTGTCTCCCGTACCGATGCTGCTCGCTGGGTTTTCTCAATCTTTCGAAAGCGCCTATGGATCCGACGTGACATCTCCATCGCCACGAAGATTCGTGTATACCATGCATCCATCCGGTCAGTCCTCCTCTATGGATGTGAATGCTGGGCTGTGCGCGCTGAAGATGAGCGAAGACCTGAGGTCTTTGACTACCAGTGCCTGAGGACGATCCTGCAAGTTAAGTATAGCGACTTCATCTCAAATGAGACAGTCCGCATCCACTGCCATCGTATCACGAGGATACCTCAAGCCATTTAAGAAAGGCGACTGAGGTGGTTTGGACACGTTCTCCGTCGTCCGCCCAACAAGCTTACCTATGCTGCCCTCGACCCGGCACTGCAGCCCACCTGGAAACGTCGAAGAGGAGGGCAACCGAAGACTTGGCTTGACACCGTCCGTCAACACATGGAAGCAGTTCTTGGAACTTCTATCTTCGGCCTCCGTCGCTGGAAAAGGGACTGGGTGGAGTTTTCGAGATCCGCTGCCGCCAATCGCCACGCATGGAGAGGTGCCGTTCGTGACATCATTGAGGCCGGCTAGATCAGGCATGATCACAGCCATAACAAGTACAGAAACAAGTAAGTAACTATGAGGCCACGAGTTCGAGGCTCGAGCAGGACACCACTTGGGTCTTGGCATAACAGGCTGACGATGGCTAAAAAGCCAGAAATAGCCATTCCAGTCTCCCTTGTCTTTGCCACCAGCTGTTATGACCTCTGGCGCGGCCCAAAACAGAACGGCAAATGTGGGTCTCGTTAGCGTTCAGGTTAACGTATCTCAACGAGTGTCTGTGGAACAGCTGGAAGGGGCGTCTTCTTAACACTTCACTGAACGCTTCTCCCTGAAAGAGGAGCCTGGGTGAATAAATGTACCCATTTTCACTTCGAAATATACCATCAACCGGGGTAGTCCCACTGACAGATTTCGATTATCTAAACTCCCCCTCGGTGCTCACTGCCGAGTGAATGTTTTCTACCTTTTTATAATAATTCACGGACCAAATTTATGCCCAAATGTTTATACCAAATTGCATTGCTGAAAATGGCTAAAACTACACGTAGGCGCGATCACTAAAGCATGAACTTGACGCACGAATGGAAGTGAATATGCGTGCGCCAGGTTCTTGTTGCAAAAATACAAAGGCGTGATCACACTTGTATTAGTTTGAGCCTTCGTACTCGTGCAGGAGGTCAACTTCAGAGGGACTGCGAGAACAACAAGAATTGACACGTTTTGTACGAAATAATGGGCCGTAGGGGGGAGGAAGGCTAGCCTTTGTGTGTGATTGAGCTCAAGCTCACGTCGTCGCTCCTTGTCGTCTCGGCGCGCATCCGTGGCGTTGTGGCATGTCCCTTGGTCATGAACTGGGCCGTGCCTCTTGGTCACGAGAACGGAGGGCAAAATAACGGGGGTAGTATATCCACGTGTCTGTTTATGGACTTGGATTCTGATATCCGGGCCTCCAGTAGTTCTCGCCTCGTCTTATTACTGGCTTGTGCGATTACCCGCGTATCCGTGGAGATGAATTCTTGGCCTTCCTACAGGGTACAGGGAGCAAGCTGGGACAATTGGTCGCCTTTCCACACTATCGGTTCGTGCTCCAATATTCGCGAGCTAAGTCGTCGTCTGGTCTACCCTGTATAATGGCAAGAACAGCCGCAACAGGGAACTTTAGAAACGACGGCAGACTGCCCACCTTCCTCCAGTCTGTCTTTTATTTGCATGATCCGCGAACGCATGGTAGCTGTCGGATGCTGAGTGATACCCACGCCGAGCTCTGCAGCGATCCGTTTTGACCAATTTTTAGCTACGGTAGAGGGTGACAGAGTGTTAGAAGCCCTCCTCAGTTTGTTCCCCGTGGGCGCGTAGAGAGGCAGTGGCTAACAAAACTGTATATTCGTCTAGGTTTCGGCTTTGGACAAGAGGCCAGGCTCAGAGCCAAGGAGATTGCAGCAAGAGCTGACGTACTTTGGCGGATAGTATTGCCGGTCAAGGCAAGGGAGACTGGAGTGTCAATTTTTGGCTTAATAGCCGTCGTCAGCCAGTAATACGCAAACCCAAGTGGTGCCCACTCGAGCCTTGAACTCGCAACCTTTCTATCAGGATCAAGTGCCCTAACCATTGACGTGTTTTGTATTCCAGCTATGAGAAAAACTGGAGGGGGTGGGGGGGGGGGGGGGGGCAGCAATTGTGGTATGTTGAGTCCGCACCCACGTCGGAACGGTTTTCGGGAGGGTCCTGTTTCACGTTTTTAGATGAAAACCGCCAGTCACTGCACCCACATTCACCAGAATTCTGTGACGCTGTGTTCCCCCTCCCCCCACCCTCGGCTTACGCCCGCCGACTGCACTGACCACCTCTGATTTCGCGTCATCCCGCGTCTCACAGTGGCCTATTCCAACTCCCTTCCCCTCGTTGGCCACGTGGATAGTTTGCGGCCCACAATTGTTCCATGCCGTTAGGCTCCTGTGCGAATGCTGGTGGGGCCCGGGATTGAGTCCCAAGGTAGAACAGAATGAGTGAGCTCCGTCAGCCGAATGGAATGGCTGTTTCTTGCTCACCAGCAGTCATCAGCCAGTCATAGCCGACCCCAGCGATGGTGCATCACTCGAGGCTCGAATCTGTGACCCGTTGATCAGAAGTCAAACGTTTTAACCGGTTTTCGAAGAGACTCCAGGAGACTGGAGGCAGGATTGGACGTGAAACTTTGCCAAAACGTGCCTCTTGCGGGGGCTTCAGTTAATAGTGGAGACTCTTGTCGCTGCTATCTTCAGACCGTAGGGGAAGAGAAGAGGCGGAACGCCAGGAAGGGGGTAATAGTGCATTCCGTATAGAGGTAGTGGAGAATAGGTTGGAGGAAGTTGACTGTCGGACGAATATGCGGCTGCCCCGGCTGGCGACGCCGCCGAACGAACAGCATGATCAGCCAAGAACAGGTGAAAGAAACGCTAAAAGAAGTACTGGATGCCCAGCGGGAAAGCATTATAGCACTTATCAAATAAATGCAAGGAAATTGGGGGCCAGTCTCCATAGGCAGCAAACGAAAACAGATTGAGGACCGGAAAACTGAGTTCACATACGACCCGGACAGTGGTGTGAATTTCGAGGCCTGGTTCCGGAAATATGAAGGACTGTTTGCAGAAGGAAAAGAACTAGAGGATAAGACGAAGGTGGAGGACACGAACGGTACCTAAAGTTTGTCTTACCTGAGAAGCCGGTCCGCATATCATTTTCGGACACAGTTAAGAGATTGAAGTCTTTATTCAGTTTCTCTAAGTCGCTGTTTCACAGACGTTACGAATGTTTGAAGCTAAAGAGACAGCCAGAGGAAGACTACTTTGACCTAGCCGGACGACTGAATGATGTATACCATCAAGCGGAGTTAGAAACTGCCACTAGCCAGCAGATAAAAGCACTCCTGTTTATTAAAGCTTTGGCGCTGCCTGAGGACGCTGAAATCCGTACACGCCTCCTTGCTCAATTAGATCAGAGAACAGAAATGACGGTCCAAGAGTTAGCAGAGGAGTGCGTTCGCATTATGAATATCAAAACCGACAGTCGGATGATCGGGGACAAAAGCAACTTACCAGTGCGTGTGTACGAAGCAAAATCCAGCAAATCTAAGGAGAATTATAGTTCCCCAAGGAAACTAAAAAGAGCCTGTTGGAAATGTTGAGGATGGCATTTTGTATCCGATTGCCCTTATCGCAGTAGAAAGTGTTACAAGTGCTCCCAACTCAGTCATAAGGCGAACCATTGTCGCGCCAAATCTCTCAGTCCAAGAAAGAGCTGTAATGCCACAACTCAAAGTGAATCACACGTCCTCAGTTGTGAAGACAGAAAATATTTGACGGTCAGTCTAGATGGAGAACCTATTACGTTGCAGGTTGACACAGCATCAGACCTTACGATAATTAGTAAAGGCATGTGGGAGGCCCTGGGAGCGCCAGAACTGAAGCCAACGACCGTCTGTTCCTGGGCATCAAATAATACACAAATGTTTTGAGGGTGTTTTCCAGGCCACCATCGCTTTCGAGGAAAAGGCCTGTCTGTCTGACATTTATGTATCGAAGTCGAACACTGATCTCCTTGGAAATAAGATTATATCCCAACTGGGTCTCTGGAATCAGCCATTCCAGGAGATATGCTGTGCGGTAACCATTACAGAAGAGGACCTGAAACAGAAGTATGCCGAGCAGATGGAGATGTTAGCCGGAACGTGTACAAAGACTACAGTAAACTTGAGGGTAAAGCCTGGGAAAAAGCCAGTCTTTAGATAGAGTAGACGCGTCCCATTTGCCGTACAAACAGCGGTCGAGGAAGAACTGGAGCGTTTGCAGCAGAAAGGCATAATCTGTCCCACAAATTATTCAGCATGGGCTGCTACCGTTGTCGCCGTAAAGAAGCCTAACGGTAGGATAAGACTATGCGCAGACTACTCGACCAGGCTGAATGACGCATTGAAAGACTATCACTACCCCTTGCCGAATGTAGAACACATTTTTGCCACCCTTAATGGAGGGAAAGTTTTCGCGAGGATTGACCTTTCAGAGGCGTACCTACAGTTACCAGTTGATGAAGCAGCGCAGGAAATGCTGACGATTAACACACATAAGGGGTTGTTCAAATATACTCACCTCAATGATGGCGTCAAGACAGCACCTAGTATTTTTCAGCAGTAAATGGACACCATGCTTACAAATATCCCTGGAACTTTGGAATATTTGCATGACATTTTGGTTGTCGGTCGTACGGACGAGGAGTTGCTCAAGAGACTTGACAAGGTCATGGTAAATCTCATTGATTACGGCCTAAAAATCAACATGGAAAAGAGCGAGTTCCTGCAAAAAGAAATTCACTACTTGGGTTTTGTGGTAAGCGAGACAGGACGATCACCCGATCCAGAGAAAGTTTTCGCATTTAAGAATGTGAAGGTACCTAAAATGTTCGAGAGCTACAAGCATTTATGGGTCTGGTCAGCTACTACTCCCCATTCATTGCGGAACTACATAGTTTAAAGCCACCGTTAAACCGGCTTATTTGTAAAGCTGTGAAATTTGAATGGTCCCCTGACTGTCAAGACGCCTTCGACAAAATAAAGGCGAAGATTAGTGAGTCGACTGTGCTCACACATTTCGAAGCCGACAAAGAAACGATAGTTTAGGCGGATGCATCTGAGTATGGGATAGGTGGCGTCCTATTTCAGAAAGGTACCGATGGAAATATCCTGCCCTTGATGCATGCCACCCGGTCACTCACAAAAGCAGAAAGAAACTATAGTCAAATCGCGAAAGAGGCCCTGGCACTTATCTTCGCAGTACAGAAGTTTCATCAATTCATTTACGGAAGACACTTTACGCTTCACACCGATCACCAACCACTTAAATTTTTATTTGGCACGAATTGTGGTGTGCCGCAGTATGTGGCCAAGAGGATACAACGATGGAGTACTATTCGCCTGAGTTTTGACTTCACAATCCAGTACGTGCCCACTCAGAAATTTGGAGCTCCAGACGCTTCATCACGACTGAGTGGAGGTGACGAACACCAGGAAGACATTGTGGTCGTAAGCAATTTTATAGAAGACGACGACGAGTTTAGACGTGTTATCCGACCGCTACCTCTCACAGCCGAACAAATCAGGGCAACCACTGCAGCAGATCCTTTATTATGTCAGGTAAAGGACTTTATACGGACGGCTTGGCCCAGGGAAAACAAGATACACGCAGCCATAAAGGCCTTCAGAAACCGGAAGGATCAGTTGTATATAACCGAAGAGTGCATCATTATGACGTCATAGTGGTGATCCCAGCTAGACATAAACAACAGGTTTTACTAGAAGTCCACGCCGGACATCAAGGCATGACCCGTATGAAACAACTGGCCCGGTGGTACGTATATTGGCCAGGAATTGATGACGATGTAGAACCTTCGCGCGAATTTGCGGCTCATGCGCACGTGAGGCTAAAAATCCCCCAAAAGTACAAACTGTGCCATGGCCAGAGGTGATAAGACCGTGGAGTCGAGTTCACATGGACTTTGCCGGCCCACTATTCAACCAAATGTTTCTAGTAGTAGAAGATGCGTGGTCGAAGTGGCTGGAAGTTTTCGATGTTGCAGCAGGTACCGCGGAGGTCACAGCAAAAAGGGTGGAGGAGCTTATCTCTAGATATGACATTCCTAAGGAGATTGTGACCGATAATGGCACCCAGTTTACATCATCGCTATTCCAACAGTTATGCCAAAAATGGGGAGTTCAACATGTAACGTCACCGCCCTTTCATCCACAATTGAACGGGCAGGCAGAACGGTTTGTGGACACATTCAAGGGAGCGATGAGGAAAATGTGGGCCGCTGGGGTGAAAATGAACTACTTGAACACGTTTCTCCTAGCATACAGAACTACTACGAGAGGAGATCTGGGTGGTCAAACACCAGCAGAGCAGTTTTTGGGTCGACAACCCGATGTACGGCTGCAGTACTTAAAACCCGAAGATCGGCCACCCAGCCCGCCAAAACAGTACTTTCGCGAGGGAGAAGAGGTGTTTGCCCGAAATTACAAGCCCGGCGAGAAACTATGGATGGAAGGCGTTGTCAGAAAGGTGAGAGGCGTCGTTTTTGAGGTCGAAACGGCAGCAGGAAGAATCAAACTGCACGCAAATCAACTGAGACGCAGAGTCTCCTCGGATGGCCAAATAGCACTCGATGTGCTATGTGATACTTTCGAGGTCCCGACACCCAGGGTAGAGACAAAGTCGTCACCACTACAATCCGAAAAAGTCATCGAAAAGTTCAACGGCCTAAACACCTCGTCGTGGATCCAAGCAGGAAGAAGTATGAGGTCCATCTTTCAAAAGAGGGATGTGTTATGGAGACGCGAACGGTGACGCACTCAAGGCCCAGAGTTTGCAGTGCACCCCAGATAAGCCATGCCGGCAGACCGGCCGCGTGAGCACACGTGACGCCCGCCCCCGCGTGCACTGCGATGTTCCAGAGCGTGTCACGGCGTGGGAACCACGCCAGAACCACCCCGCTCGTCCGATAGGCCGGGAACAGTCTAGAAGGACCAGCGCTTTATAAAGGGCTGTCTCTGTGTTAGCCTGAATAAGGACTCTCACGATCAGACCGGCTTGCCTTCTTCCATTTACTAGTCCTGGGGACATGACAAGGGTGATTGGCCAGACTGGATTGTAGTGGACAGGCACTGACGCACACATGCTACCGGTCGCGAGAGGTGGGAGGTCGAGCGTAGCACGCGGATGTAAGTCACTACATACCACCCTACCACCCTCGCGTGTCAGGCATTTTTTTATGGGTGCACAGCCCCAATAACGTCTACTGTGACCTGATCTGATCCCTTAGTACATCTTTCAGGTAGGAGCTCCCTTTTTATCCACACGAACAATCACTGGTCGTACAATGGATGATTTCGAAGGAACATCGTATGAGGCTCCGTTTTGCGTCATCAACCACTGTATAACAAAGCACTGCGTCTGAACCCCGATCAACTCCGCCTGCCACTTATTACGCTCTCATATTTCTCAACCCTCCCCCACATATGTGAAAAAATGTACACTACCGGATTTCGGTACCAGTCTAGTACCAGTACCACGGTTTCCCCAGTAATACCTATAATAGATTGTTACCTGGATTTCTATTCTAACCAACAGATTTTACTGTACTCCTCTGATAAGAACTACGTAAAAGCAAACACAGCCTCACCAGCTAGATGTCCAAGTGCTTGTGCAGGAAATTTCGCAATTTTAAAATTAAAAAGAATAGTCTGTAAATTTGCGTCTATTATATCAACTAAATAAAAAATTCACATCTTTAATCTAAAAAAAGAGCATGACAATAATTGTTGCTGGTTTTTGGTTTTGACCGAACCGGTCACTGTAATGCGGCACTTGAATAAAGCCGTGTGCAGACGGGTGCACTCTGCTTTGGGCAACCTCAGTCAGCGTCGCCAATGTCCAGGTGCGTTGTTGTGGACATTTGTCGACGAATCGACTCTCGACGCACGCCTTGGCCCGCAGCGCCAGCCAGGGCTCTGCGATGCAACGTTTGAAATCCAGGTGGAGGTGGAAATCGAATAGCCTCGTCGAAAGTGACAACGTCTACTCGGTTGACGGAGAGATGATAGGGGAAGAATTTATTCCAGACTCTCGGCTGTATGAAAAGCTGAAGGGACGGGACAAAGTAAGTAAAGACAGTAAAGTATTCGGAAGCCGCAGTAGAGTGTTCAATTCAGTTCAGTAATATTGAGGGGAATTTGATGGAAGAAGTTCGTTGGGAAAGCTAACGAACTTTATTGTAAATCGTACGCTATGTCGATGACACGTTTGCATTGTTAAAAAGGACCAACTGGAAATACTACACAACATTGTCAATTCAACAATACCTGGAATCATATTTACGCTCGAAAAAGAAATTGACAACAAACTCCCCTTTCTTGACGTCCTCGTACAGCGTAATACTGATGGAACGTTTCAAACATCGGTTTACCGCAAAAAGATCTATGCTGATGTTATCCTTCATTACAAGAGCAACCACCCTATTGCTCACAAGTAAAGTACTGTTATCACCCTAATGAATCGAGCAAAAACGCATTGTTATTACCCCGACCTCTACCAAGCCGAACTTAATTACCTATTCACACTATTTTCAAAAAACGGCTACCCCAGAGAGTTCGTGCGTCGATGCATGAAACAGCAAAAGTTTAAACAAAAAAAAGGAACTAGAATGTTCCAATGAAGCGCCTAATCCAAGAAATTGGCAAACACTTCCACATATTAAAAACGTGTCTGAACTCGTTGAAAGACACCTGAAGAAGTATCAAATCCAAGTAGCGCACAAACCAACACATACTTTACGAAACCAGCTTGTACACCCTAAGGATAGGGTTGGCTATTTAGGCAGAAAAGAGGTCTTTTACAAAATCCCTTGTAGCTGTTGCAATGCAGTTTAGTGCGGACAAACAGGACGATCGGCCTTTACACGCTTACGTGAACATCAGCGAGCAGTAAAGGGACGATATCCATTGTCCGAGGTCGTCATGCACACAGTAGAAACTGAGCACCAATTTGCATGGGACAAAACTTGCATTATCGGCTCTTGCCCATGCAAGAAGGGTCACGAATTTTTAGAAGCTATGAATTCCGACGGATCCTGCATCAACAGGCACGTTGAATTGGATCCAATATGCACCAACCTTCAAAAGGCCTGGAAAATAGACCAACCACAAAAGCAGGCTAATGACCACAGGTAACACAGCATTATCGATTTTTTTTGACACGTTTAAAAATGTGAACTGTTCCTCACACTATTTTTTCCCATTTGAAGGCGACATAGCGTGCTAGTGTCGAAAATTTACGAATAAAGTTTGTTACCGTTTCCCGAAGAATTTCTTCATCAAATTTATTGTAAATTTTCGACTCTGGCACAGCAGGTCGTCCTCGGAAATGTGGAAAATGTAGAAATGTGCGTATCTTAAATATACCGAAAAATTGATAATGCTTTGTTATCATTAGCCAATAGCAGGGCTTGTTGGTTTATACCTTATCCAGGCTTCCCTGAGGTCGGTGTACATTGTATCTAATTCAACGTGCGTATTAGTGCATGACTCGTCAGAGTTAATGGCCTCTAACAATTCGCGGCCTTTCGTATATGGGCAGGAGCCTACAATATTGGTCTAGCCCCATGCGAATTTATGCCCAGTTTCAATTATATGCATGGGGACTTGGGACAGGTGATCTCGCCTCTTCACTGCGAATTGACTTTCATGTAAGCGTGAATAGGCTGACGTTCCTGTTTGTCCACACTTAACTGCATTGCAGTCACCACAAGCAATTTAGTAAACGACACCTGAAGAAGCATCAAATCCAAGTGGTGCACAAACCAACGACTACACTTCGAAATCAGCTTGTACACTTTAAGGATAGGGTTGGCTATTTGAACAGAAAAGAAGTGATTTACAAGATTCCTTGTGGCAGCTGTAATGCATTTTCTTGCCAATAGCAGAGAATATCCGAGTTCCAGGAAGCAGTTCAGAAGAAGAAGAAGCGATCACTGGAACAAGAGGTTTATTGGCCTGACGTTTCGGGTTCCCACGGGAATCCTTTATCATAGGTAATAGTAGAACAGTCTGATACATGTACAGATTACACGGTATTTATAGTTCGTAGCGGTCACCCGCATGCGTACTATAATTGTCGGTTCCTTTAGCCACCGCTTGAAGGCTTAAGACCGTATGGGAACGCAAAATCGTTGCGCTTGTTGATGGACTGGGGGCCTGAGAACCATGACTCGAGCAGCTCACGCAGTTGTCACCTCTTGCGAGGACCCGGCCATATTTTCAAGCTTGACGAGGCCAAAATCCTCGCAAGAGGTGACAACCGCGTGAGCTGCGAGCTGCTCGAGTCATGGTTATCAGGCCCCCAGTCCATCAACAAGCGCAACGATTTGGCGTTCCCATACGGTGTACTGAGAAATTTCCTGAGTGAGAGAATCAGTCACGTGGGAAGGACTGGGTGCAACAACAACTCTGACGACAGCGGGCATAATTGTTGAGCAATTATCAAACTCGCATCCGACGCGGACAAGAACACGCATGCCTCAGACTGTTCTACTATTACCTATGATTATGGATTCCCGAGGAAATCCGAAACGTCAGACCAATAAACCTCGTGTTCCAATGATCGCTTCTTTTTTCTTCTTCTTCTTCTTCTTCTTCTCTTTCTTCTTCTTCTGAGATGCATTTTACTGTGGATAGACAGGAAAATCAGCCTCTTCAGGCTTAGAAGAACGCCAGTTAGTGGAAAAGAGGCGTGATCACTGGTCCCAACAACCACTGGCTTTCTCCAGAGCTGCATCAACCTGGTCCGTCAGGCCAGCACCAAGCACCTAGCTCAAAAATGTCAATGACTGCCGCACGTACGTAACTCATTCAATAAAGTTAACTATTCTTCCTCCGTTCGGATTCTTTTATCAACTGAACTCCGGTCCGGTCCGGGGACGGGGCACATACAGTGAACCTGAAGGACCCCACCTTCGGCGCCACGCCACGTAGAAGGTCACGTGATTGCAAGTCTCGACCCACCCCTGGGACAGCCAATCACAGGTGCCGCAAACTGCGCCAACGTTCAAACTTTTGCGGACGCATGCCCGTTCGACGGTCAACCTCCATTCTCCAGTAGTTCTGTACAGAATACATTATTCCTCCCACCTGGTGTCCCATATATTCTCTTCTTCTACATAACCGAGCCTGAAAAATTGCAGCGGCAAGTGTTTTTTCTTATTAACTTAAGCCCTTGCGATGCGTCGGCCATCTTTGTGACTTGCGCAACAATCTATTGGTCCAATGTCATTGATATCTATTGTGTGAGCATGGGCGGCATTTGCAAATTATTGGCCTTATGTTCAGGGCAGATGGGTTGGCAACTAACATCAGTTAGCTCCATTCCGTGTGTCAGCTGGAGCTCTATCTATAAATGGTTATTTTCCGATTGCCTACAGAAAAGTGTCCTTTATCGCATAGTCGAACTAATGTATGGTCACCTTTCATACCGCATAAGCGTGTGTCACACTTCCGACAACATCCAGCCATGTAACTTGCTCAAAGGCAACTGGATACGCCGAGGAGACATTCATCACATGTGGTCCTGGGAACCCCCTATGAGTCTGTTACTTTCTATTGCTTTACAATCAAAATAACCACGAACAGGTGAGAACTGACAGCTTAAACACGCAGAAAATAGGCAAATTTAATTTCCGATGAAATTTAAATGACAGTTTCAGGGAATGGGAAGGCGAAGCCACAGAGCGAAACACCGAAGAGATGCTTCATCGAGGAGCTTGTGACAGGGTTTCCGTTACAATTTCTGACAACCGCAGACGTCAGCAGTAAACATAGTTATGCAATAGCGCAAGGAAGCGTTCTTAAAGACGGGTACTGCTGCGCTGGGCTTTTTAAAATGAGCTGCAAGTTCTTCTGTTTCCTATTAACATGGGAAGTGTCTTGTGCGTACACTACAGGCTAACATTCGCGCAACATGCCGACATATTCGAAAGATTGATACTGTTTCGCTTATCGGCATTGAGTAAGGTTTTAATGCTGCTTATCATGT
This sequence comes from Ligula intestinalis, assembly GCA_036362985.1. Taxonomy (NCBI): domain Eukaryota; kingdom Metazoa; phylum Platyhelminthes; class Cestoda; order Diphyllobothriidea; family Diphyllobothriidae; genus Ligula; species Ligula intestinalis. The sequence goes on from JAYGXS010000008.1 coordinate 26,720,399, forward strand.
AGTCTATCCTTAAGTCTATTCTGAAGTCATTTTATCCAAGATAGGATGCCGGCCTTTTTAAGGAGCTTCCCTCTGCCCGCTAACAACACGTATGTACTGTAGAAAGTAACTACTTAAATAGTATGCGATATTAAAATTGATTTTGACTTCACTCATAAATTCAAATATGTTTTATGCAAAACATGCATGAAAAATTACTCATTATACTCATCTGGTAGCAAATGACGCATTCTTTGAATTTTATACATAAAGAAAGGGTATCTTTCGCTTTTAAAAAAATTTCTGGATTGCCAAGTTGTATTAAACCTACCGACTGCTACACTTGAATTCAAAGTTTACAAAATGCGCGTTGTGTACATCCTGTTTAAGGAAAAGTACGTTTTTGCCTACGGTTTGAGGAAGATCTCACATATTTCTCATTAAAAAGATTCCAACAGCTGTGGGACATGCTGTTTACATTATAGACAGCATTAAATAATTAACGAATGTGATGTATAAGGAATGAACACCCCACAATCGTAAAAAGCTCATGATTAGAAATTTTTTAAAACCGAAATATACCCTTTCTTTCAGTATAAAATTCGAAGAAGACGTAATTTGCTACCAAACGAGTATCAGAAATAATTGTTTTTATTTGCGCTTTCCATAAAATATATGGGAATTTATTAGGGCAGGCAAAATCAATGATAAAAGTGCAAACTAATTAAGTAGCTACTTTCTACAGTACCTACGTTTTGTTATTGGTCAGAACGATGCTCGTTAAAAAGCCGGCATCCTGTCGTGACTGGAATGACTTCAGAATAGACAACATGATAATCACCAGTAAAACCTTACTCAATGCCAATTAGCGAAAGAGTACCAATATTCCGAATATGTCGGCATGTTGCACTTTTAGCCCGTATTGTACATCGATTGGCCTATTTGACTCACTATATATTCATTTTTACTCCTCTTTTTCGCTAAACTACAGTAATGAGGACATCTGCGCACGACACTAGCATCCTTTTGAGGAAATTTCAACCTGGCCTGCATTTTGTGACTCGTTCAGTGGCGATTAGGCATCCCGTCAAGAATTCTAGTCTCGGCCAGCTTCCAGTGTTATCTATTTTACGTATCCCGTTTAATCCACGGTGAATGGAGGACTTCTTACTGAGTATTTTAGAATGATGTTTTCGAAATTAATCCCTTTCCTCCCAGTGACTGCCTTCCTCGATGCTCACACCGGAGCGGTAACTGAACTTCTCTCTTTTCTCATTATATTGCGCCTTTCAAAATCGACCCTTCTATTGGGCTGCTCATAGCATAAAAATCTGATGATGAATCCACGACGGATCTCGAAACGTCAGGCGATAGAGTCATCTTCGTTTTAGTAAACAACTTTGTCAAGAAAGCATTGCAGAAGTATACCAACACTCCTTGATTAATGTTTACCGATCGCAAACGGAACTCACTCGACCCAGTCTGCCATGGGCTCATTCTCGAGCAGCCGCTGAGTGGTTACTAGCACTGCCACCGAATGCAAGGCAGATTGGATGTGGCCATTTCTGGCTCATTAGAACTCATCAGCCAATCGTATCCAACCCCGAGAGGTGCTCCGTCCGAGGCTCGAACTCGCGACTTTTTCGATCAGAATTCTGACGTTCGTATAAACTGGAACACGTGCATCCGAAGAAATTTAAATTTGAGGATGCTTTTGGGATAGAAATAACGTAAATGAATGAATTTCCGAGTTTGGCGCCCCAACTCGCCTTCGGAATAACAGGAAAAGTGCAATGAACGATTAAAATTTCATAACTGCCGAAAAAATCAATAATTGTACAAAGTGAGACGTGATTGGTAGGTTTGGTCTCAGTTAGTTTCTGTCGTGTGGCCTCTGTCTTTTCCATCGTTCTTTGACGTGCTTTTAAATACCATCCAAGTCGACATGCCATGCACTCCGGCGATTCATGCATTAACCGGCACGTCGGATTGGATGGTATTCAAAAGCACGTCAAAGAACGATGGAAAAGACAGAGGCCACACGACAGAAACTAACTGAGACCAAACCTACCAATCACGTCTCACTTTGTACAATTATTGATTTTTTCGGCAGTTTTGAAATTTTAGTCATTCATTGCACTTTTCCTGTTATTCCGAAGGCAAGTCGGGGCACCAAACTCGAAAATTCATTCATTTAAGCTATTTCTATCCCAAAGAACATCTTCTTCTTCTGCAAAAAAAGAAGTTTAACGTTTTAACCATTGCGCTAAGGGTTCGTTGTCTTGCCGGTGGTTAGATCAGGAAATATTGACACTCGTTGATTAATGTTCACCGATTGAGTTCCGTTAGCGAAAATATGTCAATCGTGGATGATCTCTGCGTCACGTGACCTGTCAATTATCTATCCTAAGCAAACCAACGTTTACTAGGCCTGCATAAGCCACATTTAGAATTCCCCGTTGCGCCAGAGGTTGAAAAATGTACGTGTTCTCCGCAGAATGCTTTGATCATAAGGCAACATACAGCCTCTCCTACTTAGTAAATAAATAGGAATTCGGAGCTGGAATGCAGCATGGTTTTATGGAAACGTACTCAAACGCGGTTTGAACTTACCAGAATTGCGACACTGGCGAAGAGATCGAGAAATAATTCAACAGCATAGACGATCCTTGCTCGATCATAGTCGATGATACAGCTCTTGACCAGTAAGACGGTTAGAGGTAGAGCCAGGTACCTGTGTGAAGAATGACCAAAGGGGCATGATTACTGAAATATCCACAGGATGATTAAAAGCTGAACCCACAAACAATCACGAACCAGATTATATCTGGTAAGGACAAACTTCCAACGTCCGGTCTTGAATCTGAATTGTAAGTTCATGTCTCCAACAGTCTGACATAACTAAGCTAGCTCGTGCAAAAACGTAATGGAAGTTCGAGTTAATAGTTAAGCATGGTCTTATTTCTTTGATCTGTTGAGTTGATGTGATCCTTCGAAACATTTTTAGTAAGGAAAATGCATGTTGTGTCGGTGTACGTGAGGAGAACAGGTGGTTTTTGGCGAAATGGGAGGTTGATAGATATCAAATGAATATCATATGCTATTTAGTTTTACAGAACTCAATTTCGCTGATGAGAGTTCACCCGATCGCAAACGGAACTCACCTGTCCTGCTCTTCCTGGGGCTCCGCTAGAGTCCCTAACTGCCGTAGCAGCATTATCTGGCTATAGAGTAGTCGCCGAAAATCACGTAACATGCCGATATATGCGACAGATTAATGCCCTTTCGCTAATTGGCATTGACTCAGGTTGTGATACTGATTATCGTGTAGTCTATTCTGAAGTCATTTCAGTCATGATAGAATGCGGGTCTTTTAATGAGCTTCGTTCTGACCACTAGCAAAACGTATCTAAAAACTGGCTACTTCAATAGTATGACTTTTTATTCTTTATTTTGACTGCCTTTATGGAAAACATGCAAGAAAAAATTATTTTTTTGTACTTGTTTGATAGCCAATTACGCCTTCTTTAAATGTTATACTCAAAGAAAGGGTATCTTTCGGTTTCAAAGAGGTTGCTAATTATGAGCTTCTCACAATTCTGAGGTGTTTATTCATAATACATCGTATTCGTATATTTATTAATGCTGCCTATATTGCATAAAAATTTTTCCACATCTATTGCAATATTTAATGACAACTATGTGACTTCTTCCTCAAACTGCAGGCGAAAACGTATTTTTCCGTAAACATGATGTACACATTGCGCAGATTGTAAACCTTGAATTCGAGTGTAACAGTCAGTAGATTGGAAAATTATTCAAAAATTGAGAAACTTTTAAACAACCGAAAGGTACCATTACTTTAAGTATAAAATTAAAAGAAGGTGTAAGTTGCTATCAAACAAGTACAAGAAATATTTTTTTCTTGCATGCTTTCCATAAAATATATTCGAATTTATAAAGGCAGTCAAAATAAATGATAAAAGGCATGCTAATTACGTAGCCGGTTTTTAAAATAGATAAGTTTTGCTAGTGGTCAGAACGAAGCTCGTTAAAAGGCCCGCATTCTATCATAACTGAAATGACTTCAGAATAGACTGCACGAGAATCAATATTATAACCTGAATCAATGCCAATTAGCGAAAGAGTATCAATCTTTCGCCTATGTCAGCATGTTGCGTGATTCTCGGTGACTACTCTAAGACCTGTTGCTATGGCTTTCAGGGGATCTGTCAACATTAAATGAACAGTGCTCCCTCTTCAAAGCAAACATCTGGGTCAGCTCCTGAAGGCAAGGAAGACGCTAGTTCGGCAAAGCTGGTTTCCCGATATATTGACATCGGATCGTCCTAGTTATACAGTAAGATTGACTAAAATTTCAAAGGAATCGTAATAGATTCTTTGGATATCGGTAATACAGAATTGTTTTCGGTGTCCCTGTCGTAGGATGGAGAGGAACGGAATCTATAACAACAGTCAATGGGTAAGGGTTGAATGGAAACGTTAATTCTGTCCCTAGATCTGTGCGGAGATTTGATTGGTCGAATTCAGTCCATGGTTGCTGCAGGTTGCACAGCCCTATCGTCATTCGACAAAACTGACTTGTAGGGCCCTCTGAATGTCTACTTCCCCGCCAAACTGCCTAACTTATTCTGTGGTCAAACATTTAATTCCTAGCTAGTGAACGCAAATGAATATTAAATTGTAGCGGATGTGATCAAAATATTAAATTATATAAGATTATGTTTGTTTTAATATATTAAAAAGGAATAAAACTATATCAACATGAAATCCTGCTGTGCAGGATACGGATGCCAATGAGGAAAATGTGACCTTATATAGGCGGAATTTAACGAAAACGGAAATTCCACCTCCTATTGGTGGAATGGAAAGTCGGTCTGCTGAAAATTTAAAAGTAGTTTTCTTTTGTATAATTCGACGGGATTTAGAGTCTCCAAAGTCATTTCTGCCCAAAATTCTTCCCCACTGTCGGTACTTGACGCCGCCATAGGAATTTCCGAGTTCGAGGAAGAAGTGCAGAATATGCTCTCACTGGAACAGCGCAAGTCTTCTATCACTTAAAACTAACTCACGAGCAAATCACCTTCCCTGCACCAACGTGCTTGGTGCTTACGATGGACATAATCGAAATTGATGGTCAAACTGTGATAACGCTCACGACGCGAGAATATATGCCCTGCCCGGAATTATGTAGAGCCGCCGTGGGCGGAACGTTCATATTCCGCTGTCATGTTTAGGGAGTCATATCAGGAATTCCGATTCACATCAGGGCAACCGCGTTTCTGCTTGAGAAACTGTTACCACTGAGTGACAATAAAGAAAAATGAAGAAAATGAAGACTATAGAGAGTCAACGTTGATGCCATCAGCACGCTCCTAACAACTATTTGAGCACACTTGGACCAGGAATGATACATTTAACAGCCCCAGTGGCACCTGGGTCATGTTTGCAAATGGGATAAAACATTAAGTAAGAGTTCTGAGTCAACAGAAGGGGGAAGAGACTCACCACACAGAAATGGTTGGCATAAAAACAGCGTAGAATCTAATCTTCCGTCTGTGATGGAAGACTGTGAATAGGCAGGCGGCTAAGGTGACTGACCAGCCAAACAGTCGCAAAAAGAAGAAGCCCAGGCCGGCACCAGCTTCATAGACGAAAAAGCGGTCCGCATCGGTCGTCTGGAAAGTATCAAAAAGGAAAATTCCGTCACCTAATGGCCTTCATTTTACTTGGTGAGGGTGGTAAGCAATGGCTTCTGAAAATCCTATTTTTTACGTGCCAATGCATAATATACGCGTTTGCACATGAACGCTCAAGCAAAATGGCACTTTTAAAATGGTACTTACAAACTGTAAGTGGCATTGTTTTTTTACGTAAAACTTTTGTCTGTTGTTTGTGTTATGGAAGAGAAGAAGAAGATTCGATCGCCAGGACAACACTTTGATCCACCTGACGTTTCGACATCCATTCCGGATTCTTCGTTCAAGACATGAGCAGAAATTAGTAGCACAAAAGAGTAATACATGTCGCCTCTTGCGAGAATTTCGGCCTGATCATGTTTGAATATGTGGCCGGGTTTCATCGAATGACCTCCAACTTGAGACTTTACATCAGTTCCCCACACAGTTGCCGCGTGTTCGGCATTTGGCGTCTTCAGAAGTCTGGCCGTTTCACCGACGTATTGTGTTATATTAGGTAGAGTTCAGGGTGTCGAAAGACGACATGGGATGCATATAATTATCTACGCGTTTCTTAAAAAGGCGTGGGGATGTCCCCTACATGACTGATTGCAGGATATTATTCCATTTTTCTGTGGCCCTTGGTGGGAAAAAATTCATAAAACGTTTAGCACGTAATTATCCACCACCATCAGGTGAATCATTTATGCCATTTTTAATCTTCTAGTGGTTAACAAACGTATCATTAGCCAACGGCACAATTATCTGACGTATGTATATGCTAGGTAATATGTAGCTGACGAGATATAGATAGAGATATACGATTGGCCAATTCAATCCCTCGTTGGTTTGCAAATTTACTGTTGGCCACTCTGGCTGCTTTACACCTAAGAGTGGGCAATTAACTTCCTTCTTTCAGTCTTAAAGACTCACTAAACCTTTCGTCTAGTAAATATTTTAGCTACCAGGATTTAAGTCTAAAGGATCTGAATACACCCCTTATCCCACGGCTAAGAGTTGGGGGAGAGGGGGGGGGAGGGGCGAAGAAACCATAATTGATGAGTATGGGCCCCCCTACGGGTTGGCTTTCCTGATGCTCACAATGTGGTATTACGATGTGGTGAATAACGCCTAACTAATCATTCTTTAGTTTCAAAGATAGAGACTAGCAAAAGGAAAAAAAGTTTAAAAATTTGCTGGTGTTCAAAATACCCCTGGGAGAAACAAGAAGTGTGTTTATCTTTGGTAGAAAAAAACGAGGAAGGTTTTTTGAACATACCCAGCTGTCGAGTACACCGAGGGCTCCGCTGCCGACAATGTATACCAGCAGGAATCCACCGTAGAGGTTGCACACCTCAAAGTTGAAATGTCCGCAGACAATCGTGTAGCCAAAAGCTATGCTCAGTGCATTGCAGATGAAGATGAAATTTGCTGCTAGCGAGAAAACTGCACCTAAAAGTATAGGAGCTGAGGTCAGATTTTGGTTCATAGAGAAGGCCGCATTAATTTTTATCATAGAAGTAAGAAATTTTGATCTACAAACCATCGACGTGACTGCATCCTAAAACGGAAATAGTTCGAGACTCATCGTCATGGGGTGCATTGTGAAAAACATCAAACATCGAAACACGTATCATGCAAGTCCCAATGTTTCTGCCGGAAATGCCTAAAATAACTATGTTACTGAAACATAGTAAAAAATATATACATAGTCATGTGGCAAACGGTTGTGTGACTCACATCCTCGCATGACAGCTGAAAGGCATTAAATACCAGGGCAGGTGTGCCCTGCATATGATCGGTGTACACAAATGTTCTAATCAAACTTAAATGGCATTTATATTTTATATCAGCCACATGCAAAAATTAACTTCAAAATTTTTCCAGATGCGCACTTATAGGCATTTTAGCAAGGAAATATAAGGCAAAGTTGGGCGGGTAAAATCGATCCAAGTGTGATTAAACTCACGGTATGAAGCGTAGCATTTGTAGCTTAATGGTAGAGTATTGGCTTCTGGTTAAGGCCTTCCCTAATATGCGGGTTAAAATCCCGCCAAAAGCTTCGAGTTTTTTCGTAATTGGGTCACCTAGAATTAAGCGTCTCTGCAGTGCTCTTTGATTTTAATTGGACAACAGAGTGACTCAAAATATCCTCCAATATCCTTAAACATGATAATCTTCTACTTCTTCCGTTTGGAGTTTTGATATTTGTTGATTTCCGTCTATATTTTGACAACATTTGGATGGACTTAGTTTACGAGGTTAATAAGAAAACATATGATATTTCGAGGGAGTCCATCTAAAGTCAAATAGGCCTACTAACTTAGGCGTAGTAAAACACATTTTTGCGTCTTGTAAATTTATTATTTATCTTTAGGGCACCAAACGTAACATATTTGTCGATCAAACATTTGTTAACTGGATTCATCAACCTTTTCTTGACTCTAGCCCTGTATCTCGTAAGTACACAAAACTCCATTTCATGGACACAAAACAAAATCTTATCTGAAGTGAACAAATATAATTAAACTTTTTTCTGCTATTTGTGAATGTTTTTTATGCTTCAGCAAGTAAAAATGTGCACCTATTCTCCGCAGCGCTTAATAGCATAGGCAATTCCTTGGAAATCAACAAAGGTTGGATTTCGCCTGTTTCCACCTATATTTTCTCCAACTATATTGATTTGAATGGAATTCAATTCTAGTAAACAGCATTTTGCGCCTCAAGCCAACCCAATGAACTTAATAAACGACCTCAAGTTTTTTTAAATCCCCAAATTCTCAACCTTCCATCAGATATGTCACCTTCTGTATGTCTCGGATGATGACTCCGCGACGGAACTTGAAACGTCAGGCGAATAAGAGTGTTGTCCCACTGATTGAATCGTCTTCTTCTTAAGTATATACTATTGGCAGCTCTATCCGATACACTTCCGTGCCGGTGTTCAGATCAATTTTTGGACTGAGCCTTGAAGCCAAATTCATCCCAATGTTCTCCGAGTTAGTGATTAATTTCTGGGCAGCTTAAAAAACGGTAAGGACGCCCAACGGCAAAATACCACGCCGAAGGGTATTACGAAATTCAACGTTAAAGGGGATTGAAAGTGCTCGTATATGTGCGTGGTATCAGCACAATAAGAAGGAAGTAAAAGCCGCTTGTAATTGTATCACTGAACTAAATATGTGGGTGAAAGGGTTGTGAAAAGGACAAAATAACGGAAAATTTAGCCTACAAGCCAAGAATACTATTAGAACACCTCCTACTGAGTAACATAATCATCGAATTGTTTCATGGCGGATATTCTACCTACTTAAAATTAGCAAGTAACTAATTATTTTTACTTTAATACATTCACGCACCGAGCATGTCCAGAGCAGGAGGCTTTTCATCCGAAATGACTAGCAGCCACCAGCCCAGCATCTGCACAGTCAGCGATATTGCACGAAATATTATTCCGATGAAGAAGACGAGGGCCGTGGTGTGAAGCATCCGTATTTCACGTAACCTCCCTAAAAATACCAAAAAATCTGATTCACTTTGGAATGTATTTGAAAATCACAACTTTCTGAGCATTTGGGCAGACAATCTGAAGCGTCAGGTGGCGTATTCTCAGCCAGACTCCTGAGCTGGTGCTCAACGAACGCCACCATGAATGCACTACCAACTGGCAGTCGGGTTCGATTTGTCCAAACCGAAATAATATAGCACAGTTAGGAACCACAATGTTTAGTCCATATTGCTATCTACTGTATTTACTTAAGTAGGCGTTGCTGCTTATATTACATTCATGTACTCGTAAGATTTTAGCTTGCGCCTCTACACTACGGAAGTTTCAGACTTAATTCGGCTTGTTCATGTTCTACAGTAAAGAAAGGTAGGCTTAAATTATTTCCATATCAGAATGTTGAAGTAGCTAACAGCCTGGGACAAATTTGGGCTTTGAACAGTGGCCATCAATTATCATGGGTCGTCATTTTTTGTTTGCCTGAGATGCATTTGTTAGAGGACCTACAATCTCACGAGAAGTAGATAATCTCTCCGCTACTCTTAAGCCCAACGTCCTTGTTTGCGAGGGTATGTTAGAAAAAACTGCTATAATTTGTCTTTATATATAATATATTACGCTATCAACTCAACGATGCCAGGCATCACGTTCACGCTCGAAAAGGAAGCTGACAGTAAACTCCTATTTCTCGACGTCCTCGTACAGCGGAACACTGACGGAACACTCCAAACATCATTTTACCGTAAAAAAGCACACGTGGATGTCATATTACGTTACGACAGCAACCACCTTGGTGCTCACAAACGTAGTGCCGTTACCACCCTAATCAATTGCGCAAGAACGCATTTTTCCAGCCCCGAACACTACCAAGCTATAATCAATTATGTGTTCACACTGTTTTCAATAAACGGTTACCCCAGAGAGCTCGTTCGTCGATGAATAAGACGAAAACAGTTAAAACAAAAAGAAAAGGAACTAGGTTGTTCTGATCAGGCGCCCAATCCAAGAATTGGGCAAACGCTTCCATGTATTAAGAACGTGTCTGAACTCGTTGAAAGACACCGGAGGTAGTATCAAATCCAAGCGATGCACAAACCATAAAATACTCTGCGAAATAAGCTTGTACACCCTACGGATAGGCTTGGCTATTTGGACAGAAAAGAGGTCATTTACAAAATCCCATGCAGCGGCTTTAATGCAGTTTATTGCGGAGTGACAGGACAATCAGTCTCCGCACGCTTACGCGAACATTAACGAGCGGTAAAAGGGCGATATCACTTGTCCGAAGTCGCCATTCACACATTAGAAACTGGACACTAATTTGCATGGGACGAAACTTGCATTGTTGGCTCTTGTCCATACAAGAAAGGCTGTGAGTTTTTAGAAGCCATCAGCTCCGACGACTCGTGCATCAACAGGCACGTCGAATTTGACGCGATGTACACCAACCTCAAGGAAGCATGGAAGAGATGGCAGCCTATCCGGACTTGAGGAAGCGAAAACCAGCCACCACTGACCGCACAATTAATTGCGATCGACAATTGGTTCCCGACCGACCGCCTAATTACATGCGGGTGACAACATTTTCCCCCACTGACCGCACAATCACATACAGGTGACGATTATGGACTATTACCTTACCCACTATATAACCTTGTGTTAGCCATGATTTTTAACTAACTTTTTTGTACCATTTCCATCCGTCTGACGACGACCTGGTGTGCCAGCGTCGAAAATTTACACAATAAACCGCTGTTTTCTAAAGAACTCCTTCTACCAAAATATAGTATAATATTGCTGTTTTACTCCACATCAGACAACTGATCGGATGGAACGGTGGCCTGATGCTGGGAAAAGGGGCAGAGATTGAAGTCGACGGCTCAGTGCGCTTTCCTCACTATCAACAACCTGACGCGTTTTGACTATCACGACACGCTAAAAGCCGTGGATTGGACGGTTGTCCACTGACGAGATAACTCGGACCTCGCGGTCAACTCAGTGTGTGTTCTGTTGTGTGAGTGGCCGAATGGTGGACTGAGAGTTGTAGCCTCTATGACACTGCCAGCCAACTGGGATTTGAGCCGTCCCCATGCCCCACTTTTGCTGTCTTTTTTTAGTTATGGTGGCACCCAATGCATTGGCCTGCGACTGCTCCCATCTACGGCCTTCTTGACTCTGTCTTGTCACGGGCGAGAATGATTTAATGTATTGCTTAAGTAGCAAAAAGTTTTTATTCTAAAATATTTTAGCCAGTGGATCCAAACTGTACATTTCAATGAAAATGCAGGTTTGCATGACATATGTGGCTGCGATTGAATGGCTTCGCAACATCGCGGCCTCCAACAAAAATCGTGCTATTTCGACCTGACCAGATTTTAGGATTCTGCTTGCCAAATGTGCTAGGAGTGTAGCCTGACCAAAGGCTAGCAACCTTGCGGGCTCTCCTGAGGATTCGTGTCTACCGCCCACTGCCACAATGATTCCTTTGTCAACAGAGAACTGCCCTCAAGGTCATATGCCTTTGGGGGGGTTGCTCCCACGCGATGACTTTCCACACGCAATAACCTTAAACCAGGCACGCACGCACGCGAGGTTACGCACGTGCCAACTGGTCGCAGTTTCTCGAGGACCCACTTGGGTTCGCCACTTCAGGTGACAGGTAACGCGCCAAATCAGGCCACAATCGCACACGCTTGACAATCAGTCATAATCCACTGTAACCTATCAGACAGTGAGTTGCACACGGACTGCGAGGACACCGCCAGTCCGCTTCCGGTTGCCGAGCCAGCAGCGAGACGGGACGTTCAGCGCAGCTGCCACCCGAGAAAGCAACTTAGGGTTTTGTACACAATAAACCCTCCTCCGGGTGGATTCCAAATTTAAGCCCTTCTTATTGCGTTCTTCCTTGGGGATTCCAAAGGGCGCAATTCTACGGTGACACTGCATAGAAGTCAAAGTTACAACAAAATGGTTGTAGCGGAATTTTGCAATTCGAGCGCCGGGCGTATGCATAATGTGAAGAGGACAGACGATGAAGTCAATATCCTATAGGGAAACGCTAATAAGCAGGTTTTTGCGGGTAATCGTGAGAGCCAGGTCTCATACTATATATGGCAGCAAGACCGTCGATTCTGATAATTGAAATCGTGTGTACCACAGCGTCGTGATGAGGACTTGCACACTGTCGTGACCCGCACCTGGTACGTGTAAGTCGTACCTGCCTCGCGGACGTTAACGCTCGCCGAGATGAAGTTAAGGATGCACTTAAGCTGATATTTCCATCTGTTATGCTTGTTGCAAAAATAGGATGTATGTCAGCCGTTGATACAATTATAGGAATATATTACTATAATATACTATCACCTGGTCCTAGTAAGCATGCTTACTAGAATGAGCACTCTAAGCAATGGAATATTACCACTAACAGCAGTATCCTAGTCCAAACTTAGTAAAATGTGACACAGCGTTTGGTTGACAAAGGTGAGAGGGCGGAAACAAAGGAAAGCCCTGATGTGTTTCGGGTCTCAAACATGTAGTAACTCGGAATAGCATAAACCCAAATTCACCCTCCTTGGTGAGATCGGAGGAATATGAGCCCCAACGTTGACGTTAACTAGCGACACCTCTGACAAAATTAAGCGTCAGAAATAGTACCAGTACTACTAAGACTCAGCTACACTGATAGTCAGTAGAAGTAGAAGTAGTAGTAGTAGTTGTAGTAGTAGTAGTAGTAGTAGTAGTAGTAGTAGAAGTAACCGTATCAGTCTCGGCCTCCATGGGCCTGTCTTCACACCTACTAGCGGTGAGTGAGGGTAGGTAGTACAGTAGTACCCACGCAAATTCGACTGTCACTTAAAACCAATTTAGGCGGCGTTTCGCCTTGCATTGGCGAAAGCAGCCTTCGCCGAGTCCTGTTTAGTCTTCGAGACTCCAGGTGAAGGTGAAAAGTGCGGTTGACATTAACTACGTCTGCTATCACTTTAAACTACCCCCTGAGGCCGGCATCCTCTGTACCAACCTGTTGGTGCACTTGGTGGATTTCATCGAAATCGATGGTTGAACACACACTTGTAAGTAAGACGAACTATGACCTTGTCTGACCATTGTTCCCAAAGCCAGTAGGGGAGAGGAAGTGAACGCAGTCAAACGCGCAGAGAGCTGTATCAGTAAGTGATTCCCACAGAAAATCTGTGAGGATTTATCGATCCGCTTGATGAGAAAGTGTCGGCAATATGGACCAATCAGATCTGACGATAGATCGGCTGCAGCGTGATAGCTCTCACGTGAGCCCTTTCTGTGTGATGACTCATCATGGCAGGGGAGACATTCCAAACACGGGCGGACTAGTTGTAAGTGGCAGTTGACTTTTGCTGCATCTACAGCACATACACTCTCTCTCTCCTTTATCGTCGGAGGCGGGCTCGGACGCGGGCGACCGAAGACGCCAAGCCTGAATTCAAATCTCACGGCATGACTGGTGCCTGAGCATGCATCTATGCGTTCAACCAACGCCCTCCTCCTCATGTACGTCGTTTTTTTAACTGGAAGCACAACCCAAATAACGCCTGCCAGGTCTGTCTGATCTGGCCCTCGCGGTCAGTTGAGGGGACACATGGGAGAATAGATGCGCACGAAAAAGACACAGGCAGCTTCCGGTGTCCGTGTAAAGTGTTCGGTTCCGTTCGACAGTCGCCTACTCACGTCGGTTGTCTCCATTTGTAGGTCTTTCAGTTTGTCTATCTGATTTGCCTCATACTGCAGCACTTAAGATGCATTCTGTCAGTTTAGTAGTCAGCAACAGGACCAGCAATAATAGTAAGGTATGCAGCAGATGTTTACAATGTGGTACACTGTTAACATTACCCAGGGTGTAGAGAGCGAATGCAATAAGAAAGATGTAGATAAGGACGAAGGCTGTCAGCATCTCGGGAAGCCCTGAAGTAAGCAAAATATAAATGTAAAAGAAAATAAGTTTATAGTGGACACGCTAAACACGAATTCTTGTTTGTTTTCATTTCAATAATTAACAGAACTAGGGCTATGTTGACAAGGAAATGTATGCATTTTATTAACACTCATGAACTCTATTGATGTCTTCGAACTGAAGCGGATGGATTTATGTTTTCAAATTTTTTCTTTCGGCTTTCATTCTTTGCTTTGGTGAATGAAGTTAACTGATGCTAAGAAACCTGCCGTTCTGTCTCATTCGTAGCCAAAAGCAGTGAATTACTGGATAATGCCAACCGGATTTTATACAATGAACACGATGAGAGGATCTATGCTGACTACTTTTGAATGGTTTTAAACAGTAATTAGGCGCTCGTTGATGAACGTTCACCAGTCGAGTCAAGTTAGCGAGTTCCGTTAGCGATCGGTGAACGTTCACTAACGACTGTCAGTATATCCTGATCTAAAGGAGCTCGTGGCTGAACGATTAAAGCGTTAGACTTTTGATCAAAAAGGTCGTGATTTCGAGCCTCGGGTGGCGTTCCACTTGGGGCTGGATACAACTGGCTGACGACGCGGACTACACAAGAAACGTTCATTTCAGTCTCCTTTGTCTTTGCGGTCAATAATATCTGCCTGGATTACTAGCCGCTACGGCTGCTGTCACGGCCCGAGAAATGAGACCCAAGGCAGAGCAGTAAAAGTGAGTTCCGTTAACTGTCAATGATCATTCATCAACGAGTGTTGATATGTCTTAATCTAAACTGACAGGACAACGCGCTCGCGGCTCAATGGTTAGAGCGTTAGACTTCTGATCAAAAGGTCTAGAGTTCGAGCCTCGGATGGTGTACTAATTTTTTTCGGCGGCAAAAACTCGCCGACGACGGCTAAGAAGCCGGTTGCCAGCAAGTCTAACAGTTATTAGGCTTCAAAGGGACCACCGACTCCGATGGTGAGTTTAGAATGTTATGATGACTTGTCTAATGAAAACTATACTGGTAATGAGGTCTGGCATAACTAAAAATACTTCTCGTTGTTAAAACAAGAGGGCTCTGAGACCGTCTACCGACTACTTTCAATTCCCATTTCATTGTTCGCGTTGGCACGCGAGTCGACTGAACCCTGAAACTCGAGATAAAAGCACTTTATGATGGCCACACAGGCAAAAGTGCTGTTTCAACGGTTTGGCTGTGGGCTGCACTTTAAAGCCTCCCTCTCCTCCTCGACTGCCGCTCACACACTCGCTACTGAGCGTCAGGTTACGCTCCGGGGAGGACTTAAATTTATTTCGACAAAGGTCAGTATTTTATTTGATGCGGACGAATTTCGATGAGTTATGAGCGACAGTCTGTGAATGTAAAACAAAATAGCTAGCTGTGTTAGCCATAAAATTAAATTCCGGTCGTATTAAACAGAAGGACATGTACTTTGGATTTGTGCAACTGCGGCCTGTAGTCATTTAAGTTGATTAAATGAACCTGCGGTCGATGAGGGTACTTGCTGTGCAGGTTTAATATGCTAAAGGAAACTATTAATCGCCGAAGTACAGACCGATTTCTAATTACAACACTTTTTGTTAAATTATGGATCATATAGCGAAAATGAGCTTCGTTGCCAGCGGACATGCATTTTCCATACCAGTGCATAAAACTTGAATTACAGCCACGACGCTGACAGTAGGATCAGGGGTAGGCGTCAACTGGATTTAAGTGTTCCAGGTGGCCCTACTTGGTAAGCAGAATCTGAGACTTGGAAATACGGATGATGCATACCAGCAAAGCAAATGCTATTTTATAAATTATTTGATCGTTATACGTTGGGGAACTTTTGTTAACGCCTTCAGGCACAAAAAAGACACAGGCGCATTAAAGGAACAGTAACTAAAATGCGCTTTTATTATGCAGTTTGTTTTTGACAACCAACAATCTACAAAAATCGACGACGTCGCTATGGGTTTTCCTCTTGGACTTCTCTTGGCTAATATATTCATGGGAAAGCTGGAGAAATTTTACTTCAGCAAGCAGATTAATGAATTAAAACACTACGGTCGCAATGTTGTTGACATCTTTGCCATCACTCCAACAGAATTTGATGTAGATGCGCTCCTAAATACTGCCAAACAAGTACACCCCCCAGCACGTTCACATTGGAGGCAGGTTCACTCTCCTTCCTGGACGTCCTCCTATGTAGAAGACCAGACGCTAATTTTCGAGGGAGCGTTTATCAAATGTAAATCTGGTCCGTACAGTATGCAAACTTTAAAAATTTCGTACCGTGCATCAGAAACGTAATTTAGTCCGCTGCTTATCACAATTGGCTAGAAGAATTTGGCTGGCAGACACTACCGACATGGAAGTCAAGAAAATCCAAGATCTGCTTCGTGAGAACGTATATCCTGACCGATTAATTAAAGAGAATTTGGTGGAGAGAGAAATAAAACCCATCATTCTCACTGTTGAAACGAAGATGCTCTTCCTCAAGGTGCGCTTTCAAGAGGATGCAACAAATGAACTCCTGAAAAGACGCCTTAACCAAGTCGTGAAACGAATCTTCCCAGCAGCGAGAGTTTGCGAAGTACCCTCAACCAACCCAGTCCTGCACGAGGAAGGTAAGAATAGTTTGCCGGATCAGACAGATCCATGTGTATTTACTCATTTAAGTGCCCCTGTGGAGCAGCTAATATCGGTAGCACGAGTCGCCGTTCATCAAAAAGAATACTGGAACACCCCTTGGCTTGGATGAAACAGATGAATTCAGAAGCATCGTGTGGACCCTACCGAAGCCTTTAAGGTAACTTATAAGGTCTCACCTAAGTTCCTGAGTCAGAATTTGCTAGCAACAGCAGAAGCAACGGCGATCCGGTTGAGGAGGCCGGTTTTGTGCGTGCAAAAGAACCTCCTGCAAGCTCCGGGCTTGGCATGGCCAATGATAACAATAGTGCCTGCATATTTCCGTGCTTTCTCCCCCTTCAACCCTCCCTCCCCTGTCCGGATTCAGCAAACCCTCACTGCCTCGTAACCAGCCGAACACTCTCGATCCCAATCCCAACCCATCCCCTCCTTGATGCAAATTATCACCCGCATGTTACGTTTTACCCCCTTCCTATATAAATGTAATGGTCCACACAGAAGTTACCGAAAGCTACGTATGCTCGCCAAATACTCTTCTGAATTCTTTGATGGGAATATTTGTAGATCTAACTACAGAAAAACCAAAGCATCATAGGGATAAGGTTGAAAAGCAACGCTCTGACTGACCATATGGTTGATTCCGGACCCAAACGAAGCCTTCAAGTTGATTTATGAGGTTCCACCTAACTACCCCAAAGTCCCCGAGGTCAACGTTTTCTAGCAACAGCAGAAGCAACCACTATTCGGTTGAGGAAACTGGTTTTTGCTTTCTGCTCCCCTTCCCCCCTCCCACGGTCCGGCTCCAACAAACCCTCATCGCCGCGCAACAAGCTGCCTCTTATCGATTCCCAACCGCACATCTCCAATTCTAATGTAATACTGAACGTAATTGCCGATATGTTTACCTTGTATCCCCTCCCCATACAAATGAAATGGTCCGATGAGAATTTATTGAAAGCCTAGGTTTGCGCGTCAACTACTCTGCTAAACATTAATAGTTTACAGCTTGACTCAAAACCACGGTACATTTCGTATGTCATTAACTACAAATGTTAGTTAACATGGCTCGCTTTGCTAAAAAGACTGACGACTTGAGTGGTTTATATGACAGCTTAACCTACCAACATAGTCCTAAGCAGTAAAGGTAAATAAGATAAAAGCCCAAAATACCTGCGTTTAGTAAGCTTTTGGTCGTTCAGAAGCTCATGGAATCATCAATAGAAGGTAACTTCCCTTCTGCGCTAATTCGGAGTACCCTTGCTCTCAACATGCATAACCTTGTCCCTGATTAGTAGTATATAACAGTTTCACTATGTTGGCTTTAGAACACTGAATCAAATTGCCGTCTTACGGATAGTTCGAATATGTCCCTGCCTTTTCTACGAACAACTTGAACCACAATCTTTTGTTGATCTTGTTGCATTTAGAGACGGCCTTATACAGATTAAATCAGTTTCGACAACAGATGTGATTAAACATTTGGCATTCTCACTGGTTTAGCTGTCAAAAATTTAACTATAATTTTTTCAGTCACTCATTTTTGCATGCCTAGCATAGAAATGTTTAACATTAGGAAGTGGAGTGGATTCAATAAGGGTTCAGAAATTGCAGTTTAACTGTTTGTCAGTGGCTTCTTAATCGTGAATGATATTGCCTTCATTCAATGTTGCAGTAAACCATGCCTTTTACTAAATAAAGGGATTTTTACAGCCTTTTATAGCTACCGGTTTGTTGCCTTTAAGGCCTAACGAAGATTTTGATTGTTGGCGTAATTTGTGTTTTCTTTATAACCCTGCAATATACACAAAAGTTAGCATGCTCCCTTGTATATATACTCCTATATATTATTATGCCAGAATTCGGAACTTACTCTGCTGGTCTAGGGACAAGTACCTGTCCAGTTGAGTTGTAGGTGGTCCATTTTCGAAAGATATCTTGAAGAAAACTGTACTCGCCTAACGCATAAGGAAGTAAGAAAAAACAATAAATTACTTGCAAGGCCATAAAAATGAACACGAACGATTATATATCGAAGATCAGGGAAGACAAATAAAAAACCGTCCTCTAAGTTGAGTCACAATGTGTGCAGCTTATGAAATAATTTTCAACATTTTAGTCCTGGTGTCATTTGAACATAAACATGAAGCTGCCTCCGATCCTTTTGAGTTTACTCAAGCGGCTTTTTGGAATTTAAGCACAAACTAAAGCGTACTATAAAATGGATATTTGTTGATGTGTTCTACACTGAACAGAGGTATGCCTTACTGAACGTATGGCATAGAAGCATGACTGTTTCGCAGTGTTTTCTTTAGGCAGAGACATAATATAAAATCATGTTTTTATTCTTTTACTTCTAGCACAGACATTTTGAGTTCAAGGTGCATAAACGTACATTATTTTCACCACAGTAGATGGAACCAACCGTTATCCAAGACAATGATATATTTTTCAACAGAATTTTTCCCTTTACACAGGGAAACCGGGTCTGAGTCGCCTGAGAATGGCAGGTATATCTTTGCGTAATCGGTATATCGATAAACGTCATATGCTTTGAGGAGAGGATTGCATTGTCTTCGTAAAGTTTGCAGACCTAAAAGTAAATAGCCAAAAACAAATGCTTGTGCAACAGCGCAATATGAAACCCTTTAATAAGTAAAAATTTTTAGATGTCACAGCATATATGTCTTTGCGACTAATCGCATAAGTACTCTAATTTTGAAAGCCTACTACTGGTCAGACGTTTTTTATAATGTTTAAAGACCCTAATTGCCACCAATTTAATTATCAATTGAGACACGGTTTGCTTTTGGTTATTCATTCGTATATATTTTCTGCCTGATCTGTTTGCATACACTTAGCTGTTGTGGATCCGGAAACGCATGTCTCAAAGATTGACTGTGTTGTTTGTCAATTTGCCCTCAACTTATGAATGGTTTAGTGAAAAGCAAGAGAGGCACCCCAATTATATGGCCTCGCAAGCAGTCGGTTTACATGCCCGCTGTCACGTTCCCCTTAGCCATAGATGTCGATACGGGTGATCGATGGTTGTAATTTAGCCCAAAATTGTCACTTATATAAGTTTGTCCATTAACGCGATTCCTTTGCTTCCTGAACGATTGGATGTATGTTATTTTAAAGATATTGTAGTACTCGAAAATCATTCAAGATAACCGAACTTTCATTAAAATTACGATCGACATTTAAAAATAAGAGATTTTCATCCAGAAATATATCGTGCCCGAATTCAGTAATGGTGTTTAAACTGTACAGTAAAAAATATTTGATTACACATCGATATCAATAAAAAGCGCCAATATGAAACAAAAGCGACGAAATTCGAAGTTCATATGTGAATTTTTCATCAAACAATACTCTACGTGCTGGCAAGTATGTTTCGGAATAAGCATTCCATTGATCCCATTGCTCAGATGCATTGTCAATTTCCAAACTGTATTTATAAAGCCCTAAATTCATACTTGCTCTGCACTATTAGCATAGACCTGACAATGAAGATGGCAAGTTTGCGAAATAAAAAATATCAAGCATGCATTTTCTGTAATTACACAATGAGAGGAAATCCAATTGAGAGACGTTAACCCGGAGTTAGCAGGACGTCTAACTCCAGCGATTTGGTGCATCGTATTATTATTTGGGCTTCTCGCATAGATTCAAGCACTTCCTACACAGCAGTTGGTATTGTGCCTAATAGCACAACAAAAAATAACTCTGTCAGCACAAATGGACTGAGAAATCCGGGGATGAATAATTTTGATTAACGAACTATATGTACAGCATCCATTTATCAAAATCTACTTTTTATCAATAAATTATTAATCACGTTGTCCCCTAATATAGTAATCAACATGGAGACTTAAAAATGAGACAATGGGAGCATTCCACTGTGAAACCATTCCTTTCGTAGACGGGGGAACGTATGGAAATCCCCGTCCTCACCCTTGCCAAAATAGACGGAGCTGCCGCCCGGGAATATTTTGGCATATTAAATAGTAAAATATGCAGACTTACGTTGCTTCCAGTTAATTTATGTTCCCAAAGCACAGTCTGTGTCTTGATAAGAAATATTTTGTGTCCATCTGTCGGTATGAATCTAGATATTTCATAGTTTAAATATCCACTGTTTGAGGAGAAACAAAATCTTGCAAAATATTTTAAGTTCTTTACTATTTAATTAAATTCAAAACCAGAAATTTACTGATGATATTCTTGAAATGTCCTCAATTGCAAGTGCAGATAAACTTAGAATGCAATATGCGCTCATCACAAGTATATTTCTATGAACGCAGGTCATTTTGACAAATTAAAAATGTGTAATGCTAAAATCTTGCCAATCAAGGTCAGAAACACGATTTAAACAACTGGTGAGGGAAAACGACAGAGGTAAAAACTTTTAACTTAAGTGACTTGATTGAGACCTGACAATAAAAAATAATAAAAAATTGAATGTTTGTGGAGCTGGTGTGATTATCCTTGGTTGTGCTTCCCGTGTTGGAATTCAAGGGAAAAAGGATTATTTTGAGTCAGTTGGAAGCAGGACTATCTTAACAACCATAAAATTTAAAGCCACCTAACTAACTAAAAGGGCTTAGTTTGTAAGGCAAGCTAAATAGCAATCAATGAAGGCTACATATTTAATCAAAACGCACACCAGAACTAACC
The DNA here is from genome assembly GCA_036362985.1 of Ligula intestinalis. Lineage (NCBI taxonomy): Eukaryota > Metazoa > Platyhelminthes > Cestoda > Diphyllobothriidea > Diphyllobothriidae > Ligula > Ligula intestinalis. The sequence goes on from JAYGXS010000008.1 coordinate 26,741,836, forward strand.
AAAGGCAAGAAGACGCAGAGTGATAAATAAATCATGTATAGATATTAATAACAAAATGTGCGCACCTTCGACATTTTTGCACTAATTTCTGTTGGTGCAGCAAGCGAAAATTCGCGGTACTTCTTAACAACTGTGGAGTTCTCCAAGGGTCTATATTATCCTCTCACTTCTTCGCCATCCATAATGACGTCCTACGATAGCCAAACAAATGGATGTACGTCAAATAATCTGATGCTATAGTTGTTGGCCATTCTCTTTTATTATCAGATATATCTCCAAGTACGGCCTAGACTTCGTCTCAGCTTGGTTTTCAGCAGACAGCCTTCTACTTAACGACCAGAATTCCGGCCTGTTTTATTTTTTCAATTGTGAACCTCTCCCAGCCCTGAATCCATACACATTCTGCCTAATTATGTTTCCCCTTACTGTAGTAAATGTTCCCCTGACGCCTTACTTCTGGTTTTCTCTTCAAACTGAAGGCCTCTTTACAAAATTCGTAAACGTTTATATTATATTCGCCAATTGCGTTCACATCGCATATCTCAAGCCACTAATCTGGCCATTTATAGATGCCTGCATTCTCCCCCTCATTCTTTTCTGTTCTCTAGTTATTTTTCCAGTTTATCTCAAAAAAGACCTGGTCATTTTTAGACGTATCCTCCGAATGCATTCTTCAGATGCCGGTGTCTCCTATTTTGTTGGCTGATATTGTAATACAGGGACATCTCAAAACAGTCACGTAATTTGCTGATCACATCCTTTTTGAGTTCACTCACACTCTTCACTAAGAACTAGTGCCCGCGGAGTTTCCCTGTATTATGCGTCCAAGCTTACTTCATATGTCTTGCCGTACATTGCCGTATCAGCATTCTGTACTCCCATTCCTAGCATAGTACCTCACGTGCGAGGAAACGGAAATTGATAAATTGAAATCCATAGCAGATATGGATATCGTGTTAACATTTATTTTTGAGTATTATATGACCTTTTACCATTTTCCATTACCTTATCTCTTGTTCTCCCTGAATGGAGCCATTTTTGCTGGAAGTTTTGGATACAACTATCAAAAACGACTTCTCCTGCTCTAAGTCCTAGTCATGGGCTTGGATGCAGTGAATATTGATAAATTCTGTCCACTGTCCACATCCGTGCTTAGTCCTTGCTGTCCTTTGGTATAAGTCACTTTAATATGAATAGTGTTCGTTGGGCGTTCAAAATTCCATAGCTACAAAGAAAAAGGGATGGTTTTTTGGAGCTTACAGTGATCATGTCTCTCAAATAAAATGGGACTTAAAGGTGCCGGAAACTACCGCGTGCGCAGACTCCATGAATATTTAGTTGATTCATATGTTTGCGATCAAGATAAAAGTCCAAACCATAATCCGATTAGTGACAGAGCAGACAGCAGAGTAAACATTGAATTTTCACCTCGTCCAAAAGCTAAAATTATCAAGAAATCTTGACAATAGTACGCACGATCGAGTGTCTTACCGGATTGTCTGTTAGGAGATTGTATTGCATAAACAAAAGCGAGTGCTCTAGGCAAGTCTCTAGATTGAGCGTTAGGAATTAAAAGTGAAGTACCATCAGCCGACCATTATTTTTTAAATCAATTAAATCTTAAGTTTTGTGGTTGCTTGGTTGTTTAAATTCGTTATTAAGGCATGCAGTAGCCTACCATCAGTAACGGAGGTTGACCCATCAGACTTTTTCAGAGACAGAGGATAAATTATTTGAAGGTCACAAGAAGCTTTTGAGACATAAATATGCGCCATTTTGGTTTGTCCTTAAGTAACTATCGTGGGACACTGTCTGGGCCACAGTTGAAGGCATCCACGTAAAACTTTAACTTAGGAAGCGATTTGTGCAAGTATTTAATAAACCCTTGTAAGCTTGCTAAGCCTGATAGTGACTACCTTAAAATCAATCATTCATCATGTTAATAAACGAAGCATCTGCCATTTAAGTAATTAAATTTTGAAATTTACTAAAAATGTCATTTCAAGAGCCCAAATGGAAGGGTAAGGTTTTTGCAGACATCATTGTTATAAACGATAATTTTGGGGTCTGAGTATCATTACTTAACATAGAGGTACAGTAATTTGCAAGACGGTTTCTGGATGCAGATCAAAAACGTATTAGAACTGCTTATTAAGAACAAGGAGTCTGCACTCGCAGTCGAAGTTAGTCAACCTCGTTCCCTTGCATAACAGAGGAAGCAAGATGCCAGCAAGCAACTGCACACTTATTAAATTGACTAGGCTCTCGTGCTAAACGATGGAAGTCCTAGTGAGAAAAATCATAGTAAAGAATTTGCAGTATGGATTTTGGGAAAGGACGCCGCTGCTCCCAATATCTGCTAATCTGCCTACGGGTACAATTAAGACTTAAGAAGAGGTTGATGTCTTGTACCTGAATTTGCGTAAAACATTCGACACCGCAACAGCAGCGCTTTCCGCATAAAATTAGTTCCCTCGGCATCAGGGGAGTTCATCTCAAGTGAATAGGGAGTATAACACAGCGTCCTTGCATCGAAGAGAACGTGCCAAACTGGGTGAACTTTACAAAAGGTGTGCCTCAAGGCTCAGTACCTGAATCCTTCATCCTTATCCTTTGAGTGAATGATAGTCTTCAGGAAATCCACTGCGTTAAAAACGTTTTCCCGTGACGTGAGACTGTGGGAAATTATTTCGGGTTCGAATGGCCAGAAAGTCCTTCAAAATAGTATATACCGACTGCAAACATGGTCCGAGAAATGACTCCTGGATTTCAGTGTGCAGAAGTGTGCCCTCTTTCATCGGCGGCTGCCATTCAGATGGCACCATGTTGGTTTATTATGCGAAGGATATTTCTCTCGAAGAAGAATCTTGGTGCTAAGCTACAGAACAAAATAAACACCACACTTTGGTGCATCAAGGCAGCAAAGCGAGCCGTGGGAGTACTACATGCAATTGAGGAACATTTTGTGTGAGTTAACGTCACATTTGTTCGGCATCATATCGCTGTAAACACCAGCCCCATCAGTGGTGGGGCTGCAGGTGGGCCTTGCAACCCGTCTGGCCCCATCTGCGGAAAAAATTTGCGCAGCGGGACGCCTCCTTTTCGCTTTCGTTAAACCCCTTCCAAATGTCGTTTTTTCGCGATAAAAACCCCGCTGACCCCACCATCACCCCCCAACCCACCACCACCCCCCCCCATCCTCACACCCTGTGGTCACGACGTAAAACAAACCCGCACGGATAATTTTGTAAGAAGGCGGGGGACACAGTGTAGTATATTTTGAATGTTTATTATAAGTAAAATGAATATGTTAAAGTAATTAATAATTTACAAGTCAATGTGCAGTACGTGAAGTTGTTACGTCGATGGTCCCGCGCCTGCGGTCAATGCCTAAAATTGAAGAGGAAGTATAGATAACACAGCTTCCTCAATGTCAGAAACTAGGCAATTGTAATTCAAAAAATAATTTAATTCACAAACCTTTCAAACAGCTTAAATTAAATTACAATATACACTACAAATGGCGGCAGACATTGTTGAGTGCTTATTCAATAATTAATTTCATAGATCTAACAATCAACGTAATATAAATTAAAAATCAAATGAAGTATACTAACACAACTTAAGTGTTAACGATAGATGGCGGCTGAAAGTGCTAAAAGTCTTCATTAAATAATTATTTTCATAGATTTATCAAACTGCAGGGTGTCCCAAAAATGTATACACAGTTAAAAGAACTGTAAACTTGACGTTTTTTATAATTTTATGATTTAAATATGTAAAGAAATTTACGAGTATCACTGTATTAATTTTTTCAGTGCATGTACTCAAACTGACGTCCATTTTGATCCAGCTATTTTTCTAAATACCACCCGCCATACTGTTATTTTCGGTCAAGATCATCGTCATTAAGGGCATGGACTAATCTCCGTATATAACTTTTCTACAGTTAAACGTTGCATAATGTGAAAAACATGCAGTAAAAAAAACAATAAAAAGATACGTGCAAATATTTTTACATTTTTGAAACAAAAAAAATTATAAAGAAAACTAAGTTAACATATATGTAAAAGTTCCGCAAATATTCCCATGGTTAATATTAGAAGTCAGTTTTTTTGGCAAACAATTGTTTTCAGCAACTCTTCATCAGACCAAACGTTTGCAAGGGAAATTGACGCTGTACATAACAATAAAAGTTTGAATAGGTAGAAAAATCAATAACTATCTAACACGGGCGCTAATTGGCCAACGCGGACTATGTTAGTTGGCGCATGTGGCCATGCCAGCGTGTTGGTTGAGGGATTGTCACTTGTTGGGAGGGGCGAAATCCTATCGCCACCTGGTGTCGGTTTAGGCCATTGAAGTGACAAAGCTTGTGTCGGAGTTTTCTGACAACACAGCACTGGATTTGCTAGCCTTATAGCCACTGCTTCGGCTGTAGCAAGCATCCGTTGGCGTAGGCCTTTGGAAAAATTAGATGGTGTCCTGTAGACCACCTTAAAGGCTTCGTTAGTATCGACTCGATGGTTCGTATCGACTAGATGTGCGAGAATAGCACTCGAAATCGATCTAGTTTCACCTTTACTTAGCCAGGTCGGTATGTGCTCACGTACCCTCTTTTCGAGACGCCTCGTTGTACGGCCGATGTATCCCGCTCCACAGGAGCAAGTGAAAGAGTAAATGCACATTGATGTGGCCTTCAAAGGGAGTCTGTCTTTACCTCCCAATCGTAGGAGGGGAGAGTTCGTGAAGAGCACCCTTAAGTTCGCCGCTGGGAAAGCGTTTGTGATTGCAGTCCTCAAGCGTCGTCTGACCAGCTCGCTGGTTGCATCGCCTAAGAAAGGCAGTCTTATGAACACGTCTTTCTTTTCTGCAGTTAAGGTGACAGGCTTTTTGGTGCGTACACCGTACATACTTTAAAATAAAAACCTTAATGGAGCATACTACACTTTAGTAAAAACGGCAAATGGCAGATAGGTACAACAAGCTGAACAATTCTGCACTTTGAAAAACATGTACTATTCATTTGCTATGCCTGCTTGCAGTCAATGCTTACACAATTACATAAACTGCTGCTACTTAAACGTACTTAATAGGGAGTCTTTTGTCTTCCTCATAATAATGTGCCGCTGCCATCAGTTCCACACGGCGTACGAGTGCAATCTACGGAGCAACAAAGCCCGACGCAATGACGTCCATTAGTTAGCGTACGTGCGCGCACATATACGCACGCACACAGTCACCCATAGCCTTCCTGACGCGACCACTTGAGCTATCGATTTTCTGGCAAACCAGCCACCCTTCACCGTACTTAGCACTGCCCTGCCCATTTGCCTGATGCACCTGCGTCATATACCGAGGAGAGGAGAGCAGCTTAAGGATCCATCCAAAACTTATTATCACGACCTACTCATGTGGGAAAATTAGGATTAATTACGACTACAAATGACCTTTAAGAAAAATGGTGCTACGAGGTATTTCAAGGCTCAATAATAGTGGAATGCAAATACCCGTTTCATTTTCAGCACTGGACATTTGCTTCACTGGTGACAGTGGTTAATTATATCCTTGTGCGGCTTGAAAAAAATTCCCAAGGGGCACTTCTCCTTGAAGCCGGTGCGTTTGTATCTTCTCTAAATTGTAAATATTCACGTCTGTGTCAGTTAAGGGCAGTAAAATCAGGAGGGCGCTGTCCATTCTCCAGTGATGTGACCGAAAGTCCAAAAACCGATTCCATGTCAACCTGTCCATGATAGACCTTCGCGCCAGGTCTTCTGTTGCCATTTTTTACGTAACCAGGCGAGCTGTGGCGCGAGATCTGACGTAGTCTTACAAATCCAATCGGCAGGGCAACGGAGAACAAACTAACATCATCTCAATTATATTTATTTACTTAATTTAGGCATCCTTCTGCTACTATCGCAGAAACTGCAATCTGTCACGTACCTCCCGCCAGAAGTTCGTTCCATTACTTCTGTAATCTCTAAAAAGATTCATAAATGCAGGTAATACACCCGACTTGTTATCAAAAAGATATCTACTTTATATTATGCTTAGCTCCTTTTTAAGTAACTACGTAGAAGAAGTTAAACACATAAATTAATTTAAAAAATCATGAAAGATATTTAAACTGCGTTTAAATACTTACAAAATTATCAGAAGCATTGTGACATCCACAGATGATGGCGGAACCCACACTGTTCAGCATGCGAAACTACTAGTGAATTAGGACACACTTAAACAAAGCTATGCATTCACTTAATTCTAGGTTCACTTATCTCAGCTTAAAAGGGAAAAAATCCAAAATAGCATATATTTATGTACAATTTACTACAATTTTCAAGTAAATACATGCATTAATGCCTGATCTTGCTTATCTGCCTTTATGTGTCATTCATGAAATTAAGGTATCCAGAATAATACATATGCCTTAAGTATTGGCCCCAGATAGCCCCACCTGGCCCCGTCTGGGGCTCCACCTGTGCTGGGGCCATGTGTTTACAGGGATAGCACATGGCATACAAAGGGTGGCGGCCACGGGTCACAAGTGGCATAAAATGCCTTGAAAAAGTACAACACCGTATCATAAAGCTGATAAAATTATTTGAACATCGATCCTTTATACAACGAATGAGCTGCATTCATCGATTCCCCTGTGTTACGATCAGCAAAGGGGGAATATCGTCGTGATTTAAAAGAGAATACTTAGCCTTGAACATGGACTAGGCTTTCAGGGCCTTATTCAATGGCACTTTTAGCTCAGTGTTCATGGACTCACGATCAAGCTATGCGTAAAAAATGTCCAGTCTGAACCTTCGCCTTTATTCCTTTGCCCCTCGAAGCTGAACTTGAATTAAACGCTCCGTGTAACGCAGACGATTCAATTGTAAAAAACAATGCTAATTCCTTCATGCAAGTAACATTTCGATAATGATAATATTATCTTTTCTCGGGTTCTCAAAGGTTTTGCCTCTTTTACTTACCGAAGAATGTGAAATAAACTGGAATCGCTCGAATTTTGCGAGATTTTTTTTTGAGAATCCAATATTGATGTTTGCGAAAAATATGAAAATACACTACGAATTCAAACGCTTATTGATTAACCACGTTATGTCCTAGTCCATATGTGAGGTTATTCAAAATGAAAATCAACATTTCAATAAAAATATATCATTTACAGGTGGGGCAGATGTGGACAAATTATTTGGGAAGAATAATGGATGGTGCAAAGGTGATCAACTTGCGAAATGACTTCACTATATTTTTAATGCTTCGGTGATGATAATAACGCCTGGAGAGTGCAAGAACACCAGATTCTAAAGGGGGGGGGGTACACGTTATTTTGCGATACCATGCGAATCACTCTCGTTTGATAGGAAGTGGCCATGTCATGCAGCGTTTGACTGCAAACGGAAAGTTGGAACCGGGTTCCCTAAAATATTTGCTCCCAGAAAAATCTCTCAACGGGGATTAAATGGTGTAGTTTCTTGGCGGATAAATGGTTGGATGGGGGAGTTAAGTAATACTGCCGTCTGTCTGGGTTTGTTCAGGTATTTGATGTATAGCCCACTGCAACGTATACTTACGGAAGTTTTATTAAGAATCAGACAATTCAACCAACCAAGAAGCAGCATTCTTTCAGGCTTTTACTGAGAACGCGACTGGTGCTGGTGGGCCTGGCAGGTACTATTTCAGCTGGGGTGGAAACTCATTCCGTGACGGGAATATTGGCCTTTTGCGTTCATCAGCTTTGCCGTAGTGTCTGAAGGTAGCAACTAATGCTGGAAGTAGAGCGGGCGGTGAGGAGGTAACTGCACTTGGATCTGCCTTCGAAATTAGCACTCGCTGTGGTCTGGTTGAGGTTAATTATGCAGTACCTAAGGGTGTAGGTGAAGGTGGTTTATTATTCGATGACCTATCTTGAGTATAAGAGGACAAGCTCGTAACGTAGGCCGAAAATCATCCGTTTGACACGAAAATAGGGCTATTAAGTTAAAAGGATGCGAATGTATAAACTAACTCGCCACACCCTTGACAACGACACTAAGGCTCATGTATGGAGGAGAAGTTACAGATGTTTGCCTCCTTGGGAGTATTTTAATCTACCAGGTAAGATCATATATTGATTTTTATAAAAAGCTGTTAATTTTCAACAATATATTTACCATAGCAAATACTACAACTACTTGATGCTCGAGAAATGCAAGTTGAACGCGAAACCAACAATGCTTATCAGACAGTGTACAGGAACTAGTTAAGCGGACACAAACAAAGCGTTGTCATGAGAAAATATTTTTTTATGTAAATAATAACAACGAAAAGCCACACTTATTGCAAGGGAGTAATAAGATAAAAACCATACTTATTTAACCTATTCAAAGTGAGCAGCCCGTCTTGACTGTCACCTTGAAACCACCTGTATACACAGCCTTTGCAGGACATCGGTACAAGGTACAAAAACAAATCTGGCTTATTCGGATAAATCCAAGCTTACTTATTTTTTTGGAGCATGTCAGCAGCGAATTATTTTTAAAGCTTTTGATTCAGTAAGTCTAATTGGGCTGAAACAAACTGTTCGCACGAAGAAAATCGGTTTACTTAGGTGAACGCCGGTTCCACGAAGAGGATACTTATTTGAACGCAAATACCTTCGCTGGCTTCTGAACGCCTGTAGTGACCCTGCAACGTCTTCCAGATCCCACGCCACGTCAAGCACAAGGTCACGTGACAGCGGTCGCAATTGGTCTCTGGGACAGCAAATCACAGGTGCCGAAAACCACGCTAACGCCCAAGCTCTCACAGTGTCTGGTATGTGCCTAGACATCAACGCCTGCCTGCCCCGCTCCAGTCTGGCTGATCACCTCCCTGAGGCTAACTGTGATGACCGCCTCGCTAAGACACTTCGAACGCAGCCCTGCTCGCGCCCGGACCTACGCTCGTCTGATGGTCAACTTTATCCTACCTATTTCTAACTTCTCCGTACAGAATTCCCTATTTCTTCCATATGGCGTCCTACTTCTTCTTTTCTTTTATGAAACCGGGCCTGAAGATCGTAGCGGCAAGGGTTTTCTCCACTAAATTAAGCTCAAATGCGAATAATTTTGAAATATGATAGGATCGGGAAGTTCAATCGACTGAAGCAACCGAGACCCCATTTGTAGGAAGCGAGATCTGTTTACTAAGTCAAACGCCGGTTTCGTGAAAAGTATAATTATTTAAACGGACATATTTGCGCTGACGTGTGGACGCCCCACACTTGTTGTTTGAACATTTGTTTCTTCCACTTTTCCCTATAATACTATTCAGATGTGATGATGAATAATCATCGGACATTACTAGACGCAGTAAACACTAAAACTGGCTTAACAAGTGGCTACTGCTGCCTGAGACGGCAACTTAGGGGTTCTGCGCACAAAAAGCCCCGCATGTTAGTGATTTCTGTATTTTCCACCAAACTCGGAATTTAGCCTGATGATTATCGAAAATTTAGTACGCTTACTACTAAGATACTACATTCTCACATGCTTATCATCGTTGGATTGAAAACATCCAGTCCACACCCGTTGAAACTAAACAAAGAATGTTTGGATCCGTCGAAGAAAAAAACGAATTGGTTTCGGAACATTATTCGCCGCCTGAACGCAAGTATTAAACAGGCTTAAAAAGTCTGGATCGACACTGGTTGTCGAGGGGAAGATGCGCTCAATGTATCAGACTTTGCTGCAGGAGAAACGAATAGGCCGAAATCTCCGGCCTAGATACTCTACGATCATCGGATGTGGAAACATGTCATAGGACAACACTGTTTACCGTTAAGGTCGAACTGACCGAAATCGGGTAAAGTGCCAGCAGAATAGAATCTTGATGTTACGGATAGTTAGGGTAATGAGTCGAAATTGAAGAATATTCTGTTACCTCGTGAACCGTTTTTATCAAGTTTACTCTGTTTGGAAAAAGCGATGCATGGTGGTTTTTTGACTGTGACAGCAGCCTGTTGATGCGCTCAAGCCTTCCACGCCACTAATTCGTCAAAACAGGAGCACATTTGCGCCAATGGCCGCCGCTGAAGCAGTCACGTGAAACGTGGCCGGAAAAATCGATATTTATTCGAACTTCGCAGACATGTGGTAAGAAGCGGGCAGAAGGCGTGCAGATTTCCAGCCGACAGAATGGGGCGCGAAGAATGGAACAACGTGCTCAAAGGCAAAGTCATGGAGTTTAGGGTAGGAATTGCAAAACAACCAAAGGACCTTCTTGCTTCCTCACTAACAGGGCATTACAACGAATCCCCATCAGGCTGCCCAAGACCGCGAACAATTACTCCATGATCGCAGAGTTGAGAAAGCTGAACATGACCGCATGATCTGGGAGGGTCTCCGTTCTACAGAGAGCGTACAACCCTATATAACACGGAGAATGCTCGAAGCCCAAAGCCAAGACTGTAAGCTGTTGAATGAAATGAAACAGGTATGCTACGCCCTACTGCCTGTCAAAAAGACTCATGCATAGAAAGAAATCAGTGAAATTATGATCAAGAAAAATGCAGAAATTGAACAGAAACTGGGTTTCTTTCTGGACAGACAGCATTTTGAGGAGGAAAGTCGGGCCAAAAGAACAGTAGCTCTCCGTCAGAACGAGTAAGTCAGCAAAAAGGACGTATCAGCGTTGCGGTGAGTGACCGAAATTCTAGCCGCATAATGTGTGCACCCAACCTTTAGGAGACGTTATATTGGCCGTCATTATATGTGCCCTTTCGCAATACCCAACATATAAACGCTTCTATGCAGTTTGGGCTCGTTTATTATCAAACTGAAGCGGTGTAGGTTATAAATGTGTGGCGTCACCGATATTTACCCATCTACCAGTGTTTCTTGTATTTATAATGAGGACTGCTATTTCTGTCTAACTGCCTTCATACTTTCGCACTTATTTTCTTACTGTTTGTCGGTCTGACACGCTACAGATTTCCTCAAAAATTGATAGGGACTCAGGAATGATCTGAAAAATTGCCAGCTCAGTAGACCCTCCAAATGGCCTGCAGTTAGTAATGTTGGTAGCGACGTCCAATGGTGAACCTTTATCGGCGTTTTGATTGGTCTGTCAACCAACCAATCTCTGTGAAGGTGTATTTTGCGCAGCCAATCGAACGCTCACTGCTGGCAAACAAAGCCCAAGAATCTTTATCGTGGACATGCCATTGGCTTGCAGATTTTGCTCAGGAAAAAGGCAAAAATTCACAATTTTCGGACGAGTGAGTGAAGGACGACGCGTAACAAACGGTGAACACAAATATGCAGTGAAAAACCATAAGCACCTCATACAATGTGTGGCTTTATCAATACAGCTTAAGGCATGTGCTGGATTAAAACCTATCACGCGACAAGACTAGCCACTGGTCTCCCCTGGCCACGTGTAAAGCCATGGTACATTTAAAAGCGAGAATACAGCGACGATAAACGCCCACTATCTGTTGGGTTGGATGCAGAAACTAGGTCTTCATTAGACTTGCCGTTTCCACCGTCAAGGTTAGGCAGAATACCCTTGCAAGCACATAAAGCACTGCTTCAGGTACTTGTGACCTCATCCATAAACTAAGCCGCTGAAAATAATCATACATTCAGATGTTAAAGCTATTCGTGTTTCTTTGTCGTTAGCCCAGAACATAACCGAACCAGGCTGTCATCCCAGGTCCCTCAAACAAGTTAGAGTGTAGCGTCTGAGTAGTGAGTGTAGTCAGATCATAATATTCATCAGGCCAAATCCCGGTTTAAAGGAACGAAACAGAAGGCATCCGTGGGAGGCATTTATTGTGTACAGAACCCAGAGTTGCTGTTTGAGGCAGCAGGGGTCACTGGCAAAGTCAGAACTAGCGTTGACTGCGTCTAGTCATGTCTGAGCGAATGAAACAGTGGTGGTGGTGGCGACTGCTTTACTAAGTTTGTGGAGCAGGTTCAAGGTTTTTTATTTGGCGTGCGTGTTGCATTTCTCCTCGCCCCCCCCCCCCCCCAGTGGTGACGTTTCGCATCGGCCATAGAATGGTGAGCTCACGTGGCGCTTGGCCAACTGCGATTATCTGGACGCACGACTATTTTGGACCGGAATTCGATCAGGATGTTGCAGATCAGCGGATCTGCAACCAATCACTGCGGGGGTGAATGGCCTTGAGAGAGCGGGCTCCAGGATGACGGAGATCGCAATAAGGCTTGTCAGCAACAATTTTCACAGACGCCGGGACATTGGAGTCCAATGCTCTAGGAAGCGCAAAGACAACGAAGACTGTCTGGAAAACAAGGAGAAGTTACGGTAGCAAATTCGGCAGAAATCACACTAATCTATGTCTCTTTGGTGACAGGAAAACGCCTGTTTTCGCAGACCTGCTCCCATCTCAGACTGGAATTCGGATAAAATTAAATTTATTGAGTAGATGCGTACAAACGGTAGGGTTGTGAATAGCACTGGCGGTTGCGGGTGTCATGAGTATGCCAGATTGAAGGGGCGCCTGGACAAAGCCAGTGGTTCAGTTGTACGTCAATAGCAAATCGGAATACCATTTTAGGATTGGTTGAATTGAGTGACGAGGAGGGGGAACCATTGACAGGAGACTAAGACCGGTTATTGGAAATGAGGTCTGGTGCTAGTGCTAATGGAGTGACTACTCTGCCGAGTTGGGAAGGAAGCATGTGTTGGGCTCGATGGATTGAGGTTGCTTGGTGATCTCCATATCACTTTGTGACAGGATGTCGGTAACTGATTTCGGCATATCATGGTCACGTCAGATGACACCGAAAAATTCAGTTTTAGTCAGAAGACGTTTTGAAAGGATTGACCTTAACCATACCAGATGGTTGCGTGTTCATATCAAGTCGGGGTCACCAATATCACGGTGGCCAAGGTTAATAACAGAAGACTTGCCACTGCGCTCTTCAGGCCCAGAAGCTAAATGGGAGGAATAGTGAATTCTGTACAGAGGTAGTAGTCAATGTGTAGGAGAAAGTTGACTGTCGGACGAGCTTGCGTCAGGCCACCAGAGAAGGCACGTCCGAAATGGGTGCACGTGGAAGTCATTGCGGCGTCTATTGAGCAGTCTTTGTGTGAGTCAGCCCTGAAGGTGATTGGCAAGACCGGGTTTGGTTAGACCCACAGGTGCGCACGTGCTAGCGGCCGCGAGCCGCAAGAGTTTGTGTTATGTCCCCGGGGCTAGTAAGTGGAAGAAGGCAAACCGGACTGATCTTGAGAGTCTTTATTCAGGCTAACCTAGAGACAGCAGAAGGATGAATCGGCGTGTCCAGTACAGCCCTTTATAAGGCGCTGGTCCTTCTAGACTGTTCCAGGCCTATCGGACGAGCGGGGTGTTCTGGCGTGGTTTCCACGCCGTGACACGCTCTGGAACATCGCAGTGCACGCGGAGGCGGGCGTCACGTGTGCTCAGGCCGCGCGCGGCTGGTCTGCCAGCATGGCTTATCTGGGTGCACTGCCAACTCTGGGCCCTGAGTGCGTCACCGTTCGCGTTTCAATTACACCTCCCTCTGTTGAAAGATGGACCTCATATTTCTTCCTGCTTGGATCCACGACGAGGTGTTTAGGCCGTTGAACATTTCGATGACTTTTCGGATAGGCAGTGGTGACGACTTTGTCTCTTCCCTGGGTGCCAGGACCTCGAAAGTATCACATAGCACATCAAGTGCTATTTGGCCACCCGAGGAGAGTCTGCGTCTCAGTTGATTTGCGTGCCGTTTGATTCTTCCTGCTGCCGTTTCGATCTCAAAAACGACGCCTCTCGCCTTTCTGACAACGCCCTCCATCCATGGTTTCTCACCGGGCTTGTAATTTCGGGCAAACACCTCTACTCCCTCGCGAAAGTACTGTTTTGACGGGCTGGGTGGCCGATCTTCGGGTTTAAGTACTGCAGCCGTACATCGGGTTGTCGACCCAAAAACTGCTCTGCTGGTGTTTGACCACCCAGATCTCCTCTCGGAGTAGTTCTGTACGCTAGGAGAAACGTGTTCATGTAGTTCATTTTCACCCCAGTGGCCCACATTTTCCTCATCGCTCCCTTGAATGTGTCCACAAACCGTTCTGCCTGCCCGTTCAATTGGAGATGAAAGGGCGGTGACGTTACACGTTGAACTCTCCATTTTTGGCATACTGTTGGAACAGCGATGATGTAAACTGGGTGCCATTATCGGTCACAATCTCCTTAGGAATATCATATCTAGAGATAAGCTCCTCCACCCTTTTTGCTGTGACCTCCGCGGTACCTGCTGCAACATCGAAAACTTCCAGCCACTTCGACCACGCATCTTCTACTACTAGAAACATTCGGTTGAAGAATGGGCCGGCGAAGTCCATGTGAACTCGACTCCACGGTCTTATCACCTCTGGCCATGGCACAGGTTGTACTTTTGGGGGATTTTTAGCCTCACGTGCGCATAAACCGCAAATTCGCGCGAAGGTTCTACATCGTCATCAATTCCTGGCCAATATACGTACCTCCGGGCCAGTTGTTTCATACGGGTCATGCCTTGATGTCCGGCGTGGACTTCTAGTAAAACCTGTTGTTTATGTCTAGCTGGGATCACCACTCTGACGTCATAATGATGCACTCTTCGGTTATATACAACTGATCCTTCCGGTTTCTGAAGGGCTTGATGGCTGCGTGTATATTGCTTTCCCTGGGCCAACCCGTCCGTATAAAGTCCTTTACCTGACATAATAAAGGATCTGCTGCCGTGGTTGTCCTGATGTGTTCGGCTGTGAGAGGTAGCGGTCGGATAACACTGCTAATCTCGTCGTCATCTTCTATCAAAGTGCTTGCGACCACAATGTCTTTCTGGTGTTCGTCACCTCCACTCAGTCGTGATAAAGCGTCTGGAGCTCCAAATTTCTGAGTGGGCACGTACTGGATTGTGAAGTCAAAACGCAGGCGAATAGTACTCCATCGTTGTATCCTCTTGGCCGCATACTGCGGCACACCACGATTCGTGCCAAATAAAAATTTAAGTGGTTGGTGATCGGTGTGAAGCGTAAAGTGTCTTCCGTAAATGAATTGATGAAACTTCTGTACTGCAAAGATAAGTGCCAGGGCCTCTTTCGCGATTTGACTAAAGTTTCTTTCTGCTTTTGTGAGTGACCGGGTGGCATGCCTCAAGGGCAGGATATTTCCATCGGTACCTTTCTGAAATAGGACGCCACCTAGCCCATACTCAGATGCATCCACCTTAATTATCGTTTCTTTGTCGGCTTCGAAATGTGAGAGCACAGTCGACTCACTAATCTTCGCCTTTATTTTGTCGAAGGCGTCTTGACAGTCAGGGGACCATTCAAATTTCACAGCTTTACAAATAAGCCGGTTTAACGGTGGCTTTAAACTATGTAGTTCCGCAATGAATGGGGAGTAGTAGCTGACCAGACCCATAAATGCGTGTAGCTCTCGAAAATTTTAGGTACCTTCACATTCTTAAATGCGACAACTTTCTCTGGATCGGGTGATCGTCCTGCCTTGCTTACCACAAAACCCAAGTAGTGAATTTCTTTTTGCAGGAACTCGCTCTTTTCCATGTTGATTTTTAGGCCATGGTCAATGAGATTTACCATGACCTTATCAAGTCTCTCGAGCAACTCCTCGTCCGTACGACCGACAACCAAAATGTCATGCAAATATTCCAAAGTTCCAGGGATATTTGTAAGCATGGTGTCCATTAACTGCTGAAAAATACTAGGTGCTGTCTTGACGCCATAATTGAGGCGAGTATATTTGAACAACCCCTTATGTGTGTTAATCGTCAGCATTTCCTGCGCTGCTTCATCAACTGGTAACTGTAGGTGCGCCTCTGAAAGGTCAAACCTCGCGAAAACTTTCCTTCCATTAAGGGTGGCAAAAATGTGTTCTACAGTCGGCAAGGGGTAGTGATAGTCTTCCAATGCGTCATTCAGCCTGGTCGAGTAGTCTGCGCATAGTCTTATCCTACCGTTAGGCTTCTTAACGGCGACAACGGGAGCAGCCCATGCTGAATAATTTGTGGGACAGATTATGCCTTTCTGCTGCAAACGCTCCAGTTCTTCCTCGACCGCTGTTTGTACGGCAAATGGGACGCGTCTACTCTGTCTAAAGACTGGCTTTTTCCCAGGCTTTACCCTCAAGTTTACTGTAGTCTTTGTACACGTTCCGGCTGACATCTCCATCTGCTCGGCATACTTCTGCTTCAGGTCCTCTTCTGTAATGGTTACCGCACAGCATATCTCCTGGAATGGCGGATTCCAGAGACCCAGTTGGGATATAATCTTATTTCCAAGGAGATCAGTGTTCGACTTCGATACATAAATGTCAGTCAGACAGGCCTTTTCCTCGAAAGCGATGGTGGCCTGGAAAACACCCTCAAAACATTTGTGTATTATTTGATGCCCAGGAACGGACGGTCGTTGGCTTCAGTTCTGGCGCTCCCAGGGCCTCCCACATGCCTTTACTAATTATCGTAAGGTCTGATGCTGTGCAACGTAATAGGTTCTCCATCTAGACTGACCATAAAATATTTTCTGTCTTCACAACTGAGGACGTGTGATTCACTTTGAGTTGTGGCATTACAGCTCTTTCTTGGATTGAGAGATTTGGCGCGACAATGGGTCACCTTATGACCGAGTTGGGATCACTTGTAACACTTTCTACTGCGATAAGGGAATCGGATACAAAATGCCACCCTCCACATTTTCAACAGGCTCTTTTTGGTTTCCTTGGGGAACTATAATTCTCCCTAGATTTGCTGGATTTTGCTTCGTACACACGCTCTGGTAAGTTACTTGTGTCCCCGATCAGCCGAGTGTCGGTTTTGCTATTCATAATGCGAACACAGTCCTCTACTAACTCTTGGACCGTCATTTTTGTTCTCTGATCTAATTGAGCAAGGAGGCGTGTACGGATGTCAGCGTCCTCAGGCAGCGCCAAAGCTTTAATAAACAGGAGTGATTTTATCTGCTGGCTAGTAACAGTTTCTAACTCCGCTTGATAGTATACATCATTCAGTCGTCCGGCTAGGTCAAAGCAGTCTTCCTCTGGCTGTCTCTCTAGCTTCAAAAATTCGTAACGTCTGTGAAACAGCGACTTAGAGAAACTAAATAAAGACTTCAATTACTTAACTGTGTCCGAAAATGATATGTCAACCGGCTTCTCAGATAAGAAAAACTTAACGTACCGTTCGTGTTCTCTTTGACCAAGTTTGAGCAGTAGAATCTCCACCTTCGTCTTATCCTCTAGTTGTTTTCCTTCAGCAAACAGTCCTTCATATTTCCGGAACCAGGCCTCGAAATTCACACCGCTGTCCGGGTCGTATGTAAAATCAGTTATACGGTCCTCAATCTGTTTTCGTTTGCTGTCTGTGGAGACTGGCCCCCAATTTCCTTGCATTTCTTTGATAAGTGCTATAATGCTTTCCCGCTGGGCATCCAGTACTTCGTTTAGCGTTTCTTTCACCTTTTCTTGGCTGATCATGCTGTTCGTTCGGCCGCGTCGCCAATTGTTATGTCCCCAGGACTAGTAAGTGGAAGAAGGCAAGCCGGTCTGGTCGTGAGAGTCTTTATTCAGGCTAACACAGAGACAGCAGAAGGTTGAATCGGTACGTCCAGCACAGCACTTTATAAGGCGCTGGTCCTTCTAGACTGTTCCCGGCCTATCGGACGAGCGGCGTGGTTCTGGCGTGGTTCCCACGCCGCGACACGCTCTGGAACATCGCAGTGCACGCGGGGGCGGGCAACACGTGTGCTCAGGCCGCGCGCGGCCGGTCTGCGGGCATGGCTTATCGGGGGTGCACTGCCAACTCTGGGCCCTGAGTGCGTCACCATTCGCGTCTCCATAACAGTTTGAGTGTTGCGCATGGAGTAAGGTCACTACAGCACTGTCAGTTCGGTCTGTCAGATAGGCTAGCCCAGTTACTGTCTGGAAGCTCCATTTTCTCCCCTTTGGCGTTAAAGGGAAACACAAGTAGAGGGATTAGCACCCTGCCACTGAAGCAGATCTAAATATGTTAGCTGTTGAGTATTACATAGTTTGTTTTGAAAGCCGAAACTTAAGTCACTGTTTTCACTTTCACACAGCCCCGAACTGATGAAATTTGCCCGAGCAGTTCGATCTAGGGCAGTCGGAATCATGCAAAGGTCGCAGGCCATCGCAACGGAGCTCAACAGAAAAATGAAAAAGGTACTGAGTTCGCATCTGGTTACAGTCAAAAAATGTTTCTAAACCATTACTACACCTAGTAAGCTGTGGTTCCGATAGGCAACTTCTCTCTAGTCTCACGAGCGAGCCAGTTATTCTGTTAGCTGAAACAGAAACGCGCCACAACAAACTTATATTAACTGTCGCTGGTGAACGTTTATCGATCGGTTATAGAACTTAAGCGTCCCGCTCTGCCTTGGGGTACATTCTCGAGTCCCACCAGCAGACGTAATGTGTAGACATTTAGACTTCTGACCAAAAGGTCGCGGATGCTGGTGGTGCACCACTTGGGGCTGGGTATGACTGGTTGACGACGCCTAATAAGCAGAAATGGCCACCTTCCAGTTTCCTCTGTCTTGCCGGCAGCGCTATCGACCTATCTGCTAGCGATAGATTAATCTCACAGACGAGTGTTCATGTCTCCCGATCTGAACCGGCAAGACAACGAGCCCGCGGCTCAATGGTTAGAGTGTTAGACTTCCGATCAAGAGGTCACGAGCTCTAACCTCGGGCACTGCACCACCTAGGGTGGAGTATGACCGGTTGATGACAGTTGGTGGGCTTGTGTTTACCAAAAACTTAAAGCAATATATTTCTGAAAAGCATTTGCTGAAATAATAACATGTTATGACGTTTAAGTCATGCTTGTAGGCTCACGTAAAAACGAAAACGCATTGCCGAGGAAAGTGATGGTTGGGCAGCCGCGACTATTTGGACGAACGTGTGATAGTGGATGACCTTGAGGCAGCTGACCTTGAAAAAGGACGCCAAACACAGCAATGTTCGGCGTTGTCTACAAACTGCTCACTCAAGTTTAGGTCCCAAGTTGCATGAGTTAAGTCATTTACTGTAGTAGATATCGAAATACTTGTCAATGCTCTATCTCCTGTAAAGCCACGGATTCACTGTGAAATAATTCTCTTTCAAGGCTGAGGAAGACCGTATTGAGCGTGAATGGATGGATGCGCTGATTGCCTCCGAACAGGAACGCGAATGCCAGGAGAGGATAGCCAAGTACAAAGTTAAACAGGAATTCGCCAAGTGCGTTCAGGACCAGGTGAGTTAAAATTTGTGGACAATGTTGAAGCAGAAGTGAGCAGAGATGACCTTGTACTTTATGAAGGAAGAAGGCATACAGAAAAACATGCTAGATGACATGCATTGTCATTCAGCCGGGAAGTTCTGCAAGAACCCACCTGACTGGATAACCTCGACCACGTTATAACAGTCAACTGTCCCAAGATGAATAAAACACACAAGTTCTGAATTTCGTATGTAGGATTTCGCCTGACCCGTTTCCGCTGCTGTCTCTGGTGGAGAATCCGCGAAACGTCAGGCGAACAAGTCTTGTCCCAGCGACCGTATCTTCTTTTAATTACTTGCTTTATTGTTACTTATTTTATTTAGGTAGTCACTTTATATTATGTTGCGAAAATGCGCGTAACCTCAAGGTGACCCGTGCGGACACGCGTACAACACTTATTATCAGCGCTTGTGATTTTCTATCATTTGACTCAACCCCGTTTACGTGTGCCGGTTGTCCTTTCTTTCAGCTGCGCGACAAAATGACGTTGCGATGTGGTGACTTCCAGAAGGAAAAGCACCGCTGTGAGACGGTTGTGGCTAAAGAACTAGCCGAACTTCAAGCGTATGTCACCGATTTTGTATGTACAGTATTTACAAATCAATGGATTTAGCCTCAATTCTCTGGTAATTTTGCATATTCAAGAGTGCATTCTGCTGCCTGGAAAGTTTAGCAGATTCTTACAATATTCACTGCCGCTTCCAAAGTATCGATCTACTTTCCAGACGCGAGAGTGTTAGCACTCGCCTTCAGTGAACCCCCTATCATTTTACTGATCCCTGAAACGTCCTTTATTTGCGAACATCGTTCAAACGGTCCTGACAATGGGCCGGGTCTTCGTGGTTACCAGTTTCAATGGAGGTATTTTTACAGAAGGGAAGTTTAACTCCAAGCTAAATTTGCAAATATAGGATGTACTATTTTGAATCATTTGCTATCACCCTTTCTCGCCATCTTAAAGCAAAGAATTTTGGGAGACCAATAATCCTATAAGTACTCTTATTGCTCTGGATTCTTACTACGTAAGCATCGTCGATCATTGCAAACTAACACAAGCAGCCCAGGGAACTAATAAAAGACCCGATTAAAACCCACATAAGTCTCATTTCTGAAGTGGAAGGGCACTCCCTTTTATCCATCAATTGTAGCAGTTGACTTTTTGACTCCCACCTGTTTCATCATGATAAGGGATCATGTGCATGATTTTCTGCATTACTGCAAGGCTTCACTTTATCGATACTTTATTTCACCGAAATTGATCACTGATAAATATAGTGAATATGGTGCAGTATACAGACAAACAAAATTTTACCGGGTTTACATGCAAACCTTGTCCATTTCATTAAAACTAACTACATCTGACAATAGCACAGGAGTCGACTTCAAGGGGCGCTTGACTATTGAGAATTCCACCCGTGAACGCATAAGTATGAGGACAGTGAGTAATGTCGCATTCTCCGCTCATTTTTATCTATTTAAAACAGCAGATGTGCTTGGGGCCATCATAATGTGCTAAAAATGGTGACTTGGAATTTTTTTCAACGATTCGGACTATGTGATCAGCTCAGTGTGTGTTTTTGTGGATTGACCGACTTGTGGACTTGTGGTCAGGCTACATCAGGTCCTTCTCAGTGTGGACTTCATGGTACTGCCACTCCGAGGGATCTACACCAGGTATGAAAACATACCTTGGGAGGAGCAGTCTTGGCCACACCAGTGACATGCGGTCTCTCCGGTCTTCTTGACTTGGTCGTGACACGGGAGCTAGGTGGGGGGGGGCAGGTGTGAGTGCGTCAGATGCAGTGAAAGTCGAATCTCACTATAATCCAGTCACCGTCACTGCTCAAACTGTCATGTGCCGAAATTCACGGAGCGTAGCGCAAATATTACATTTTTAAAAGTAAGTCCGAAATAGTCCACCATGCTTTGAAGCCACCTCAGAAATACAAAATTGCAGTGATGATTCAGCTACGCGTGAAGCTTCTTCTTTACAAATAATATTCAATCAATTATATTTGATGGAAAATTGCAAATTCAGAAAATGTGTGTACCTGGATTGCCTTATTTAATTGCAAGTCGTACATTCCAGAACACCATCGGATGCACAAATAGTTTAGCATTGGAGAATATGGAGTAAAGATTAGTCTTCTTTTACTGTATCACGGTTAAGACGTTCTTCAAATAAGTTTTCTCTCTTGCATTGTATCGACCGTTTACCTCCTAAACGGGCCATGCGGTAAATGTCTTGAACCGATCCGAGGACCAGATCAGATCGGGGCATGGCTGGCTTTATTCCGGTTGCGTTGGTAGCACGCATAGGTGAAGGCTCAGGCACCAGCCATCCACGGCTCTTATGGCATGGGAAACCCTAGCCGCTACGGTCTTCAGGCCCCATTCCCTGTGGAACGAAAAGCAGTGGGATGCCAGGGGAGAGAAATAATGCATTCTCTACAGAGCCAGTGGAGAATAGGTTGAAGAAAGCCCGCGGCTGGACGAGTGTGCGTCCGCACCCGTGAGGGTGCTGTCCGATGTTTCATGACAGCGCCTCCACCGAGATCATGTATGAGTCAGCCTCAGGAAGGTGATTGGCCAGATGGGATTAGGATCGACAGATCCTGGTGCGAAAGTGCCAGCAGTCGCGAGAGGCTGAACGTCGCACTCAGAATTGTGTACTACACTCCTACTCCGTGGGATCTAACTCAGACTGAGTAGCGGCGCCGGCCGCCTGTGCCCGATCCTGTCTCCTTTCTTCTTGCCTCTGGTTTGACACCAGCCTCGGGCGGGTGAGTTAAGTACAACGCAAGTCTACTATCACTTAAAATGGATCCACGCGTAATAAACCGTCCGTGCACCTCCAAAAATACTGCGTTGTGTAGCACACATTGGACCTCGACGTCGAAATCGAGGGTCCAACTTTCGCTTCAATTGTATTTGATATGAATGAACGCCCCCCCCGCCAAATATGACCAGCTGTTGCACAAACACCTTGCAGGGAAAAAGATCTGGCCTTGAAGCGGAAGCTGGAACTTCGAGATATCTTCCTAGCAGAACTGGAAAGACGCCGCCAGGCCCGCCAGGATGCAAACAAGGGCGAGCACGAATTCATACTGAAGAAGCAACAGGAGATGCAAGAGATTGAGGACTTTAAAGACTACAAAAAGGAGTTAATCAGAGCAGCTGCCGAAGCAAACCGTCAAAAGCAGGTGAGTTCCTCTTGCACGTAAAGCAGCCTACAGGAACTGACCAATAGGGTGTTCCGACACTATTTTCAGCTTTTAAAAGTTAGATCATTTCTTTGAAGGTAAATATTCAGCAATACTTGCGATGTATTCCTCAACCTCATTGGTTGGTGATTTATTTGCAAACAAACTTTCTACACAGTTTTTACTTCAAATAAAAGTGAAAATGTGTGTTCCCGGACATAAGTGAAAGGGTAAGGTGATCACGGGAACCAAAGGTTTATCGTCCTGACGTTTAGGAATCATACAAGCTTCCATTGTCAAAGGTAATTGTCGCACGAATTGTCGCAGTATTCAAGGGTAAAATTAGCCAGGCAGGCCAATGACTGTTGTAGTCATACGGCCGTGGGCTCATCTTGTCAGGGGATGGTAGTTGCGTCGGAGTCGTAACGGCCATTGATCGGGTTTTCATGGCCTGTTGGTTGGGTTCACTTGTTATCCTGCTGTGTTGAAAACTTCCTGCAAACGTGCGAACGGTGGTTGCCATGTCCGTGTTCGCGTGTCGGTTGCTGCCGGGCTGGCGATCATCGTTGTCTGGTCCCAGCGTGTGCTCGCGTTTGTCTACTGTGACAATTCGTGTGACTATTACCTTTGCCAATGGAAGCTTGTATGATTCCAAAACGTCAGGATGATAAACCTTTGGTTCCCGTGATCGCCTTACCTTCTCAATAGTGTTTACTTTACAGCACAGCAGTACAGAAGGAGAATGCCTAG
>JAYGXS010000008.1:26775845-26793904 GCA_036362985.1 Ligula intestinalis
CCCATAGTAGGTGGGAATACAGGCCCAATGAGGCCGAGACTGGTACGGCTACTATTACTGACTATCAACGTAGCCAAATCTTATTAATATCAGTACTATTTTCGACGCTAAAATTTGTCACAAGTGACGTTGGTTTGAAGCTTGCGCTGGGGTCCATACCCCCTTGGTCTCAACAAGGTGAGTCTGGGTTTAAAATATTTCAAGTGAGTACATGCTTGGGGTCCTGAACAGAGCTGCGTTTGCCTTGGTTTCCGCACTCTCAACTCTATCCGCCGAGCTGTATGGACTAAAGTACTGCTGGTATAGGTGCGTACCTATGCTAAAAGTGCTTAATTCAAGCAATCATGCCTGCTAAGGCCAGTAGATAGTATACTAGAAGCACTGCCTGTGGGATTTTTAAGAAATCGCACTCAGTATGCACTCTCAATCTGTGTGAGGTAAAGTGAATAGCTTATGATTTAAATAAAGCATTTTTAAATAGTAGCAAAAGGCCTACCATGCCTTTACGTCATAACATTTGGTGAATACCTATTGGCTTATTGCAGTATCTAGCTCTAGCTTCGACTTAAAAGGATCTCCACTCATATCGTCTCGATTCCGGCAGGGAGTGTGAATCTGGGTTAAATGCTTTTCCGAGTAGCCACATGTTTGAAGTCCGGAGCATGTCAAAGCTTTCATTGGTTTCCGCTCGCTCATCTCTGTCTACACGAAGCTGTGTCACATTTTACTAAGTTGAGGCAAGGAAACTGCTTCCAGATGTTATATGATACTGCTAGCAGTGCTATTTCTGCCACTGCTCATGTCTCTGATGATGAATCCGCGACGGATTTCGAAACGCCAGGTGAATAAACATATTGTCCCAGCGATCGAGTCTTCTTCTTCTCAAGTGCTACTTATATTAGTCATACTTACTAAGACCAGCAGATAGTATATTCTATTAATATATTCCTATAATTGCATCAATAGCTGACATGCATCCTATTATTGCAACGAGCCTAACAGATGCGAATATGAGCTTACGCGCGTCCAAAATTTCATCTGCACTGATTTGCAAGACACACAGGTGACCGTTCATTTCCGGTAGATAAGTGGGACTGCGGTGCAATAGGCTGACCGGATAAATTTATCCAAGTATGATTAAAATCACGGCTCCTGGTGTTTTGCGTCGTACCTCAGTCGCCTGAACCTAAGCCTTCTCTCGTTGGTGTGAGTTCGAAAAGCAAAAATTTTTTTCCCATTTCGCTTAAGCGCATTATTCAACTCTGTCCAAAACCCCTTACCTCCTGATAGTTGATGAGTGTAGTCTAGCGTTGGTCGCTTCCTATTACCACGACCAAGGCAGTAATTAACGCGCGCACATCAGTCAACCAAAATAGCCTACTGAATAAAACACAGAAGTCATGCACGTTAAAAACGCAGGAGTCCACACATCGAAGACGGCGGTAAATTCGCTTTAGGGGAGCGAGACCTACCCAGCATCGATCACGACCCCCTCCCCTATCGTGATCCAGTTGACATAATGAACCATCACGCATCTCAATGACCTCCCGAGTGCGAAAGCATGCTGGCTAGCCCTGTCCAGTATATTTTCCGCAATTTTAAAACGATAACCGAGATACGAAAATGCAGGCAACAGTTTCGTTGGATCAGTTGAGAGCTGGGTGTCCAGCGACTCAAGGCGAAGTAACCACCCTGAGCGACGGGGCATTTGGTTTAATTATTCTTCTTTCTAACCCTTCCCTTCGTGGATATCACCTCGCACACCCTTAATTTCCACCCAAAAAGGCAGTACAACCAATCAACATTACGAGACGATGCCACAGCAGGGACTCATGTCTGTGGCTTCTTCCCGTAACCGCATTCGAACACAATTAAACCTGCCCTGTTCGCGGCCTTGGTTAGTGGTGCAGATCGACAACCGACGATGACGACCAACGTGCCTGAAATCTATTTGCCCAATCTCTTAATTGTATATAGCGACGGTAGACATTTTCATGAGGGATCTTGCGGATTTTTAATACAGACGGGCTGCCAACAGCCGCCCGGATTGTTTGTTCCAGGTCGTCTCCTCTAGCAATTTGACTAGGGAAACTAACCACAAGACCGCGGTGGCAAGCAAACCTATTTATTGGTGGTTCACACTGGCCATGTCACAGTGCCGTCAATGCAGCAGCTTATCAGGCAGTCGGTACGCCAGACCTCAGCCCTCCACGCCCTGATGTAAATGTCACTGCTGGTCTTCGACTGCTTATTCGCCAGACCCAAGAGCCTGCTAATTTCGCTGCTAACCTTCGCCGAAAGTCG
The DNA here is from genome assembly GCA_036362985.1 of Ligula intestinalis. NCBI lineage: Eukaryota > Metazoa > Platyhelminthes > Cestoda > Diphyllobothriidea > Diphyllobothriidae > Ligula > Ligula intestinalis. Next base: position 26,778,150 of record JAYGXS010000008.1, read on the forward strand.
TTCCCCTATCCGCAACCTGTGGACACGCCAGGAAGCCAGCAGATAACGCAGGACCAAGACTGATTCCAAACAAGAACTTTTTAGTCAGAAACTTTGTGTTTACATCCACATTTTCCTGGGTTTTCAAACTTTTATCAAAAAGCCTTTAATTTCAAAGAAAACACACGGGCCACAGACCCGAGAGAGACAGTCAGTCAAGGATGGCCTTTCTAAGTGGTTTTTCAGGCCATCGGGTGGATTTCGGACGATCGACGTTAAATTATGCACATTCTTTATATTAACTGGGGCCAGGGTAGAGGGGCGGGCCGGGTAATATCGACAAAACACCAAAATACTACCGTGCAGAAGAAGAAAAATAATAAGAATAATAATAAAAAGAGTGGCGGGGAAGGGGCAGGGCGGATGATTGCCGGAAGATGATAGACCAGTACGCGTGGAAGCTGTTACATTAGCTCGCTGGCTCACTCGCTGGCTCACTCGCTTGCGGACTAAGCCTCGCGCTCGTGCAACAGCGGCTATCAGTCCTGCTTTCCGTGAGGCGGCACCTTTTCCGAGTCCCCCTCGGCTGCGATGGCAACAGGCTGTTCTTCCCCAGAAGCCGGTGGGGGCGGCGATTCCACTACAGCAGCCTTCTTGGAGGTTCGCTTGCCCTCCTTTTTACTTGACTTGGTCGGACTGGCGCTAGCAGCAGCTGCAGTCTTCTTGAAGCTATAGGCCGGCCGAAAAGACTCAAAGAAGCCGCAGTCGGCAAAGAAGTTGGGAAACAGCCAAAACTGCCGCCGACCCAAACTGAGGAGGAACACGCAGACGTAGAGGGCGAGGCGAATAAGCGCGGTGACGAAGAGGAGGCAGAGCAGGAGGAGAACCAGCACCATGCCGTAGTAGGCACACTGACGCAGTTGCCAGGGCCAGATGGGGAAGAAGCAGCAGAGGATAATGGCGAGGATGAGGCCCGCACCCAGGAGCCAGGTCTTGAGGCTGGGTGGCGGTTCGTGGATCCACACGTAGACGCTGTCGGGATCATCGAGGGTGAAGAGCTGGGCTTCCGTGTATTCCAGCCGGATGGGTTTTGGTGCGGTGGTGGAGAAGAAGGGAAGGCTTAAGAAGGAGTCACCAGCAGAAGCAGACTTCTTCGACTTAGTCTCCCCCGATTTCTCAGCGGGGCTGGAGGAGGATTCGGTGGGCGAGGACTTGGATTCAACTTTGTCCGTCTCAGAGTCGTGCTGCTCACCAGCTTCATTCTGTGGGGGAAGGGGAAACAATTGGACAATGAAGAACATGCAGGAGACTTTCATAAGGTTTAGCACTTAAAAAATCAGAAGGATATGCGAAACTGACGTCCTTATCGACCGGAAGGGGACTAGAACAGACCAGTACAGTTGCGACAAATGATAAAACTAAAGTTTGCTGGAGGAATTCTACAGCAGCAGCGCCTTCTACGGTAACATGAAGTCGTGTGGATCGTCAGTTGTGAAAGTTGTTCATAATGGATATTACATGGTCCAAAACACAGGTATCATTGGGTTTGTTGGCTACAGTGAACGCAGGACACTGGCGGCATCTACTAGATTTAAACGACGTATCCTGCGTTACAGGCAAGTTTAATTTTCCAAGCCCCTTCGCTTTGATAGCAAAAAAGAAAGTCTGCAATATGCGAGTTAACTATGGGCACGTCCTGGCAAACGCACCTACTTTTAAAAGCTCGCATGTGTCGGAATAAAGAGCCTTCAAGCGCTGGTTTCGCAACCCGGTAACTTAATTTCCTCTCCCAGAAACAGCGTCGGGACTTGTGCAGGGAGGCTATCGCATTTATGCCTACAAAAACGTGCATCCCGCTTGATGCGACAGGGTCGGCGTACATGTTCACTGCATCGCAGATGAGCGAGATCGACTGCAGTCCATGAAAGGCAGTCTCCAAGCAAATGCTAGTCAGTCAGCAAACGAGGCGGATGAATAAGAAGCTGTGTTATCAGGTAAGTTCACTGTTAACACAGCACATTTATCAAAGCGACGTTATTTCTAGAAAGCCTCCTATAAGCTCAACACATGGGACAGGGCCATTACAGCGGATGTACGATCGATATCCCCCGAGCGCTTGCAGTATGCTGAAAGCTCATTTATAGAATCCACTTTCATAGACGTCTTATATAATCTGAACTGCCAGAGGTATTCGATGCAATTGCCGGAACAAGATGTTTATTGGCCTGACGTTTCGGACTCTGGCTTTAAACCAGTATCAGAGATAACCGCAGAATCCTTCTCAGCAATGTGAACTGTGTCAACTAGCAGATATTACACGTCCGGAATTATGATGGAAGCTAAGGAAATTTGCAAGTATCTAGTCGATCTGACGATCAATTTCAGTTTAACCCTGTATGAGTTAAAATTTAAGATAGAGGTCACACCGAAGCTTACAGCAAGATCAGACAGCTGATTGGGAAGAAAAATCAAAGGTGATCCCTCCTTACTTTTCAAGAATCCTGTCGTGGATATTTTTGGCAGCTTTTGTGCCTACTTGACCCCAAACAGATGCAACGTCTACAAATGAGCCTACCAGCTCATGAACAACATGTGTATTTGCTGGTACACAGTCTCACGCCAAACAAAATTAACCCTAAAGTTGTTTTGCTAGTGGAGATTTTTGCAGGACGGAAACAAATTGAAAGAAAGACTACGAACACTGTCAGCAGGACAGTCGATTAGCGATTACTGTAGAATAACGTATAATTGATCCACAAAGCCAGTCTGTACCAAATACTGTGCTTTCTGCTTTCATAATTTTACGAATGAAAACTGCATCAAATATAGAACAATATTCGTATTCGTCAGAACGCTAACCAAGTAGTTGGTGGGTGAAGGAGCCGAGTGGGTTTTGACTCGTCAACTGAGCAAACTCTCAATGTAATAAGAGCAATCTACAAAACTTTTTGCGGCCAAAACGGAAGGATGTACTACCTAGCTCATCTGTAAGGTTTAACACAGTCAAAACTCGGTTCACGGTACTTTTTTCTGTCCATCGGTGAAAACGTTTTTGTCCTACACAAGAGTCCGCTTGTGCCAGTTGTACATGAGGTGGTTATACAGCTCACCATATGTGAGCTAGGCAATTCCTGATTTCGCTGGGGCGAAAATTAACCCCTTGGTGACAATATGTAGGAAAATAAGTTGCTTGCGAAGTGCCGCCTTGGTCTGAGAAATCCGAAATGTACATCAAATATATAACTGAGGTTAAAGCCTTCTGAATATACAGTATTCCTGATTCTAATGCTTGCATACACCTAACATTCCAATAGCTGGTAGATTTCCCGATGGGTACAGTTGTACGTGAGAAACTGCTAGCCTGCAACACAGTCTGGTACTTGCATTGATTGATATGATATTTAAGGTGACATTTTCCTCGTACGCAGATAAAGTGAAGGGAAGTGAAAACAATGGAAATGCTATGACACCAAACAACCAGTTTCACGGGTCGCGATTAAAAAGTCTGGGAAAAAGCGGCAATAAATTTAATTTGCATTTCTTTTAGCCCCGACAGTCAAATTCAAGTAAGCCTAAAAAACTGCCAAGACGTGAATTTGCGTGGGAAAAGAGAACGAACAAAATGAAGTCATTCACTTGTGGTCATACTGGCATATAAAGGGGCGGCGTTGAGTTATTCTGACGGCAAGCAATTCGTCACATGGTTTTCAAACAAAGTTGGATGGAGGCTACTCGGGCAAATTCGAAAACCGTGGTGTGATCTGTTAGTTGTCCCATAAGCGATCGAAAAGTTGAAAAACGATTGTCGGCAGACTAATATTTAACTAACGAATACAAGCGATGGACATGACAGAAATGTATCGATGAATCACGGTCATTAACTTGCAGACTGTGCGGCACGAAAATCTCCAAACCCTGATTTTTAAATGTTTATAGTAGCTTAAATTTCAGACAAGTAGAAACCACAGATAAGAAAACCGGGAATTTTTAGAAAACCACTATCACCAGAGATAATGCTCTAATCAAATACGCATAACAAACCTGGGACTTCTCACTTTTCGAAGTCTTTGAAACAGTGGCCTTTGTTGTTTTCACTTTCCACTTCTCTTGTTCCTTACGTTTGTTGACAACTTTTTTCTTCGCCTTAATTGCCCTAAAAGTGAATATCAGAGGCCTAACGGAAAACGTACCTGCTTATCATGTTCTTCTCGAGCATTTTTGTCATAAATCGGACTGCAGACTCCTCAGAAGAAAAGTTTGCACTCTCGTTGGGCTTATTTTTCAACTTGAACTTTGACCACTGTGATTTTATGAGGAGTTCAACAGCATCTGCCGGATAGAATATGCTAACGCGACATCCAGAAAGTTTGCCATCGAGTGATGGTAAATTGTTATATAAATAATTTGCAACTTCGATCTCAAAAGCCGATGGTTTTAAGGGGTCCTCGTAAACATCACCTTTAAGCTTTTTCTTTTTTTTATCCATACCACGGGCGAACGACAGGCTGTGACTAACGAGGCTAAACAACAAACTAAGTTAGATTTGACAACGTATAGACGTAAAACGTGTTCAAAATCAGGTTTCATAAGCTTATCAGGTTCGTAAATGCTCAAATATCCACTAACGGGTAAAGGGGTCCATCAGGCCTGTCCTAAACACAAATTTTGCAATAAAATTCATAAACTTTGACTGTTTGCATAACTAAGGAAGGGCATTTTGTTGAACTGCATACTCCTATCTTTGGATGCAAAAAGACGAAAATGTGAACCTATACTGAAAGTTTATCTAAGAGTGTATCTAAGAGTGTCCCAAAAATATGTATGCACATGTAACATAATGTTAAAAAATTGGTGTTGAGTATAACTGTATCATTTCAAAAAAGTAAACACATTAACAAGTACCATTTTATTGTTTTTTTACTGACTGTACTCAAATTGACGTCCATGTTGATACTGACACTGCTGACAACCCAAAGCTATGCCATGAATCAATTCCCTCGGTATTCGGCTGCGTTCCTGTTCGATGGCTTCTCTCGATTCAGTTACTATTGCAATAGTCACTATGCATTGAAGAAACAATAAAATAATACTTCAAAATATTTTTTTTAATTTTTGAAATAATACACTTATCATAACCAAAAAATTAAAAATTATTATACAAATACATCTACCCTGTATAGGTAGAATACCTTTGACTTCCTTATTTTTACATTTGCTGTTGTAGCAAACGATGATATCTCAGTTTGTTGGCGAGACCAATTATCCTGAGCCACAGATAGCCAAATAAAGAAGCTCGCGGAAACCTTCGCATGGGAATAATGGTGAGAGAACGCAAATAACGTCTAAAATAGGATGTTACTTAAATTTTTCTTGAATATAGCTAGTAATATTATAATTGTAAAGTGACGGCGGGGGTCAGTTAATCTTTAGCGTGCACTGCAATATCGATCCAACTTTTGCTTAAAAACCCCAAGGTATGCCAGCATAACGACATCCAGAGGAAGAATTTTCCATGCTTTGACCACCCGTTTGGAAAATAAGTACTTCCGAGCGTCCAACTTGGTCCCAGTTACACGTTATTTGAGTGGACGAACACTCAAGTTCGTAATTGTTGGCAACTCGAAGAAATTGTCTGATACGAGACAGCAGTCCTGAACACGTAGTATGCGGAATATTAGTATAAATTTCCCACTCCCTCCGAAGCTGTCTGTAGTGCAAGGGAAACAGATTTAAATTTGACAGTCGTGTTTCATAAGATTGCGAGCCCTGTCCGATGACAAGATTGGGTGCCAACCGTTGGACCTTTTCGAGGCTATTGATATCTTTCACCGCCCAGGGCCTCCAAACTTGGATAGAGGACTCCATTTGCAGCCGCATGAATGTATCGGAGATTTTGGTGGAGCAGCCTTCCTTGAGGGTAGAAAAAGCTCCTTTGGTGAGGTGCATAACCGATATCGCAGACTTGGCTGCGTTTGCTCAATGCAGGGAGGGTTTAAGTGAGGTTGATATTTAGACTCCCAAGTACTTCTGGGCGTTTGCTTCGTTCAATGGTATGCCGTTTAGTTGGTAAAACGTACCGTTGGAAGAAATTATTTTGCCGACACGAACCCTAATATTCCGGAAGCAGAGGAGAGAGTGGTTCCAGTGGAACAATTGGCTTACTTTCGTTCCACTTTGGTTCCAATTTCGTCCCACTGCGCCGTGACTGCGTATATAAGCGGTATTCCGTGCACTGGCTGGGGTAGTCTACAATCCATCATCGAAATCGATGGTCGACCACCAACACACAAGCTCCCACGTCCATTTGAGACAAACCCTATGCGCACGCACGCCTCCTGCATTTGCTTCCTTACCCCTCTCCAAATGCGGCGCCTTGCGGATGCCGAGCTCTGGCAAATTTTTCCGGTGTATGCTTTGGGCGAGAAACCCATGTCTAGGGCACACGCGTTCAAATAGGGGGGAGGGGTGTCTGGGGTAAAGGTGTAGGGGGCTACTACGTGCATCAAGTGCAGTCTGAGCACACTCGGTTAAGCCAAATGTTTAGACATAATTTTTTACTTGCTATCTGACTAATTTCTCAAACCGCGATCTTAAATCTCCTTGACCCAGGAACTATTATTTAGGACGTTTTACTGCTGTAAAATGTCTGAAAATAACGGCAACGGTTCTACAGGTACACCGAAAGGTTCAAAGGGAATGTGTTCATCCGCTGATACAGGAATACTGACAAACAGTGAGGATTTGTTAACGCCTTCTGACTACTACTGCTTGGTCTGTTCTTCTGCTTCTTCTCCTCATTATTCTTCTCCAGAAGACGAAGAACGAGAAGAAGAAATAGCTCCTTTTCATTTGTTGCCTTCTGCTTCTTTTGATAGCTTAAGGAAGCAGATGAATGAATGGGCTGTTTTCTGTGTAGTAAAGCATGACACTTTACGTTATGTTCTTAGGCTAATGAAGGATAAGATTCCTAAGGTCCCATTAGGTGCGAGTACGCTTTTAGAAACTAGTTATTTATATAGAATAATTCCGATGGACAATGGTGAATATGCTCAAATTGGCCTGATTGATCATTTAGTTTGGGTTATCAAAGATAATATAGGCCTACTTGCCGGCGCAGATACGGTTGATGTACAACTGAACTGTGACGGACTGTCTTTTTTCAAAAAAACTAAGATGGACTTGTAACCACTTCTAGGGAGGAAAAGGCGTCCATTTGTCAGTGGCGTCTTCCCTAAAGGCATTTTCTACGGTGATTCCAAGCCTGCAGATGTGTATATTTCTTGTCTTGCGTTAGTTAGTGAAATAATTATGGTTAGAAGTGGGGGCGTGTCAGTTCTAGGGCGTAGGCTTAATTTAACAATTTCAACCATAATTTGTGATGTGCCTGCGCGAGCATATGTCAAACTAGCTAAGAATGTATGCGCAACTGCAGGATTCGAGAGGTGCCGCATTCGGGGGGTGTATAAAAATCGTAGAATGACTTAAGTGGGTCCGATAGAGGATCTGCGGCTGAATGCCGATTTTATTTTATACTTACCCGACACTCACTGTGTTGGAATGTCATCTTTCTTAGCTTGTAATTTAGATCTTATCGATTGTTTTCCTTTAGATCCGATGTACCTAGTATACTTAGGTGTAGTCATGAAACTTTTACAATTATCGATAAACGGCCCAACCCATTCACGTATACCACCGACAGCCTTCCAATATCTTCTGACATCGATGCTATTTGAAAGGATAAACGAGCGACTTCTGTCTTGTAACAGTAGTCTGCCCTTTGAAATTTTTCAAAAGGCCCGTAGTCTTACAGAATTTAGGAGATGGAAGGCAAATAAACTTAGAATTTTCCTGTTATACACCGGTTGTTAAGATCTTAAAGGTATAATTAAGGAATCAGTTTATAATCATTATATGTTACTTACAGTATCGCTCAGATTACTATCAAATAGTGAAGTGTCTGCCGGAACTGCAAGATTTTGTTCTAATTGATAACATAACTTTAATTATGGTTTTCAACAGATTGATGGGGCAGATACCATCGTGTACAACGTTAACAGCCTTATGCACTTGCCGGAGGATGTGCTTAGGCATGGATTGGTCAACTCTATTTCAGCCTTCGCATTTGAAAGTTACTCTTAAACGGCAAGTACGAAAACTGCCTCTTCCGCTACCGCAGATTACACGGAGGCTTATTGAAGGTTTTGTGGCCATCGACGGGGGTATCCCCTCATTTTAGGTTATCTTTAACTCCTGAAGATACATTTTTGCATGAATAATCAGTGCATGTACGTAAGGCACGTTCATGCCACTGATTGCACCTTTTATAAATGATCTGTTTCTGTTTTGAAGGACGTTTCTGATGTCTTTGACTTTCCCATAAATTCCAAAGCAGTAGGAATTTGCAGTGCCAAGCTTTCAGAGCATACCTATGAGATAACAATGAGTGAACTTTTTGATAAATTTATTGGTTTTCCTTAACATGACTGTTTTCTCTTGATGCCTGTCATTTAATGCTTTTTTGAGTGAATAAACAATTCTTCTCTATCTTCAGACTCTATCTGAAGTGCCTTTTTGCACCTTTGAGTGTTTGCGGTCGACATGCGGTAAATGCGACCTTTTTAGCAGCAGTTCAACTCACGGCGGGCATACACAGCATGGGTGTTATGGCAGCCAAACACGTGAGCCGCCACCCTTGTCATCCATCTATCCATCCATCCATCCAGACAGACACCCCGAGTTCACACGGCCAAACGCGCGTGAACAGAGGTAAACGCACAGTCAAAAAGAGCTGTGACCACGGGTAAGAACGCCGCCAAATTATGCATGCTCTTGAGTGGTCAGCCAGCATCCATTGGCTACCCAGAGGGACAAATAAGAAGGGACAAAGCGGCATGGACTGATTGCCTTTACATGCGAGAGCGGACACGTGAGGTGGGACTTTCTGCAGACGAGAACGCCGTGACGCAAGGACATACAACTTGCTATCGAACACGAGACAACAACAATGGATGACCTGCCAAACGTCGACTTTACTCCCCAAGTGCCCCGTACCCGAAGTGGACGGCAAATATGGCCGGTATATTAAAGTGAAAAATTTGCACTTGGAGAAAATGGTCCGGAAGTATGCTATAACATAGTAACACCCCCTACTGGACTATTGAACATGCTTGGTAGTTCACTTACAGTTAAAGTTTTAAGGTTACACTAACCTGCTTTAGAAGGAAACAACCAGTGACTCAGTACAGCAGAGTCCACGGTGACCGAGATGAACTCTGCAATGCTGAATGTCGATTGGCAGAATCGCATGTACAGTAAGTACTGCAGTTAGCCATACATACGTTTTTTCAGCCCTCTACTCACAGTTGTATGCAGGCCAAACGCTTATAAATGATCGATTGGCCGTGTTAGAGGAGCAAATTCTCGACCGGGCTAGAGAATGGCTTGCACGAATGCATCAGGTGCAACGGCCGACACGAAGACGCCAGAGGCAGATTTGCACCATTTTCCGTTGCACATGTCACGCATGGAAAATTTCAAACTATTTGAGCAGAAGCTGCACGACCTTGATTTTTGGAAACGGGCGGTATGACTTTCAATAACTATTAACTATTTAAACAAATACATGTAGCTTGCATACTTACAGATGCAGGGCGGGAATACGCCCCGTGTGTTTGTCAACCGAATAATCAACCTCCTCTTCGACAAACGCCTCCTGGACAAATGTAATATGAGCAGGACATTTAACAAGAAGAATTTTTGTGAAACTAATGCATACGGGTTGCTAAGAGGTATGTTTATAATTCCATTAATTAGTCATCTTCCGCTTAGACGTATATCTGCCATGGAGAAGAAGGGAGAAAACTACGATCAAGGAATTCCGAGCCGCGATTCGACGCGTTCTCAAAGCAGCCAGCAGAAAGACGCGACAGGAGATCAATAAACGGGATTGAACCCTACCTTCGTGTACAAAACCCAAACCCATAGACGTCCTCAGCTATTATTGGAACAAACTTCCTTGAAAATCTTTCACAATATAATAATAATATGTTTATGATGCCAGTTTACAGGCAATTGTAAAAGGTTGGTAATGCACCTCTTGGGCACCTTCCAAACCTCGAAGACCGAAAAACACCTAAAAAAACTCCCTATGTTGCAGCCAGTATTGGTTTTGTTTCACGTTTTGTGCTTGGTCAATACTGGGCGAGATAGGCAGTTTGTTTCAAATGAAAAATAAAACCTGACTTCAAAGGTATGATACAAACGGAATCTATGTACAGTTGTAAGCTGAGTTGACACACCAGCAGGAAAAATGTTGCATATCGTTTAAGGACATTAGTTCGAGACGGAGAGGGTTGGCACAAGAACACAGTGTTCTCAGTCTTCCTTCAATGGTTGTCCGCAAAAGTTGCGCGCTATCGGCTGAAATGTTAGCAAACTGCAGGCTGCTGCTTCAGCATGAAAACTGGCGGGGTTCAAAGTTCACGAACGCCATCAGAGTTAAAGAGAGATTCCACCGAGTCAGCATCCAAAATTTGTGAAAGTTGTCCTGAGTATAGAAAACTAGTTTAAGCTCTCTTAAAAAAGGTAGCTTTGATGGGTTTTAATACTTTTGGGCAGCTTATTCCAGATTAATATGGCGTTTACTGAAAAGAATTGCCAGTACTTAACTGTACGTGCCATAGGAAGAAATAAAAATACGTCTCGATGACTGGCGCGTCGAGAGTGCTTCAGCTGCCTTATTGTACTAAGAGGATTAAAGGTTTGACCATTGAAAAGTTTGAACAGTAAAAATAGACCCTTCTGCAATCTACGAAGCCACAGGGGATCCAGCTTTTTGAGTTTGCCCATTTTTGGTAGGCTAAGTAACGGTGTTCTGTAGTGAAAACTCTTCTAGTGAAGAAGTGCTGCACCGATTCGATTTTCTTCCGTTCACTAGTGCGCACAAGACTGAATAGGGGCGAGCAGTATTCAAGACTAGGTCTCACGTAAATATTATAAAGGCTTGTTCTAACCTTTAAAGTCTTAAAATTTCGAAGGATAAATACGGTGGTTCGGCGTGCTTTCGAGACTATCAGGGCGACTATCAGGGAGACTATTGGAGTAGGATATGCCCAAATCCTTGATAACTCCTGGGACATTTAGTTCGTGGCCGTCAATGCTTAATTCCGGTTGATGATCGTCGCCAACAACCATAACGGAACATTTGTGCCATGATAGGGTGAGGCGCCACGTGCAACACCACTGGGCAAAGGCCTGAAGATCCTTTTTATCAGCTCGAGCACGATGTTGCGATCTGCAGGTTAATATCGATTTGCGACTTTTAAATCATCAGCGTACATGAGGGGTCTTCCATACTGCAAACAATCTGAAACGTGGTTGACAAACAGGCAAAATAGGAGCGGACCCAGTACAGTACCCTACATAACTCACATGCGTGGGGTTGGAGATAACATTGGAAATTTTTACTCGTTGTGTGCGAGCATCCAAATAGGAAGATATGAAGTTCAGAGGCTTGCTACAAATGCCGAAGGAGGCCAGTTTCAGAAGGACGAGGTTAAGATCGACCCGATCATAGGCCTAAGTAAAATCAAAATAGACGTTATAAATGGCAAAAACCACTGTCTCTAGCTTGCAGCACATAACCAAAGAAAGGGACCTGTCAGGTGTCACAAGATCGTTTCTCGAGAAAGCCATGTTGAGCTGTATTGAGCAGGTTGTTCTTTTTTAAGTGACGCATCATCTTTTCTTTGATCAAGGTCTCCAAGATCTTCGAGGCTGCGGGAAGTGTATTTATTGGTCTAAAGTTGTCGAATGACGTCAGTCGGCCATGCTTGCGCATAGGCATTATGTGCGATTACTTCCACGACGAAGGAAAGGTTTCGCTCACAAGAGCAAGATTAAATACCTTACAAAGAAACGACGGAATATATCATTCGCTTCAGCTTTTAGAAGGCTAACTGGGACGACATCTGTTTCTGGACTATAAGATTGCTCAAAGATCAGTGTGATCAAGAACAGAACGGAAGTGTCGTTCTGCCAATGAAAACGACGAGAGTTTACATAGCCTTCAACGGAATGACAGGGGAAGGTTCACTTCATCCTTGACATGTATTTATTTCTTACGCGGGACAAAGTGGAGGATAAGTGGATCCAGCACTTTGTACAGTGCATCGGTACAAACATTTACATCTAAACATTGGAAAAATTCAGACCAGTCGAGCGTGTTTAGATTTGCCAGTAGGTCCACCGTGTTTTCTGATCGGAAGCCATGATAAAAAGTATACTTTTGGGAAAATGTTTCATCCACCTCCAATTCTAGTTCACTAACAACTATCAGAGGGTCTGAACTCCCAAGTGCGTCTTAGGATGACACTGAAAGTGGTTCGCATCCCCTGCAAAAAATAAGGTCGAGTATGTTTGCTCCTCGAGTGGGAAAATCGACAACCTGATTCCGCATGCCGATATCTACTGCCTCAAGTTAGTTATCGAAATTTGAAGGACCGGATGGTGGAAACCATAGCACGTCAGGAAGGTTAAAATTGCATGCAATCAAGCAATACTTAAGATTCAATTCAGCTGCGGCATGAAATGCCTGTGACAGAAAAAGATCGGAGTCCACATTGGCATTAGGTAAGCGATAAAAACAGCTAACAAGTAAGGAGTATTTGTTTTTTAGAACAAATTGAAGCTAGCAGCTCTCCTCCACCGCCGTGAATTGTGGATAGTCCAACGGGAGAAATGCAATTGGCTGCTAAATATAATAATGTTTATTTGTAAAGCACACCTTTGGCGCCGTTGAAAACCCCGGAAGGCAGGAAAAAACCTAACCCAAACCCCTTCTTTCGCAGTGACTATTGTATTTGTTTTGGTCTTTTGCTAGGTCAATTGTGTGCGAAATAAGGAGTTTGTTTTAAGTGAAAAAAACCTGACTTCTAGGGAACAATGCTAGAAAAACATGAAATAAAATAGCTATACATTGTAGGTTTACTGTTTTATAGCAAGAATACTTGGGGTCTGGAAAAACTGTCATGTCCTTTAACTGGGGTGGAGTTAGCCGCGGTCAGTTTGAAGGCGAAAACATCAGCTGAGGACATCGCATCTTCCGTAGGCATGGGTCTGCTCGATACGGAGATTACAATCGTTGTCCATTGGTACAAGTTTGCTAATAAGATGGGACGTTGCAGATGTCTGAGGTGGGTCGAGGCAGCTGCGAAGCACCATCGTCATTCAAGTGCATCGGCAGAAGACACTTGGCCTTTCGTTTGTCGAATATCTAAGTGAGATTGAGATTTACATCATTAGTATTGATACTTCTGATACATTATAAGATGAAACAATATATATTTTAGTATAGTTGAAGAGAAAATTATTTTCTTTCATCATAATTTTTTATATATATCGCACAGATACTGTTGAAGGTCAGGTGACTACAATTCTCCAAGACCTCCACAAAGAATGTCTTTTGACTGACAAAGAGCTTAAAACACTAAGACCTGTAGGAACGACGATACCTTGAATGTATGGACTTCCGAAAATTCACAAACAGGGGCTACCCTTACGTCCTATCCTGGATATGAGAAACTCCCCTTACCACACCATTGCTAAATGGCTGGTAGAAAATTTGAAACCTCTTGGAAGTTACATGTATCCTTGAAGCCTGAAAGACACATTTGAATTTGTGAAAGCTATAAAGAATATGAACGTTGCAAGAAGTAAGATGCTCTCATTGGATGTATCGCCACTATTCACCAACGTACCCGTGGCAGAAACCATAAACTACCTCTGCGACGTTATTCGGGACACGAACTACCATATAGGTATGCCCGTGAAAACCCTCAAAGATCTCCTCACGCGATGCACACAAAATGTCCAATTTCTCTGCAATGGTCAGTTTTACAGACAGATTGATGGTGTGGCGATGGGCTCACCACTTGGACCGTTTCTTGCAAACGTCTTTATGGGCAAGATCGAGAAAACGAGTCTAGGGTACACCATCAATGACCTTGCATTCTACGGTCGATATGTAGATGATATCTTCTGTTTGACTGACTATAACACTGACATTGACGCCTTGGTCGCGAAGTTTAAAAGCGCTCACCCATCGCTCAAGTTTTCTGCTGAGACTGAAGTGGACGATGAAATTGCGTTCCTTGACGTCCTTCTGCGAAGGCAAGAGGATGGATCTATCCTACGCAGGGTTTTCCGAAAGAAAACCTGGACAGGACAATACACTAACTTCCACAGTTTTGTCCCCCTCAATATGAAACGAAATCTGGTCCAAGGATTAGCAGCTAGAATACGACAGATCTGTTCTCCTGAAACTGTCGAAGCAGAACTCCAACAGCTGCAGCATACACTAATTGAAAATGGATACCCGGAAAGGTTCATCCGCAGAAATATTGGTGAACGCGCCAAAAAAGCCTGTCACCTTAACTGCAGAAAAGAAAGACGTGTTCATAAGACTGCCTTTCTTAGGCGATGCAACCAGCGAGCTGGTCAGACGACGCTTGAGGACTGCAATCACAAACGCTTTCCCAGCGGCGAACTTACGGGTGCTCTTCAAGAACTCTCCCCTCCTACGATTGGGAGGTAAAGACAGACTCCCTTTGAAGGCCACATCAATGTGCATTTACTCTTTCACTTGCTCCTGTGGAGCGGGATACATCGGCCGTACAACGAGGCGTCTCGAAAAGAGGGTACGTGAGCACATACCGACCTGGCTAAGTACAGGTGAAACTAGATCGATCTCGAGTGCTATTCTCGCACATCTAGTCGATACGAACCATCGAGTCGATACTACCGAAGCCTTTAAGGTGGTCTACAGGACACCATCTAATTTTTCCAAAGGCCTACGCTAACGGATGCTAGCTACAGCCGAAGCAGGGGCTATTAGGCTAGCAAATCAAGTGCTGTGTTGTCAGAAGATTCTGACACAAGCCCTGTCACTTCCATGGCCTAAACTGACATCAGGTGGCGATAGGATTTCGCCCCTTCCAACAAGTGACAATCCCTCAAACAACACGCTGACATGGCCTACATGCGCAAACTGACATAGTCCGCGTTGGCCAATTAGCGCCCGTGTTAGATAGTTATTGATTTTTATAATAATATAATAATAATAATATGTTTATTATGCCAGTTTACAGGCAATTGTAAAGAGTTGGTAATGCACCTCTTGGGCGCCTTCCAACACCTCGAAGACCGGAAAAACCTAAAGCAAACTCCTTATGTTGCAGCCAGTATTGGTTTTGGTTCAGGATTTTTGTTTTGTCAATACTGGGCGAGATTAGGAGTTTGTTTCAAGTGAAAAAAAACCTGCCTTTAAAGGTATGATACAAACGGAATAAATGTACAGTTGTAAGCTGAGTTGACTCATCAGCAGGAGAACTGTTTCATATCGTTTAAAAACATTAGTTCCAGACGGAGAGGGTTGGCACAAGAACACAGTGTTCTCAGTCTTCCTTCAATGGTTGTCGGCAAAAGTTGCGAGCTATCGGCTGAAAGGTTAGCAGACTGCGGGCTGCTGCTTCAGCCGCATTATCTTCAGCAGTGAAGCCTGGCGGGGTTCAAAGTCCACGAACGCCATCAGAGTGAAAGAGAGATTCCACCGAGTCAGCACCCAAAATTCGTGAAAGTTGTCCTGAATGTAGAAAACTAGTTATAGCTCTCTTAAACATAGGGTAGTTTTGCTGGGTTTTAATACTTTTGGGCAGCTTATTCCAGATTGATATGGCATTTACTGAAAAGAATTGCCGGTACTTAACTGTGCGTGCCAT
>JAYGXS010000008.1:26794004-26804481 GCA_036362985.1 Ligula intestinalis
AATAGTGTTTACTTTACAGCACAGCAGTACAGAAGGAGAATGCCTAGACTACCTGAAAAACAGATCAGAGGTCAGCTAGGAATGACATCGCACATACTGGTCAGGGTGTGACGTAAAGCCGTTAGTCTCGCAAGTGGCACACGTGTTGAGGTAACAACGAAGGCTTACCCTAAGGAACGTAATCGATAGAATAAAAATTAGGTTGGCAATTTCCTGTCCTTCATTTAGCCCCACCTTTCAAATCTCCCATCATCATCCGTCCCGTCTTAAACATCGATCTGAGTGGGATCATTATGGTCGGGAGTTGTGTAAGATAAATCCTAGCAATTGCGATCTTCTGGCCCAGTTCCTTAGGATAAGAGAATCCAGGTAAGGTTAGAATGGTAGGAAGAGTTTATTCTGTACAGAAGAAATAGAGAATGGGAAAAAGGAATTTTATTGTCGGACGAGCGATCAACCGTTGGCCACGATGCCGCATCTGAAGTGCCAAGAGCGAACGGGATTGTCGGAAGCCCAGCTCAGAATTTAGTCATGCAGCCAATCAGAAAATTATGCACTCGGGCTGGCTCGAGTTCTCACGGGGGCTAATGCCAATACTTGTGGTAGCAACTCGACCTTGAGACGGGCGTAGGCGGCCGACGTATGTGCACTCGTTGTCAGCGGTGAACCCTCGCTCAAGGTCGTATGTGCATGGTGCTTTACGAAATCATTGCGCCCGGCTGTAAACGTTACTTTAAGTGTTCTATATAATATAGGTGAATCTACTGAAGCCAAAACCAATAGAAAATAGAACCTATTGTTTAGATAGGCATAGTCATGTCACAAAAAGGAAGCACTGCGTCTGCAAAAAAGGACTGGAAGCCTCTTCTTCGGTTTCACTCTCCGTGTGTCTTAACAGTCCCCTCCCCTTCCAGTGTTTATTTTTTTCGGTGTCCGATCGCAAAAAAGTTCATCAGCCTTATCATCCTCCTTATCTTGCTGCCTTCCCACAGGTCCGGGCAGCCGATCAACTGGTTGCCTTAAAGGCAGCCCACGATGAGGAACTGAATAGTCGAGCAGAGAAGGCAGCTGAACAAATGGCCATTGACAAGACAGTCTTGCACTCCTCTATGGAACGCGACGACATCTTCCGTGAGCCCTTCGAAAGGGTCAAGAAACACGCTGATTTTAGGCACGAATTGGACTTGAACAATAAGTGGGTCGCGGAGCGGCGACAGGTAAGGGCGCAGAGGCTGTTGCAAGCAGGCAAGAATCGGTAGGGCTTGCTTCTCAGGCCACTTTTATCTGAGATAATTAATAAATAATTACTTGCATTATTTCAGTAGTCCGGTTTAAAAATGGTGGAGATCGGGCTACTAAAATGTTCCAAGTAGTATGTTTTATTAAGCTCGCAGAAGAGGAGTCTCACATGATATTCAGCTTGAGTAATCATCATTCTTCCTCTCCCCTCTCACAGCTTGAGCGCGAGGCCGATGCCGAGTCAACGCGAGTCTACCTGGAGGCATGTGACAGACAGAATGAGCTGTACAAGCACAGAGACAAGCTGCGACGGCAGAATGGCCTTGATACCGGCGAGTGTTTACGTGTGAGTTTTGCATGATTAAAACCTGTACCACAGTACAGGTGACCTTACTCATGAAATCTTTCACAAAAAAATCCCTGTTACGCAAGGGTATCCCAAGCTGCGTCCCCAAAGTCTAACAGCTCTAAAAGAACAATGCCTAGTAAACAAAGGCAACATATTACGGTTGATCAAGCATTATTATATCATTTCGAGTTAGTCGAGCATTCAGAAAAGCGCAAAATTCCGAAAAAGTGAAAAATTGGGATCAGTATGAAAACGAAGAGAAAGCCGGTTCATGCAAAAAAACGTATGAATATAGCAGCCCAAATAGAATTACGTTTTAAAAATGATCCTTTGGTGAAATGTTAGGATTCATACGCCAACATATTACGCCCAATTAAAAGGACGGCTGTTACCAAGCAGCCCGAAGTTCGAATATGTATTCTGACATGGTTTCACGAGAAATGCCTATTTTTCCTCCAGGTATCCATTCTTTCAGATACATTGGACGAAGGCAACCAGATTTTTACCAATTGGGGCGTCAGAGAAATCAGATATTTTGTAAGCTCACACGTGGAATTGCCGGTCAATGACCAATAAATTTAAATTAATCGCTTGCGAATACATATGTTTTCAGCAACTCTTCATCAGGCCAAAAAATTTGCAGGGAGAATAAGAATTTTAGAGTTGGACACGGATACAAAGTGGGTGAATATCCGGGGTGAATATCCGAGACAATAATCAAAGTACACTCATTAACCCTGTCCGACTGTACAATTTTTATTATCCCTGTAAATGTGTTGGCCTGAAGAAGAGTTGCTGAAAACATATGTTAGCCAAATCGACTTTTCAAATTAAACATGGGAATAATTGCATAAATATAAATTAAATTGTCAGCTCCAAACCTAAACGCACAATTTTGCGTAAATTAAGAGAAAAATTCCTTCGGCCACATAACTTTGCAATTATTTCTGTTGTTCCATTACGACGAGGTTCAGATCGTCCTTGAAATAGTGGTGAACACTTTACGATTTTCAACGTTTGTAGTCGATTGTCCATAAACACACATTCTGTTCTACGTGCTAAGCAAAACCTTCAAGGCAGGATATCGTTTAAAAACATTGCCCTCAATACAGTTTTTGCACATGCTTACTTATGCAGCGGTCTGTTACGTAAAATTTTCTGTTCTCTTTAAGATAAAACTTTTCGGACCTATCTAAATGTTCCTTTATAATAAAACACACATGAACAGGGCGTTTAAATGCGCCACGTTTAATAGCGTAAACATTTCTTTCAATGTCAAGAAAAGTTGGATTTGGCTCGCTCTTTCCTTCAATAAATCTATCTCAGCTGAAGTCTTTTTCAGTAAACAGAATTTTGCACCTCAAATCAATTCAATGAACGAAATAAACAACCTCAAATGTGTGTTAAATTACTCCCTCAAATTTCTATTTTCGCGTTTCATGAGTTACGCAATCTACGGCCCTATAAACAGAACTTGAATAATTGCATCGATCCAGTGGTAGGGAGGGGGCAGAGTGAGTATTGAAAAACAAAAATTATTTTTGCAGCAGATATACTAGGGTTGATAAAATACACGCCTATTCACCATCAGTCTCTATTCAGTAGAAAACCACCTAGAATGCACTTCAGATAATAATGAAGGAGCATCAATACGACCACCGATTGCAGTGAGTTAAACCAGCAGGTTAAATCCCTTGCCTGTACGATATTCAGGCCCGTTTCCGTAGCGGACGAGCAGAAGAGAGACGCCAGGAGGTTACAAATAGTTTATGCTGAACAGAAAGAGCGGAGGATAGGTAAGAGGAGGTTGACTGTCGGACGAGTGCAAACCCAGGCGAGAGAGGGCTGGGTCCGATGTGTGCAAGCATAGTAGTCATCCCAGCGCCTATGAAGCGTTCTTTGTGTGCATCAGACTTGAAGGTGATTGGCCAAACCGGGATAGCAGTCACTACTGCATGCGCAGTTTATAGCAGCCTCGCGGGTCAAGCGTTCGCGCAGATTTGGGCTGTCCCAGAGGCAAACTGAGAACTGTAATCACGTGACCTCATGTGTGGCGCGGCGCGGGAGGGTAAGGCTCTCCAGGGTTTCGAAACCTCAGCTTTGATTGCCGCCCAGAGCCTCACATCAGCATGTGAGTCCAAAATTTTCTGAAAATCTCTCTTCTGATTCCAGTCCTCATTACGTGAGCCAGCGGCCCAGGGTTACAGTGACAACTCCTCAATCTACTTAACTGACGTTCAAATCTCCCACAACAGTTGACCCACGACAGGCCGGCTGACGAGGCAAAACAGGCCCAAAACGGCTCATGTTCGAGGAACCCTTTACTTAACCGTTTGCGTGTGTCTTACAGAGTCAAATCACCGCAAAAGAGAAAGAGAGGGAAGAGACAAAGCTGGAGAAGATAGCCTATGCCAAGGGTATGGAGGAGGCCATGAGGAAGCTGGATGAGGAACAATTATTTAAATACCCTAATATTCGGCAACAAGGATACGCACGATAATTAAAAGGAAAAAATAGAACCAATAGGGAGCAAGAACTGCACAAGATTCGGAACTACGCAAACAACTAAAGAAATTAAAATGAAACTAAAAAACAAAACTAAACTAACTTACTAACAAACTAAAAACCAATCTTAACTAAAGTATAACTAATAAAAATAAAAGTAACTGCAGGACGCTAAAGGTTTCCGTGTGGGGATGGACTGCGTCGTACCCTTGTGTTGAGAAAAACATGCTTACTACTAGGCAGTTATGCGAAGTGAGCGTAGTGAGCACGAAACCAGACTGTCCCCTCAGGCCTGAAACGGCCAATTCAGGTCAGGTTTTATTGAGGGAAATATAGGTAAATACCTTTGAACTCCCTACTGGTACAGTTTTTTAATGCATTTCATCTGCAGAACAGTGGCGTTGCCAGAAATTTGAGGGCCGACAGTGAAAAAACACCTTAGGCATTGTTCAGAAGTCTAGGGTTTTGAATTCCATTTGTGAGATTTAACGAGAAAAACTGTCGCCCGGGGGAAGGGGGTGGAGTGAGGGGGTGCAGAGTATATTTGAAGCGGACGGCCTGTGCTAAGAGTGTTTGAAGCATGTCAAGGAGAGTCCATCGCGGTTTTCGCCATAATACCAAGGGTCCCACGAAGAGAAGTTTGCGGAGGTCACGCGAACCTCATCGAGTGTCGGCGATGCGCCCATCGTGCACCCATGTTGGGTTAATAAGTCTGCCTACTAATTGACAGAAGAAATGTAATCGGTAGTTTTCTAAACAAACATTTTACTGAAAATTAGCAAGTTTTATGTTTTTTTACAAAGTGATTATTCCACAATTTGCATTCGGCAACTGGCAGTTTATTTTCAAGAGCTCAGTGGCTATTTGTTCTAACTTAATCGTGTCTTAAACATGTCTACAGATGCGTCTGACTTGATCGTAAACGTGTGCTCAGATGGCGACATGACAATGTCAGCGGGCAGAGCATTTCATGCCTGAATTGGGAAAAGTTTTACAAATCCGCGTAGACTCGGATCACAACGTCTGGTGGACTCGACGCTTGTTATTATTGTTATTCTCAACTAACATATTACTGAGAATCATTGAGTAGTATGTTTATATACATATATATAGATACATTTCAGAACATTTCTAGCTGATTGCTTAGATAATCCTGCTTGGGCAGTCAACTTGCTCCCGTATTGGTGGATTCCATATGAGCGAAAAGTTGAGCGGGTAATATCGATCCAAGTGTGATTAAACTCATGGCGTGAAGCGGGCGTTTGTAGCTTAGCGGTAGAGCATTAGCCTCCGGCAAAAGATTTCTCTAATGCGCGGGTTCAAATCCCGCCAAACGCCTAGAGTTTTTCACACTTGAGTCAACTCAAATATATATAGATGTATGATTTCAGTCTCGCCAGGTCTAATTTTAGTGGGCATTTCGGGTATGAAAATCTAAATTTCTCTTGAATGCATCCACAGATTGGGACATAACAATATCCTCGGGAAGAGCATTCCAAGCTTCAACTACTCTATTACCAGAGAAGAACTTACGTGTCTTGTCTGGCCCCTGTTATGCGTAGTTTGAAGAGATGCTCTCTTAAGTTCGTCGTTGTTGCTAACTCGAAGAAGTCGCCAGGTAGAAGACAACAGTCCTGCCCACGCATTATGCGAAATGCTTGTATCATATCGCCACGTAGCTGTCTATAACTTAACAAAAATAGATCGAGATTAGCTAAACGTCTTTTGTAGGGTAAAAAGCTCTGACCTGTAACCAGTTTGGTCGCGCGCCTTTGGACCTTCTCGAGGGAATTTAGGTCTTTCGCGGTTCAGGGTTTCCATGCTTGGATTGCGAACTCCAACTTCGGCCGCACAAATGTTCCAAAGACCTTAGCAAAGCAGTCGTTATCGAAGGCACAGAAAGCCCTTTTGACAAGATACAGGACGGACATTGCAGACTTGGCTACTTTTGCGCAGTGCAGCGAGGGCTTGAGAGACGTAGAGATCCATACTCCCAAATCTTTCTGCGCGTCCACTTCTTGCAGTTGGATGCCATTTAGGCTGTAAACCATGGGGTTCGTAGGATATTGCATTTGTTCTCGTTAAATGGCAAAAGCCAGTCTTGAGACCAAGTTTGAAGATGGTTTAGGTTTAGCTGCAAACGCTCTTCGTCAGCTGAATTTCTGATGACGTTCCAAATCTTAATGTCATCGGCAAACATAGCCACATCGCAGTCCAGTTCACGGACGGAGTCATTGATGTATATAATGAACAGTATAGGCCCAAGGACAGAGCCTTGGGGGACACTGCTCTCGACTGCAACCTCTGCCGACTGCTGGTCACAAATATGGACAGTTTGGGAGCGGCCAAGTAAGAAGCTTTGAATCCACTTCAACAGATTTCCTCGAACACCTATTTGGCTGAGTTTGTGCAGAAGTCGTTGATGTGGGACGCTATCAAAAGCCTTTTTGAAGTCGATGTGGATTACATAAAGCGGATTTCTTCCATCAACTGCCCGAGTCCAGTGTTCCAAACAATGGAGCAGGTTCGTCACGCAGGACCTGCCTATGCGGAACCCAGGTTGCACATCCGATAGAAGGTTATGCTGCTCTTAGAAACGCATCAGCTCTCGCTTTACTACTTTTTCCATAATCTTGCAACAGATCGAAGTGAGGCTGATTGGTCTAGAACTGTTTGCAGAAACCTTTCTGCGGCCTTTATACAACGGTGTGATCCGTGCGGATTTCCAATCGGCGGGTAAACAACCTGCATTAAACGAGGTACTGAAAAGCATAGAAAGCGGTTTGGCTAACTCCTCAGCAAGTTCTTTCAGTACTTTAGGCGGGATGTCATCGGGACCGGATGATTTCGAGTCGTTTAGTGCCATTAACTCCTGAAGAACGGTTGCTTCGACGAAGGCCACATTTTCAATCTTTGGAACGTCATCTAAGCCATAGTTTGGAGGGATGAATCCGCTTACAGTCTTAAAGTTCGATTTGAAAAATTGTGAAAGATGCGCAGCTTTTGCTCTATCGTCACTCATTTCTGTTCCGTCGCTTGCCTTCAGAAGGGGAACTGGGTCCCGGTTTCGTGTGGTCTTTCTTAAGTAGCCATAAAATAGCTTCAGATTTTTAACTGCCCAGTTTAGTAAATCTTTTTCAAAGTCTTTGCGCGCTTTGAAGATAAGTCGCTTCATGAGGTCCCTCTGCGTTTGGTATGCATTTAGGGATACCGGATTTTTATCTGCTCTATACTTTCTAAACAATCTCCCCTTTTTATTTATCTCTTTCTTCAGCGCTTGAGTCAGCCACTGATGTTTGTTGTTTAGCTTCTTCCGTGTAATCGGACAGTGATTTCTCAGGAGAGTATGCAATAACTCACTGAACCATCCCCAATCATCAGCTATATTGCCGGAAAAAACCAATTCCCAATTTATGTTGTTTATTTCGGCCTTCATTTGATCAAAGTCACCACGCCAAATATTCCTTCTAACCTTGGTGGGTTGTTTGGGTACCGAAAATATAGAATAGTCCCAATTAAGTACGATGTGATCACTTTTACCTAGAGGAGGAAGAGATTGCGCCTCATCGATGCTGTCCAGCGATTTCGTAAGTACCAGGTCTAGGCAGTTTGATTGCTGCCCCTCACGCACCTTGGTGGGAAATAGAACGTGTTGACTGAGAGATGCATTAAGTGTCAGAGCTAGTAAACGCCAGTCGAATGCTTGCTCTGGACCTCGTGCGTATGTTGAACCCCAATCGATAAGCGGGGCATTGAAGTCTCCCATAATCAAGACGTCGGGCCGAGCAGCTAATCTCGCTAACACTTCTAGTAGACCAGTGTCAGCCTCGTGATCATGTCTAGGCGGACGGTACACGGTCAGAACTTCCAGGCTGGGTGATTCCGGTACCTTTATAGTAAGCCAGATGGCCTCGGTGCTGCAATGAAACCGCTCTGTCTTTTCCCTAGACTAGCAGTCCATGTTTGACGTAAGTTATAATTCCTCCTCCTTGGCGCCCTCTTCTATCTCTCCGGAACAGATTAAAGCCAATTAGTGCCACTTTTCGGTCATCCACGTTTTCAGACAGCCAGGTTTCTGCCAGAGAGATAATGTCGGGAGAAAGGTCATATATCTGCACTTTCAGTTCATCTAACTTGGACAACAGACTCTGTGCATTGGTGTAGAAGAATTTAAGTGACATATTTTTGGCGAATTTTGGCTCGTTGGAAGTTGAACTTCGTTTGACATCGGCTGTGTAAGCCACGCTCAGGCCATTGTTCGAAGTATTATCGGTTGGTTCAAGAACCTCATATTCCTGTGAATAATCTTCCCGTTCGAGATTTCCAGGCTGGTCTCGCCATTTTTTCTTCTCAGAGTAATTCTGCCTCAAGTTCCCGACGTTTGAGCCGTTCCGCTAGAGAGTACTCCGGCTGAAAAAACTTCTTTGTGTGACTGGCGAAGGCTGGTCTTTTTTGATAAGATCAGTTTAACGTGTTCGTCATTTTGCATCACAATTTTTAGAGGTCGTGGTCGCGGCGTACCTGTGGCCTCGTCAGGTTTTTTCCGATCCGAAATGATTTCAGTACTGGAAATTCCAAACCTGGCTCGAACAGATCGTTTAGAACACGCTTGAAGGATGCCATGTCCTCCGCGTTATGGTCTGAACTGACTGAAGTACATTCTTCTAGGCCCTGGACAATAATACAGTGCTGTCGTCCCTGTGGGTGTTGGAAGACTTTTTCTACAGTTTTTGTCATATTGGCCTCTGTGTGACTCGAGCTCGGGATGGCCGATGAAGATGGTTCCCCAGCATGGGCCTTATTTCTGTTGCTATGTGTATTCGGGA
This sequence comes from Ligula intestinalis, assembly GCA_036362985.1. Lineage (NCBI taxonomy): Eukaryota > Metazoa > Platyhelminthes > Cestoda > Diphyllobothriidea > Diphyllobothriidae > Ligula > Ligula intestinalis. The sequence continues at coordinate 26,802,924 of JAYGXS010000008.1, forward strand.
AGCCAAACCCTTCGCTGTTGCATGTTATTTCGGTGTTGGACACGGTCTCTAAGTTGGCCTCAGAATCCGTGTCTGCGATCTGGGAGCTTGGGCTGGCAGTGGATCCCGAGCTCGGACTGGCTGGAGTCAATATTTCGCCAGTATTGACTTTGCTGCTGTCGCTAGGGGTGCTCGCGAGGTAAGGCACGGCAGCTTTAGGCACCTTCACGCTAGGTGTTGGCACAGTCTTGCAATTTTTTATGGGAGCCTTAGGTTTTGGTGGTGGTCCAGCCATCCCTTTGTTGTCCACAGCGGGGGTGTTCGAATTAGCCTCCACTGTGGCTGCATGGTCAACTATGGGGGCTTGTACTTTAGGTATAGGTACACTCGTAGGTTTCTGAGGTGTTCTACACGTAAGCTCGGCAGCTGTCAGGTTTTCTGTTGACACGTGGGTCTGTTGGATAGAAATCTCTCATGCCTTTCATTTCTTCCTCGAGTTTTCCTTTGAAACGAGGGTCTGCAGCATAAACTCCTGCATATTTTTTACCACGGCGACAAGTTTATCAACCTTTGAGGCTAGCACATCATTTCCGTCGCAATAGTCTACTACTTGCGTCGGTCGCACCCAATTGGTAAGAATTTTGGATCTTGTCTCACACCGTGCGTCAGTGTTGTAATGGTTAGAGACGCGGCCTCGTGAAGGAGCGGTTTTGAGTTCGAGCTCACCTCGCGCCAAGTTTTGCATTTGGCTTCTGGTCTGCATAACTGCGTACAACAATTGTATTTTCAACACAAAAGGTTAAGATATGGAGTTTTTGTCTTGTATACGCGATAGAAAGCCTAAGGCTTCGCTTTGCTGATATAATAATCCTTTAGGAGTCAAACCTTTTTACTGAAGACGATTTTGTTTAGAATTTAAGCAGCAGAGCTCTGACTGACTACTAGGTAAATGTCTAAACTTGTAAACTTAGTTCAGGGTTGATAAACACAGGCATAGCGACCGAGCTAGTTCAGTTTCTAAGTATGCAGTAGGTAATTCCAATACTGGTATCAAAACAAATGTGATATAATATAATGGAGCGACTCAGCCTTTGTCGTTTTCTCCGTGGATACTCCTCAGAAATCCTGACGAGATTGATTTGGACAGGTAGACTGTGTAATCGAAGCCAATAATTCCAGCAGGATGCTCGATTTGGAGAAATTTCCTGGTCGAACAGTGAGAGTATCGCAGGGAATTGGACGGAAAATCGTTGCAAAACAGAGTGTTTTTTGATCCAATTTTTGTCTTTAGACAATTTATTTCAGTGTTACAAGTGGGTGACTATCCGGGGTGAATATCCGAGACAATAATCAAAGTACACTCATTAACCCTGTCCGACTGTACAATTTTTATTATCCCTGTAAATGTGTTGGCCTGAAGAAGAGTTGCTGAAAACATATGTTAGCCAAATCGACTTTTCAAATTAAACATGGGAATAATTGCATAAATATAAATTAAATTGTCAGCTCCAAACCTAAACGCACAATTTTGCGTAAATTAAGAGAAAAATTCCTTCGGCCACATAACTTTGCAATTATT
>JAYGXS010000008.1:26807589-26824472 GCA_036362985.1 Ligula intestinalis
TATACGGATTTCAAGAAGGCATTCAACAGCGTCCCACACAAGCGTCTAATGTATAAATTGTCAGAAATTGGCATAAGAGGAAACCTGCTGGCATGGATCACAGATTTTCTCACAGGGCGATCGCAAACTGTGTGCATCGGTGACTCAAAGTCAAACCCTACATCTGTTCTAAGTGGCGTCCCCCAAGGCTCTGTCTTAGGGCCACTGCTCTTCCTTATCTATATCAACGACTGTGTCAATGACCTGGTTTGCAGCGCTACCATGTTTGCCGACGACGTCAAAATCTGGAGAGCCATCAGGTCTGACGCCGATAGGCAAGCGCTTCAAGAGAGCCTCAATCGACTTAGTTGCTGGTCTGCTCGTTGGCTTCTAAACTTCAACATTAGTAAGTGTGTGGTTTTAAGACTCCGTACTAGAAGGACTGATGAGGAGAACGATTCCTTCCAATACTTCCTCGATAGGCACCCGCTTTCAAATGTGAACGAACAAAAGGATCTCGGTGTTCTAATAAATTCCTCACTTAAACCATCTACTTAGTGTGTAAAGGCAGTTAAATGCGCGACCCAGGTGCTGTTTGTGATTAGGCGGGGATTCGTCAACATTGAAAAGGATCTCTTCATGAAAACCTACGGAGCGTTTGTTCGGTCCCACTTGGAGTATGCTGTCCAGGCCTGGCGTCCGTGGTTCAAGAAGGATTACCTGCCCCTGGAACGAGTGCCGGCGAGGGCTACAGAGGTGGTAAAGAATCTTGGTCATCTGCCTTATGAAGACAGACTGACCGAACTTGATCATTTCCCTCTCAATTATAGGCAACTCGGCGGGGACCTTATACAAACCTACCGTATTGTCAGAGGCCAAGACTGCGTCCTAGAATTAAATGATTTCTTCGAATGGGCTCGGACTGACCATCTGCGAGTTCATCCTTTTAAACTACAGAGGAAACCGGTCCGTATCGACGTTCGACGAAACGCCTTCTCTCAGAGGGACATTGGAGCGTGGAACGGACCCCCGGAAGATGTGGTCCTCTCAGATACTGTTGAAATTTTTAAACACAAACTTGATTCTCATTTGCTGAGAAACTGTGGCAGATATAATGAACAAAGTGTCAGTAGCAGCACCTTGCAACTGGCTCACACGTATCGCTGATGTTAAGCCTACATTTGTACATTTGTATTATGTACTATTGTTATGGTGGACCTATTATGCGATTTTGGTTATGAATAGGGAGCTCAAGGGCGAAAGCCTTTTCCCTTAATTAAGTGACTTAAAGGTGACTTAAAGTGACTTAATCTAGGTTAACTAACCATCCAGCTATTTGTTTTTCCGATTTCAAAAATGGGTGGGACCAGCATGGGGGAGATAATGAGTGGAAAATGATCGTGGGCTTAATGGGTAAGGAGGAGTGTGTCGAGCGGGGCTAGCGACGTAAAGTGTATCACTGTTGCCATCTTTCACCGATGTAGAGGCCGAACGGAGGGAAAGTGAGTGGTTTGACGCCGCGTTATCACTCTGATGGACTATATTTACTGAGAGGATGGTTGAAATTCGGATGGAATTCGGAAACAGGAGTGTAATTTGAAAGAGAGAGACAGAGGCTGCACCCTCATTTAGTAAACGAGCTGTCTATTCGATCTGATTCATTAAAATTCCAATACTGGTCTGATATTATAGACTATTCCTTGACTACTCGATAGAAAAACCTGGGAAAACGGTAAACCAGAAACGGTAGAGGATGAATCGAAAACGGGCGTCGGAACAACACTGGTAGGAAAAATTAAGGAAAGTTACAAAAGTAGAGAGGAATGTACGAGACTGGGAAAATATGTGAAATGGCTTATTGAACAAATTTAAACGCAAAATATTTGTCCACGATGGCAGGCGATCAGGAAATTGCTCTCCCGGTTTTCAATTGTTCCTAAAAGATAGGGTCGGGCGTCAAGGTGTGGGTTTGCTCATCTATATTAGGTATAGCCTGTTCGTGTCCGACAAAAATAACCTTGCGGTCAACATAAAGGTAATATGGCTCACCGTTAGAACGCCAGGGTCATACGCCTTTGACATCCTGATGGTCTACTACCCACCATTGAGCATATCATAGTCAGACACTAGTCTGATAGAGGAAGTCGAACAATTTGCAAGGAGGTCCGATGTCATGATCATGGGAGATTTTAACGCTCCACATATCAACTGGAACCTGAGTTTTGCACTCAGCTCAGAAGAAACTTTTGATCGACGACTCCTGCGCACAGTACAGGAATCCTCCCTACCGCAGCACGTCCTATATTCAACCAGACTGCGCTAAAGGCAACAAGCCAATTGCTTGAACCTGGTACTGACCAGAGCGCCTGATAGAGTGGACGCCCTAAATTGTTTACCATCTCTCAGAAAAAGTGACTATGTAGTACTACAGGGTGAGTATTTACTCTTTTCTGTGCCTCATCGTAGTGCGATAACCAGACGCAACATAAAGAGAGGGGACTTTACACAAATAAAGATCACAGTGTGCAGGATAGACTGGAATAAAATATTTACCGGGCGCGTTCTCGATGATTGGTCAGCATTCAAAGCCATATTACACGTACTTATTACCGATTTCTGTCCTATCACGGTAAAGAAAGTATCGAATAGGTCTCGGTGGCTAACGCCCACACTAAAGAGATAAGTAAACCGCAAACGAAGGGTGGGACAAACGTATCTCAGAGAGAGGACTCTCAAGTCGCACGATAAGTATAAGGTGCAGAGAAACAGGGTAAAGAGCCTGGTACAAAAGAAACCGACAAAGCTTCGGGAGTTATCTAATAAACCGTGCATTAGGAAACTTAAAGCTTGTCTACCGCTACGTTAGACAATGAACTCGAAATAAGGACCCCATTCCTCTGCTTAAAACAGACGACGGTGTAGAAATTTGCGAGATTAACGAAAAGACGGAATATTTATCCTGAATAATAAAGTCAATTTTAATGAGAGAGGCCGAGTTCACTGCTGTCAACTTCAGTATGTGTGAGATCCAGACCATAAACTCAGTTGCCCTCACGGACGCTACTGTTCGGCGAAAACTTTTATAGCTCGAAGAAACGAAGTCGTCAGGTCCGGATGAAATAATTGCAAAGCTATTGAAAGGGCAAGCCGTAGAGTTGGCAGTACCCTGTAGTTACTCTTTTACGCTTTTCTATATAATAAATAACTAAATTGTATATTTAAGGCCCAAGGGGCCATTTCATTACATACCAGGTGCCACCCAATTGGAAGGCAGCATGAATCTCACCAATCCACATCAGTGGGAGTCGGACGATCGCAAATAACTACAGACCGGTCAGCCTCACTTCAGTACCTTCTGAGCTCATGGAGCGAATAGTCAAACGCCGACTGATGCACTTTTTGAAGCAACATCAACTTCTTTCTGGCAAGCAGCACAGATCCCGCAGAGGAAGGCCCTGCTTGACTAATCTGCTCTATTGTCTAGAAAAATGGACCTGAGTGCTCGATTAAGGGAATCTGGTGCATACAGTCTTCGTAGACTTCAAGAAGACATTTCATACTGTGCCTCATCAAAATCTTTTAAACAAGCTCAGCCATATAGGGATAAGGGGCAACCATTTGCATTGTATCGAAAACTTCTGGACTGGTCGTACCCAGACCGCTTGTCTTGGAAAACAGCGGTCGGCAAAGGTAGTAGTTGAGAGCAGTGTTCCCCAGGGTTCCGTTCTTGGCCCTCTCCTCCTTCTTATATGTATTGACGATAGGCGGATAAGACTGTGTAATTGTAATGTTTGTTCATGGCCTAAAACTTTGGAATGCCATACGCATCGAAAACGATTAAATTGAATCGCCAGGCGAATTTGCATCGACTTGAGCAATGGTCAAACCTTTGGCTCATGTCATTCAATGTGGCCAAATGAAACTAAATGCGATTTGGTATAACCAGCACTGCGCTTCGAGGATGTGTTACCTAAATCATAGGCCACTGCAAGAGGTAGAGCCTCAGAAGGATCTGGGGATGTGGTTAATGCCTTCACTGAAGCCATCACTCGTCTGCCTGAAGGTGGCCAAATCCGCAAAGTCCAGATTGTATCTAAGCAAACGCACCCTTGCTTAGTTGTATAAAGTAGCCGTTGGCAAGGTCTTCGGCACCTTCATGTGAGCCCAACCGGAATTTTTTTATTCAAGCTTGGAGACATTGGAAAGCTAAAGATCGAAGAACCGTTGAAAGGGTACAAAGACGCGAAACAAAATGAGTACGAGGCCAACGGAACCTCCCTTATAAGACTCACCTCGTAAATCTTGACTTTATCCTTCTGGATTACAGACAGCTATGCCTTGACCCATTACAGGCGTTCCACATTATGCGTAGTCAGGATTGTTGCTTCAAAACAAACGACTCTTTTGAGCAGGCCACTGCCTCCAAGCTGCGAGGACATCCTCTCAAATTACGTGTGACTGGGGCAAGAACTGACCCAAGTAAATTGTTCTTCTCTAAGAGGGTAATCCAGGCATAGAATGCCCGCCTGCAGACATTTTCATGTCCCCATCCGTGGACACCTTTTAGACAAAGCTTGATCAACACCGCCTTACTTATCACCATGGCAACTGAGTTCTCCGAAACCAAACATGGAAAAGTCATTAAATGCCATAATTATATACTAATCGCATTTTTTAAGATGTATTACTGTTATTTAAGCAAAATATATTTTCATCGTATACAGCCTTTATCCGTTCTTCTCTTCTCACTACGCGAACTGCGCTGATTAAGTCTGCATCTACCGCACCTATGGTCCTAGGCTACGCGGCCTTTTCACGCTCTTTCAAGTATCGGCCTAAAAACAGCCTGCTGACGACGTTGCGGGTTCTTCTGCTCTTGTCACAACAAGAGCGCATTATGGTCGCATCTTAAGTTCTAAGGGACGTTCTCGTGACTCTGAGGTCTCCTCCTTGTGTGGTCCTTCGAATACAGATATCACTCGTCATGGTCCTGATGGCTGCCGCCAGCATTCACAGCAGCGTACTGGCCCAATCTTTCACATACTTTCGCCCAAGAGCGACAATTTTTCTCCGACAAACTAAAAATGATATTCTATTGTTGAATTATGAGCCATGCCTAAGGAATTTTTTCAATGTCAGCCCTTTTTGCTCAGTTACATCTGCTGGCTCGTGTTAACTGACATCACCACATGTGAATTTATTACTTGAAACAAGTGAGTAATCGCCCACAGTTGCGCAAAATACTTCTTTGAAATGTTCGTCTGTGTTGATGCATTTCTTAAATGCCATGTACCAATTGGGAATTCAAAGGCGTTTGCTTATATTGCCTTTGATAAACTTCACTTGACTTGGTGCCAAAAATAGCGAAAATTCAATAAAAGTGGTACAAAAATTGTGAGACACGTTCTATCAATACGAAAAGGAATCGCAAAAGACTTATCGTAAGACGGTGCGGAATGGAACGGTATCATGTGGGGGTCAGAATAATAAGATAGCCTGGTCAGTCGATTCAAACATATATGGTTCAGGGTGGTTCATTATATACGTAGAATATGAGATGTCCCCTGAGCACAAGTTTCGTTTTTTTCAAAGGAAAGATCGTGGTTTCCACGAGCACACAGATTAAATGCTTAGGTCACCGTCTTCAATGCACGCGAATTACTTAGAGGACGCATTTATTTCTCACGGGAACTAAGACGATATAGCATTGACGAAGCTAGGATAAAGTTGAATGTTGTCAACCTAATAAGACAACGAGAAGTTCCTTTCTTCTTACAAAAATATCTCACATGATTTTATTCTTTCGACGTCCCTACATCAAAATTTACTTCTTAATTTATGGCTGCCTGCACATAATATGAATTTGTTTGAACCACTGCCGTATTCGCCTTTACTTTAAATTTAGTGTGTAGATCTGCGAAATTAACCTGTTGTCTTTAAAATGAGAGTCGGAATCTTCATAATATCCATCTTTTACTGGACCATAGGTCCATGTAGTGGTGGAGAACTTAAATGTTCTGATTTATGCGCTTCTGGAACGTGTTGTGAAAAAACTCTTGGAAATTTTTTGTGCTGTCCTGTCGAACATGTATGTCTTCATTTTTTTAAACAATTAAAACCAGGGCGTATGTTGTTCTGGTGCCGATACTTGCTGCCCACAAGGTAGCACTTGCAATGCTGACGGCAGCTGTACTGCCATGAGCGCGGGCATAGATTCAAATCGACCGAGCGCAGGCATATTGACAACACCGTCGGTAAGTTTGCGAAGTTTCCATGTTATTTTGATTGTATTTTCTGCAAAGTTTCATTTCTTGCTCAGTGTTGCATTCCAAACGCTATTCTTCCCTGAATTTTATTAGTTTTACTTTGTTCTGTAGGCTAACATTGTTAGCTCGACGACGCCAGTGGTTCCCAGCCCATCGAAAGAATGCGATTCTCTAGCAACCCCTTGCGCCTCTAAATCAAGAGGAGTAGCATGCTGTCCATTTGAAAATGTGAGTTTAAGTTTACTTAACCTTGCTTCCGGAGGTGAACAAAATGGTTTGTTTCACAACCCCTTTTTACCAGTGTAGTTATTTTTATCACCCCTGATTTTTAACCTACAAGCCCCATTGCAGCTGTAATTCACGGCTAAGTAAGAGCTTATTCGCGTGAAAATTCTTGACTGTCATTGCACTGTGTTAGTTTTCACGAACAGAAGCACTAGCAGAGCATTAGGATGTCTGTTGTGTACTCGCATGTATTTGAAATTCGCAACCACTTCAACGGAACGTGGCCGCTTCTTCTATTCCGCTTAATATTTCTCTTCCTTTCCACAGGGAAACCTTATCCCAATTGTGCTATCGAGCAGTATACTAACCGACTTACTCATTCATGAACGGGCCCCGTTGTCATTAGATACTGGAGTTTGCAAAACTTCCTCTCCCAGTACAACGTTACACCTCTCCTGATTAGTGACTTTCAATGAAGACGAGTCGATTTTGTCAAATATTTCCGGGCTATTTTTTACCAAATTGTTTTAAGGGAGTTTTAAGCCTTCCCTAATGTCAATATGATGCGAGATCCTAATTAACAAGCACTCAATTATACCGAGTATCCGGTAAGTCGTTCCATATTTTTTGCATAATGTATCCTCCAGTTAACCTCAAATTAATAGCTCAGGTATGCTCAAAATAGTAATAAGTAAAAGCATATAAGTACGAAAATATGTTGTTGTTATCGATTTCAATGTTTTTCTTCAAAGGAATTTTGCCATTCATTTCTCCTTTAAGATCATCATGACACTAGATCCCTTTAAGGTAATTTTCATTGAGGCAAGCAGATCACCCGTAAACATGTATTTTGTCAACACGATTCTTTCGGCGTTTCTCGAGTTTCTTCCTGAATTTCTGCACTAAACATTAAATTCCCTCTTTTCGCCATAATTTTTTAATGTTTTGTCAGTGATGCTATGTTGCTCCGCGAAATAAAGTAACAAAACCACCAGATTTTATTGTCGGCGTAATCTAGGACTTTTTTGTTGTTTGGCTTTGTTGACCCTGTGGTTCACTGACTGCGCTTAGTCGTAAGACCCAGATATGGTTGTCGGATTTTCAATCCAATAGTCGCCACCTGTTGTTCAGATATTTAGCACAAATCAGGTTTGTGTTATTGATCGCCATGATCAGTTTCATAAAAAATTTAAAATATAATATTCGGTCACTCTAAAAGTATAGTTTATCTCTTTTTAGGCGGTCTGCTGTAACGATGGTTTGCACTGTTGTCCTGCGGGGTACAAATGTGATGCTCGTACCCAGTCCTGCATCCTCAGCGCAGATAATACACAGCTGGGACTCAAAGTCAAACCGAAGGAGACGCCTAAGAAGGACAATACTTGTCCAGTGGAGGAAGACACATGCGACGAATGGCAAACCTGCTGTAAAATGGCTGATGGACGCCCGGGTTGTTGTCCTCTGGCAAACGTAAGTCGGTTGTACGTTGCCTAATATTTGCCAGCTTGCCGTGATTGCTATTTTGTTTTAGTGAATTTAGAACAGATTAGCAAACACTGCAAATCGGCAAACTTCACTGGAAAACTTATATAGTTTTTTTAGGTGGGAAAAGAGGATTGTGTAATATTAATATTCTGCCACTCTACAATCTTTGTTTTCTTAAAACTGAGCTGAGCAGTAAACAGATATACTAAAAACTGTTCCGATATGCATAGGATAATGGGTTTTTCGGTTTCAGCCGAAGATGAATCCCTAATTTTTAGAGGAGTCAAGCAACTGGTCAAAATTTCCCATTTTGAACTTGACTTAATCTTCAAAAAATATAAAGTACACAGATATTCGACGCCAAAATATGTAAGTAAAGCGCTTTTTCGAGGGTAAATTGTTGTAGAAAGTTTTTTTTAAAATTAATCTTCGGCATATTCTTTCGCGGCTTTTGTTGTGGAAGTCCACTTTTTCGGCAATGAGTTGACCTGTCTAAGTGATTCTAAAACCGTGACCCAAACAAATAGCTGCGTAGGACAGAATGCTTAAGGAACATTACTTTGGTAAATTTTTTAATGAATATCTTATTGTGAAGTTTTTTGGCAAGCACATCGAACGAAATCCGTATTTAAGGACAATAGAATGGAAGCAATAAAATTTAAAAAACAATCTAAAACTCGTGGCAGTCGAACCCTCGAAATAATCATGAGAAACAGTGACGGAAGGGAATTTCTCTCAATGTACACAAGATGGTATGTTTACGATTGCACCTGAAAAATAAATTCAAATTTCTCAGCCACTGACCGTTATTTCCACATGTTGACTTACAAAATACCCGAGTCCTGTGGTGTTTTAGTCGGAAAAATCAACTGAAAATCTGGTTGCATTAGTCCAGCGTATCTCAAAGTCTACAGGAATGTAAAAAAGACTGCAACTTATTTTAAAACATATTATATTACGAACTGGAACTTTGGGCTTTTAGGTAACAGCCGTACCTTACATTACGCATAATACAGAAGCATATGATTCAGAATAATTTAACAAAGGCATTATTTGCAAGCGCATTTCTACTTGTGCTGCTTTATTCAGCATGAACAGACTTTATCTACATTCAAAACTTAGGTTTACTCAGTGACCCCAATTCTTCACTTTCTTGGACTGTTCTAGTTTTCTTACAAACCAGTAATATCAAAATACGATTACTTGATAAGCCACAACATATCTTATTTTTTATTACAATGTTTGCTTTACTGCTGTAAGAATCTGGGGACCGCAGCTTGGGATTTCCTTATAAGTATCCGTGAATTTCATTTGATTGGCAATCCACTATATATCACACACCTATTGGCTGTCGGGCGCGCTGGTTTACATGCAAAAACTATTTGGTTTATTGAAACGTTGTTTTCCGTGAAAAAAATTGTGCACAAGGCAAATATCACGAGATTAGCAGAATTAAATGACGTCATAAAATTTCGTGACCTCTTATTCAAGTGCAGACGGTCGTTGCCTAATAATAAAAGAATTAACTGCTTATCAAGTGTCAGCCTCGAAGGGCGAAGCTTGGTAGGCAAAGGGAGCAGAAACAATTAGTTGTAGATGTGGGCGCATGATGAGGGGATAGACAAGGGGGAGGGAGGTAGCTTTCACAGCATGGCAGTTCATGTTCATGAATGTGGGATGTGGTTAAGTGGGAGGGGGGTTGGGGCAGAGGACAGGGTAGCAGTTAGTCCTTAGGGTGGCGAGGAGACGTAGACGAGAATGGGTTATCGACGGTTACCACGGCAATGCGAGGTTGATCACATGATCCAGCTGCTTACAGAGCTCTGGCTTTCTTCTCCGTATTGCAGCGGCCTCCGCAAATCGTAGGAGACGTCCGGTCTTCGACCGAAGTCCGACCTTAAATGCAGTCTTGTGGTCGACTGTATGGCCAGTGTCCAGTAGGTGCTTCGTGATTGAACTGTTAGGTACTTTTCGTTCCGCCCTGAGCAACCATTTCGGTATATATTCAGCTGACCGCGTTGCCGAGTGTATTTGCGTGCGTCCGATGTATTTGCATCCGCAAATACATGTAAACTCGTAAGCACAGTTTGATTTGGCGTGCATGAGCAGAATGTCTTTAGTCGGTCAAACTAGAATAGCCGCTGTTGTGCTTGCGTACAACAATTTAGCGGCAGGTAAGTTTTTTCAGTTGTGCATCGAAGCTTTCATTTTATCACGTTCGAGACATTATCACCCTTGAAAGGGGTGAAGATGCTCAATGGCTTTTTTGGCACTGATATTTTAGGCGTAATTGTTTGTATGTGGTGTCCATGAATTTATCAAAATAGCCGTTTCCAGGTAACATTCTCTTGAGAAAACTCTTCTCCTCATCGATAGTATCCAAAGAACAGATTCTAACGGCTGTATTGAAACTGCACAAAATCAAGTTTAGTTTCCTCTTTATTGGAAGTGCATGTATTGCCTTTTCCACGTGATTACTTCTCTTATTAATAGGCAAAGACCGTCTGCAGTGGAATAAGAGGTCAATAAATTGTATGACGTTATTAAATTCTGCTAATCTCGTGATCTTTGCCTTATTCGGGTTATGCCATCTCATTATAAACACTATCAAGCGCAGACACGGTTGGTTTCAGATTTTAGAGAACAGTTACGACGCTGGCTAGAACTACTCGATGAAGCTTTACTGGTCTACACACTCACACTGCGCCGTTGTGGGACAGTAGGTAATCTGCTCTGTAGGTAATGCATTTAATATAGTTATATTAAAGCTTCACTTACACCGTCTCTGGATCAGTTTTCCCGCTGCTTTTCTCAAGAAAAAAATGCTCAGAACAAACCGATGTGATAGCAGTGGTAAAAAACGCAAGCCAGCTCCTTCAGATTGCCCATCGCCTCAGTTTTAATCCCGAGCGAGGGTCTTGTTGTGACTGTGCCTCTAAGGCGACCCTGTACAAAGAGGTTGTGCTATGGCGTCTGTTTCTCACCGTTTACTGAGTACAGTGAACCTGCTTTTTTCCACGAGTTTTTGCTTTCTGAGGTCTTAGCGCCTGCCAGTTGCAGGGGTTTTGCATGCCACACCTGTCGTGCGCATAGTAGCGCTTTTAACAGTAGCATCGCTGCTTACTGACTTGACTCGGTTGTGAGCACGCCAACAACTCTAGCTGGCCTCGATGATGTACCGCTCCACGCGTGGCATGCGTGCGGCAACAGATCTGCTCTCCTCCGGTGGAGGAGACCGAATACCACAGGTGCAAGAACCTTTTCCTGTCTTGACGAACCAAGTCCTGAGTCAACCTTCCCCCTACACCTCTTCGACGTCGCCTCCAGGTAGGCTCAGCGGCACCGGATCGGGAAGCGGAGAACAGAGACTTATCTTTGCCATTTTGGAAGGTGGACCCACCGTATGTACTCAAAAGAAGTCCTACTTAGAAGTCTCAAAACGTGTTAAGAAAAAAATTAACTATTAACTGCTATATGACACAGCCGCAACAAACTAGTTCGACCGTTCAGCCGGCCACTTCTGCGTTTTATGATTACCCTCCTGTGTTGTACTTTCATCTGGCAGTGGTGCACGTAAAGTCTGCGGCCTTACATTTTGTTTTCATCCTCACAATTTGTGTGTGTGTGTATTGATGGCGGTGGGGGAGAGAGTGAGGTCGACCCTCAGCGCATCTCTTTTCTCACTAAAACAGTCTGATGTGCCTAAAGCTATCGCGATGCGCTAAAAGCCGTGCCTGAGATGGTTGCCAACTGACGGAGTAACACCTTTTCACCCCAGTGCGTCTTGTTGTTTGAAATAACCTACTGCAGGCTGAGAGTCAGGCTCAATGGTTCCTTTTTAATGTGGCTTTTATGGTACTCCCGCATACTCGGGAGCCTATTTAGCAAAAGGGTGCTGTTTGTAGCGCGTGTTGGAGTGTGTCTCGCCCACACCGCCTGCACTCTCCCCATCTCCGTTTTTTTCGACTTGACAGCGGGTTTAGGTGTGGAAGTGGTCGGAAAGTGGGGGTAGATTCTCCGCGAGCCTGCTTTCATTCTAAGTAGTAAACGCATTGCCTCAGCATGCTGAAATTTGTTGTGGATATCGTCGAGAGCGACGGTCGAACTGTCATCTGTGTTGTGAATATGCGAGTTGCCCGATACCTGACTCGCTCGCTCCGATGCGTGCAGTCCTCGGCCAGTCTTTTGACCGATCAATGTCACCAAAGGATCCTGTCTGCGGTTCTGTGGAGACTCGGTACCGCGGTTCGAGGTCAGGTTTTCGCCATTAGCGGCCAGATTTGACTTGGATATGCCAGCCACTTTTGGTTAAATAGTCAGAAATATATCACGACCCGCTCAGGCGGGTACTTTGTGTTGCCTGCCTGTTGTTGGTCTCCAAATACACCATGGACACGCATCAGGGGAGACAAACTTTTGGTACATAGCATTGTCCGGAAAGTGGTCATTTCTGGTTCGTTAGCTAGTCACATCCAACCCCAAGTGCTGCCCCACGCGAGCCTCCCGCCTGCTGTCTTTTCGATCAGAGTCTAACACTCTAATCCTTGAGCCACAGGCCCGTTTTCTTGCCGGTTTAGGTCGGGAGACATGGACAATCGTTGATTAACGTTCACTGATTGCTAAAGGAACTAACTTTTCCCACTGTGGCTTGGGGCTCATTGTCGAACCACGCCAGCAGCCGCACAACGACTAGTACTCTACGCAGATATCATTGCCGATGAAGACAGGGGACACTGGAGGTGCCATTTGTGGGTCGTTAGCCGTCATCAGCCAGTCATATTCAACAGAAACAACTCAGTATCCTTTATTTTTGCCGGCAGTGCTCTGTCTAGACTACTAGCCGCAGCGCGGCTCAAGAATGAGCCTTAAGGCCGAGCTGGACAAGTGAGGTCCGCTAGCGATCGGTTATCGTTAATCAAGAAGCGACAGACTTTTTACTTGCTTTAGTTGTCTCCATCTGCATTCTATGATATCTAGCTAGACACTGATTTTCAGGAGATTGTATGCACCCCTTTATGTGCATCTCCAAGGCCAAGACTTGTATGACCTCCTTTCATCCGAAATTGTGCATTATATCCCACAGCTGAATCAGATATACGGTGCAGCCTGGATTGTCTCATAGGTAGATGCATCACCTTCGGAGAATGATAACCACAGCACAAAAACACCGTTGGCATGTCTCGGTCTGTTTCGATGCTGCCGTTCTTTGGTTGAAAACTCTGCATGATATTGAGAGTGACATGGACGTAGAGATTCATAAAAACAAAAAGACTTTAAACCGGATCTTCTTGTGTCGCAAGTTTTAGTTTGCCTTTTCTATACCCCACTGGGGAGTAGGTAAGAGGAAGTAAACTGTCGGACGAGTACACGTCCGACGGCGACGGGGCCGAGTCCGAAGTGTGTAAACGTGACAACCATCACAGCGTCTCGGAGCGGTCTTTGTGTTGAAGTTGATCGATCAGACAGATTGGGGTAGGTCTACAAGCGCGCACATACTAGCAGCCGCGATAGGCAGAAGTTTGAGTGTTGGCGCATTCGGCGGCACCCGTGATTGGCTGTTTTAAAGAGAGATCGAGGTTTGCAATCACATGACCTCACGTGTTGCGTGGGTTCCGAAGGTGGAAAGTGCCAGACCGTCCCTCTGGGGCCACCGATTTCTAATTAATCATCCTATAGTAAAAGCATTCAGCTCATCCTTGTCTTGTTTTATTGCACTGGATTCTATTTACCCCCGTTCCCTGCTGTTACCTACCTGCAGGCCGAATGCTGCGCAGATGGTGAGCATTGTTGCCCCGAGGGTACTCACTGCAGTCCCCTTTCCAATGCCTGTATACCCAGCCATAGGGTGAATCCCTTCCGCTTGCCCTCAACCACGTCCGCACCCCGCCGGCTGCCGATTAGAACCGAAACTCCGGCACCGGCTCGCAGTAGCAGCAACAGCAGCGATTCCCTCTGTCCAGATGGTAAATCACATTGTCGCGAGGACGACACTTGTTGTCTAATGGTGGACAAGACGTACGGCTGCTGTCCTTCAAAGAATGTGAGTTTCCTTCTCTCCTTTTTATTGGGAGTATTTCGCTGTTTCCCCGCCTATTAGTCTTATTTGGGCAGCTCAACCATCACGGGTGATGATATCCACTGTGTGCCTTACCGTTTTCTGTGAAGTTCACCACAGCTGGGCTCAGCCATGTACGGAGCCAAACTAAGAGCATTGGGTGTCGTCTCGTCCACAACAGTGTCGCGTGGTTCTGAGGGTGTGGTTATTGTTTTGTGTGTTTGCGCGCGCGGGATAGTAGGAGCCAGAGGCTAGTGCTCCGTTTCCTGCAGCCGCACAACGACTAGTACTCTGCGCAGATATCATGGCCGGCAAAGACAGGGGACACAAGAGAGACCATGTCTGGGTCGTTAGTCGTCATCAGCCAGTCATATCCAACCGATAGGCTTCAAGCTTTCGCGCGGCAGCGATCCGACTGGAAGCGTGAGGCGGACAAGAGCATGCAGGTTAGATTGTCACACACGAGTATGCAAAGCTTGGCAGATGAAGAAAAGTTGAGTCAACGCAGCGGTACTGATCGCGGACTGTCACACCACCACCACCACCACCACCACCACCACCGCCTTAGGTGGAACAACCTGGGCATGGCGTCCGGAGGACATCAAAAGAGTCTACACTGCCTGTGTGCGACCGGTGATTGAGAGCGGATCAGCAGCATGAATGCCGTGGACCTGCCGCTCACGACTTGACATGTTGGAACGCCTGAACCTGAAGGCATCTCGAATTATCACGAGCCTCCCAATCTCATGTCCGACAGAGATGGTGCTACTAGAGGCCGATATCCAGACGATAGAGGAGAGGGGCAGGTTCGAAGCCATCAGGGCCTATGAACACAGCGCAAAGAGATGGCCGAAAAGCAAGATCCAACCCCGCTAAAGTGGACCTAAACCTGGAGGGAGAATGCGCGCAGATGCCTGCATCAAACTCTGGGAGAGGATTCTGAGATGCCTAGAGAGCTTTTCGCTGTTAACACTCTAGCCCCATGGCGTCGTCCCAACTTCACTATTCTAAGGAATTTTGAAGATCTTTGCAGTAAAGCAGAGATGGTAGAAAACCGGCAACGAATGGAGGATGAGCTCAACTCCCTACCGGAAACGTCCCTGACTATTTATACCGACGGGTCGGCGATAGATAAATGCAGACAGGGAGGTGCGGGAGTCGTGGTGACGAAAGGAAGTTGGAATAATTACTCAACAATTGCAACTTCCAGGAGAAGGGGCGCATACTACAGCTCATCCTTTGATGCCGAGATGCTAGCCCTATTGACGGCGGCGGAATGGCTAGAACACCCACCCGAGGATTGAAGGTCTGCCAGAATCCTTACTGACAGTAAATCCGCTCTAGATGCCCTACAGAACTTCGGGACAGGAGAGGGTCTTAAGAAACCGTTGGCACAACAAGTGATGAATGTTCTGGAGAGAGCCACAACAGGAAGGAAAGTTGAAATTGCGGGGATTCCCAGCCACGTGGGTATCCCCGGGAATGAACAAGCGGATGCTGAAGCATCAGCGGCCAGGACTGAACCGGACGGTAGACCGACATCCTTTGCAGCAACGATGAAAGCAGTCAGACGAATGACCCCCAGGACACAAATGACACATGAATGCGGCCCCCATCAACTGGTATGAAGAAAAGAAAATGACTGGCTAGATAGAACGACCCCAGTGAGATTTAGGACCGGGCCTTGTCCAAAGCTGAATCACATCAGGAAGCGGTACAATCTGACTGATGATTCCACACGTACAGCCTGTCGGGAGGAAGAGACCAACGAAAACCTGATGGAATGCGCAGCCGAGATGGTCGCCAGAGTTCTGGGGTTTGATGTCGACTGCAGACTGAGAGCGCCGATTGACCTAACCGTCCGAAGACTCTCTGCCACAGTTCGGTATCTGAAGAAGATCCGGAAGTCGTGGTTCTAAAGCCACTTACCTTGCAATTGATCCTGCAACAACAACAACAACAACCACCACGGCCCTGAAGATAATATCGAGATGGTGTCGAGCGTAGTCAGTTAAAGTGATTGGTGCTATCGTAGGAAGTCCGTATAATCCACTCAACGGATGGCTCTCAGGCAGGTTCAATTTAGCATGCCCACGAAACGTCACCTAACGATCGGTGATGCCTGACGACCGCTAGTAGGCCAGAACTGGCCACCACAGTCTGCCGTGTCATTAGCGATTCTGTTTCCCTACTGGGGTTCCTTTAATGTAAGTCTACTTTAGGTATATAGGGATTCATCAGCCTAGTAACTGACGTGATCATCTTCGCTGCTCGTCACTGTCCCTGACATTTCGCACGCTTGCCAGCAGGGGGGTCAAACAGCCAGACGGAATAGGGACATAATGGCTAGCCTTAAGGTCTTTCCCGCACCAGTACAAATCAGACGGTTGCATTGCCCGAGGGGTGTCGTCTATAGAGGGGTGGTGTGCGCAAGTGGCCCTTTGGTAGCCCCGTCTCTTTGGATGCGCGTGCGCGCGCGCCTAGGGGGCATTCGGTCAAGGGTCCTCAGGTCAGCGAGTGGGAAAGCAGCAGCCTTTGAATTTGCATGCCTTGGGCGTTGAACAAGGAAGGTCAACAACACTGTTGGCTGTCCGCCACAGAACTGAGCCAGGGGCGGCTCTGTCTGCGCCAGCAACCTGCGCCACTCCTCCTATCTTCTTGACTTGGTCATGACACTAGGCCCAGGTAGGGCCATGGAATAGAGAGTGATTCACCGTACCTGCTGTGGAGCACACGGTGGACCTCGTCAAAACCGACGGTTGAACTATCGCCAGTTCAAGCGGACATGCGTGTCCCAGGAAGCAATTGAGGAGGAGAAGACTCGATCGCGGGGACAATAAGTTTATTCGCCTGACGTTTCGACATTCGTCGCG
>JAYGXS010000008.1:26834472-26877937 GCA_036362985.1 Ligula intestinalis
CTACTACTACTACTACTACTACTACTACTACTACTACTACTACTACTTCTACTACTACTACTACTACGACTACTACTACTACTTCTACTACTACTACTACTACTACTACTACTACTTCTACTACTACTACTACTGCTACTACTACTTCTACTACTACTACTACTATTACACGTCATAATAGTAATAATAATACTGCAATCATCAATATCACGGCTATTACTGTTGCTACTAATAATACCAGCAGCGACACTACTATGGTCACCACTGCTAATCCTTTTTCGTCTTCTAACACAAATACTGTTCAGTTTTTTAATCTCCTGAAAAAATTAATTTATTTATGTGTATCTAAGGTCTATAGGCGTACACCGAAATTGTAAGTGTATACTTGGGTTGAAACTCGCAGCGGTGTCAAGCAGCGGCAGAATGCCGGCGAGATATGTGTCCGAACTTATAGCTAGTACCTAGACTGTTAGTATGGTAAGTTATAACATCAATATATACTACTAAAGCCTGTCGGCAGCAATTGCATATTTCACAGTGGTTGACGGGTTTCAACCCATATATATATATAGATATATATATATATATATATACACTTACAATTTCGGGCTGCACCTATCGACCTTAAATACACTGATATATACCGCGACCAGAAATTAATTTCTCAGGAGATTACAAAACAACTTTCAAAACCGATACCTTAACCAGAACGCAGACAGGAAAAGCTGGGCGACTCCCTGGGGACCAATACTACTACTAACACAACTATCAATGCGACCACCACTGCTACGATTTCGATTAATGCTAGTACCACTGCGACCACTACTACTAAGACTAATATTCATAATACGGCTCTTATTACTTCTACTACTACGACCACCACTGGTATTGATACTCACACGACTAATATTATTATTGCTACCACAATCACTTCTACGACAATATTCGTACTACTACTACTACTAACTATACTATTACAAGTATTACCATTACTACGCCACCAACTACTGTTAATACCGTTGCTGCGGTGGAACTATCTTGCCATCAACATGGTTTCCGATCGGGTCGTGGGTCTATAACGGCGCTTTTCGATCTCAGTGACGCCATCCTCGAGGGCTTCAGTCAACAGAAGCCCGCTTCGCGGACCGTAGCAGTCTCAGTTGACCTGTCACGAGCCTTCGACTGTGTCCGCCACGATCAGCTTCTGCAGGACTTGGTTTCTCTGAACGTCCCAACTGGAATGATCCGATGGTTGGCGGCCGACATCCGTGGCCTTCGCGATCGTGTCCTTTTCCAGGGCGCTCTCTCTAAGCCCCGTAAGCAGACCTGCAGCGTCCCTCAAGGCTCTGTGCTCAGCCCGACGCTCCTTTTCATCTACATGCTAGAGCTCCCACTCCCCCGGGTACCTGCGCAAGTGGTATCGTACGCGGACGATGTTACGTTCTTCCGCCGGCACCATTACATCGATCAGGCTGCACAGCTCCCCACAGAGTTCATGCCTGATGTCAAAAACTTCTTCAACTAGCACGGAGTGACGATCTGGGCAGCCAAGTCGTCCTTAAATGTTTTCACGCTAGATGCGAAGGAGTTTAATCGTCACCCGGCCATTACCGTCAACGGTGCGTCCTTACCGCTGGTCCGCAAACCCAAGCCCCTTGGCGTGCGTTTCGATCCGCTTTTCACGTTTGCAGACCATGCCAGGGAGGCCGTAGGCAAAGTAAGCCGCTGCACCAAGGTCCTCAAGTCTCTAGCAGGCACATCCTGGGGCTGCGCGAAAGAGACTTTGACAACTACATTCAAGGCGCTGGCCAAGCCGCACCTCACTTATGTGGCACGAATCTGGTCTCCTACGATAAGCTCTTCCAGCCTGCGCCGCCTCCAGTCAGCAGAGAACGCCGCCCTCCGCACGATCACGGGTTGCTATAAAATCTCGCCTATCGATCATCTTCATGCAGAGGCTTCTGTCCTGCCGACCGCCCATCGCAACACACCCCTAAGCCAGCAGTTCTGGTGGACGTTTTCACAACCCGGCCATCTCAATCATCACCGTTGCAGCGCTCCTGAGCCCAGCCGCATCGTCCGGCCGTCCATTCAAGCTCTCCACAAGGAAGCTGTTGCCTCGTCCCTCTCGGATCTACCCGTGGATAGCACTGCCACCAAGACGGGCATCCGGCGTCTCCACTAGGGAATCGTTGTCGAGGAAAAACGAGGTTATCGTCCCTGATCCTTTTGGGTGGCTATTCACCTCCGATTGCGGCCTCAGAACGAGGGTCACTCTCTGTACTCTGGCTCATCTGCGCAGTGGCTACTTAATGGCACTCTGCCAATATCACCATCGGCTTGACCCGACTGCGGCGCTTCTCCGCATGACTGTCAGCATCTGTTCGCCTGCAGTTCCCGGCTAGGCACCCACCTCACTCCCGCGGACCTTTAGCTCAAGCCGGTCAAGATCGCGGCTTTTCTCCGTCCCCCAACTACTCCCAGTTTGGATTCCGGCGGGGATTCTTGATCCAACTATGGGTTACGACACACACACTACCGTTGCTACTACTATTATGACTATTACTGTTACTACCTTGTAAACTGTATTTTGAGAACATAGTAATTTGTAGTAGTCATTAGTGATAGGGTCTTTAATTCATTCTGGTTGTCTGTTTATCTGTTTCTACTGTCTTCGCCTCTCCCCGTCATTTCAGGCGGTCTGTTGTTCGGACGGTGTTCACTGTTGTCCGAGGGGTTTTCAGTGTGATGTGGCACACGAAGGATGCCTCCTCGCCGCCGGGGCTGGTGGTGTCGACCAGGCAGCGGCGGCAGTCACCTCCCAGAACTGGTTCAACAAGATCCTGGGTCGTTTTGAACAGCCCAGAAGCGGACAGGAGCAGAAGGAGGACGCCAAGGAGAAGGAGGAGGAGGAGGAGCGCATGATCACCTGCGCAGACGGCAAGTCCAAATGTCCGGCAGGCGCCCTCTGTTGTCCCTCTAAAATGCCCACGGGGGACTCCTTCGCCTGCTGCCCCTTCGCTGACGTAAGTGCCGTCCTGCCAACTACAGCACTACTAATCATACTAGTAGTAGTAATAATGGCAGTGCTATGATTGCTAGTGGTAACAACCGTCGTAATGATATTAGTAGTTGCGACAATCTTGGTTTTGATCCGCGGAATCGGAAAACATGGAAACCCTGATGTTCTCAGGATCTCAAACCTGTGTCTACTCCAAGTAGCATAAATGCAAACTTCTCATAACTTGCTGAGGACAAAGGAATTATGAGCCCCCCCAGCGTTGATTTTCAAATCAGCGTCAGTTCAGACAAATTTTAGCTTCAGAGATAGTTGCTGATAATACTAAGACTCGGCTACGTTGATAGTCAGTAGAAGCCGTATCAGTCTCGGCCTCCTTGGGCCTGTCTTCACACCTACAAAGGATGAATGAGGTTGATAATACAGTAGTACCAGTGCAAAAGGCTACTGTCAGTTAAGACTAAGTTAGACCGTGTTTTGGCTTGCATTTCATAGACCAGTCTACGCTGGACACTCTTTAGTCTTCGAGACTCCGGGAGAAGTTGAAGCCTGTGGAGCCGCTAACTACGTCCGCTATATCACCTTAAAGCCAACCCCAGAGACTGTCACCAACCTGTTGGTATACTTGGTGGACTTCATCGAAACCGAGGTTCGAACGCACAAACAACACTGACTATCGTAGAGGTTACTTGGTATCAGTATATTGAGGATGTATGTAGGTAAATTATTCTTGAGTTCCCTATTTGTACATATGTGTAGTGGTAGCAGAAAAATTGTATCTCAGACTGTTGGCGAGGCCAGTTGTCCTGAGTCGTGAGATGGAAAAATCGGAGTGTGGGAGTTGCGGACTGATTTTTCATTGCTGATTGCAGAGTCCGCCGACGGGACTGGACAAAACAGAAACATAATAATAATAACAGTGCTCCCATTGTCAGTAGTAGCAGTCGTTGTAGTGAGATTAAGCGTGATGAGATTCTTAGTTTTGATAGCCTTAATAGGAGTAAAATGATAATATCAACCAAAGCAGTAGTAGTATTAATAGTAGTAATTTTGGTATTAACAATGGTTTTATTTATGGAAGCAATGGCAGTGGCAGTAGTAATGGGGGTAGTATTAGTAACAACATTAGTATTTGTAGTGGTAATAATGGTATAATTAGTAGCACTAGTGGTGGTAGTTGTAGTAGTGATAGTAGTAGTAGTAGTGGCTGGGGACCCCTTCGCTGACATAAGTGCCGTTCGTCGGTGTCCGTCGCACCTACAGCACGAAGTAATCATAACAGTACTGTGATTAATAGCAGTAAAAACCGCCCTAGTGTCGATATTCTTATTTTTGCTCGTCATAATAGGCGATAAAGTAGTAGTATTGCTAGTAGTGGTAATAATAACAATGACGGTAATATTAATATTGATAGTATCAGTATTATTTGTATTAGTAGTAGTAGTACTGGTAATGGTAATAGTAGTATATATATTGGTAGTTATAGTGGTGCTGGCAGCAGTAGAAGTTGTTGTTGCAGTATCAATTGCAAGGTAAGTGGCTTTAGAACCACGACTTCCGGATCTTCTTCAGATACCGGACTGTGGCAGAGGGTCTTCGGACGGTTAGGTCGATCGGCGCTCTCAGTCTGCAGTCGACACCAAACTCCTGTACTCTGGCGACCATCTCGGCTGCACATTCCATCAGGTGTTCGTTGGTCTCTTCCTCCCCACAAGCTGCACACATGGAATCATCAGTCAGATTGTACCGCTTCCTAATGTGATTCAGCTTTGGACAATGCCCGGTCCTAAATCTCACAAGGGTCGTTCTATCTAGCCGAGTCATTTTCTTATCTTCATCCCATTTGATGGGGGCCGTATACGTTCTTCGGCCGCGTTCATATGTCATTTGTGTCTTGGGGGTCATTCGTCTGACTGCTTTCATCGTTGCTGCAAAGGATGTCGGTCTACCGTCCGGTTCAGTCCTGGCCGCTGATGCTTCAGCGTCCGCTTGTTCATTACCGGGGATACCCACGTGGCTGGGAATCCACGCAATTTCCACCCTCCTTCCTGTTGTGGCTCTCTCCAGAATATCCATCACTTGTTGTACCAATAGTTTCTTAAGATCTTCTCCCGTCCCGAAGTTCTTTAAGGCATCTACAGCGGATTTACTGTCAATAAGGATTGTGGCAGACATCCAATCCTCGGGTGGGTGCTCTAGCCATTCCGCCGCCGGCAGTAGGGCTTGCATCTCGGCATCAAAGGATGAGCTGTAGCATGCGCCTCTTCTCCTGCACGTTGCAATTGTTGAGTAGATATTCCAACTTCCTTTCGTCACCACGACTCCCGCACCTCCCTGTCTGCATTCATCTATCGCCGACCCGTCGGTATAAATAGTCAGGGACGTTTCCGGTAGGGAGTTGAGCGCATCCTCCATTCGTTGCCGGTTTTCTGCCATCTCTGCTTTACTGCAAAGATCTTCAAAATTCCTTAGAATATTGATGTTGGGTCGTCGCCATGGGGCTAGCGTGTTAGTAGTAAAAAGCTCTCTAGGCATCTCTGAAACCTCCCCCAGAGTTTGGTGCAAGCATCGGCTCCATCGGACCATCATTTCCGTTGCGGTCTGCACTCGTTGGATGGCCCTGTCGGGGTTGGTATCTTGGCTCCATACCGCAGCATCGTCCGCAAAAAGGCTCACCCCAACGTCCTCTCCGATGTCATCCCCAAGGTCATTTATAAAGATGTCGAAAAGGAGGGAAGAGTGTACTGCTCCTTGTGGGAGGCCCCTTGTAAGTCTGAACTCCCTACTGAGGCATCCGTTGTATCGCACATGCATTATGCGGTTGGTCAGCCAGCTCTCGATCTAAATCTGTAGGCAATTAGGGACCTTCATTTTTGCCATTTTCAGCGCTAGAACGGTTCTCCACACCGTGTCGTAGGCTTTTTCGAAATCGATGAGAGCCAACGCTGTCCTTCGGCATGGCTGACTATGGAAACCATCTGATACCGATTGAGATAGTCGGATCAGCTGGTCCTCAGTGCTCCTCGTCTTCCGGAAACCGGCTTGATAGTCTACCAGCTTCTGATTCCCTTCAACCCAGTGTCGGAATCTGGGTTCGACCATCCGTTCACAGACCTTTCCCACCACGGAGATCAGACTGATGAGTCTGTACGATTCCAGTTTCCCTGCATCTTTGCCGGCCTTCAAGATTGGTACTATAATGGCTGTTTTCCAGCTCTGGAGTATTGCCTTATCCCACCAGCTCTGGTTTATAATGCTTAGTAACGTCAATATATTATTTGTAGAGAGGTTTTTTACTGCCTCGGGGGAGGGTTTCATCCGCTCCACCTGCCTTTTTGTCCTTAAGTTGTTGTAAGAATTCAGTCAGTTCGTTGATGGTAAACTCCCGTTATCATTCTCAAGGGGAGGGCTTCTTTCCGCGCTTCCGCCGCGTATCCTTTCATCGTTCTTTCATGTTTGGCCAGTCTCAGTCGGCTCAAACGAACATACTGACTTCCAAAAGCGTTTGCCTTCTGTTCGTCGGTGACGAGGCGGCGGTCTCCCTGCAGGATAACATGGTCAGATGTTGACTTGTTTTTTCCCCTGTAGCATATGAATAGTACCCCACATTTTGGTTGGGTCATCGTCCTCTCTGACAGTGTCGAGATACTCTCGCCATGTCCTTGTCCTCTCTTCGCTTATTGTCGTTCTTACTAATTCACATGCCTGTTTCCACTCCGCCGTATTCCTCTTCCCCTCACTGGCTAGCCTGTCTCGCTCCTTTGTAACCTCAACTTTTGCAGTCCACCATACGCTAGCCGTCTTTCTCCCGCTCTGACTTTCCTCGCAGTTCTGCGAAGCCCTTCCATGATTGCTTCAGTGAAGGTTCCAACGCGATCTGCAATCTTTGATGTCTGGAGTGGATGGTTGTGTAGATCCTTTTCGGCGACTTTGTTGAACTTTTCCCAGTCCACTCCGGATATCTTCCAGCGGAACAGATTCATCTTGCTGATTGACTTATCCTCTTCCTGTGCCCTCTGGATGACAATGGGTTTGTGGTCGGAGCTGGACGTGTTGAGTACTGTCCAGGTTGACTCTGCTGCCACTGTTGCTGTAGTGATGGATATGTCCGGAGATGTGCCTGAGCGTTCGCCATTTCTGAGACAGGTCATGCACGCCGGGTCATTCAGGCCGGCAAGCTCTTCCTCTCTTATCCAGTCTTCTATTCTTCTCCCTCGCTCGTCCTATCTCACTCCGTCCTGCCATAGTCCCGAGTGCGCATTGAAGTCACCGAGCCACATCATTTTGGGGTGACTAGGGAGTAAATGGATATTAGGTTCCTCACTGAACGTCCCATCATTTCTAGCACGTATTGGTGGGATATATATGTTGGTAATCTCCAGATCAGGTTGTCCTTCGTGGAACAGTCGGATATGTTGAAGTTCTTGGATGCCGGTTTGTTGGGCTCGTACCAACTCATGAGAGATGCCATCTCGGATAATCGTCATCAGACCTCCTCCGAAACCCGATTCTCTGTCCCGTCTTAGGGTCTCGTATCCTGGGAATGTAGGCGTCAGTTCGGTATCTCTGAGTTTCGTCTCCTGAAGGCAGCACACGTCAATATTCTGTTCTGTGAGTAACTTGCACAGCTCCGTGACTTTGGGCATCAGGCCGTCGCAGTTCCATCGCAAGATGCGTAGATAGCTGGGATCCTTTATCCTTTCATCAGTAGTCACCTGTTGGTTAGGTGTGAGTTCCACAAGGCAGGCGTGGCACTGCCAGGTTTCCTTCAGAGCAATTTCCCAGGCGGGTCTCTCCAGTGCAGAGCATTTGCGATCGAACACTTTCAGGCATCTCTCACATCGGAGTCCTCGGTTTCGGGAGTGTATCAGGTTGTTGCATTTGCTGCATCTTTCCTGTTGGGATACTCTCCGTTTGATACGATTGGGATTTGATGGTTCACCATGTTCAGCGCACCTCCATTCTCCATGTTCTTTTGCTACTTGTGTGAGTTTCCGACGGGTCATACCAGAGCATGATTTATGGCAGCAAGCAGAACAGTCAGGACATTGTAATGGTATAATGTTACCCGCTGCAGTTGCCTCACAGTTGCAGCAGTATTTCCTGTTCAGGTTGGTGGATACGGCTGGGAGGGATGCGGAAAACACTGGGGTCCCTGCAAGCGGCTGATGCGAGTGAGCGGGCAACACTGTGTGGTCGAGCGAGAGTCCGGCACAGGTCCTATAGGCATAACAAGCCCACGTAGTCGTACGAGCAAGGTCTCTCGTACCCGTAGGGTGTTCCGATGAGGTCCACGTCTCTGCGCTGCACCTGCGGCACTGGATCTCATTCTTCTTGACGGATGTGGCCTGCCCTACTGTCATCTTTAGACACTTTAGATGCTCCCAGGCTCCACAAATGTCGCACTGGGCACTTCCTTTGTTTGCTGACTTCCCACAGCAAGGACAAGACCACCTGGGTCCTGGATTCATTTCTACGTTTCCTGAAAGCTCCAAATGCCTTCTAGGCCACCAGCCAGCTTCCTGGTATCGAGAGACCGCTGCTGGCGCTTCGGCTCCCGTCTCCAAAAATATGGCGGTCCTCTTTCGGCGTACTTCTTGTCTGTAGTAGTAGTTGTCGTAGTGGTGTTGGGTAGTAATGTCAATAGCAGTCGTAGTAGTAGTAGTATTCATGGTGATGTTAGTAATAGTAGTCGTGTTAGTAATTTTATTATCAGTGGATTGGTAGCAGTTTTATTAGTAGAATTAGTAGCGATAATAGTGGTAGTAGTAATGGTAGCACTAGTAGTGATTGTGGTAGTTGTAGTAGTAATGTTTTTAGTAGTAGTACTATTGCTGGTAATAATAGTGTTGGTAATGGTAGTAGTGGCAGGTATAGTAGTTGCTGTAGTAGCAGCTGATATAGTAGTATTAGTAATGGTGGTAATAATAATAATGAAGATGGTGGTACGTTGACGTTTTACTGCTGCGTTTTTGAATACTTGAAACAATACGCACGCCAACCTTGAATTCTGATGAGACATCAATGAATCTGTCGGTTTTTTTCCCCAGTTCTTAATCATGGACATGCCTATTTCATTCCTTGTCTTCTCTCCCGCCTTCTAGGGCCACTGCTGTGCAGATGGTGGACACTGCTGTCCCCGTGGCTACAGCTGCGGCAAAGATGCCTGCGTCCTGGACTTAGCCGAGACTCAACCCTGGGACTCTGTCAAGAAAACCCGCGCTGATGACTTACGCCTCTGTCCGGATGGCTTGACTGTCTGCTCGGCCGGTCAACACTGCTGTCGCGGTGATTTCGGCGCCAACTCCTGGAAATGCTGCCCCTGATGGGAAAGGGCTGATTGTGTTGCTTGTGAGTTCCCTAGTCTTCGCCACCCTTGTTGTTAGCTTCACAAGGTGGCCAGTTTTGTCTCATATCGAGTTTTCTGCTGGTGCGAGGGAACTTGTGCGGTAAACGCCTGCGAAAGTGGAAGTAATTGGCCTTTTCAGCTACTGTAGCAGTTGTAGTAGTAGTAGAAGTAGTAGTAGTAGTGGGAGTAGTTATAGTTGTGCTGATTGTAGTAGTAATTGTAGAGGTACTAAGAGGAGTATTAGATGTGAGGTAGTAGTAATAATAGTAGTAGTGGGGTTATTGGTAGTGTTGTTTGAGTAGTAGTCATAAAGCTATTAGTATGAGTAGTAGCTATACTGATAATAATAAGAATAATGATAGATACGGAGGTGGGACTGGCGATCGAGTGGGTAGATTCTGCGCGAGTCTGCCTTGACTCCTGTTTTCTCTCGTGCCAGTTCTCTGCGTTGCTCCTGCTTGCTGTCGCTTTCGTGTTGCTTGCCCAGCTCGCCTCAGTGTCTGGTGCGGCTTGCTTCAGCGTTTGCTGCGTCTTGGTGGAGCGCGTGGTGCCCATCGTCGAAATCGACGGGGGAACTCTCTTGTAATTCTAGTGGTAGTAGTATTGTGTTAGTACTCGTCGTTGTGGAGGGTATATTAGCAGTGTTATTTTTGGATGTGGTAATAGTAAAATAAATAGTGATAAATGCAGCAGTAGTATAACTTGAAGAAGTATTATAACCGTGTGTGAGCACATGCGTGGAGACTTCTTATATCCCCCAGTAGTTTGATAGGAAGAGAAGACAGACAGAATAGCAGCCAATAGTTTACTGCAACATTTTATGCTTGCACATCAGCTCTGCGGGTGTCTCTCAACTTGTCTCGCGCCCGTCGGCAAGTCGTCCAGTCGTCTGCAGCCTGTCTTCTGTGTGTCCGGCAGCAGGATCTCGTCTCGGGTAGCAGAATGCGCCTTCTGTTCGCTGCCACCCATTTAAGGTGCAGCAGTCTTTGTTCCCGAGTTCTTATTGGTTCCTCTACGAAGCGCTTATCTGGGTGTGATGCTAGTGACCTCAGTGTGACATGTGGCCGCCCTGTTACGCGCCCTTTGCCCGTTCTGCATGCGTTGTTTGTTGTCTTGGACAGCCATCGGCAAGATGAATAACTCGGCCGCGGTCTTATACGTGTTCACGACTCTTTGGGACGGCCTGTTTATGTCTGTTCGTGGTTTTTGTCAGGCGTGACCTCAGGAGAGCAAGGGCGATGACTCGCGTGCTGGGCCGTCCTAACAAGCAGTAATTTTCGAGGGAGTAATAATACTCCAGGTAGTAGGAGTAGTATACATAGAGGTAGTAATAGTAGGATTTGGAGGAGCACTGGTATTAGTAGTATAGTAGTGGTTGTAGTAGAAATTGTTATTGGCAATACAAGCGAAAATGCGAGTCCCAGGAAGTAATCGGGAAGAAGCCGACGCAACTTAAACTTCCTTCGTCTGACGTTTCGGGTTCCATCGCAGATCCCACTTCAGAGAAATTACCGGAATGGGGCAATTCATGCACAGAAAGTTGTAGCATTTATAGGATGACAGTCGCTATGCCCTTGCATGCCCATGACAATTAACGGCGCCTCTACTATCGAGGATGATTTCCCGCTTGTGTGCTAATGGCTTAGTGCCCAGCGTGAAGGTCATAATTAATTGAACCTTCATCAATCCTGTTGGATTTAGACGTGATGATTGCTCGCGCAGCGGCCACATCTGCTTCTTTTTAAGAATATTATTATTAGTAGTGGTGTGGTAGTGTAAATAGAAAGAGTAGTAGTAGTTATGATAGTATTATTTGTAGGACGAGGAGTAGTAATGGTATTAGTAGACAGTGAATGCACTGACCATTAGATAAAACGCAACGCCAGCAACTCTGGAAGCCAGGCATTGTCGAAATGGGCACCCAGCTTCTTTTATTTTGTTTTCTTCGCTTACCCATCGTCTCCTTTCCTGCAGTGTGCATCACCTTTGCTGCTCTGTTTTTCATATACCTCCTGCTGCCTTTATACATCAATTTATAAGTTGGCAACCGTTTTCCACTCTACCTGACCGGCCCCTCTTTCGTCTCCTTGCAGATTTCTACTATGCTGTTACTCTATCTTCGTCGTGCTCCATGATGATTCCTGCCTTTCATTTGTACTCACTTTGAGTATCTCGTTTCTACCTCCCCCGCCTGCGGCAATGCCTCCAACCTCTCTATAGCCATGTCATCTCCTTTCGTCCCAGCCTGGACGACTCAAACATCATCATACACATAAACTCACACACAGACCCATCGAATTGCACTTATTTGTAGTGTGGTGTCCCCACTGCGGTGAAACCTCTCCCCTTACATGGATTTCGTTTTTTAATTCCACAGCATACTTTCTCATTCCCTCCCCGTGGTCCGTCTGCCGGTCGCTGGTGTTCTGCGCTATTTATCTAAAGTACATGTTACTCCGCCTTCTCTGTGTGCTGATTGGCTCTTTTATGTTTCTCGGAGTTCAGCCCTGACTGTTGAATTTGCTTGGGGGGGGGGGGTTGGGCAATCAGACCTCTAGTCCAAAATGACCATCGTGGGACGTTCGTCGAGATGGGACAGACGCCAGAAAGAACTGTGAGTTGCGGCAACCATCAAGACGGCATTATAAATCAACAGATATAAGAAGTACTACTGAGGAGGGTTTCGATTGCTACTGTATCATCTAAGCGCAGTTTGTACTCGGAGCAATACAATCATAAGGTTCAATCCTGGGTTGTAGGAAACGGTAGGAGTCGCGAGAACGAAGGTTTTTGTGCACAAACCCCCGAGTTGCTCTCGCAGGGAGCAGTGAACGCTGGCAAAACCAGGGTCGATGTTAACTTCGTCCAGCCAGGCCTCCGAAAATATAAGACAGTGGAGGCAGCTACTTTTACGTGATTGTGTGTGTAGTGGCCCCCGGTACGTCGGCCGGGGAAAGCGTGTTCAAGTGGTCCTTTGGCAGCCGCGACCGCCTAGACGTGCGTGTGCGCGCGCGGGGAAATGGGTCAAGGGTCTTCGGGTCAGCCAGTTGAAAGAAACTCTCTGCGAAGTTGTGTGACCTTTTGGCAATAGGGATTGAACAGGGAAGTCTTACAGCATTGCGTGGCTGTATGCCAAAATGAACTTCGAACATCAGTTGCACTTTAAGTTCTCCTGGTCCCGAGCCGGGGGCCCGTTGGTTGTGCTCGGAAATATCCGTGAGCGCATGAAGGGCCTTCGTCGATTCGGTCTCCTTTGCGCCTCGCGAACAGCCATTTAGCAATCAGAGTTGTTGACGCCAATCTCAGTTGTCATTGATGGTGGCCTTATTGGTCGATTCGTGTAGCTATCGCGTGGTGTTAAGGCTAAGAAAGTTAACCCTAACAGCTGAGATCTTACAGGCCCGGTTCCCTTGGAGAGGAGGGAGAAGACATGTGATGGCCAGATTATTACGAAGAGTATATTCTGTACAAAATGAATGGGAGAATAGGCGGTAGGAAATTTACAATCAGAAGGCCATGCAATCGCAAGCCAGCGGACGGCGTATGAAGTGATGTTGCCTCGGCAGTCGTCACGTGAGATCCTTATGTGAGTCGGCCTGTGATTGGCTGTTGCAGAAGCCGGACGCATCAAGCGTTCCCAAAGTGCACTTCGACTTGAGCTAGTCATGACGAGCGTTCACAAAGCACTTCGTGATGAGCAAGTAACTACAGGTGCTCCCCTCCTAGAGGTTGATGAAAGAAATCGAACCAAGGAAAATATTTAAATGTAGTAAAGGAGGTACGTACCAAGGGTAGAGTTTGAACGACTAGAATTCGTGTGGCTGGCTTGTGTGAGCCAGGTTGAGGGTACGTTTGTGACTTGCATGAACGGCTGTGGCTGACATGCGTGAGTTGTGTCGGTACAGGCAGTGTCCGTTAGTAGGAGGAAAGGTTATCTGGACTACGTGAGCCTCTGAGTCTGCGGGTTGGTAGGAGGAAAGCTCTCCACTACGTGTGCATTGGCATGTTGGTAGTAGATTGGTAATCTCGGCTATGTGCGAGTGAGAAGAGAAACCGTTGGCAGTAGAAATAGGACTGCGATCTTCCAGGCCTAGTTCCTTAGGAGAAGAAAGAGACGTCTTGGAAAGTAGAAAAGTAGGAAGAGTATATTCTGTACGGAATTAATGGGAGGATATGCAGTAGGAAATTGTCTACCAGACGACCGCACAATCGCAAGCTAGCGAATGGCGTCTGAAGTGATGCTTGCACGGCAGTCGTCACTTGAGGTCCTCTTTGATGCGGCCTGTGATTGGCTGTGCCAGAGGCTGGATGCAGCAAACTTCCCCAAAGCGCACTTCGATTGGAGCTAGTCACGACAGGCGTTCACAAGTGCACTTTGTGTTGAGCTAGTCAATACGTGTTCACTGGCCTTCAGACTCATTTGATTGGTTGGGTAGAGCACTTATCCTCTCGGAACACGTACGCTATATCTCCATGCCTACACCCGCGCAGGTGCCGATCGATAGTGCGGCTTGGGAACAAGCGGTTAATAGGGTGTGTGAACCAGTTGACTAGACCGGCTTCACCTTATATACACTCCGTAAAAATATGACAGCCTTTTTAGTATGATTATTACCCTAATGATTTTCGAAGCCCTTATTAATTCAACTAATTGTATAAAACACACAAATATTATTTCTTCTACTCATTTGATTAAATAGTAGGCCTTTTTTAAATTCATTGCTCGGTGGAAGAGGTCAGAGCATAGGACCTCGCTCGAAGGAGGTTTTCTGCGTGTCTTGGACCATGCGCAAACGAACCCAATGATATTATATATATATATATATTATTTTTTAAATTCTATGCTCGATGAAAGAATAGTTTTTGGCTTGAAAATGTTTGCAGGTGTCTCTAAAGACGTCTGTAGACCGCAAAATGTCTATCGAGGGCTAGTCGTCTCGATACCAGAAAGATTCACAAATCACAAGTCTGGGAAGACAGAATGAATTTGGACAACTTTACTGCTCACGAAGCTTTGCAGTAGCTGCTGCAAGCACTGTGTACAGAAACCAGTCGAGTCCGTGTAAAAGTGCCTACGTGCGTGGGTTTAGCGAAGCCTTGTCTAGTCATCAGCCAATCAGGAAAAGGTACAGGTGTTGGCGTCAGAGCTCGCGAGGAATCGATTAGCTGCGGGCGAAGGCGCGTCGACAGCTTGGGTGCAAAATTAAATGACCGCGCAGATGTACGGGGATGAGTCAGGGCTGGGGGGGGGGGGGGGTAGACAAAGGTTTGGAAGATGAGAAGGAGGTGAATATGCGCAGCACTATCGAATTTAGGCTGCTACATATCTATGTATAAACCCTAATATCGGCCCCTTTATCAATACTTTTATCAAGTAAACAATTAGGTCCACATTGATAGCAAACATTTTGAGAACCATATGACCTCTGCCCAAGAGCGTTTTGATTTGTGCAAATTCTCTGAACAACCAAGGCTTAGGCATAGGAAAAGTTTTGAAAAACGAAATTCAGCCTATCTCGGTGGGTTAGGTTGGTAGTTTAAACCCTTACCACTACGACCTTCAGGACCGGTTCCTTGCGGCATACGAAGAGAAAGGTCAAAGCGGAAGTAATAGTTCGTTTTCTATTGCAAGAAATGGGGAATTGGTAGGAGGTTTGTGACACGTGACCAGGCAGCGTCTGGCCTCGAGGCCGGAATTCGACGTGTGAAAGCGCGGCGTCGCCAGAAGCGTCCACAAAGCGGCTTTTGTCTGTTTCAGTGTTTAAGGTGATTGGTGAGACTGGGAAAAGCCTACTCGTGCGCATAAGTGCCCAGTGGCGGGAGGCCAAAAGTTGAGCGTCGGTGTGCGCGCGTACGTTGCGCTAGTCACTACGCACAAAAGACCTTGCGCGAAAACTCACGGCTGCCAACGCATGCATATGCAGCGGCTGCCTACGCTCGTTCAGAGGTCATGCCACTATCTCGAGTGTTGGCATTAGCCGTGTGAGAACTCGAGCCAAGCAGAATGAACCATTTGCTGATCGGCTGCGGGAACAATGCATGCGCTGGACCTCCGGCAATCCCCTGCCTTCTTGTCACTTCGGACATGCCCCGCTGGCCGGTGGTTGGTTGCTCGTCTGACAGTCTATATGCTACTGCCTATTCTCCACTTCCTTCTGTACAGAATAAACTGTTCCTACCACTCTGGCCTCCCTTGACTGCTCTTCTTCTACGAAAATGGGCCTGGCAATCACAGGTGCTAGGTTTTAACTGAATCAACCCCCTATGCTAAGTCAGATCAACCCAGGTTTATTTAGAGAAATATGGATAAATGTCTTGGACATTACTATTGGTACAGAGCAGCTATGAGATGCATTGGTTTAGCAGAACATTTCAAGAGAGTGTTGATGCCAGAAAATGGAATTGAGTAAAAAGAGCAGACAGTGGAAAAATTCCTTGAGCATTTTTCGGAAATTCTAGACCATACCCTCTCGAGAGCTTGAAACCAATCATTGTGCCCCTTTCCCTGATTGGCTGTAGGCAACAAAGGAAAAACCCTTGGTTTCAGTAATTCTACACCCACAAAAAACAAAAACTGGCATGAGAAGTCTGCGAGCAATCACAGATGCCGCAAAGCTGGTCCCTAGGCCGGCAACAAATAACTTGCCTGCACGTGTTGGCTGGTGCAGTCTGTCTGCCCAAAAACTGCAAGGCTGACACAGACAATGAGCGCTGCCGTTGACCGCCAGGATGCCTGCTGTTAAACCCGGACTTAGGACCCGCCGTCTAGAGCCAGCCTTGAAATGTGATTTGCCAGACCGGGCAGTCATGATGCGCGCGTTTGCCAGCAGTTTGAGCATTCGCGCATGAGTTTGCGCCTGGCATCAGAAGCAGTCTGGGAATTCCAATTACACGAGCGTCTGCGTGGAATGGGTCACTACACATGAATGAGCTACTGACAAGATTTCATACTTTCGAAAAAGGGACACGCCAGATAGGAGTGGTAGTATATTCTCAAACGCATTAGGCGAAAATACGTTAGAGGGAGTTGGCAGCCATCCGTGTCCAAAGTGTGACAGCGGGGGACTGTCCAGCACCTCCAGCAAGGTCCTGTGTGAGTTAGCCTCAGGAAGCTGATTGGTCAGACTGGATTGCGGTCGACGACTCTGGTGCGCACACGTGCTAACAGTCGCGCGAGGTTGAGGCTTTTGCGCGGAGGCTATCTTGACAGACTCTGTCCTGGCATCATTCTCACCCCAAAATGCCGCCCAGATAGCTATGATTTATTACGTGGACGTTAATGAGCAGGTGGCCGTGGCGATAAAGCCACGAGGGTGATAAGTCTTTTGTGGCAGCCAAGTGTTTCAGTGAGCCTGCTTATAAAACTAATTTTTACTTTCACCCACAGAGAACGATCAAAGTTCACTACGCGTGTGTACTGGCAAATGGGTGGGTGTGTATGTGTGTAGCGACCCCCTTTCTTAGTCATGCTTTCCTCTGACGCCGCGCGAACTAAGTCATAGAAGAAGTTAAGTCGTTCTCTGGGACCAGGAGTGTATTTTTCCGACGTTTCGAACTCTCCCGCGAGCTCATTGTCAAGGAATGAAAAAACGTACAGCTCACAGTGTAATTAAGTCAGTTCCGCTGAGATTGACCTCTGCCCTTGACCTCTGCCCTCGATCTGCTCGCGCAACGCGAGGTAGGCCTCAGGAAGCTCGACATGCCTGTTAATTGAGCCCGCGCGTGAATGCCAGGCTTCCTGCAGCAGGCGTGAAGTTCGGTCGTCTGACCGACCCAGTATTCGCACGTTTTCGAAGTCGAAGCTGTGCCCTGGCTTGGATGCGTGGGCGGCCACCAGGGAATTCTTGTCGTTCCGTTGCACGGCGAGGTCATGCTGGTGCATCCTCGTGAGGACCCGTTTGCCGGTTTCTCCAACATAATTGGCTTGACCACAAAGGCAGTCAATACGGTAAATGACACAGAACTTTTCATTAACGGGTACTGGGTCCTTGGGCCGCATAAGTTGCCTGCGGATTGTTGCTTCCGGTCTGTGAGCAACGCCAATCCCAAATTCGCTAACCAGTCGAGCGAATTCTTCAGAAACACCAGCAATATACGGTATTGCTCGCCAGCGTGTTGGTTCTGGTTGTCCTGTTGGTTTTCTTCGTTTGACTCGTCGCCTGCATTTTTCGACCGATCGTTCACCTCAGAGGCACCCCAACATTTGTTCTAGCCAAGTGGTTGCTTCAACGCCTCAAATTTCTAACCCAGGGCTCTGCAACGACCATCAGCTCAGCTGAACAATTCATACAAAAGCTACAGGGTATCCAACTAACATCTGACGAAGTGATGGTATCTTTCGATGTGACCTCACTTTTCACCTCAATACCACAACATCTTGCGGTTGAGACCATCCAAACCCTGTTCGAAGAGAAGTACAACGAGACGGACTAAAAGCTCAAAATAGAGCATCTTATTGGACTCCTGAAACACTGTTTGAGCACCTTTTTCACCTTCCGTGGAACGGTGTATGAACAAGTAAAAGGTACACCGATGGGGTCGCCGTTATCTGGCCTGATCGCCGAAGCAGTACTACAACGACTGGAGGCACTGGTTTTCGAAAATTATCGACCACGATTGTGGGTTCGGTATGTTGATGACACGTTTGTCATCATTCATCGAGACAAGATTGAGGATTTCACAGACAATCTGAACTCGATCTTCCCCGACATCCAGTTCACGCTGGAGGAAGAAAAAGATAGCCAGTTGCCGTTCCTCGACGTACTGGTGTGCAGAAAAGACGGTGGGGATCTCAAAACAACAGTTTACAGGAAGGCGACGAATACCTCTCGCATCCTGAGTTACCTCAGCAACCATCCAGTCTCGCACAAGCGTAGCTGCGTGCGAACGCTCTATCGTCGTGTAGAGGTCAAGGGCAGAGGTCAATCTCAGCGGAACTGACTTGATTACACTGTGAGCTGAACGTTTTTTCATTCCTTGACAATGAGCTCGCGGGAGATTTCGAAACGTCGGAAAAATACACTCCTGGTCCCAGAGAACGACTTAACTTCTTCTATCCAGTTACCTGGGCCTCGCATATTCTCGACCATTCAGAACAAAGTCGTGTCTGGCGTGACCACCACGCGTCCGCAAGACACCATTATCAAGGCCTCAGTTCAAGGTCACTCATGTCTTGCTTTCTCAAGGTGGTCTAGCCTCACCAGCCAATCAATTCTCAAGGCGAGACCAGTGCTCGAGATGCGGACGACTTGTTTGCCCTCAACCACTTCCAGGGCCGATGACTCAATGTTCGGTTTTAGCTGTCCGGACTCCGGTGATCTACTTGCCGGACTGTGCCTCTGGCCTGTGGACCCTGGCCCACTCATGGCTGGACTACACTGGTCTAGGAGTCACTTGAATAATACTCATATTCTACTCCTTCTTACCTTAGTAAATCATTCATAACAATCTGGCCTTCCACGCATTATTCTATTCAACTAGCTCATACATGTTGGGATAAATTCTATCGCCTATTATCTGGCTGAACCACATCGTATCCCGCATTGTTGACCCCGACGTTAAATTACCTCCATATCCCACATGTGTGTGAACTTCAGTGGAGGTAACTTCACGATAAAAACCAGCCTTTTCTGACAGCCAGCAGTTGTTCGTTTAGTGTTTACGGGTCGGATGCCTTAAAATCAACTCTGTCGTTTGCTGTATAGTACTAGCTACTAATTTTGATTTAGTTTATTATTTAGTTTAGTCATAAGTTTATCATTTATTTTTATAAGTTTTAGTTTGGGTGCTTTTCGTTATTAGTTCAGTTCAATCAGTTATTACGAAGAAGAAGAAGAAGAAGACTCGATCGCTGGAACAGTACGTTTATTCGCCTTACGTTTCGACATCCGTCGCGGATTCATCATTAGAGACATGAGTAAGAAACAGTAGCAGAAACGGGTCCCTTTAAAGTCAGCTACGTTATAGTACACGAAGATATTTTTTGTAAGAAGCTCTTGCCATGTTTACACCTGAAATCGTATACTTGCGTTCCTACCCACACACCTGTAGTGAGTAGCTCAACACAAAGTGCACTTGTGAACTCTGTCGTGACTAGCTCAAGCCGAAGTGCTCTTTCGGAAGGCTTACTGTTTCTGGCATCTATACCAGCAAATCATAGGTCGGATCATGAAAGGCCTCATGTGACGACTGCCGAGCAGACGTCACTTCAGACGCCGTCCGCTATTTTGTGGTCGTGCGGTCGCCTGGTAGTCAATTTCCTACTGCTTATCCTCCCATTCATTCCGTACAGAATATACTCTTCCTACTACGTTAGTCTTCCCACGACTTCTCTCTTCCCCAAAGGAACTGGGCCTGGAAGATCGTAGCTGTTAGGGTTAAACTACTTAACCTCAACACCATCTCGATACACTTACCTCTCCCCCTCCTCCTCATTCACTTCCGTTTTCCGTCAACCTGTGATTGTGGTTCGCTCACTAAAATCATCAGATCAAATCCAGGATTCTGTAAGTATCAGAAGGCTCCAGAAGTCTGTGCACAAAACCTTACTTTATGCTGTCTCAGGTAGCAGTGGCCAGTGGCGAAGCCAGGACTAGTGTTGCCTGCCTATAGTCAGGCCTGAGAGAGTCGACTGTATGTTGTGTAGGGTGATGACAGTTGCCTTTACATGACTGTGAAGCGAGTTCAAGTGTTCTGTCATTGGTATGTTGCAATTGCCCGAGCGGATGTGGTCTGTAGAGATCTTTGCTGCATCGGCCGTGGGGTGGTGTATTCAAGTGGCGCTGAGGCAGTCGTGCTTATTTGGATGCACGTGTGTACGGATTGAGTAAGCTAAGGTCAACTGTTGGGTCTACCGGCACGTCAAAGAACATGGAACGATGACGCAGCTGTTATCGGTTAGCTAGAAGCAGCAGTGAGTTCAAACCTCGGGGAGCGGGGCGCCAGTGGAGAAGGAAGGGTCGAACAGGCATTGTGGCCGTCCGCCACAGATCAATGAACTGAAATATAGCCATTGTCTGAATTTTTAAGTTGGCAAAAAGTAATTTATCAACCAACATATGCCTTTTTGTATTAATAATATTTAATTTTACTTTTGTGGCTTGAAATATAGCCTTTATCTGAATTTCGAGATTTTAGGGACAATTCATTGCTTTTATGTTAGCAAGAAGTAATTGATTGACCAAACTATACCCTTTTTATTAATTGTACTTAATTTAGGGTTGTTAAACTAGGGGACGCCGTAAGCGCTGATTTTGCGCAACGAGAATGGTTATGCCTATTTCCTGAGATAGGTAATCGACTGCATGCCCTTCTGATGATTATTCATCTGCTTCTACTCGCCTGGTCCACACCACGATTGCTAAGATTAGCTCACCGCCTTAATGACTTCAGACTTTTGTCGCATGATAGTTCGGCTGGTCAGTTAATCCAGAGATACCCACAGGGTTTTTGTCCGTTTTCTAGATATTCGCTATTAATTCGAGGTTTTGGCAGATGCTGATAATCCACTTGATCCGATTTGGAAAACGTCCATGGCGTCGATGGGATTCGAACCCCACGCCAGCAAGGGGAAAAATTCAGTGCAGCCAAAACTCTAAACACCTGAGCTAAGAGCCCCCCCCCCACTGAGAGTCGTGAATTTTATCGCATTTTGGGCCAAATTGCCCGCCTAGCCTACTGCAACGAATGAAATC
The DNA here is from genome assembly GCA_036362985.1 of Ligula intestinalis. Classification (NCBI taxonomy): domain Eukaryota; kingdom Metazoa; phylum Platyhelminthes; class Cestoda; order Diphyllobothriidea; family Diphyllobothriidae; genus Ligula; species Ligula intestinalis. The sequence continues at coordinate 26,855,534 of JAYGXS010000008.1, forward strand.
CACCAATTTGGCTGTAGAACGCTGATTTCAGTAAGCCTGCCTGCCTGCCTGAGCCTCGGCTCCATCACATGACTTTCAGGCGCGCCTAAACAGTTATGGCGACTGTTTCGTAAGATCTGGGGTGATTGTTCGAGCATCGATTTTGATGATGTCCCAAGAGCAGGGATGAGAACTGGAGACAGAGACGAGATTGAGGTGAAACGTGCAACTGTCTACCCGTTTGAAACGGTGACAAGTCAAAAGGGCTTGGGCGTAAGTCGCTTTCTCCAATGCAGGCCAGCATACCGCCTAAGTTAGTCTGAAGGGATGGTAGTATTTTGCGCTGGTGCTTCCGCACAATTTACCCTCACTCACCTTCAGTAGGTGTTAAAGCAGGCTCAACGAAACCAACGCTGGTACTAATACTACTGCTACTGCTATTTCTACTACTAATTACTAGAAGTGTAGCTGAGTGATAGCAGTGTTGGCACTATTTCTGGCGCTATTATTAGTCAGAAGTGGCTCTGGGCTCATATCTCAACAAGAAGTGTGAACCTCGGATGATGCTATTCCCAGTGCGTATATATTTGAAGTCCGGAGCACATGATATTGGTACTCGATTGTACGTCCTTCTGACGATGATTCATCTACTTCTGCTCGCTGGGTCCTCGCCGCGACCGCTTAGATTAGCTCACCGCCTTAATGACTTCAGAATTTTGTCGCATGATAGTTCGGCTGGTCATTAAATCCGGAGATACCAACAGGGTTTTCGTCCTAGATGTCCTCTATTAATACGAGGTCTTCGCAGATTCTGATAATCCACTTAATCCGAATTGGGAAACCTCGGTGGGAATGGGACCTCAGGCCACCGAGGGGAGGAATTCACTACAGCCAAAGCTCTAGCCACTTGAGCTAAAAGCACCCCACCCCGGGGAGCCGTGAATTTAACCGCATTTTAGTTAAATTACCCGCCTACTGCAACAATTGGAATCCATCAATTCGGCTACAGTACGCAGCCAGCTGCTGCACGCTACCCTGCTAACTCTTGAGGCCACGGACAAGGTCACTCGGAGTATAGGACCTTTACGCGAAGGCAGTTTTCGGCGTGACACAGGCCAAACGCAAACTGGCGCGTGAGACACGGACCGCCCACGCCAGTGCACCCACCTCGCGTGGTCCAACCAATCACCATCAAAGCTGCCGATACAAAGAGAGCATTCGGTGGCCACCCGGGTTTACTGCAGCTAGACCAAACTCGGGGATTCCGCTCCCTCAGGGTGCTGACGTAGGCAGCGTCGTCGGCTGCTTTGAGGACCCCACCCTCTCACACGGCCCTCACGGTCGAACGCCATGACAGACCGAGTGGCAACTTCCGCCTAACTTTTCTGTACACAATATGTTGTTCCTAACACTTTGGCCTTCTCAAGACTTCTGTCCTCTCCTAAGGAACCTGGCCTGGAAGATCGCAGCCGTTAGGGTTAAACCCGAATAGCCTTAACATGCTGCGATAAGCCTGCCTGTGCAATCAGTCAATCTAGGCTCCATCAGATGACTACCAGGCGCAGTTGACCGTTTGTGGTGACTGTTTCCTAGTACCTGGCGCACACACTGTGCGAATATCACAGTCAATACAAACTGCCCTTGTCTGGAAGAGCAATGGCAACGTCTCAGCATGTGTGCGTGTGTGATGTCGGCACACCCATTATCAGCTCCACTCACTCATTGCCCCACCATATGCAAAATAAGGATGCGCCTTCAAGCACGTCAGGAACTTCCAGGTAAGTGCCCCTTCCAAGTAAGTTAGATACTGTTCTTGCAGAATTTGCCTGCTAATCTCTCTTGTATTATTGCGCTTGATCATGATGCTTTCTGTATTACTTGTATTACTAAGCATAACCTTTTAGTATTAGCATCAATAGTATCAGAATATGATTGCTATCAGTATTAACCTTTTATCAGCTCCTAGACAATTAAGTTTTATTATTTGCTACTCGCTCTCATTTGCAGGATTACTGCTGCTCTTGCCTTACCTCAGTCGTATCCTCAGCCTAGCCATAGGATCTTATCGCCATGAGCAGCCCCTTGGTATAAGATCCTAGGCGATCTCCGTCTTGTTAAAGGCTACTTGGTGTCGTCTGTAATACTATTGCTCTATTGTTTACTGTTTCGTTAAATTTGCCTGTGAACCTCCTATATTGCTGACCTTTCTTTACGATGCATTTTCTTTACTATGTCTGATGCGTTGCCACTAAGAGACCTGACAGTCAGGTGCAATTAGTGGTTTGGAGCACCTCGATAATCGATATGGTGACTGTCCCACGCTTCTTATCTAGCATGCACTTCTAATGTGAGATAGGCGGTAGTCAGTATTCGTGGGGCGAATTGACGCTGTAGAAGCGGCCGCGCAGGGCACCGTAGCGTGCTGAGCCGAATTAGCATCTCTTAATGACTTAAATCAATGAAGGAGAACGTACGCGTTCCAGGTATTTGCATGGGTAAAGAAGAAGGATTGTGGAGCACCGGATCGATTTGTTTATTATTCTGAGCTTTCGAACTCTTACTGGTACCCATCTTCAGAGATAAGGAACAGTAACAAAAGGAGAGCTAGTTATGGCGTTCGTTCTCTTTCTTGTTTCCTCTCTCATTTTTTCCTCCTTTCCTTATGCTCTCTCTCTCTGCTCTCTTCTTCCTCTTCTCTCTCCTTTGGTGGTCTACAGTCAGTAGTGTTGCGGTCAAAGGAGATCGCTTTGTCGGTAGGCATGTCCATAAATTCCGGAAAGACGAAGTTGTTCTCGAGCTGCATCCCTGACCAGGAAAAGGCACCCCTGGGGATTAATGGCCATCAACTTGAAGAAGTAGACAGCTTTAAATACCTCGGTGCGAGGCTGCTACCGAATGGGTAGAGCAAGGATGACATTATCTCCCGTATTGATGCTGCTCTCTGGGTTTTCTCAATCCTTCGAAAGCGCCTATAGATCCGAAGTGACATCTCCATCGCCACGAAGATTCGTTTATACCGTGCATCCATCCGGTCAGTCCTCCTCTATGGAGGTGAATGCTGGGCTGTGCGCGCTGAAGATGAGCGAAGACCTGAGGTCTTTGACGACCGGTGCCTGAGGACGATCCTGCAAGTTAAGTTTAGCGACTTCATCTCAAATCAGACAGCCCGCATCCGCTGCGATCGTATCACGAGGATATATCAGGCCATTCAAGAAAGGCGACTGAGGGGGTTTGGACATGTTCTCCGTCGTCCGTCCCACGAGCTTACCTGTGTTGCCCTTGACCCGGCACCGCAGCCCGCCTGGAAACGTCGAAGAGGAGGGCAACTGAAGAGTTCGCTAGCCACCATCCGTCAAGACACGGAAGCAGTTCTTGGACCTTCTATCTTCGGCCTCCGTCGCTGGAGAAGGGACTGGGTGGAGCTTTCGAGATCTGCTGCCGCCAATCGCCACGCATATAAAGGAACCATTCGTGACATCATTGAGGCTGGCTAGATCAGGCATAATCACAGCCGTAACAAGTACAAGTTCTCTCCCCTTGCACATGCTATAAGTAGACCCTCTTTTGTTGCTGTTTCTTATGTCTGAGGATGGATTCCTGTAAGGGTTCGAAAGCTCAGAATAATAAACAAATCAATCCGGTGCTCGACCACCCTTCTTCCTTACCCACTTGCAGCAATGTACAGATCGGCTTTATCTGGCTGTCACAAATGGAGAACCGATTCTGGAAGCTTCAGCCTGACCTATAAAATATATTACTGTACTTTATCCTGACGTCGCCTGCACGGACACCAATACGTTTTTTCACTACTAATACTACTACTACTACTACTACTACTACTACTACTACTACTACTACTAATACTAATACTACTTATAATAATAATAATAAAGCTACCATCATCAGTAGTATAAAATTATTATTGCTAGTACTACTTCTCAGGCAATAGCCTTCCTATTATTTGCTCTTTGTTTTCCTTCGCAACACTACTGCTCTAGTAGCACTATTACCCACAGCCACAATCACAATAGTCGCACTTTCAGCCTAGTCTTTTAGCATTAACTCAAGTTTTCTCGCCAAAGATGCTTCACTAAAAGCTAAGCTGTGTTCTGGTTCTCGCTTTCATTCTGATTCTTGTTTCCTCCCTCGTTTTTTCCCTCCTTTTTTCATTCTCTCTTTCTTTCCTTTCTTCCTTTCCTTGTCCTTTTCTCATCGCCGAAGTGTTTTCCTTTTCAGCACCGCACCCATCCCACCTCAGGCGACTGATCAGCTAGGCAGTTGCCCGTTGGTGGCGGTGAGGGAGAGAGTAAGTAAAACTGTTCAAATTTAAAAATGTATGAAAATCGATAACTGTATGGCGTGCGTGCCGATTGGCCACGTCAGCAACGAGAAGCAGTGTTGGCGTAGGATGGAGCGGTGGCCTGTCTGTTCCCCGAGCGGTGAATTGCTTTGGCGTCAGGTACTGATACCAAAAGACCCACTACCACGGCAAGAAACATCTGGAGTCGTACACAGGATCTGGTGCAGTAGTGGGCAAAGTAACTATATCGGAGAACCTGGCAGGCTTCTGAAGACGCGAATGGCCGAACACATGGCAGCGGTGCAGTGAAATGATGCCAATTCTCAAGTTGTGGCTCATTCGACGAGACCTGGCCACACATTCAAATTTGATGAGGCCGAAATTCGTGCAAGAGATGGCAATCGGGTTAGGCGAGAATTACTTGAGTCATGGTTCACGGTACCCCAATCCATCAACAATCCATCAATCCATCCAAAGATGCTTTGCTGAAAGGTAAGCTAAGTTCTTGTTCTCGCTTTTGTTCTCTTTCTTTTTTCCGCCCTCGTTTTTCCCTCCTTTCTTCATTCTCTCTTTCTCTCTTTTTCCTTTCTTCCTTTCCTTGTCCTTTACTCATCGCTGAAGTGTTTTCCTTTTCAGCATCGCACCCATCCCACCTCAGGCGACTGATCAGCTAGGCAGTTGCCCGTTGCTGGCGGTGAGGGAGAGTGAGGTCAACCCTCAGTGCATTTTTTTGCACTATAAACATTCTGATGCGCTTGAAGTTACCACGGTACGCCGAAAGTCGTGGCTTGAAGGGTTGCCAACTGACGGTATAACTCGGACACCGCAATCGGCCCAGTGTGTGTCTTGTTGTGTGGAAGGGCTTACTGCGGGCTGAGAGTCAGGTTCAATGGCTCCTTCGTAATATGGCCTTAATAGCGCTCCCAGGCGGGAGCCTGCCTCGTGGGTTGTGCTGTTGGTACGCGTGTTGAGTTTTGGTCGCGCCAGCCCCCTGAGCCCTCCCCCATCTCCGGTCTTCCTGGCCTTTGTTCTGACATCGGGTTCGCTGTGGGGGTGGTCAGAGTGTGGAGTAGGTTCTCCGCAAGTCAACTTTCACTATAATCCACCGCATTTGCCTTCAACTCGCGGAAACTTCTGGTGGACGTGGTTGAGAACAATGGTCGAACTGTTGTGTGTGTGTGACTTGCGCTAACCTCAGGTTCACTTTTGAAGTCTCGAGACGAGTGTTGCCGCAACTGCTGATGTTCCCGCTCAGAAACACCTCTGCATGTTCAGCCACGCTGCGTACAGTCCCAACGTACGGCGCGAATTGCCACAATGTCCCCACGGAAAGCACAGTCGAGGGGTCAGGCCTCGTGACGCCTAGTCTATGTGCTGTTATGCCCCCTAAACGGGCCGCCCTGGAACAAGATGGGTGCCAGAGTAGGGTACGGCCTATGTCTCTGATGACGAATCCGCGATGGATATCGAAACGTCAGGTTAATAAAAGTATTGTTCCAGCGATCGAGTCATTTCCTTTTCAGTTACTTCCCGGGACTCGCATTTTCGCTGTTATTGGCAATGCAGGATGAACGCGAGCAGTAGCAACCGGCGTTCTAATCAGGCGAAACCAATCGCCAGCCTTGTCAGCGCTTTTATTGTTCGCTCGCACGAACAATTTGGACGTCTGCGACTACACAATGCAGACAGAAATGTCGATCGGTGGTGCAAGCCGGAGGTCAAGTCACGTGCTTGGGTGCAGATTGCTACACACAACGCTTGCTAAGCAAAAACAGCAGCTTTCAGCGGTCGCGCTGACGGCTTTGAAAGTAGGGAGCTACAAGTTTTTATGCTAAAATGGACGAACTGCAATCGCTCCAGCCCCGAGAGACGTTTCTGTGTTTACTTCTGATCGCATGCGACAGTGCGCGATCATATAGGATCGACTGCTTAAGCTGCGGCTAGACCAAGATTAAAGTCTCAGTCGTTCCATAGCTAGAGTTAGGGTTTGGTTTTGATTTTGATTTTTTTGGGTGCCATTTGTTTTAGTCAACTCCCAAATATCTTATAGGCTCTTTATGGTTTGCCTGCTATTGACGGAATTCGGATGAATAGCGTATGTCTTCCGTAAAACTGCTCTCCTTCGGTGTTTGTAGCCAACACAGGGGTTAGTTTTAAGTGATAGCGGACTTTCAGCATCTACCGCAATCTCTTTTCCATCGTCCGCCTATGCCTGGTGTCAGGAGAGCGTCAAGAAGAGTGGAGGCTAGCTACGGCGTCAGTGGTTGGCGCAGTCGCAGCCAGCAGCGCTGAACCAGATTCCACGGTTAGGGAATGCAACAAAGCGCCATGGCTAACTGGTGCCTGAATCTAAACCCATGCGTGTCAAAGATGCTCCCTGTGTTCGGTATTTGGTATGGAAGGGCAACCCGAATAACGCCTGCCGTGCTCTGATCTAGTTCCCATGTTGGTCAAGCGCATTTTCCACGCGGTCCGTTTAGGAGGCACAACAGTTACCCTAAATTAATTAATATCCCCAGAAGGCACTTTAATATATGCATAACATGGCTCACAATGTCCTGTCCCACTCCCTGGGAGTAATTAATTGTCAGAGCTTGGTAATACTCAGGATAGGGAACAAGTGGATTTTTTGACAAGGGCTCGGCAAGGGTACGTATTGGGGCCTCAGACGGGTACTTATGTAGTAAAACCGCCTACCTACAAATTTTAAGTAGGCTGGAAGTTTCACAACCTTTCAGTATCGCGTGCCGGCCGCAGGTCCAGTGGGGATTGGATGATGATACTGAACTGCAGAGGGGTCCTCAAAAGGTCATTACATACAATAACAGCTGAAGTCAGTTTATTAAGTTAAATGGCTTTTCAAGTTACTGACGGAAATAAACGCTTACTTACCGATTTCAAGTATGAGGAATTTCCACAATCTTCCAACTTCTTCACTCGTTCGCCGTTATTCTAGTTGGGGTAAGTGGTGCCATTAAAAATGTACCACAATGATCTCGCCAGAGGTCAGCAAGAATCCCTTGACATACACACGCTCGCCGTCGATCTAGTAGGAATTGGCGATTATATTAAAATGTACTTCAGTTTCCACACACGAGGTCAGCGTACATTCCCCAGCTTACCCTCGTGACTTTTTTACTTGAAAGGATTATTGCGAACTTAATTGCTCCCTCACGTGCCCCATCCATCCTATCCCCTAAAATCACGTGCCAGGTATACGGAGGGTCGCGCTTCGTGCACATTCAGACGCCCCCACGACGAATTCCCACCAAAGAAGGCTCAAGACTAAATGGCTTCTCCGTCCACTCTGCGCCTGATGTTTTCTATGTATCTTACTTGTGTGTTCTTTACGGTATTCTCCCAAGCCGGAGCGATAGTCCAACGTGCTAGACTGTATGTGATAGATAGGGGAGGGTGGCACCAAGACAGGTCCACCCGTGCCCGACAGATTAGGCAAAGCTCCAACGCTGCGTTAAGCAAGCGCTGCACCCCCAACGTGAGATCGTCTGGAGGAGTTATATACGGGGTGGCACTGATGCTTCGAGGATCAGGCACACACTTTAGCACTTGTTAATAATAATAAAGTTTATTCGTAAAGCACATCATGGGCGCCGTCAAAGCGCAGGATAAAAGGATAAAACATAAACCGAACTCCTGCTTTTGCAGTCACTATTGGGTTTTGTTTTGGTTCTAGGCCTGGTCAATAGTGTGCGAAATAAGGAGTTTGTTTAAGGAGAAAAAACTTGACTTCAATGGTAAAATACTAGTGAAATATGAAAAAGAATAGCTGTACATTGAAAGTATAAATGTTTTGGAGCAAGAATAGTTTGGGTCCATAAAAAGCTGTCATTTATGCATTCTCAATTTTCCGTTCGACAGAGATAGATTTGGCAGCGGTCGGTTCGAATGGCAAACATACCCAAGCAGATGTTGTCACATCGGCCGGGCGTGAGTATTGGTTGATACGGAGTTACAAGATATCTATTCATCGGAACGATTGTGATCAAAAGACTGAACGTTGCGTATGTCTGAGGAGGAAAGAGGCAGCTGGACGCTGTCTGAGAAATACCGCCGTCATTCAAATCTTACGACAAAAGAAGTTTAGGTGCTAAGTTTTTCGTCTATCCAATCAAGGTAAGAGACAAATTTTGCTAAAATGCGCTGAAAATTTTCACCACAGATAAATAATGAGAATAAAATGTTCACCAACCGCTAATGGAAATCCCTTGTTCCTCTCCGCCTTTGCATTGGACTTTCTTTCTTGGCCCCTGACAGCAGTTGTAGCAGCTAGTAGTATGTGCAGACAGTATTGTAAGCAAAGAAGAGAGAGACTGGAATGGCCATTTCTGGCTTATTGTCTGTCGGCAACCAGTCATACTCAGCCCAAAGTAGGCAACCACTCAAGGCTCCAACTCACCACGTTTCTGGTCAGAGTATAATACCCTAATTATTGAGCCACGAGCTCATTGTCCTTCCAATTTATGTGAGGAGATACATTGAAACTCGTTAATGAACGTTCATCTACCACTATAGGAACTCATACGTCCGGCTCCGCCTTTGCCTTGTGCCTCATTTCTCGGACCCGATCACTGCGAAAGCGTGACTTGGGTACAATGCTCCGCAGAGAGACGTTACATTCTTATATATGTTGTGTTTGACCAATCTCTTAAGAGGTAGTTAGAACAGGCAGATGATAGCGTACCAGGCACTACCGAAAGCGAATGGAAGTTGGAAAAATTTAAAAACATAGAAAGCTTTTAGTGACTGGATTCTTAATTAGACTTGTAGTAACCCTGGAGCGCCTTCTGCCTTCGGTGCCACACCACGAATGAGGTCACGCGATTGCAATTTTCGGTCCGCCGCTAGGACAATTGATCGCAGATGCGGCAAACTGCCTCAGCGCTCAACACATTTTGGCCATATTTTACGCAGGCACCAGCCTGCCCGCACTAATCCGGTCTGGCATAACATCTGTTTGTGAGAACCTCATACAGGCCCTCATTGGGATTACTTTCAGTCTAACAGAATTCAATTGCCACGCTTCTCAGGAGATGACGCATGTTCGTCCGAATTTCAACTTCCTACAGGCTATTCTTTTCTGCCTATGCACAGAATATATTGTTCCTTCCATCTGACGACTCAATTATTCTCTTCGCACATAAAACCGAGCCTGGATATCACAGATACAATACTTTTTATTGTCACTTTACTCACAGCGATATAATTATCGGTATTGGATGCCAATGCTCGAGTTGCAGGTGTTTGAATGGGCAAAAAAGAAGACAAAATAGATTAAGTCTAGGCGAAAAGCTTAAACATTCGTTTATTAGTGTCAAGGGTCGAGTTCGTGCGGGTGTCCCGCGTGAGAGATCGTAAAAGCAACAGATCGAGCCAAATGTCAGTGAACGGTAAGTGGCACCAGTCTAGAGGGGACGATGTAGTGGTCGTGTCTGTCCGACGGCCTCCTAACTTTCAACGCCACAGTCGATGTCAAGCAGAGCGTAAGACCTCGCGCTACAGTAGTGTTCCTGCATGACTCGGGCCTTTGCGCAAGCGGCTACACGCCCAGGCTAACCAGCCGTCGCCCATCTCAAGGTCGCGACATGACCTCTAGTCTAGACATCAGCCGCATGAATTGCCGCCGTAACAAAGAATGCGTTGGCAATTCCTGATGCAATAATCACTCCGGACTTGACGCTCTGGTAGCTGGATTGCAGTTTTAGGAGAGTCAAAACTCTTACCATCTATTCTTCTATCCTTCTGAAGAGTATAATATCCGTAACAATCTGGTTTGCACACCATGTTCTCTCGCCGAGACATAATAAGGCTGTGACATTTCAGCTTTGGCTACCGCTACACCACGAGTGAGCTCAATCAGGAGGTTCATAGTCTTACTCCGGCCAAAAAACGGGTGAGGAACTTTCTTTCCATATTACACTGAAATGCGCAGACTTGACAGAAGCACTACATACATGAGAGAGAAATGCAATATTCAGAAGAAAAAATCCTAACCTGTCAGCGAAATTGGCTCCACTCAATGAGAGCAAAGGATAAGCTAAATAAGGGGTCATGGTACAAGGTCAAAGGTTAAAGGTCATATAATACTCAAAATTAAAGGTTTACACGATATCCACATCTACTACGGACACATGTCAGCTTTCAACATCTAAATTACTGCTATTTCACACGTGATGAAGCGTACTAGGAATGGGATAACAGAGTGCGGATACGCCGATGTACGGCAAGTCGTATGGCGGAAGGCTCGGTGCATTGTACGGGAAGACGTCGCAGCCATTATTTTAGGGTGGAGAGGGTGAGCGACCTCACTAAGGATGCGATCAGCAAATTGCTTGACGTTTCAAAATGGCGCTGTACCATAATATAAACTAAAATTTTAGAAAACACCGGCGCCTGAAGAGAGCATTCCGAGGATACAGTTATAAGTGACCAGGTCCTTTTTAAGTAAAACTGGAAAAATAACTGGAGGGCAGTAAATAATGAGGGAGAGAATGCAGGTATCTATTAATTGCCAGATTAGGGCTTACGGTGGGTGACGTTAACGCAAACGGTGTATCTAATATAAAAGTAAATGGATTTTAACAAAATAATTAGATGATAGGATATGCTTCATAAAGATGTTGCCTTTGCGAAAGTTTTAAGCCAAGCCGAAATTCAGATGGCTGTTTCTGTGAGCGCATGGTTTATATACTTAGGCTGTCGTTTGCCAAGCCTGCAAATTATTCAGGATCACATACATTTGGGAGCTAGGACGACCTAACATTGACGAAGCTAGTATAAAGTTTCAAGATTTCAACCCAGTCGGCCAACGAAAAGGTTATTAATTGTGCATAAACAACACACATAAATTTATTTCTTCAAAATTTCTCAGTTTGCACTTTATGGGCTGGCTAGCATATAATATGAATTTGTTTAAAACATTAATATACTCGGTGTTACTATAAATGTAGTGTGTTCATGTGCGGGATTGCACAACAGTTTTGGCCTATTGTCTCTAAAATGAGAGTCGGGATCTTCATAATATCTATTTTTTATTGGACGTTAGGTCCATGTAGAGGTGAAAACCTCAAGTGTTCGGATTTTTGCTCTTCTGGAACTTGTTGTGAAAAATCTCTTGGAAAATTCATCTGTTGTCCTTACGAAAATGTACGTCTTATGTGTTTTTAATAATAACAAACAGGGCGTATGTTGTTCCGGTGCTGAGTCTTGCTGTCCACAAGGTAGCACTTGCAATGCTGACGGCAGCTGCAGTGCTTTGGGTACAGGCCTATATTCAAGTAGGCTGAGCGCAGGCTTGTTGACAACACCGTCGGTAAGTTTGCAAAGCTACCATGTTATTTCAATTATATTTACTGCAACTTTTTACTACATGCTAAAAATATTTTCCAAATTATTTCTCATCTGAATTTTATTTGCTTAACTTTATTTCCTAGCCTAGCATTTTTAGCCCAACGACGCCAGTCGTTACCAGTCCATCAAAAGAATGCGATTCTCAAGCAACTCCTTGTGCCCTTCGGTCTGGAGGAGTAGTATGTTGCCCATTCGAAAATGTGAGTTCTAATTGACTTAAGCTTGCTTGCCTGTTTTGGAGGTGGATAAGAGTGCTTGGTTCACAACAATTTTCCCCCAGAGTTTTTAGTTTTATCATGTTTTAACACCTGATTTTTAATCAACGATAGGCTTCATTTCTGCCTTAAGAGAATGCCTATTCTGAAGAGTCGGAAAACTGTATGCTTCCCAGTATTATGCTGATTTTAATTGCCCAAAGAATCTTTGCCAAGTCCCATTGCAGCTCAAGTTCTCGACTGAGTGAACGCTTATTGACTAATGTTATGTTGATTTACAAAAAGACGTACGCATTCTTGACAAGTCATTATTGTCATTGCACTGCTGTTATTTTTCAAAAAACGAAGCATTAACAGACTAATACGATGTCTGTTGTGTACTCGCCTGTATTTGAAATTCTTAATCAATTCAACAAAACGTGGCCGCGTTTTCTATTACGCTTAATATTGCTCATCCTTTCCACTCGGCAACCTTAGCCCAATCGTGCTGTTGACTATTATACTAACCGACTTACTCATTCGTAAACAGGCCCCGTTGTCATTAGACACTGGAGTCTGCAAACGTTCCTCTACCAGTACCCGGTCACACTTCTCATGCTTTCGGTGAGAAGGAGTAGGTAGTCCCAAATATTTCCGGGTCAATTTTCTACCAAGTGAAAGAATTAGCAACTGATATATTTAACGGGTTTTAAAGCCTTCGAGAATGTCAACTTGATGCGATATCCGAATAACCACGTACTCAATTGTGCCGAAAATCCAGAAATTCCTTCCATATTGTTGTGCATGCTGTATCTTGCGCGTGGCAGACTACAGACTTTTAAACGCCTCACCTTGACTGAATCCTCTGGAAAAAATATTCTGAGAACTCGGAGGGAACTTTTAAAAGTTTTATGGAGCTCGCCAGTTTACCTTAATTTATTAGCTCAGGTATAGTCAAAGTAGTAATGAAAGCAAACATGTACGTACGAAAATACGTTGGTGTTATCGATTTTGATGTTTTTCTTCAGATAAATTTTGCCCTTTATTTTTCCTTTAGGATCATCATGACACTTAGACCCTGTAGGGTAATTTTCAGTGAGGCAAGCTGATTATCCATAAACATGTATTATTTCAACACGATTCTTCGTGCGTTTCTCGAGTTACTCGCTGAATGTCCGCAAAAACATTAAATTCCCTCTCTACGCCATAATTTTTATGTTTTACGTCAGTGATGATGTGTTGCCTCGCAACATCAAGGGGCAGAACTACCAGATTTTATTGTTTTCATAAACCAGGACTCTATTTGTATTTTTTAGCTTTGTTGTCCCTGTGGTTCAGTGACTGCGCCTATTCGTAAGACCCAGATATGGTTGCCGGATTGTAAAGCCAATAGCGCCGCCTGTTGTTCAGACATTCAGCATATATCAGGTTTTTGCCAGTGATCGCCATAATCTGTTTCAGAACCAGCATATATATATAACCGTCGGTCACTCTCACAGTGTAATTTATCTCTTTTTAGGCGGTCTGCTGTAAGGATAGTTTGCATTGTTGTCCTGCGGGCTACCAATGTGATGCTCGTACCCAGTCCTGCATCCTCAGTGTCGATGCTAAACAGCTGGGAGTCAAAGTCAACCCGAAGGAGATGCCTAAAAAGGGCAATACTTGTTTAGTGGAGGAAGACATATGCGAAGGATGGCAAACCTGCTGTAAAATGGCTGATGGACGCCCAGGTTGTTGTTCTCTGGCAAACGTAAGCCATTTGTACGTTGTCTAGTATTTACCAGTCTGACGTTGATATTTCGTTTCAGTGAATGTAGAGCAGATTAGCAAACACAGCAAACCGGCGAACTTCACTGGAAAACTTATACCGCTTTTTTTAGGTGGGAAGAGAAGATTGTGTAATATTGATACCCGGCCACTCCGCACTCCTTTTTTTGAAGTAAGATTAGCAGTTAACAAATATACTGAAAAACTATCCGATATGCAGGTTATATAGAGTAGTGTGTTCTTTCGGTTTCAGCCAAAAATGTATCCGTAGTTTTTAGGAAAGTCAAGGAGCTGGTCAAAATTTCCCATTTTGATCTTGACTTAATTTTCAAAGAAGATAAATCACAAAGATGTCTGATGCCGAAATATCTAATTAAAACGCTTTTTCAAGAGGTAATTTGTTATAAAAAGTTTTTTAAACTAATACCAGACATGCATTTGCGGCTTTTGTTGTGGACGTTCATTTTTCTCGTCAATGAGTTGACATGTCTGGGTGATTCTAAAACCATGACCCAAACAAACAGCTGCATAAAACAGAATGTTTAAGAAACGTTGTTTAGATAAATGCTTTAATTAAACACCTTATGTAAAATTAATAACTTTACCATCTTCTGTATGCCACAAAACCTTTTCCTTGTTCAAAATAGTTTAAACATTCTACCGTTATTAAATGACGATTACTTGCAATATTCTTCTTCGAATTTTGAGTAATTTTCGAAGATTTTGTGTGTTTTTGAGATTCGCTCTATAAACACAGATTTTGTTCGATGTGTACGTCAAAACCTTTCAACTCAGATATCTATTAATAGCATTTACCGAAAAAAAATAATTTTCGCTTTTTAGTTTTATGGTAAAAGCAAAGTCCGTGAGATAGGCGTTCGCAGCTCCCTCGTAAGTGAATCCGATGTGAAGACAGATTCAATAGGACCACAGGCTGCATTGACTGAAAAAGCTAAACTGCCCGCCCACACGTGCCGCACATATCTCTTCCGCGCACGCTGAACCAGATGGGTGGCTCGGATCCCAAGCGAATGGGGCTGCCATAGGAGTCACATTAAGAGGAGGCTGTTGCAGCCTGACTTTCCATCGAAGGTGGCCGTAAATTCGCTTAAAGCGAGAGAGAGAGACATACGTAACATCGATTTCGCCCACACTTGTGGGGAACTGACAGTCCGACAGTCGATTTCGCTGGTGTTTACCGTACGCTCCACAGCGCGTGCATTAGTTGGAAGTGGCAGTATCCACCGCACTCTCTACTCCTTCACCCGTTTGATCCCGGTGTTAAAGCAGAGTCAAGAAAACCGAAGGCGGCATCGGCCGCAGTGTGTGACAGCGCCAGCGACCCCGTCTGCGCACGCCACAGTACACAGCCAGTGGACTAGGAGCCGTCGCCGCCTGACTCCCAGTCCACTCGTCAACCACCACTTACACACAACACGCACCGGAGCTGATATTGTGTCTGGTACATGCGCCAGCTGGCTGACTTGTCATCCAGAAGTTAGCCGTTCAGAAAAGTCGGTCTGATCAGAATCAGACAATTGCGAGAACTTCCTGAAACGCAGCCATCGTAAGCTGTGCGACCACCTTAACGTACAGTATAGAGGCTTGTTAGTACACTGGACCGTCCTTTACCCTCCACCGAAGCCACCTTTGTGGTTAGTCTCTGGCGTGTTTGTTTGCGTTGGCGTCTATTTATCTCTGCCTATGCCAGCAGCCGCACAACGACTATTAGTCTACATATGCAGCGCCTCTTTGTCTTGTTTTATTGCACTGATTTCTATTCGCTTTCCTTCCCCGCCCCCTGCTGTTTCCTGCCTGCAGGCCGAATGCTGCTCAGATGGTGAGCATTGTTGCCCCGAGGGTACCCACTGCAGTCCGCTCTCCGATGCCTGTATACCCAGCCATCGGGTGAATCCCTTCCGCTTGCCCTCAACCACGTCCGCCCCCCGCTGGCTGCCGAGTGGAACAAAAACCCCGGCACTGGCTCCCAGCAATACCAGCAGCGGCTCCCTCTGTCCAGATGGCAAATCAAATTGTCGCGAGGATTACACCTGCTGTCTAATGGCTGACCAGAAGTACGGTTGCTGTCCTTCAAAGAATGTGAGTTCTCCCCTCTCCTTTCCATTAGTATTATCTGGCTGTTTCCTCCCTAGTAGTCTCATTTGAGCAGCTCGACCATCACGGGTAATGACATCCACCGTCTCCCTTGCCGTTTCCAGCTGGGATCAGCCATTTACGGGGCAAACCTAACAGCGCCGGGTGTCGTCTCGTCCACACCACTGTCGAGTGATAGAGCAGTTATTCTTGTGTGTGTAGGGGTCTAAGTAATGTTTGTGCCTAGATCACTTCAATCATCAGGTCGAATTCCAGGTTTGAGGGTAAAGACAAGAGTCCCCAGAATGAGGGTTTTATTCTGTACAGAAATCTGAGTTGCTGTCTCAGGTGGCAGTGGCCACTGGCAAAGTCAGAGCTGGTCCTGAGTGCGTTCAACTAGGTCTAAGAGTGTCTACTGAGTGTTTTGTGGGGTGATGACAGTTGCTCTTACATGACTGTGAAGCGAGCTCGTGTGTTCTGTCATTGGTGTGTTGCAATTGCCCGAGGGGATGTTGCCTGCAAAGGCCCCCTGTTGTCCCGACGGAATCCGAAACGTCAGGAAATTAAAGTCCTTGTTCCAGCGATCGCATCTTCTTCTTCGGGCCCCCTGTTGCGTTGGCCAAAAGGCTGGTGTGTGAAGTGGTCCTTATACAGCCGCAACTACTTGGGCACGCGTGTACGTGCGTGTGTGCGCACGTATGTCTGCGATTGGAAGTCGGTCAAGCAGTCTTCAGGTCACCAAGTGGAACAGCCGCCTGCAAAGACACATAACGTTGGCGTAAGGAGAAGTGGGAGGGAGAACAGCATTAATGGGCCACCCGCCACATGCGTATGTATGCGGGCGGGACAACAAGAGCCAGAGGTTAGTCCTCTGTTGTCTGCAGTCAATCAGCAAAATGCGCACACTGATTGGTTTCGACATTTTGCTCGGCAATGTCCTGACTGGGAACGTGAGGCGGACAAGATAGTGCAGGGTTGATTTTCCCAGACGAGTATGCAAACATGGGCAAGCGCAGAAAAGGTGAGTCTACGCAGCGGTACTGATCACGGACAGCCAAACCACGGCCTTCGAAATAACATCGCGATGAGCTTGAGTGTAGTCAGATCAGACGATTGGTGCGATCGTAGGCAGAGCGTTAATCGACCCGGTTAAGGGACATACTCTTCTCGTTTCACCTTAAGCTTACTTGCTTGTACTTTTTAGGGCTTTTTGTAAGAAGAATAGTGCTGTATAGAGGATTTTAAAACGCGGAACTTTCAGCAAAAATGGCTCCATTCATGGAGGCCAAAGGATAAGGTAAATAAGGGGTCATTTTAAAAGGTCAAAGGTCATGTAATACTCACAATTCACGTTTTACACGATATCCACATGAACTATAGAGACAGATCAGCTTTCAAATTCTCAATTTCAGCTTCTTCACAGGTAAGATGACGTGCTAGGAATGGGAGTACCGAGTGCTGATGTGCTGATGTGTGGCAAGACATATGACGGAAACCTCGACGCACGGACGGGAAGACTTCACAGTCATAAGTTCAGAGTGGAATGGGTGAGCGACCTCATTAAGTTTGCGATCAGCAAATTGCTTGACCATTTTAAAGTGGCGCTGTATTATCATGTCAGCTAAAAAAACATCGAAAATACTGGCAGCCGAAGAGAGCATTCGGAGGCTTCGTTTCAAAATGACTACGTCTTTTTTGAGTAAGGCTGGAAGAATAACCGGAGAGCAGTAAAGAATAAGGGGGAGAATACAGGCATCTACAAAACGCCAGATTACGGCCTGCGGTGTGTGATATGAACAAAGGCGGCAGATATAATATCAAATTTTACGTATTTTGATAAAAAGGCCTTGTATATGAAGAGAAAATGTAAGGTTGGATGATAGTGTAACACCAAGGTATCAGAAAGAGGATACTTCGGTGGACAGAATATCGATAATTTCGGGACTGGGAGAGGGTCGCAGTCGAAAAATACACTGGACTGATTTTCACTCGTTAAGTAGAAGGCCATTTGCTGACGACCATGTTGAAGCATGGTCTAGGCCATCTTTCAGTATTTGGAGATGTGACTGACTTTCCAGGGGATAGCTAACAACCATATCATCAGCATATTTAACAAACAAGCATTTGTTTGGCGATCGCAGGTCGTCAGTGTGGAGAGAGAAGAGATGAGCGGATAATTTAGCCCCTTGAAGAACTCCACAGTTGTTGGGAAACACCATGGAATTTCGCTTTCCGCACTGAACGAATTGTGTGCGGGAAGTGAAATAGTCCCCGAGCCAAGACACAACCCAGCCGGGAGGGCCGCATGCAGAGGTTTTGGTAAGAAGTAGATGGCGCGGGATCGTATTAAAGGCTGAGGAGAAGTCAAGAAAAGCACAGCCATATGCACGACAGCTCTTATCTAAATCTCTAAGAGCAGAATGGACTTCCAGAGCAACAGCGTCTAATTTACTACGCCTAGCCTTATAGGCAAATTGCAAGGGATCGGAATAGTCGGAAGAAAAAGGCGTGATGATGTCTTAGGCAATTCCTTCTGCAAGTTTTAATAGTGCAGAAGAGCAGGCAATTGGAAGAAAAGATGCTGGAACAGAAGAGGAGGGTTTTTCGGGATGGGATTGATTCTCACTGATCGCCACTCATCAGGAATCTTAGACTCCTTGAAGGACAAGTTGATGAGGTGTGTCAGTGCAGGTGCTAACTGAAAAGAGCAAGATTTCAGAAGAAATTGTAAGATCCCATCTGGCCCTGCAGATGTTATACCTCGAACCCTTTTAAGATGTTTCATCACTGTTTCCACAGACACAGGAACAAAGACACTTGGTAATAAAGAAATGACGTCTGTCGGAAGATGGGAGGCAGTGGGAGTGTTGATGAAGTTTGCATTTAAACCATCTAAATCTAAGTCAGCATCTACATGTGCTAATGTGTTTCGTTGACCAGTAAGACGCTTGAGACTTTTCCAAATTTCATCCGAGGAGAGAGGAAGATGTTGAAGAAGTAAAAAGCTGACTAACAAAAAGGTCATTCAGCCTGGAAATCTCACGCTTTATTAGGACGTTCACATCCTTTAGTCTATCTCGCAGACCTAGTTTGTAGAACAATTCCTTTTGGCGTCTCAAAGTTTTTAGATGAGGAGAAGAGATCCTGTCAGGTCTAACCACGACAGTGTCAAGAGGACAACATATAGTAAAAATTTCATTGAAAAAAGTTGTGAGAAAATTGGAGCACGACTCGACGTTCGAGTGTTCAAGAAGTGCAGGAAGATTTTCAGATCTATAGGTCTGGAGGAAAAAAATATTATGTGGGAACGTGTCGCGAACCTTAAGTTTCCTTTCGGATTTTGCTAAAAGCCCTTTCTTAGAACCACAATAGATGGTTGGCAGGCCCAATAAAACACTGTGATCCGAGCTTGATAATGCCCGCTCTAGCCGGCTTCAATGATGTCACGTATTGTACCTCTCCATGCGTGTTGATTTGCGGTAGTGAATCTGGAAGGCTCAACCCCTCCTTGCCAGCCACCGAGACCGGACGCAGAAGTTCCAAGAACTGCTTCCATGTCTTTACGGACGGTGTCGAGCCAAGTCTTCAGTTGCCCTCCTCTTCGACACTTCCAGGTGGGCTGCGGCGCCAGGTCGAGGGCAGCATAGTAAAGCTCGTGAGTCGAATGACGGAGGACCTGTCCAAAACATTTCACTCGTCTTTCTTGGATGGTTCGCGATCTCGCAGTACTGCCGCAGCGAATGCGGACTGTCTCAGTTAGGATTAAGTCAGTCTATCTACTTCACTCAAAGGATGCTCATCAGACAGCAGTGGTTATTGGCCTCCAGTCTGCACTCATCTTACATGTGCAAAGCCCCCCACATTCACACCCACAGAAGATAACTGACCGTATGGACGCACGGTACACACGCATCCTCATGATGTTGGGATTTGTGGCTTCGGATCCATAGGCGCTTTTGGAGGATTAATAAAACCCGGTGAGCACTATCGATTCGGCAGAGAACGTCCTTACTCTGTCCATTCGGTAGTAGGCCTGCCTCGATATATCTAAAGCTGTCTACATCCTCAACACGCAAAGTCGCATAACGATCGGTGACGACAACTAATAGGCCAAAGCTGGCCACCACTATCCGCTCTGTCATTGACAATTCTGTTCCATTACTGATGTTCCTTTTAATATAAATCTAATTTGGGTATTGAGGGGGTCATAAGCCTAGTAGCCGGCTTGGTCATCGTCTTTGCCCTTAACTTTCCCTGACATTTTGCACGTTTGCCAGCAGGGGGGGGGGAGGCTGAAACAGCCAGAGTCTTCCCCGCAGCAGTCTTGATCCGGCAGATTCTGGGGCGTGAAAATAGAGACAGCGGCAGAGGTCGGCAGCTTAGCGCATTCTTCTCACTATAAAAAATCTGACTCGCGCTTGAAGCTATCACGATGTGCAGAAAGTCGTGGCTTGGAGGATTGCCAACTGAGGGGATAAGTCGGACCGCGCGTGTCTGTCTGGCTGGCGGACTGGGAGTCAAGCCGCTGCAATGGCTCCTTCTTACTGTGGCTATTATGGCACTCCCACTGCCAACTGGGATCTGAGGAAGGTGACTTGGTCACGCTACTGGGTCCAAGTGGGGGGTGGCATGGAACAAAGCACGCGGTAGTGTGGAACTGCAAGTCTACCCTCAGCGCTGCGTCACCGTGCTGTGGAGTGCACGTTGGAAACCGGCAGTCCAACCTTCATCTAAGGCATAAACAGCGTGAGCCTAGTCTCTGCGCTTACTGGGTCTACAGATCTTGGCATTTTGCGCGCTTGCCAACTGTTAGCATGACCCGGACGCAAGTTATCATTCGGGCAATCCCGAGGCTACCAAAACAAAGGAACCTGACTGATGGCCGGTTCATGCAGTTACAAGCGACCTTCAAAATGCGGACGGACGGCCCTGGAGCCGAGTGCAGCTGCATGTCAGTGATGTCACGCTGAGGACAGATGCCAGACGTGCGTAAGCGATCGTGCGCACGATGACGATGGGCAGCGATGACGACTGCCCCTTAAATAGCGAGGTTGCAAGCAGAACGGAGACTCTATTGCTGGACATGCTGCCGACCAGACGGGACTACTGGACACACGGACTAGATTGGGTATTACTGGCTGATGACGGCTAATAAGCCAGAAATGGCCATTCCGGTCTCCGTTTGCTTTGTCGATGCACTTCATCATATCAACTTAGTCACTATGGGACGGTCTTGTGGGTTGGCGTTTTGAACTCCTTGGCAAAGCGGAACTTAATTGTTCCTTGACTAGATCGGTGAAACACCTACATTCATTCATCTTATGCCCGATCACAACTGACAAAGCAGGGAACCCGTGGACTAGAGGCAGTGTCTTGAACACAATGACCGAAGGTCCCGCGTTCAAATCTCGGGGGTGCCCACCCTCTAGATTGAGTATGACTGGCTGATGACAGCTTATAAGCTATAAATGGTCATTCTGGTCTCCCTTTGCTTTTTCGGATCCACCTTATCACACGGAACAGTGTTGATGTACTAGTACAAGTGCCAGTAAAGTACTAGCAGTTATCCCATTCTGTATTCTCTTCCTGACACACTCTAGGGAGGACATAACCGGTGTTAGCACAGGAACACACTAGGTTACAACACCAACAGAGCAAGCAAGTAGCCCAATCGATGAAATTGTGAAAGGCCTTATGTTTTTGAGCGCTACAAATAACACTACCAATAACATAGTCCATTAAATTTTTTCTTGATATTTTGATTTAAAAACGTCAAGAAGTAGTATTTTAAGACGTCTTGCACCAGGGAAAGTATTATGAAGGTATTTTTGCGTAACCTATCAATTTGATAATTTAAAAACGTCCCCATCATCCTCCCCCATGACTGTGGCCGACTCCCAAGGCCTCTCCACTACGGAACCCAGCGCTAAAGAGGCACGAACTTCAGTCCCCTAGACGATCAGGCCGGAAAAGAATGTTACGTAACAATTTATCCCGCAACTCAAATCTTACGATTCGATTCAAAAGGGGAAGTGTTAGGAAGCGCTTAACGACATGTCGTGTTGTGTCACACCATCTAATTACGCCCTGTTTGCATCCCCCATGGAGGAAGAGGAACGGTAAAAGTGGAAACCACCCGGATGTGAGGGTTTTCTTGTATTCAAAACCCGGAGTTGCTGGCTCGGGTGGCCGCGGGCCGAAGTCCGGGTATGATGTGGACTGCGCCTAGTCGCGTCCCCCCTGTCAGTCTATGTGCAACTCACTGTGCACGGTGTGGCGGTTGCTTATGAGTGATTTTCAGGCGAGTTCATGTGTGTTGCGTGGTGCGCCTAAGTGGCTGTTGAGGAACTGCGACTAGTTCGGCTCGCGTGTGTGAGTGAGTGTGCGCACGAGTGTGTGCGAGTGAATGTGTGGAGCAGCGGTTTTTCGGACATCGCGTGGGCACAGTCACAGTGAAGGCACATGACCTTGAGGCAGGCTGCATTGACAAAAGAATCATTGTGGGCAGTCGGCCACAGGCACAAGGCCTCAGAAAAGCCTGCAAGGTTACGCTGACCTCCTAACACTTATGTTATTTGCGCTCTGTTTTCTTCTCCCACCTTCCTCAACCTAGGCTGTCTGTTGTGCTGACGGGGAACACTGCTGTCCCAGTGGCTATAAATGCAACAACGTGGCGGGTACGTGCGTCCTCGGCTCCGCAGA
>JAYGXS010000008.1:26892937-26911161 GCA_036362985.1 Ligula intestinalis
TTGAACGACCCGAATCCACGGAGCAGCCCTTGCTGAAAACGGACGATGCTACCGTCAGTAGCACGGTGATTCTGCCTGCCCAGTCCCTTGAAAATAAGTGCGATGAGGCTTACTCGTGCGACGATAATGCAACCTGCTGCCGGATGGAGGATGGCAATTGGGGCTGCTGTCCACTTTTCAGGGTGTGTCCCACGTTTGACTATGCTCGTTTTCTCCGCCCTTCGCAGCTGTAATCATTCCTCTTTTAGCTCTCCCTCCCCCCCCCCCCCCTTGATAGCATCGCGAACGTGTTTCGAGGACAATTCCTGCGTCCAGCCAGGCCATGAGAGCGTGAGAGCCTGCCTTATGACAGCTGCTTTTCATGATTGTGGAGCTCTACCCAGTGCTTAACAATGAGTGTGTGATTTGAATTGCCCGTGGGGGCAGTTGGTTGGTTGGTAGCCCTTGTTGGATCAGGGTTCCCTGCCGGAGGCCAAACTGGGTGCAGTTGGGAGACGGAGAAAAGCTGCGACCTCGGCCGGCTTGAGCCAAAAGTCCACGGGGGTGAGTTGGGTGCCTGGCCGGGAACTGTAGGCGAAGAGATGACGGCAGTCATGTGGCGAGGCGCCGCAGTCGGGACAGCAGCCAGGTATGGACGGGTCGAGCCGGTGTTGGTACAGGCGAAGGAGCATGCAGTAGCCACTGCGTAGCTGCGCCAAGGTACAGCGAGTCACCCTTGGGGGATGCCGTTCCTGGGCCGCAATCGCAGGTGGATAGCCACCCAGAAGGACCGGGGGCTGTCGTGTACAGTGGTCCATGCTGTGCTTACTGTTATAACGGTGGCCAAAAGCTGCGATATTCCCGTCTGACTAACGCCTCGTGTGAGCCCCGAAGGAAAAACACAACAAGAGTGTATAGAAAGCAGAAGTCTGAGTGCAACCCTAGTACAGCATACTTAAATGCAAGCAAATGCGTATTTACAAGGATGGGCTAATAAGATGGTAGTCACCAGAAATTCACGACTTCATTGGCTGAATGAGCCATGAAGTGGACGTGCTCTACTGACTGAGCTAGCCAGGGGCAAGTGCGTCAGACAATGCACTTTGTGTGTGGGCGGCCCGGCTGGTTGCCTGGTTCACCGGCCGCGCTGTCACCGCCGAGGCGCCGCGGGCATGTGCGCGTCGTACATGCACTCCGCGTTGGTGGACCGGAACGGACGCTCGGCCTGGGAACGTTGTTCGGGCAGCGTGCACTTAAGCGGGGCCGTAACACTTACTTACTTGTACTTGTTACAGCTGTGATCATGCCTGATCTAACCGGCCTCGATGATAGCACTGACAGTAACCCTCCACGCGTGACGATTGGTGGCAGCGAATCTAGAAGGCTCCACCGAGTCTCTGCTCCAGCGACGGTGGTCGAAGATAGAAGGCCCAAGAACTGCTTCCATGTCTTAACGGATTGTGTCGAACCAAGTCTTCAGTTGCCCTACTCTTTGACGCCTCTAGTCGGGCTGTGTCGCCGAATGGAGGGCAGCATATAAAAAGTCCTGTGGAGGACGACGGAGAACGTGTCCAAACCACCTCAGCCGCCTTTCTTGAATGGCCCGAGATATCCTCGCGATACGATCGCAGCGAGTGCGGACTGTCTCATTCGAGATAAAGTCGCTATCCTTAACTTGCAGGATCGTCCGCAGGCATAAGTGGCCAATGACCTCCAGTCTTCGCTCATCTGCAGCGCGCAAAGCCCAGAATTCACATCCATCGAGACTGTCCGGATAAATGTGCAGTATACACGAATCTTCGTGGCGATGGAGATGTCGTGTGGGATCCATAGGCGCTTTCGAAGGATTAAGAAAACCCAGCAAGCAGCTTCGATGCGGGAAGCAATGTGGTTCTTACTGTGCCCATTCTGTAGCAGCCTCGCCCCGAGGTGTCTTCTTCTAGTCAGGAATGCAGCTAGAGAATAGCTTAGTCTTTCCGACATAGCGATTCCATTCACCCGCGACGCTACAGATTGTGGACCACCAAAGCTTGAATCTAGCAACGAAATATCATCAGCGTAGTCGAGGTCAGTAAGCCGCTGATTGCTCAGGCTCGTACGTTACCGCACATTACATTAACCTTCTCAGCAACAGTTTGCGCATCTGTCTATGCCTCTCGTCGGAGAGGCTGTGACAGTGTGTACGCACGCCGTAGTCCGGGGTAGGGGACGGGCCAGTCACGTGCCAGACGCGATCAATCATTGTGGGTCACCGCCGGTTGGTATTTTGAACGCGCGCGCGCTGGGTGCATTTCGTACGCGTGCCTTTGCGGAGCCGTACGCGTTGATTGAACAGAGCCAGCCGCTATGACGTTTCTCCGTTGGAGCTGGCACAGTCGGGTACGTGCCTCTCTCTCAGATGTAGTTCGTGTTTGCTTTATAGCAGTGATATTTTTCAGTTTTATTTTTTAGTTATTGACCATACTAGCGGCAGCACAGGTTATAGCTGGCACCAGCCCATCAACGTGTTTCGCGTCCACTGCAGTTCTTGTGAGGTGAACTACACTGGGAAGACCGGCAAGTGACCGCAGACCCGCATGAGTGTGCACAGGATAGGTGGGAAAAGGATGCATGAACTCTCGTTTGTGGCGGAACACTGTGCAGCCTCCGGATACAGCGATACCACTTAGGACGCTGAAATTCTAGGCTGAGGTAGTGATTAAGGAGCCCAAGAAAGGTAAACCTCACCGAATTCCGTTAACCGCTGTTCGATTCTGTCGGCGGCCTTACGAGTACAGCTTAACTAACGAACTCGCTTGCAGGAACTGAAACGGGTCGCGACTACTAGCAACCCCATACGTTGCCACAATGTAGACGTGAGGTAGCTGTCAGGGATTCCGCGCGGAATATAAACCAAAAGAAGCTCCTCTCGGGTTTGAACACAGACGACACACATAAAGACGTTTTTTTTGCATGAAGGCTAATATCGTGCATTGTCATTCAGATAGGATTGCAGACACTCCTTATCGACACCTCAACAACGGATGGGATGCGCACGGACAGATTTTTAGCGGTCTCATTTGACTGGAATCCTCCTAGGAAACTTTATGCGGAAACATACTAACTGCTTCTAAGACGGAGGTCTCCTCACTTCCATTGAGGAAACCTATGAGGAATTTTCAAGTTTTTTTAAAATCTTCCTTGGGAGTTAATTTATACCTCAGAGTAGATCAGTTCATTCAAGGATCTGAAGGCTTGGACCAAAATTTGATATGGATGCGTTTTCGGTTTGAAATCTGTCAAATACCGCTGACTGCTGGCCTCACAAGTATAAACTACAAAATTGTCGACCGTACTGGAAACACAGACACGTGTTTCGCCGGTTGGTACCGAATGGGTAGAGTAAGGATGACATTGTCTCCCGAATTGACGCAGCTCGACGAGTTTTCTCTAAGCTTCGTAGGTGCTTATGGACCCGACACGATATTTTTATGTCCACAAAGGTCCTCGTGTGCCGTGCATCTGTGTAGTCTGTTTTTCTATACAGACACGAATGAAAGGCTATGCGCTTGGAAGATGAACGGAAACTAGAGGAATATCCTTCGAGTGATGTACACTGACTTTGTCTCAAATGAGACAGTCCGCACTCTCTGCAACAACATCACAAGGATATCTCAAGCAATCCAAGAAAGAAAACTGAGGTGGTTTAGACACTTTCTTGCCCTTAACCTCATGAGCTCGGTGTTACTGCCCTCCTTTCAAAACCGTTACCTAATTGGAAATGTCGAAGTTGTGGCAGGCAGCTGTAAACCTGGCTCGCCTAAGTCTGTCAGGACATGGAAGTGGTTCTTGAGACTTCGGTATGCTGTCTGCGGTCCTGGCGAAGAGAATGGTTCGAACTGTCCTGGATCGTCACGCGTAGAGTACCACCATACGGGGCATCATTTAGGCTGGCTTGATCAGTCATGATCGCAGCTTAACACAGCTGTGAGGGATCCGGCTCATCAGTTGTTACCACAACATTCTCTGTGGGCTATTAACTATTACCTGTGCTGTCAGTACCGTCATTAATTACGTAGGTTATCCCACTGTTTGTCTGACGGCAGTTTCTGAATATTATGCGGATATCCCGCAGCGGCTGGTGGACCTTGACCGAAATAGTCCCACTGGGTTCCCATTTTAACTTGTGGACTCTCGAATATACTGATCTACTTCGAGTTAGAAATTTATTTCTTAGGAGGTGAATGAGCTGGAGGTTGCTGTTTCCGCTCTAGAAACTGCACTTTTTGCTGTCGAATATTTCACAGTGTAGCATGGCTTTATTGGAGGGTTGGAGGGGGAGGGTTATAGGAGCATGCATGACTATTGGGGTGGATAATTGACATTTCCCAGACGCGTGTTTCAAGACGGCTCTATCAGGACTTCAGTATTATCCCTTTCAGACGGTATCATTGTCGGCAGAGAAGAGGAGGACTGGGATGGCCATTTCTGCCTCTCTAACCGCCATGCGTCAGTCATATCTTTCGATCTATACTAACAAGGCCACGAGCTCGTGGCTCACCGGTGGAAGCGTTTGACTTCTGATCAACAGATCGTGGGTTCGAGCCTCGGGCGGTTCATCACTTGGGGTCCCGTATGACCGACTAATGACGACTAATGAGCCATAAATTGCCACTCCGACCTTTTCCAGGCTTCCTTGTGATTGCCAGCACTGTTATTTACGTAGGATTCCTAGCTGCTGTGCGATTGTTGGCGGGATTCGGAAACGAGCCCCAAGGCAGAGCGGTACAAGCGAGTTTCGTTAGTGTTCACTAGAGGTTCGTCAGCGAGCTCAGACGATGTTAGATGATTCCCCAGGCTGACTGCGCAGATACTATCTGCAAGCCTAGACACATTTTTCGCCGCTACACTGGGTTTGGCTCATCACTGTGAGTGTCCAGCTTTCCCATGAGCTTTTTTACCTTTGAGCTTTTAAATTCCCTCAGAAGCATGTGTGTTGTCAACATGATAAATGGCGTAGCACGTGTATACTACTGACTGACTGTAAACAATTGAAGAATATATTATTTGGTACCCCGCTGAATCTGGTGGCTTTCACATCAAATACACAAATCACTTTCTGTACGTAGCTACTTCTGCTTATACCACAACCACCAGCTACCAACGTCACCGCTACTACCATTACTACCGCCAATAACGTTAGTAATACCAGTACGTATAACATCCTTTCTATCACTACTTCTATTATTAATACTGGTTCTATCATTACCAGTAGTACTGTTTATTATAATGCTACTACTATTATTAATACTACCATTCTATCGATACTATAATCGCTTTCACCACTGTCGTTACTAATACCACCACTACCAATGCTGCGGTTACTTCCGTTGTTACCGCTACTACCACTTCGGTCACCATTACTATCACTATTAGCATTAATAATATTAATACCGCCACCAGTAGTTCTGCTTTTAAAATTATGACTAGGACTTATACTACTGTTACTGTTATGATTACTAACAATATTGCAAATAATATTACTACTCCGATTAAGACGATGAAACCTTAAAACGTCGCCACAGCTAATAGCACTTCAACAGGTTTTGCTAATAGTAATCCTAGCACTGCTAATATTACTACTAGGATTATTAGTGTGGTAGTGAGCACGAACACCGACCAACGGTACTTATGTCAGCGAAGGTTCCGTAGGAAACTGAGTCCGTGGTAGCTCTTTTTGAGGGACAAAAGGAAATATAATGCATTCAGGCTTTCATTTTTTGCATTTTTTTACCAGACATCCTCCCTTCCTTACGCACCCCCCCTTTCTTTCCAGGCGACGTGTTGTGATGATAAGAAGCACTGCTGTCCCGAGAACTTTGAGTGCTTTTGGCACATTTGCAAGAGGAAGTCACCCTGGACCAGTGGTCCCGCCTACCTACCCATGAAGGAGAAGAAGCCAGCCCGCCTGTCGACGCGTGACACTTTTGTGCCCTGTCCGGACGGCCACAGCAAGTGTCCGGATGGCTCAACTTGTTGTCCAACTGCGGATAAAATCCAGTACGGCTGCTGCCCCATGCCCAATGTAAGCACCCCTCATTTGAGGTAGATTTTGCGAGAAAGTATTGTCACTGGTGTCCGCCCCCCAAAATTGACAGCAGAGCAAAAACAGTCTGGACAATACGTCCGGGAGAGAGGAGGCTTCGTGGGCACTGCCCAACCCCCCTCCTCCCGTCTGAATTATCCTGGTGGGATTGTTTCACGCTCACCACCACACAAATGATACTCTGCCCCCCCTCTTTCTCTGTCTCAAACTGAATCTTTGACGGACAGCTTGACCACCGATTTCAAATTCTGTCCAACGTAGGCTGCACAACAGTATGGTGAAGGAATGGTATCTTGTGCGTAGATAAGTTTTACTTGATAGTAGGCTTGCGCAGCATCTGAGACAAGCGACATGAAAAATTTAAAAAGACTAGAGGCAGGGAATGGCGCAGGCTGCTGGCGCGGCCCCCGCCACACCTGGCTAGGATCCCAGTTAGGTGGGAGTGCCATAAAGACCACGCTAAGGGCGGAGATATCGCAGCCTTACAGCAAAACTCAGTGGGCTGACCGCGTAGTCCGAATTACTCCGTCAGTTAGCAACCCTCCAAGCCGTTGCTTTTAGTGCACCGTGATAGGTTCAATCGCTGCAGATGGTTTTTGGGGAGGAAACAAATGCGCTGAGGTTTCGACCTCTCTCCCTCTCTCACCCCCAGCATCAAGCCACCCTCCAAACCGGTTAGTTATCTGATCTGGGTTGTCGGACAGGGCCGGTGAACTAGTCTGCGCGCGCCACAGCGCGACCCGGTCCCCTTGGCAGGCGCACATCAGGATTTACACAGCAGGCGATTATGAGAGGCCTTAGCCGTCTGACTCCCAGTCCACTCATCCTTATCCCACCCAGGCGACATACAGCTAGGTGGTGGCCTGTTGTTGGCGGTGGGGGAGAGAGTGAGGTCGACCCTACACATTTCTTTCCTCACTATAAACAATCTGCTATCGCGGTGCGGTGCGGTAAAAGCCGTGGCTTGGAGGGTTGCCAACCGACGGGCTAACTGGTACACCGCAGTCGGTCCAATGTGTGTCTTGCTGTGTGGAGGGGCTGTCTGCGGGCTGAGAGTCTGACTCAATGGTGCCTTCTTACTGGCATGTTTATGGTGCTGCCGCACCGTGGGAGCCTACCTAGCGAGGCGTGCTGTTGGTGGGCGTGTTGGTAGCGCCAGCCGTCTACGCCTTCCCCATATCCGACCTCTTTGACTTTGTCGTGACAACCGGGTCCCGGTGTGGGAACGGTGAGAAACTGAGGAAGATTCTCCTCGAGTCTTCTTTCGCTGTATACCTCGCGGAGGTCACCGCGTTGCTTCAGCTCGTTAGGGCTTGTAGTGGGCATCGTCGAAATAGACGGTCGAAATTTCTTGTATTGAATGCTTCAACGGGCTGTCTTCTTAGCCACAGTGAGTCTAAGACTCACATCACGCATTTAGCATAGGAGGTGTATGCCGAAGCAGCTAACTACCTACTGAGCTGACATCCTAACTGGCAAAAGTGAAAACTAGAGTGACCTATGTTGTCTTGCTGAATACAGTAGTCAATAACGCAACCTTTGAATCTAATCGGCTACCACGAAACCACCACTACTACGAGTAATATTCGTACTCGTACTACTACTGTTACTAATAATAACATTATTACTAATACTACTACTCATACGTATAAAAATAAAACGATTTCCACGCGATCAATTGCTGTTATTAAGATTGTCACTACTATTACTACTACTACTACTACTACTACTACTACTACTACTACGACTTCTGCTGTTCCTATCTTTTCACCTGTGTCTAGAAAGTGCAGCAGTTTATGGTAGTGGATAAGGAAGAAGGATGGTCAAGCACTGGATCGATTTGTTTAATTATCTAAGCTTTTGAACTATTGCAGGAGTCCATCGTCAGAGATAAGAATCAGCAACAAAAGGGGGGCTTAATTTTGTGAGTTTGCACCAATCAGCTATCAGGACTCGTCAGGTCGTAAGGAGGTAGGGAACAAGCATGAGAAAAGGAGGTTTACGTTAGTAAACAGTCACTGATGTCAAGGTTCTTCAGGCCGTCAGCAACAAAAATTGGATTAACTAAAAAGGACGTGGGGGCCAATTTTTTTTTGATAGACATCTGGGCGGGTCTGCGCAAGGCTCTGTACACCGGCGCCAAATCGATGCATCGGTTTCTTGAAGTCTTGTCTGTGGACAAGGCTTCAACCAATTCGCGGCTTCCGACATAGGCGAGTACCTTCATACGGCCGCGAAGTTAAACCCATGGCCTGTTTAAGAGGTATGCATTGCAACTTGTTATAATTGGTCGCCTCGTCGTACCGCCAGCTTATGTTCATGTATGTGTGATCCCAGCATGCGTTCAGTGTGGCCTGTGTAGTTACAAGAACAGCTTATGCATGAAAATACCTAGAACACCAATGTTTTTAATTCATTTATAGAAGCCATTGGTGAAAGGGTATTGAAAGCCTTCTTCCTTTTCGTTTTATCCTTTAATTCCGGCTTCCTCAATGCAGGCGGTCTGTTGTTCGGATGGTGTTCACTGTTGTCCGACGGGTTTTCAGTGTGATGTGGCACACAAAAAATGCGTTCAAGCCGCCGGGGCTGTTAGTGTCGACCAGGTAGCAGCGACAGCCACCTTTCAGAACTGGTTTAGCAAGATCCTGGGTCGTTTTGAACGACCCAGAGGCGGACAGGAGCAGAAGGAGGACGCCAAGGAGAAGGAAAAGGAGGAGTGCATGATCACCTGCGCAGACGGCAAGTCCAAATGTCCGGCAGGCGCCCTCTGTTGTCCCTCAAAAATGCTCACGGGGGACTCCTTCGCCTGCTGCCCCTTCGCTGACGTAAGTGCCGTCCTGCCCGTTACAGCACTAGTAATAATCCAGGTACTACAGTAGTCGCCGGCTATTAAGCCCACCTCGGGCCCAGACCAGATTGGGCTTAATAGGCGGCGGGTGTACTAACCGGAGAGTTCTAGTTCTTGATTAGAAAAATCAGGATAGGCAATTTACATTGCATACGTACTGTATCATGTGTAGAGCTTGGTTATGTACAAGAAAAGAATGCTGTTTGTCTGTATTTTATGTAATAACCAAAACAAAACAAAAATGATTTGCGACACATTTAGAAAAAGCAGTCAGGTGTTAGTTGTTTTGGAGGAAACTTCACTCGCAAGTGCTCTTTGATGTCCTGCTCTGGGCATCAGAAATCGTCGAATTTTGTGAAATCTGATGCCTGTAGACCGCGTTGCGCGCACAGAAAGATGAGAAGCTTACTCTATCCTGTTGGCAAGCCGGGCTTTGTAGTCGGCGACTGGGCTTACTTGCCGGTGGATTTCGCTATATAAAATTCCTTCCGAAGCCGATTTGGGATTGATACGCGGCTGGGCCTATTAACTGTGGGCTTAATAAGCGACGACTGCTGTTATAATAGCAGCGCTGTGATTACTGGTAATGACAACCGTTATGGTGATGTTAGCGCTGGCAACCTTCTTGGTTTTGATCCTCATAACCAGAATAGTAGTGTTAGTATTCGTAGTAATAATAATGGTTATAGTTGTAGTACTGGTCGAAGTATTAATATTGCTGAGTGGTAGTACTTCTAACAGAAGCAATAGAATTTGTAGCAGCATTAACACTAGTGGTAAAAGTGATAGTGTTAGTAATGCTAGTGGTGAAAGTAATTGCGCTATCCGTAGGATGGTAGTAGTAGTATTATTATCAGCAGTACTAGTAGTAATGACGGTCGTATTATTAGTAAGGCAGTATTGGTAGTAATGGTAGTATTACTGCTGGCTTTATTGATGGCGGTAGTGTTATTAATAGTAGTGTTGGTAGTAATTGTCATCATCATCATCATCATCATCATCATCATCATCATCGTCTGTATTGTTATAACTGGGAGTTATCGTCATATCAGCAGTAATATTCGTGGCATTGGTAGTCATGCTGGTAGTAGCACCAGTTTTGTAGTTCTTATGAGTGTTTGGAATGACATTTTTTGTAATAATGGTAGTAATAGTAGTGGTGGTGGTGGTTGGAGTACTTTGGTTTTCATGCATGCATGCTGGAATACTTGAAAACACACTGAATTGCTCACAGTTTCGAAAAAATTATTTGAGTTATATTAGTGGTTTGGTCCTCCTACTAGCCGTAGTATTGGTAGTATCACCAGTCATAGTAATAGCGTTAAAAGTGGTAGTCGTACTGGTGATAGTACTGATGTTAGGGGTAGTAGCGGCAGTAGTAATGGAATTAGCAGCATTTTCAGTAATCGTGGCAGTGATAGTAGTGGCTGTAGTGATGGTAGTAGCAGGGGTAGTAGCCTTATCATGAATGGTACTGGCGCTAGTAATTGTTGCATCAGTAAAATTGTAGTAGCATTGGTAACGGCGGTATTAAAAGTACTAATAATGTTTTAGTGATAGGAATGGTAGTATTAGCAGTGGTCGTAGTAGTTATGTTATTAGTCGTAGTAGTAGTAGTAGTAGTTGTTGTAATGGTAGCACCAGTATCAGTTTATTGAGGGCAAAATACGCGAACGCCTTTGAACTCCCTGTTGATAGCAAGATGATAGGAAACTAGTTGTAGTAACGGTAGTAGCAGTAGCAGCCGTATGGTTTGCAAGTATGTGCGCTTGAATGCTTGAGGACACATTGAATTATTTGTAGTTTCGGAAAAAAATATTTGCGTTTCAAATTTTCAGAGCCAGTTAAAACCCAACTTTGCGCAAATTATATCTTCATTTCCTCTGTAAAATACGCTAGATAAAAATACCACTGGCTGCAGAGACGTTTCAAAAGGTTACTGTAGTATGCAAGATGACGCCGAGGCAGCTTTTTAAGCTCTTTCTTGGGCTCACTATACTTACTGATGCGTAATCTAAAGAATTAGCCGTACGGTATTAGTATTAATAGCAGCAGTTGTAGTACTAATAATGGTTCTATTGGTGGTAGCAATAGCAGTGGCAGTAGGGAAGTTAGTAATTGTAGCAGTAGTAATGGGGGGTAATAGTAGTGGTGGTAGTAACGACATTAGTATTTGTGGTGGTAGTTAGGGGAGAAGCAGTAGCACTAGTGGTGGTAGTTGAAGTAATAATGGTATTAAGGGAATTACTAGTAGTAGCAGTGGTGGTGGTAGTAGTATCAATCGTAATGGTAGTGATAGCGGCTGGAAACTCCTTCGCCTGCTGTCCCTTCGCTGACGTAAGTGCCGTTTATCGGTGTCCGTGGAGTAGCCATAACAGTACTGTGATTAGCAGTAGCAAAACTGTTCTAGTGACTTTAGCAGTGTCGATATTCTTATTTTTGATATTTGTAATAGGAGAGAGTGGTGGTATTAGTAGTAGCCGTAATAATACCTGTAATGGCATTATTAATATTTATAGCACAATTAGTGGTTGTACTAGTAGCAGATATATAAGTAATGATAATGGTTGTAGTTATATTGATGGATATAGTAGTGCTGGCAGTAGTAGTATTAGTGGTCGTAATGTGTGTGTGAGTTCGACCACTGTAATCGGTGATGTCCACCATATGCTCGAGAGCAGGGACGGTGACTGCGGCCCATTCTAGTGATAGACGCGCCGCTGACTACTTCATTCTCCATCTCTATACTGCATTTAAATGGTGACAAGACGAGCCGACATGACCGCACAGGATGGGAGCGTGACCGCAGCCGTAAATACCGCCTTAACTTAGTATATAGTGGCAGTAGACTTTGCGACGGTACTACTGCACTGTCTACCCTCACTCACCTATAGTAGGTGTCTAGACTGATTCTAAGGGAGGAGGGCTCGTTCTGCTAAACAGCCACTAGAAATAGCAGCTGCCATGCTTACTGAGGCTAGTAGATAGTATACTGAGAAGAATACTCGATCGCTGGGACAATATGTTTATTCGCATGACGTTTCGATATCCGTCGCGGGTTCGTCATCAGAGACATGAGTGACAGAAACTATGAGTACTGCCTGTTTATCGTCTTTTAAGGTCAAGTGAAGTCAAGTTTATTGATGGAAATATAGGCAGACGCCTTTGAACTCCCTCTTGGTACATGGTATTTAAGAAATGCGTCGGCACAACCGAACATTTCAAAGAAGTCGTTGACACAATTGTAGACGACTACTCGCTTGTTTCAAGTAATACACTCACCGTCAGTTCACACGAGCCAGCAGTGTAACTGAGCAAGAAGAACAGACAGTTAAAGAACTTCTAAGGCATGGCTCATAATTCAAAATGAAATGTCATTTTTGGTTTTTGGGAGAAAAAACTGTCGCTCGTGGGGGAAAGTATGTGAATTATAGGAGCAGGGTGCTTCTGTGAATGTTGGTGGCAGCCATGGCGTAGTAGTAGTGTCAATAGCAGTGGTTGTTGTAGTATTTATGGTGGCCGTAGTAGTAACAATATTAATGGTGATAGTAATAGTAGTCGTGCTAATAGTTGTATTATCAGTAGATTGATAGCAGTCTTAGTAGGGAAAGTTGTCGCGGTAGTAATGGTAGCAGTAGTAGTAGTAGTGATTGTGGTAGTTATAGTAGTAATGTTTGTAGTACTTCTGGTAGAAGATGCACTATTGGTCGTAATAATAGTATTAGTATTGGTAGTAGTGGCAGGTATGGTAGTAGCTGTAGTAGCAGCTGCATTTTTGAATGATTGAAAAAATAAAACGCACGCGAATCTTAAATTCTGATGAGACATCAATGAATCTATTTGGGTTTTTCTTTTGGTTTTTTATTGCGGACATGCCTATTTGATTCCACGTCTTTGCCCCCCCTTGCCGCCTACTAGGGCCACTGCTGTGCAGATGGTGGGCACTGCTGTCCCCGTGGCTACAGCTGCGGCAAAGGTGCCTGCGTCCTGGACTTAGCCGAGACTCAACCCTGGGACTCTGTCAAGAAGACCCGCGCTGGGGACTTCCGTGTCTGTCCGGACGGCCTGACTGTCTGCTCGGCCGGTCAAAGCTGCTGTCGCGGTGATGTCGCCGGCGTCGACTCCTGGAAATGCTGTCCCTGATGGAAGAGTGCTGATTGTGAGTTTGCTGCTCTGCAAATTTTGTTGCTAGCTTCACGAGGTGGCCAGTCTCATCTCCCATATCGAACTTTCTGCTGGTGGGGGGAAGGAGAACCTAGACAGAAAACGCATGCGAACTCCAATTGGTAGGCAGGTTGCCTTTTCAGCTACTATAGTACTGTGAGTAGCAGATTAAGTGGGTGCAGTGGTGTAGATACTGCTGTTAGTGGTTGGTGTAGTAGTAGTTGTCGTTGTATGAGGTGGTGGTGGTAGTGGTGGTGGTGGGGGTGGTGGTGGTGATGGTAGTGGTAGTGGTGCTGGTAGTGGTGGTGAAAGTGGAAAAGTCGTCATAGTAGTTTTAGAGGGATTAGCGTGAATAATAGCTGTAGAGGTAGTGATAGTAGAATAAGTGGCGGTACAGCCAAACGTAGGAGGAGTACTGATGGCGGTGCTGATATTAGCAGTGGTTGTAAAGTGGTCCATGAGGAATAGTAATTATAGAGGACGTCGTAAAGTAGTCGTTGTAGAAGTATTTGGGGATATTAGCTGTAGTAGTAGTAGTAGTAGTAGAATTACGAGTGGTGGTGTTGCTGATGGTATTAGCAGCAGTAGTAGTATTAGTAGTAGTATTAGTAGTAGTAGTAGAAGTATTAGTAGTAGTAGTAGTAGTAGTAGTAGTAGTAGTAGAAGTAGTAGTAGTAGTTGGAGAACGAGGCAGAGAGAAAGAGTAGTCGGAGTAGTAGCTGTAGAGATAGCAGAAGTAGTAGCATTGATGGTTTTACTGGTTAGTTGGTGGCCCTTGTTGAATCAACAGTCCCTGCCGGAGTCCAAACTAGGTGCAGTTGGGAGACGGAAAACTGCAACCTCAGCCGGCTTGAGCCAAAGGTCCACAGGAATGAGTTGGGTACCTGGCCGGGAACTGCAGGCGAACAGATGCTGACAGTCATGCGGAAAAACGCCGTAGTCGGGAGACCAGTCGAGTCGGACGGGTCAAGCCGGTGTTGGTACTGGCCTAGGAACATTGATTAGCCACTGCGCAGATGAGCCAGAGTACAGTGATTGACCCTCGGGAGTTGTTGTTCCGAGGCTGCAATCGAAGATGGATAGCCGTCCAAAAGGACCGGGGATGGTAACCTCGTTTATCCTCACCAATGGTATGGTTTTACTGGTAGTTGTAACTGCCGTTATAGTAATAAAGTGTTAGTGATTGTTGTTTAAGAGGGGGGGTATTAACAGCAGTAGTTGTTGCAGAGGTAGTAATGGCATTAGTAGTAGTAGTAGTAGTAGTAGTAGTAGTAGTAGTAGTAGTAGTAGTAGTAGTAGTAGTAGTAGTAGTACGAAGAGTAATTTTAGATTAACATTTCCTGAGATTGCACAAATAATTTACAAAACGCGCGTACAGTCAAGAACTCGTTTCTCCTCGAAGAGACTTCCTCAGTAACCCTTTCTGGCTGCCTTGCAAAGGCGATCCTGATTTGGTCAAAGCGAACATCAGACAGCGCGCACAGCAAACGATTTGAAAGCCAGACATTGTCGCAAATGGGGACCCAGCTTCTTTTACACGTTTTTCGCTTACCCACTGTCCCTCCCGCTGCCTTTATACACCAATTTGCTGGTGGGCAACCGCCTTGCGCTCTACCTGACCAGCGCCTATTTTGTCTTCTTGCAGGTTTCTGATTGGCTGCTGCTGCTGCTGCTGCTTCGTCTTCGTCCTGTTTCGTGATGATTCCTGCCTTTCGTTTGTACTCACTGTGAGAATCCCGTTTCTACCTGCCCCCTCCCTCGCGCCTGAGGAAATACCTCTGACCTCCAACCTCTCCATAGCCCTAGCCTGCGTTCTAATGCCAGACTTCAACATCCTACACCTACACGCATCCCTATTGAACTGCACTTATTTGTAGTCTGGTCTCCCCCAACTGCGGTGACCTCCTCCGCCTCTCCCATGGATTTAGTTTTTATAAATGCCCCCATCATGCTTTCTCTTGTCTTTCGCTGGCTCCTTCCCCCACGGTCCGTGTCTCGGCCGCTAGTGTGCGCTATTTACCTCAAGTACATGTGATTCTTCTTTCCCCCCTGTGCCGATTTGCACTTTTCTTTCGCTCAGACTTGAATCTAGACCGTTGGATCTGCTTAGAGGGGGGGAGGAGAGACAGACGTCTGCGCTACTCTGTGTGTCTAGTTCTAACTGCAGTTAGAAAATGCGTACTGTGGAGGTTCCAACTACGAGGATTCGCGCTGAGTGATATATTTCACAGGGAAGGCCCTTTCCCTGGTTCTTGCTGTGTCCGGAACGGATACACTTTGGAAATCGTGGATCTGAGGGCTTGTCGCGGTGGCACGTTGAGTCTCCCCAACCCAGCAAGTCTGAGCCATTGCTGACTGAGGCATTACCAGCCACGCCACCAGCCCAATGTGCGTGGTGCGTGTGTTAAGTGGCTAATGAGTGGACTGGGAGTCAGGGGGTGCCATCTTCTTCCAATTCCCTGGTTCTGTGACTGCTGAGGTGTATGGGTGTGTGTGTCAAGGGCGCTAAGTTGTGCGCTAAAGGCCACGGTTCGGAGGGTCGTCAAGTAATGGGATAACTCGGACCGTGCGCAGTCAATCCAGTGTGCGTTTTGTTGTGTGGAGTAGCTGGCTGGTGGGCTGACAGTCACGCTGGAATGGATGCTTATTATGTTATCTTTAGTGCGCTCCCGCACCGCGGTGACCTATCTGATAAGGTGTGCTGTTCGTATGCGTAGTGGAGTGTTGGTCGCGCCAGCCACCTGCGCCCTCCCCCATCTCCGAGCTTTTCGACTCTTGTCTGGACATCGGATGTAGATTTGGGAGTGGTGTGAGAGTGGAGTAGATCCGATAAGTCTGCCTTCACTATAATCCAGCTGTAGTCGCCGCGCCTGCTTTCAGCTTGCTGAAGCTCTCGGTGGACATCGCCCAGATCGACGGTTGCATTTTATATGTTTTAAGACGAACATGTGCTAGGGATTTAGTTTGCAGAAAACTCCCAACAACAGGAGCCACTGGCAAGGCCAGGCACCTTGAATACATCATCGTGGAACGCCGTTTTTAGGTGGTTCTAAGCGAGAAGTTTTAGTAGATGAGGTTGCAAAAGTTAAGTGGCTGTTTTTTCATCTTCTTAAGGAGACTTAGTCAAAACGATCGTAAGGCTCTGCAATGTGAGGTTAACGTTACCTATGTGGTCTTGAGCTTTGCCCCTACGTTGGGTCCATGATGATGATTTTTGGTTTATAGTCAACCTTTTCCCAAAATAAAGCATTCTTCAACTATCAAAGACGACCGGAACTAAGTAGAAAGGTGGTAAATGCATGAGCAGTTTCACATTTCTAACCCACTTGAGCAGTTGCTTTGAAACAAAACCAACATTTCGAGGATTGACACTCATTGATGAACGTTCACTTATTGCTAAGGAAACTCATTCGTCCAGCTCTGTTTTGGGTCTCGGTATGGCTGGCTGAGGACGGCTAATAAGTCAGAAACAGTCATTCCAGTTTCTCTTATCTTTAGAAGAACAAGATGCAATCACTGGTGGTAATATTTGCCCAAGTCTTCTAGCCGCTACAGCTACTGGCGCCGCTCGAAAATGAGTCTCAAGACTAAGCGGGAAGAGTGAGGACCTTTAGCGATCAGTGAACGTTCATCAACGAGTGTAAGTCCTTCCCCATCTAAACCAGCCAGACAATGGGTCCGCGGCTCAGTCGTTAGACCTTTGGTCAAAAATGTCGCCAGGTCGAGCCTCGGGTGGTGCACCACTTGGTATTGGGTGTGAATGCCTGATGAAGGCTGATAAGGCAGAAATGACCATTGCAGTCTCCCTTGTCTTTGCCTGCAATACTATTTTCGGGGTTCCATGCCCTCCGCATGAAAACGGCTTAATTTTCATTCTGGGTCACGGCCGGATGTCACAACGAAAATAAAACTAAAGCCTTCTCCTAGGTTACTGTACCCGATTTGCTCTTTGCACTCAACACAGTTTTGTCAAAACCTCCTTCGGCTTGCTGGTTCGGAACTTCATCATTCAGGGCATAGTTTCATAGCGCATTTCAAAATGCGAGAATTTAGCCTGTGAAACATCAGGACACTTAACACACAGCACTGAACGTGTTCACTCCATCCCCCGAAACACCTAGCAGACGTAAATTCAGGCCGTCTGGATAACCGGTCGCCGATCCGTTGGGCTGAAGGTCACTGTCAGTGCATGCTGGCGATCGATAAGACCAAACTGGCAACCGCATTCTCCGATTAAATCACGTTTTCAAGCGAGCCGTGTGCCTTCAAGTTTATGCGCAATTCTCACCGGCGTAAGGGTGGATCTATCGAGGTGCTCTTTTAGACGTCTTAAATTATCACTATTTAGGCGACAGGAAACCCGCTCGGTTGCCAGAGTTTGACCGGGTTCATATAGAATACACGATAGCTGTAGCAACCAGCGTTCTAACCAGGCGAGTCTCATCGCTAGCCCTCTCAGCGGCTGCTACTAGGCGCGAAGTGTTAGCAGCTGCGACCAATCAATGGAGACGGAAATATCGATCGGCGGTACAAGCCTGACGTCGAGTCACGTATATGGGCGGGTAGAGATCGCCACACACAACGCTTAGCAGGCTAGTGTAGTATGAATCCGCAGGAGCGTTGATGACTGACAATCCGTAGCCGCAAATCCACACCCGAGTCACTAGTGCTATCACAGCAGCTAAAAAATAAGGGAGAACCTGGACACTTTAGGACTGGTTCCATATGGGAATAGAAGTGGGACACCAATTGGGAGGAATAGCTCGTTCAGCACAAAGTTACTGGAGGATAGGTTAAAAGAAGTTTGGCTGTGGATAAGTGCCCGTCTGGGGCCGAAGTCCGAAGTGTGAGAGTCTTCACAGTGCCTCCAGAGAGATTCTTTGTGCGTTAGACTTGCAAAGGATTGGCCAGTTCGGACAGTCCGGATTGGGGAGCTAGTTGTGCGCACATGCAGGCAGTCGAGAAAGGTTGAAATATGCACACCAAAATGGTCCGCTACAGTACTACATCCGCTTTTTGCTAGTGTAGTAGGTCGTTCCTGGCCGACTAGCTCGCGTCGAAGTGCACATTCCCAAAGGCTAACCGATGCGATTTTTCGACGTCTCGATCAGCCAATCACAGTTCCCGTATCTACGCGGTTTGGGCCAA
>JAYGXS010000008.1:26921107-26992855 GCA_036362985.1 Ligula intestinalis
AGGACGCCACCAAATTATGCATGTCCTTGAGAGGTCAACCAGCATCCAATGGCTACCCAGAGGAACCAATTAGAAAGGGCAAAGTAGCATGAACCGATTGCCTTTAAATGCGAGAGCAGACACGAGAGGCGGGGCTTGCTGCAGACGAGAACGCCATGACGCAACGGCAGACGACTTGCTGGCGAACACGGGGCAAGCAAACCGACACGTGCAGAGTTGATGTGTACGCAGGAATTGTTATAGTTATTAGGGTGGCCTAACAACAACCTTCACAAGCAGTAGTTTGCAAACCATAGCCGCGTCCACAAGAGGCCATCGATCGGCCTATTTGCGAGCTAACACTTCGAGCTAGACAATAAATCGATAATTTGAATTTCTTGTTACATTCACTCACTGAGCCAAGAGCCAATGGGACTAGCCACTACCTCAGGAGAGAATCTTATTGGCTCAAGGGACATCGTTGGCATACGTTTGTTTCCCTAAATTTGTTGTACAAAGAACACTCAAGGACATCCACTTCTGCACACTTCCTGTCGTGTTTTCTCTTTGGGGACTCACATGAGCTGTAACTAGACGGCGAATATTTCGGCTTGGGCTCCATTACAACAATTTGGCGAGGTGATATCTTGGCCTGAGCCTCCGTTTTAACAATAGTAAACTATTCTCGGTTATCCTCTCTGCCTTCTAACCTATGCGTATCACTGGGGGGACTCAACAATATTCAAGCCATACCTCATACGGATTATGAGCAATTACTAATAAAAAGAGTTAAATTTTAAATTACTGCCTTACGTTCCATCTCATCTATCCGCCATGCCTTAGAGGAGAATGGGCCAGGGGTTTCTGTCATGCGGCTTTGAATAGTAAAGATAATAAAACAATGTGCGAGGCTTTGGCTCAAGGTAAGCTTATCGGACGACTGGAGATAAGGTTAGGCTTAAGGTCCTCAGTCAACCTAGCCCCTACTCCAAATGCCCAGATTTCAATAAAACGCGCCACCTTCTCGCAAGTGGCAATGCCAGAATGCATTGTTTGGTTGCTGTACGACCGAAAACTCGTGCTTTTTTGATAGTTGGCCTGGTTATACTCGCGACCGAATATGTTCATGCATAGTCGAGGTGTGATAAGTCTCATGTTTCGGTTTGTCGTTTCTAAATTGTTACATAATTAATAAAGTCTATCTAACTTATATCCTCATCTTCATCGAAGTATGGCTCACTTCCCTAGAATATTTGCTTCACCGTATGATGAGAAAGATTCTTTTTTAGGAAGTATTTT
This sequence comes from Ligula intestinalis, assembly GCA_036362985.1. Classification (NCBI taxonomy): domain Eukaryota; kingdom Metazoa; phylum Platyhelminthes; class Cestoda; order Diphyllobothriidea; family Diphyllobothriidae; genus Ligula; species Ligula intestinalis. The sequence continues at coordinate 26,922,386 of JAYGXS010000008.1, forward strand.
CTTAGAACCCCCTCCCGATGATACTAAGCCACTTCTACTCATCATAATAAGCCGAACTCTTCCTGCCTTACCCACCTAGGCCACTACATCTACCCCCGCGGGTGCTCACAACTGGACCAATAGGAACATACAAAGTAGACAAGGGCATAACCCTTAAATACCATGCTTCGGACATAACGGTTGAGAAGTATAAGTGCACCCAGTAACTGTCGCAGTAAACTCGATCACTGATATCCTGTCCATTTTCTATTTCTCACAACAATTGCTCCATACCACTGGGTGATATAGCCTTTTACCTACCAATTTTTATCCACTGTGACTGAAGGATATCTTGACTGAAAATCTTGGAATGCTATTTTCAAAATACAGCGTCTCTCTCTGTCTCGTTCTCGCCAAAGCAAGGCAGATTTATCTGGTCAGCTTATCGAGAGCCGGTTGCTGTGTCGACACCAGCACGATCCCCAAATCACAAGTCAAGGAAGACGGAATGAATAAGAACAACTTTACTGAGCTCAAGTAGCTTTACATTGACTGCTGCAAGCGCCACCTACAGAAACCAGCCGAGTCGGTGAAAGGATGTATATGCGTGCGGGTTTAGCCAAACATGTCCAGTCGTCAGCCAATCAGGAAAGGCTGCAGGTGTTGGCATTAGAGCTCGCGAGAAATCGATTAGCTTCAGACGTAGGTGCGTCGACAGCGTGGGCACGCAAAAGAGTGTACAGGGACGAAAGGATGAGTCAGCTGGACGCGCGAAGTAACTCGTGGTAGGTAATGGCTTGGAGAGTGAGAAAGATATCAATCAGTGCAGTCCTACCGAATTCAGGCTACCACAAGTTATCACAATAAAAGAAAAGGGCATCTAACACGGCGTGGTAGGTGCACGTGCATCTGATTTATTGCAGTGGCAAATTCACAGGATCACGTCGGATCGATCTTTCTCTTCCTTCTCCACTTACCATCCGCCTGCTGAAGTTATTCGGCCGACCGGAGATCAGCTCCCGTACTCCGTGCCTGAACGTCTCTGGGCGTCCTTTATCACACCAAAAGTCCAGATTTAATTAAAAGGCCTAGTTTTCACACAGTCTCGCGAGCTGCTCTGTCAGGTTACAGTATGCGGCCGCTGAGTCATGCGCTGTCGATGGTTGACTTGTTTATGTCCGTGAGTTATCAAATGCCTTCAGGTGTGTTTAGGCATTTCTGTATACGTACGGGTGGTGTTCGGTGTACCGTAGGCGGGAAAGCTCGTCAAGTTCACCGTTGTGGTTGGACAAACACTGCAGGACTTTATACGAACCTGATGCACCTATACACTGTGGAAAACTGCACCGCGAAAAAACATCTCGTATAATTGACGCCAACCAGGCCTCAGTGAACGCGTCGGCGGCGAAGCTTTATCGCAGTGACATAAGTCAATAGGTCTGTTCGACCATCTATTTCGATGATGTCCGACAAGTGCATCAACAGGTTGGTACAGAAGGCGACGGTCTCAGGGGGCAGATTTTAGTGAGATTGGACTTAGTTAGCGCCAACCGCACTCCTTGCCTTCGCCCGGGGTCAAGAATGTCAAATGGAACCCGCTGTTTGCCGCTTTCTCCAAAGCGAGCCATAAAATACCACCCAACTTAGTCTTAAGTGACAGTAGACTTTGCGCGGGCATTACCGCACTATCTACCCTCACTCACCCTTGGTAGATGTCAAGACAGGCTCAAGGAGACCGAGACTGGTACGGTTACGCCTACCTCTACTGCTAACTATTAGCTAGCAATGTAGCTGCGTGTTAGTAGGACCGGTACTAACATTTGTCAGTGGTGATGCTGATTAAAGTCAACGCTGTGGCTCATACCCCCTGCTCTCAACAAGGAGTGCGAACCTGGGCTTAAACTATCCAAAGCCCTGAGTATAGCAAAGCTCGCCTTGGTAACCACCTTTTCAAATCTACCCATCAGGCTGTGTCCGTTTCTGCTAGGTTCAGTGCACCTCAGAAGTCAGGAATGACAGAGTAATTTGAACTTTAAGAAAATGACCTTTATAAAGGGCTCTACCATGTCCTAGCAACCAGTTGTGCCTTCAGGCATTTTGTGTCAGTCTGGGTCCGCCGTTAGGAAGCCTTGACTCTAGGACGTATCCGCTATCTTCTGCAGCCAGTCAATGAAATGGTGCGCAATGATTGGCTTCTAGCTGAAGCGCGCGCCACTGGGATCATGAGGCTGACAGGGTGACGTGGACCTCTATCAGCGATTGATAAAGAGCGAGTGGAAGAAATTGTCATGAGCGAATACTCAGTGCTTGGTAAGCGAAGGCACGATTAGTCATTGCAGTGGTGCTGAGCGTGGACGACCACAGTTGCAAAAGGAACATAATCCACAAAACCTTGAGTGAGCCTTCAAGAGAACGAACACACGAGGGACCGGCAACTTCTTTATCATCCCAAACGCATCTTCCCTCGTCATGTATACCACTAAGTCCTATCCGATCTTATGAGCATGCAGTATAAACAGGGATTTCTTCCAACAGCAGTGTGGATTCCCAAAAGACCGCGCATCCATGCATGCGCACTTTTCTAGCGGCCATAAACAGAGAGATGGACAAAAGGCCAATCGCGATGCCAGCTTCGTACATCTACTGAATGCCTTTATTTCGGTGAATATCGAGGAGCTCTGGGGCCTCATAAGGAAACCGAATTTGTGAACCTATTCACGCATCGTGCGTCAGCTCCTTGACGCTGCCTTATGAAGCATTTTTGGCGACCAGTGAGGTTAAGCGTCGCATCTACCCGCCCCTATGCTGGTGAACGCCAATCATGAGGAAGTGCCGCGAGTTGACGTCGATAACAGAAAAGGTGGAAAACTGCTTGACCTCTGACACTTTAAAGCTTCTTCGAGGGTCTTCAAGTCTAGCGTTGACGACTTGCTATTCACAGATAATTATGCATTAAAAACTTTGACAGAGACAAGTGTGCCTCTTCAGCTTTGGCTGCTCCAAACTTGGCTTCCTCATCAGCAGGAAAAAGATCGTTGTCCTGCATTGATCGGCGCCAAATGCTGATTACAACTAATCCCGTATGACGGTCAATGGAACTGGCGTCATAACAGTGGACACAAGAGTGCAATGTCAAGAAACCTCAAGATCGGCAACGTCAGTCCCCAGTTCTGGTCTGAATGTCAACAGACAGTGACGGCTTCGGAGCCTTTGGGTATCTGCATACCCAATGCTAAGTCGATACTTCCGTGTCCTGACCTCAACACTAGTCCTAACATTAATTTTCATAATCCTTACGCTAACCCTAACTCTAATCCTGAACATCACAGCCCGAACCCAAGCCCTAACTCTGCATAAGGCCACTTGTAAAACGCGGTTCCATATCCCAGTGTTTTATGATTCTCAGCCTAGCCCTACTGCCTATCTGTCGTTTGCTCTTTCAGTGTTATGTGGTCATTAATACGTATCTAATTCAAGCTACTGTTAAAAATTAAGTAGCAAAAATAGCAAAGACTACTTTTGTGCTATTAGGAGGGTGAAACACAGTGCTCAGAAAATTGTGCAGTGGGTATGGACGTGAAGATGAACGTAAAAGTAAATCGTATTAAAGCTAAAGCATGGAGAAATATTCTTTTTGTACGCTATAATTTATGCTTATGTGTACATTAACATGTATTCGGCCGCAATTTTTTGCAGTTACCAGCTTGTAACGAAGGCTGAATGAAGTCAACTATGGTGAGAAATACTCCAATATAAAGTGAGTTCTTTCATTTTAAGTCAAATTTTTTAATTTTTTTTCAAGTTAATTTTAAAAATCTCCATTTTCAGTTCGAAATTGCCTTGGAAAAAGGTAACATGCACAGACATTCGTCAGCTGAAAATCTAACATAATTTAATTTTCTAAGTATTAATTGAATAGGTAACCTATAATGGCAAGTTTTTTTCATCCCAGACATAACAATATCTGACTTGCGTCGTGGCTGTTCTTTTTGCTCGGCAATGTGTTTGAGTGTTTCGAGAAATATTGGAATATTGCCCACATGGCTATCTTCGTATGAATTAATATCCAAAAATGTAGGGAACCGTATACAATACAAATAGCCTTTTCGGTAAGCGCCTTTGATATATATCTTTTTAAAGGTTTTTATATGAATTTCGAACAGAACGTACGTTTGTGGAATACAGCTCGAAGACACAGAAAATCGTCGTTAATGTGCCGGAATTTAAAGTTCGATCCGAAAGTTATTGTAATTAAATAGCAAAAATTTATTAAAACACTGTGACTAAGGAAAGGGAATTTTGCTAAAACGAATGTGGCATGGTTATCCGTTCAACTTAAGAAATAATCTAAATGTTTTGTTATAATTTATACTTATTTTTTACGTCTGGGAAATTTGTTGATTATTAAGCATAATTTAGTCTGCTCAACAAAAAATTAGTACGCTTTGTACTTCTTCTGAATACCAACTTTACCTAACGTTGTTCATTATTATTTCTAGGTTTTCGTACATGCGTTCATGCTGGCATGCGAATAGTTACCAATCTGTCGAAAATATTGGTATTCGGCGTGACTCCTTCCCCTTACTGTAAGTATTTTTCAGGGAAGTGAAAAAGCCAGAGAAACCTTTCAATTGATTGCCTTGCGTACACTCTGGAAACGGTAAAATACACAGACACCCGTCAGCAAATTAACTTAGCAAACAACTAACGAAACTCAGTCTTTTTTGATATTTCTGGCTTGGTAGCCGTCATCAGCCAGTCATACCCAGTCTCAAGGGTTGGAACCCCGAGATTTGAACCCGGAACCTTTGGTCGACAGGGGCTCGTTGCTTTGTCAGTTGAGATCGCGGATACTATGAGTATGTGGGCAAAGGAAAACCGGAATGCCCATTTCTGGCTTGTTGATCATCATCAGCCAGTCATACCTTATCCCAAGATCCCCCTTTGTTTTTTCCGATCCATACCATCCTATCTCATTAGTCGCCAAGTGACTGCCTGCACGGACTCTAATTGTGAGCTGTAGGGCGAAGCAGAACTTAATTTTTCCTCTACCAGATCAGCGACACCAACATACTCATAATATCCCCGATCTCAACCGACAAAGCAACGAGCCTGTGGCTGACGACGGTTAACAAGTCAGAAATGGCCATTCCAACCTCCCTTTGCTCTGTCGGATCCACTTCATTCTATAGTTTTATATTTCAGCAATACCGTGAACATCTCTTGCAGGCACGTTCAGTGTTTCCACTATGGTATCACAGACTGCAAAACCTGACCTGAGCATTTATTATTATGAACCAGCGTGTGCATACACCCACGCACCTGATCTCTCTCTCTCTTGCGCTCAAGCGCACACCAACACGAAAGTCACTGGAAATTATCTGCACCTCTTGATTTTACGTCCAGCATTCTATGGCTAGTGTGTGTATGTTTGCGTGCAGGCATGTTCGCCCAGTTGCCATGGTGACGACCTCATCATCCGCGCCATTGGCGAATTTTCAGCTCGCATTATGTCGCCAGTCGCGTAGCTTTATAGCTCTCTTCACTCTTTTACTCGCCCATCTCAGTCGTGAATATCAGATTCGGTGAGCACCTGTTTTTCCCTTCTTGCAATCGCCATGAGGGGTCGGTAGTTCATTGATTTTTTTTAATCAGATGAGGAAGACCTAAAGAGATATCTTGTTGTTGGTAAGTCCTAAACACTTGGGACTTTAAAATGCTGAAACTTATTGTTTTTCTATTAGTAGTCGTTTGCAGAACGGTCATGGCGTGGTTATGATATATATCTTTGGTATTAAGCAGATAGTTTGCCCGCAAACACAAGAGAGCCCGGAATGGCTGTTTCTAGCGTATTAGTCGTCGTCAGCCAGCCATACCTCGAGGCTCGAACAAGTCATCCTTTTGTTCAGAGTCAAACGCCCTAACAATTGAGCCAAGAGCTGGTTGTCTTGTTTATTTATGGCGGAAGATATTGACACTCGCCGATGAACCTACACCGACAGCTAACGGAACTCCATTTTCCTGCTCCGCACTTGCCTTGGGCCCCATTTCTCGCCGGGTTATTGCAGGGGATATTGAACGAGACCCAAGGCAGAGCGGAACAGATGAGTTCCATTAGCAGTCAAGTGAACGTTCATCAAAGAGTGTCAATAGCTCCTGACAGAAACTAGTGAGCTGACGAGCTCGATGCTCAGTGGTTAGGGCCTTTAACTTTGATCAGAGAGGTCGCGAGTTCGAGGCTCGGCTGGGGCTCCACTTGGGTCTCGGTATGATTGGCTGATGACGGCTAACAAGCCAGAAATGGCCATTCCAGTCTCCCTTGGCTTTGGCGACAATACCCCCTGCATAAACTGCCAGCTGATACGGCTGACAGGGCCTCTGTCGAGGACCAAAGCAGAGCTTGGCAGATAAGTTCCGTTAGCGGTCAGGTAGGTGACTACATCTCTCTTTGTCAGTAAGGTATGTCTACCTGTAATATGCTAATTGTTGAGCGGCGCCCATCTACCATTGCGACTTATCCCAATCGAAACCACCGTAGCGCAGTGGTTAGAGCGTTAAGCTTCTAACTAACAAGGTCGTGGGCTCTAGCCTCGGGGTTCACTACCCCTGGTGTTGGGTCTGGCTGGCCGATGACGCTTTATAAACCGGAAATTGCCATTCCTATCACCACTGCCTTTGTTGGTAACGTATTGCTGCCTACCACATATATACAACGGATTTCCTATCTCGTGAAATGCCAACCGAAATTCTGCTTTTGCTTTGAAGATTGTAATGCTGATTGTCACGCAGGCTACTCTCAAAGAATTTCGTTCACGCCAGAACCAAGCTCATTTCTGCCTGCTTGTGAAAAGCATATTATTTAACAAATGGCCCTTTAATATACATGCATTTCGCTTGCCCCCATTAGTCCAAATATATTTTATGGGAAACATGTACAATGAAAAGAAAGAAGATCTTCGGAAAATCGAGTTGTACTCGTGAATTTTCGAACAAGTATCACGTGTTCGTCGTCAGACTAAATTAAAAGTGAGGGCTGGGAATGTCGCACTAGATGTTTTGGAGGCAGAGGTTACAACGGACGGGGGAGGGAAGGGGGTTTGGGTGGAAGGGTTATGGTGACGTGACACCCGCGGCGATAGGTTGTGCTAGTGAAGGAAGGGGGTATGTTAGCGTTTGGACTATGAGCCGCGTGTTCGGGGGAAGGGGGGGTTGGTTAAGAGTCAGAGAAATTCCATTTGACCGGCAAAGAGAGCCAGTTGTTGTTTCAGGCTGTGTCCAGATTAGTAGACCATGCACGAAACCCGGTATAGTTTGAGTCAAGCTCTACGTGCCTGTTTATAATAGCCGGATTCGAGTGTCAAGCTTCGAGGAATTCTGTCGCTTGTCACGTATTAGCCATTGCGATCACGTCGGTGGCATCCCAATTGAAGCGGTGATCACACTCAATGGAGTGCGCAAATACGAATGATAAGTGGTTCCGTAGACGAACGGCTGACTTATGTTCCTTGATGCGAGTCTAAAGGCGTCGGCCTGTTTGACCAATATAAACGCAAGGGCAACCAGCACACGGTATACGATAAACGACGTTACTTAGTTGTTCCACGGGTAGAGCGTCCTTTACTCGACATAAGCTTGCGCGCAGTGAGGTTGCGGGCTTGTGGGCAACGGTGATGCCAAAGCGACTTAGTTGCCGAGAGATGGTTTCAAATACTCCATTCATGTAGGGTAGAGAATAAAATTTTCGTGGCAATGTAACATCGTTGGGAGGGAGGTTTTGTGCTTGACCCCGACGTCTAAGGCAATTCTTGACAAAGCTTGTCTCTCTTGAGCAAATCATCGTTACTGCAATAACGGTGGGCCCGTTGGAAAAGAGTGCGAACACAGCTTCTTTTATGGGCCACAGGATGGTTACTCCTACAGTTACGGATGATTTCTGCAGTGGAGTCCTTTCGGTAGACGCTTGTTGCGAGTTCGCCATCTGCGAGTCTTTGTATCCTCACGTCAAGGAATGGGAGGGTGTCTCCTGTTGCCTCTTCGCGGGTAAATTTTATTTCTGAGAAGACCCCATTTAGACTCTGGTGCAGCCGTTCGACATCGCAAGTCTTCATGATGACGAATGTGTCGTCTACGTAGCGGAGCCATAATTTTGGTTCTACAGCTCGAAAAACCTCCTCTTCTAGTCTCTGTTAGACTAGCTCGGCCAGTAGCCCCGATATTTGCGAGCCCATTGGGGTACCCTTCACCTGCTGATAGTACTTGGCATCAAATTGGCAATAGTTCTTGAGACAGAGCTTAAGCATGTCCAACACGTGTTCTTTCGGAATATCGATAGGATTTTCATCTAGGCGCCGCTCTATACTATCAATGGTTAAAACGTGCGGTATAGAAGAAAACAGAGCAACAACGTCGAATGACATAATACATTCATCAGGACTTACTTGAAGTCCTTGAATTCTATGCAGGAATGCCTGTGAGTTTTTGACTTTGTATTGCGATCCATCACTCAGGCGCTTTAGTTTTCTGTAAAGCCATTTGGCGAGGTTGTAGGTGGGGCATCCAAGTAGTGGCACTATCATCCTCAATGGTGCGTCAGCCTTGTGCACTTTTGGAAGGCCATCCGCATGTGCGATACGAGGGTCGCTAAGGTTGATAAATTTGGCGTCCCCGGGGGTGATGAGATTCAACCGAGATAGTTCGTTCACCTTCTTCTTTATAACAGCGGTCTGCTTTTTAGTTGGGTCCGCATCGAGTGGTGTGTACGCCTCTAAGTCATTGAAGACTTGGTTTGTCTTGCTGACGTAGTCGGTCTTGTCCATGACGACAGTTGCCCCACCTTTGTCAGCGGGCACAATGATTATACTGTCATCAGCCTTCAGTGAGAGTAGCCCCTTTCTCTCCTCGATAGCTAGGAGTTGATGGTGTTTCCTCTGCTTCGCTTTCTCGTACTCATTGTGCCGGAACTTTCAAAGTCTTCAAATTATTACTTGAAGGAAGGATATCTCTTGGTTTGAAAAAATTTCGGTAACAACAAAGTTGCTCACTAGCCTTAGACACCCTTTGCCCGTAGTCCCCTGGTTTCTTTGACCTTTACTAGGTTAATTGAAGTTCAGAACTCTTTCGAGATTATTAGTTTACTTTTATGTTGAATTTGTTTGGACACCACCACTTGTAGCTAAATATACTTAAATGACTAGTATAAACTAAAGTAAAATAAATAAACTTAGCCAACCTAAGCAACTCTAACTAACAAAACTTAACTAAAATTAAACTAACACACTTGTTTCGTCTCTTGACTTCTCCGACTGTATCCAGCAGCCATGCGTACGCCAAAACCAGTGATAACAACTGATAGTGCGGTAGTATAAGGCAAAAATAGTAAAGAACAAATAGTGTAGAAACCTTGACAATGGATAAATCAAATCATGAGTGAAGGGAGTTGGCCAAATCCAATGACTCTGTGCAAGAGAACGACACAAGATGAACAATAATGCCACCCAGGACAAAACTAGTCTTTGTAAAGCTTGTATGTGTTAGTAGGAGGGGGGGGGGGGTTGGCTCCACTTTTATATGATTTCATGGGCAATTAATGCAGCATCAGGATTGGTGTGAAACACCGGCGCGAAAGCGGGAAGTGGTGACTGGATGAGTGGTTCGCGAATTAGCCGCAGCAGAGGGGAGGAGGAAACGGACAGCTGGCTCTCCACCAAAGTCGTTTCACGGGATTTCATATGTGAAAGTCGAAACGACTGCCTCTGGCATTAGCGGGGAGTAAACAGCATCGCGGGATCCGAACCCGGGGTGGGGCTCGGTCCTGTGCAACCGAGTAAATGCAAACAGGAGAGGGTGGTTAGCATTCTAGGGAGGAAGGGGCAAACTTTGTAAGAGGTAAACTATCATTTGTAGGTCGGACGGGAGTTTCGATGGAAAAGGCGTGTAGAGAATTTCAACCTTGTTCAGCCGGAAATAACAATACTAAATAATAAAGTGAAACCTGAAGTGAACAGATACCACGCGTCCCGTAGGACAGAAGTCTGGAACACGCTACATCTAATGTGGGTGACCAAATCTGTTGTTACCACGTGGTCTATAAAGAATCCAACCCGATCCACATCCAACGTCAGATTTTACATGAATTATATGCCTTATTCCTCATGCCTAAGGGAAGTATCTTCAGACAGAATATATACAGCATGCGGCTAGGAAATCTTGCGTCTGAGTGTCGGAAGTATTCAAAATTATTCAGCAGAATTGTTTCGGGCTTATTAGCCATCATCACGTGGCGAGGCGCTGATCAACTGTGGTTCGATGAAGTGCTTATCACCCATCTGATAGACACCAGTGGTGGACCAACTGCGCCGTCTGTGAGTGCGTTTTTTTGTGTTGTCCGACCAGCTGGTGTTCAGGGTTACGCTTGGCTGATGAAGGCTAATAAGCTAGAAACCGTTTCTGCTGTCACCCCCCCCCTCACTGCTATGTATATATCGCTGATTGAAGCGAAAATGCGTGTCCGTGGACATAAATGAGAAGAAGAGGTGATCTCGGGAATAATGGGTATAAATCCAGACGTTTCGAAAGCGTACAGGCTTGCATCATCGGCGGTTGGTGTTTGTACACGCCTCACAGTCTTTTATAGGTGATACCACTGACTTCTCGTTCGCTCTCCGTCTATTGGCGCTAGATCCCCTGCGGGGGCGGGGCTGGAGCTCCGTCATCGTCCTGCTGACCAGGGTTTCTCGCCGTCACCTCGTCGGAGGGGGAGGGCAGTATTCGCCTGCCAGCGGTCATTTCTCGTGTCTGCATCGATCGCGTCGGTGCCGCATGTCCTGCTGGCTTCCCCCGTTGGCACTTTCCCGTGTTCTTCCCGCCGGCGGAATATCGAACTCCGCCATCAGTGTTTATGCAGAAACCATTGTCATGTGCAAGTGCGTTCAAGCCCAACAGGAGGTCTTGTTGGTTCACGTTGCCCGCGGCGTCGCTGATGGCTGCATTGGTGTCTGGGGTAGGTTCCCGGACGCCTGTATTCTGGCCCGGTGTGGGGTTGCTAGTCGTCGCGACCCGTCTGACTTCCTGTCGGCGATTTCGTTGATTGAGCCGCACGCGTAACGCCTGGTAAGCCACCGGGAGAATCGTACAGCGGTTGATTTAATTTGGTGCAGTGTGCCATGCTTCAAGTGTTTCTCTGGTTGTCCGGTCACTACCTCGGGCTAGGATTTCAGCGTCATCAAAAGCGGAGGTGTGTCCAGGAGCCAAACAATGTTCCGCCACCACCGAGCATGGATCCATCCTGTCGACTGCCCTTGCGTGCTCGCTCATGCGCGTCTGTAGTCGCTTTCCTATCTCCCCAATGTAGTTAGCCTCACAGGAACTACACTGGATGCGATAGACGACGTTTGCTGTTTCTCCGCGGGACAGAGGAGCCTTTGGTCTCATGACCAGTCGTCTTATTGTTGCCTCGGGTCTGTGGGCTACGCCGATACCCAGTGGTTGTAACAGACGAGCGACTGCTTCAGAAACATTCTCTATGTATGGCATTGCTTTCCACAATGTCGGTTGTTCCGCCGACGGTCTTGCAGCTCGTTTCGGTTGTCTGCTGCGTTCTAGGAAGCTGCAAGGGTAACCGTTAGAGATGAACATCAGTCGAAGATATTTAAGTTCAGCCGCCTTGTCACCTGCCTCCTTGCAATGTGTTTCTGCCCTTTTGTAAAGCGTTCGAATACAGCTGCGTTTGTGGCTCAGCGGATGGTTACTTTGGTAACTGATTACCTGACGTGTGTCGGTTGCCTTTCGGTATACAGTCGTCTTTAGGCTCCCTTCGGTATTGCGGTGGGCCAGCAGTCTAGGAACGCAAGTTGATTGTTGCTGTCAGCCTCTGTTGTAAACTGCCGAATAAGGTGCTTCGTATCATCAGATTCCCCGCAGAAACAATTTCTCCACAGATGCCTTGACAACCATGTACTCCCGAAAAGCTTGTCTTACAGGCCACCGGTGAACACAAGTCTGGCAAAACGGTGGGTGACAGATCATGGCAGGCGAATGAATCGGGCACTCCTGCAGGACTGCCATTTTCGACTGCGCAAATACAACGGAGTTTTGAGCCAGGCAATCATACAGTGCACCGAACTTCTCGGAGACGATGGAGTCATGTTGTTGCGACAGGTGATCACCAAACGGGCCAGAGATCTACGGATGAAAAGAGATGTAGAACTGGGTGAGAAGCTGAGAAAGCTATCCAACTCATCGAAAGAGGAGAGCGAAGTTCTTGTGCAGAACGTGTCCTCCCAACAGTTGACACCAACATAAGTAAAAGTACTGAGCCACGAAGCTTGCTTTAACACCACGGATGCTGATCCAATCAACCTTGTCGCAACGGTCAAATCAATTCTTAAACAAACCGGGAATCTGACGAGACGAAGCACTTCATTCGGCAACAGGTAACAACCTTGGTGATGGCGCACAAACCGCGCGCAATCATTACCCGAGCAGAGGAGAGTGAACTCAGAGCACTGAGGGCTGACACCAGTATCGTGTTCCACTGTGGTGCTGGATAAGAGCGACTACATTCAGAAGGCCAACGCTCTGCTGGAGGACCGGTAAGCGTACCTTCCATGTGACGAGGCACCGATGAGGAAGCTGATGGCGCAACTGGACAAATTCCTCATCGAAATGCAAAGTAGCAGTGCGATCACCAGGTGGGTACGACTGGCCATCAAGCCAACAGATGCGCCCGTCGCGAGGTTATACGGTTTACCAAAGGTACACAAAGCTGTGATTCCCCTCCGGCCGATCGTGTCATTGCGCGGAGCACCAACATTCAATCTGGCTAAATGGTTATCTCGATATCTTAGGCCACTGACGTCGAACGCAGCCACGACGGTCTGCTCAGCCACTCAATTTCTGGAGCGTCTTAAGAGAGCGCAACCCACCGAAGACGAGGTCATGGTGTTATTCGACGTCACCTCTCTCTTTACTTCGATCCCACAAGACCTGGCCGTCGACACGATCAGCGAGCTACTGGAGAGCCAGTACGATGAGATGGGCGACACGGTGAAACGAAGACATCTCGTCCAACTCTTAACATTCTGCTTGAAGACGTACTTCACCTTCAAGGGGACAACGTACGAACAGATCAAGGGGACGCCGATGGGGTCGCCAATGTCGGGGTTCATCGCAGAAGCAGTTGTCCAAAAACTAGACGCGATCGTGTTCACACACTATCAGCCCAAGTTCTGGAGTCAATATGTTGACGATACCTTTGTCATCATTGAGCGAGAAAAGGTCCAGGAATTTCACGATCTCCTGAATTCTGTCTTCTTTGATATTCAGTTTACGATGGAGGCTGAAAACAACAACCAACTGCCGTTCCTAGACGTCCTCATCCATCGAAAACCCAATGAAAGCCTCAAAACGACGATGTATAGGAAGGCCATTAATACGCGCCAAATCCTAAGCTACCATAGCAAACACCCGGCATGCCACAAACGCAGTTGTTTGCGAACGCTGTACAAACGGGCAGAAACACACTGCAGCGAGCCGCAGGACCGGAGGTTGGAAGTACGATACCTCCAGCGTCTCTTCCTGGCCAACGGATATCCTCGAAATTTCATCGAACGCGGCAGACAGGTCCGATCGAATGGAGAGCCGGCAACCGAGCAACCGAAATTATAGCGTGTGCGACCATACATTGAATGCGTTTCTGAGGCAGTTTATTTATATATATTTTCGTTTGTAACATGGCCCATGCTCTGAAGACAAGCTGTGGGACCAATCTTGAAAATGTACTCATTAAGATATGTATATATTCCCGCTTTATATATGTAGATATCACCATTGTATATTTTTACACCTACATTTACCTATCCAGTCAATTCGTACTGTTTATTCTTCCATCTGACATAGAAAAAGTTTGTAATTGGCATCTAAATCGATATGCCTGTTAATACATGCCTTTACTGAGTGCGTTGCTTCAAGGAAATCGCGGCCCTTCCTAGTTTTGAGTTTCCTCGCGTGCAAATTTGTGTCCTGCGTTCAGTGTGCGCATAGTAACCTGGGATCAAGTGGAATAACTGTAGCCGGTGACCAACCTTGCGTAGTCTGGCATCCTTGTTTAAGGCCAACTTCCTCAAGTTCACCCACTATCTCAGCCAAAGTTTTCAGACGCGCTGACCTGCAGACACTTGACCGAATTCCACTCAGACCCACACACGTGCGTCCAGGTAGTCGTTGCTGATTACACCTTCTTACCCCACCCTCGGCCAATATAGCTTTCGTCACCAGACCCAACACCCCACGGATAGTGTCACACGCACCAATTGGAGAACACTTGGACCTGCTCCGCAATCCTATTTAACCAACCGCTACCACTGTCACATTCTCTCTCAGGCCTGACTGGACGCAGTCAACACTAACCCCGGTTTTGCCTGCGGCCACTGCTACCTGAGACAGCAATTGGAAGTTCTATATACAATAAATCCTTCCCACAGTTGCCTTCAGCTTTTAACCCACAATTTGGGTTTTGGCCTGATGCTTGTAGGTTGATTGTTTTGGAGTCACTTTTCACAGAAATTTCGGGACTGACTCTGGAAACCCCATGTCCCAGACAGTTAATTCCATACCCCACACTTTTAAATTTCTGATTATTCTCTGGAGTATATATATATATATACCGGAAACTACACAAGGAACGCTGGTAGCTGACTGATGGGCCACGTCCTTCGTTCCTACGTTATGCAGATACATAGGCAAAACTTACAATAGATTGAAGTGGAGCCGACGAAGACAAAGGGGGCCGGAATGGCCATTCGTAGCTTACAACCGATTATCAGCCAGTCATACCCAGTCTCAAGGGTTGGAACCCCGAGATTCGAACTTTAAACCCTTGGTCACTGGGAGCAACACTCGACCATTTCACCACCAGTTTGCTGTGTTTGTCCGTTGCGATTGAGGAGTATGATGAAATTAGGGGCTCACCGATCTAGTCAAGGGACAGCAATGTTTCTTTATGCCCCGGAGATTTCTATATAAAATGCATTGCATAATACATTAAATCTCAAGATAGCAATTTGAGGGGGTGATTTAACACACAATTGGGGTTGCTATATTTGTTCACTGGATTGATTAGAGTAAAAAACTATTTTCTGAAGAAGATTTTAGTTCAGATTAGTATATTTAAGGAAAATGTGGGCCATAGTAGGCAAAATACAACGTTTCTCAATTTCCAAGAAACTGCCTCCACTAGTAAACGCCACGGCTTAAAACCTCTTGTTTTTGCATGTTGTACGGCAAAAGAACATAAATATAAGCTAGAAAAGCTTGAACTATAGTTTTTCAGAGAATGAAACAATTCATGTTACTCTCATGAAAATCAGATAGATGGAGATGTGGGAAATTGCATGGTGTTTGGTGAAACTGGAATCAATTCAATTGGAAAGTTAATATCTTTGGCAAATCTGCTACGTTTTGTGCCATAACTGCAAGAAATAAACAAGCGCAGCTGTAATTTATTTGAGTACAACGGAAATAAGAACTGTAAAAAGGCATTAATATAAACATCCGCGACATGCCGCCACTTCATTATCACGCCGTACGTGAAATATGTCTAGGATTTGCTTGGATTTTTGGCAAGTAATTATGTCGGAAGTACGGTATGACAACTTTGCTATATTAAATATATACTACTTGTAGTATTGCCCTTTCTTAGAAGTGGAACTACACGGTTGTTCAACACCAGACGAGTCAAATGTTAATTGAAATGATAGGTTTAATGCCAAAAATCGGCTTGATCACATAACGCCAGAATTAATGTCACAAAATTATAAACTTTGGTCGAAACAGTTAATTAGTATATAATTTTTTACCCAGCCCATCACAACTGGTACAGTCTATTGTGGCCAAACGGGAAAATATAATTTCACCCGATGGTTTCCAAACTGGAAGTGAAGATAATTTTTAATGGATGTGGATTAGAATACTCCTCCCCCATCCCCAACATAATACTGATCAACCGTTTTACCTGTCCTAACTTCACCTCAGGAGGGTAGACATGAAGCCGCAAGTCTGCTTGACAGGGATTCCGGTGCAGACAGCCACTACCGGTCTACCTCCTTCTCCTGTGAAGACGAGCTCGCGGAAACTGCGCTCCCTGGACGGACGCCTCAACCCCGAAGCCCTTTTCTACAGTCGACGATCTTCCGCGGCCAGCAGTCGCAGGCGGCAGCACGCGCTCAGATTCGCCACCGAGAAAACATTACTGGATGGCGTTGTCGATGGGGAGGAGAGGGGCAGTCCCGACTTGTGTCATCATCTACGCGAGGAGGCGGCGTTTAGGGTCTGGCGCCGAGGCCTGTCCGGTCAGAGCTCCGTCAAGTTTGATGACACTGCCTCCGACGCGGATGTTGTGTCACTGTCGGTGGGTGTGTCATCGTGCCTTGTTTATGTTGCATAACTGTCTACTTACTTTATATGAGTAGGCATTTTTATAAAACTGTCGTTCGCTGTTTTACTCTACACAAACATGGAACATAGTCCATCCACATATTACATTGCACCTTGGCCTCCTTTTGCGTTTTAACTACTGCACTACCTACCTTCACCTTCAGTAGGTGTCCAGAAGTACTCAAGGAACCCGAATCCGACATTTTACTACTTTTACTTATATTTATACTGCTGCTTACCAGCAGTGTAGCTGAATGCTTGTAGTGCTAGTACAATTACTGACACTAATAATTGGGAAGCGATGACACTGGTTAGAGTCAGTGCTGGGCTCACATTCCCTCGATTTTAACTAGGGGTTGGGACCTTTATCTATGGTATCTCGCGTAAAGTAGATGTTTTATGCTCGAAACACATTGGTAGGTGCCAGGACATACTCAAGGAAACCAAGGCTGGTACTGCTACTGCTACTTCCACTTCTGCTTACTATGAGTGTAGCTAAGTGTGAACAATACAGGCACTATTTCTGAGATAATTATTTGTTAAATTCAACGCTGTGGCTGATATTCTCTCGATCTCAACAATTAGGATGAATCTGGGTTTAAGCTGTTCCGAGTAAATACATGTTTGAATACCAGAGCACATCAGGGCTTGCCTTGCGTTCCATCTTCTCACCTCTGTCTGCCAAAATCTGTGTCGCATTTTACTACGTTTGGGCTAGGACATTGCTGCTAGGGGTAATATGCAACTGCTAAGAGTGCTAATTCTAGATATTATATTCTAGTATTATATACCTAGACTTACATCAATTAATGACATGCACCCTATCATTACAACAAGCATAACAGATAAAAATATGAGCTTATGTGTGTCTTAATCTTCATGTGGACTGATTTGTAAAACATCCGGGCGAGCGTTCACCTCCGGTGGGCAGGCACGTCTGTCATTAAGGACTTGGGATTGGCAGACAATGCTCGTGCCCGTTATCAGGGCACCTAAGGTCACTCAGGATTCGTTTGTGATCGAACAACGCCCCATGGTATTTATGCGGGAGGGAAAACGGCTGGTATGTTATGACGGATTGGTTCTCGGGGGGGAGGAAGGGCGTGGTGGCACGCATAAGGGTGACTTCAGCAGCGACGGCCACCTGCGCCCGATCTCGCCTCAGTTGTTTTTGACTCCGTCTGGACACCAGTCCCAGGTGGGTGAGGGAAGAGAGAGCGCGATGGTTGCAGCGCAAGTCTACTATCAATGAAAACTGATTCATGCCCCAAACTCACTATCCCTGTAGAGCATACGGTGGACATAGGCGAAATCGACGGTCTAACTGTTGGGTGCGGGGGACTCCAATAAGTGGCAGTTGCACTGAAGCCAGATAAGGGTAGGCGACGTAGGGTTTATCATCGCTGGATTTGCGCGACTTTTGATTCAGTCCTGCAAGTAGAACTAGATATGTTATCGGCCGCGTCGACACGCTTTCAGTCAGCTCATTCACCGCGAAATATCGCAGGCATCTGATCTCAAACAAGGGGTGCGGCGTCTCGCGAAGGGAACTTATGATAGCGCCATGTTACCCTCGTAGCCATTAGTTGCCTGTCATTAGCTTCTAATCATCAAAAAATAACCATGCGCGCACTAATGGGGCAACGAAGTAAGATTTGTAACCCACGTATGCTCGTGTGCATGATCTGCAACCTCTCAGTTTGATGAAGTGGGATACATTTTGATGAGGTGAAACTTGTAGGTGCGGTAATGCGAATAAGCAACGCGTCCAACTGCCGGTACGATCGCTCGCCTAGATGGTCTATCAAGCTTACCTACAATTTTGCTCCCTGTCTGTAGCCGAAATTTCCTTCGCTTTCTTTCAGACTTCCTGAATTAATTAAGTAGCAAGTCGAGCAGTGTCTTCATATTTTTCTGAGGGGGACAAAATAAACCTTCTACCTGTTGTTTCAGCCTATTTTAATCTTCATTACTTTCTTTGCACAACTAATTGCAAAACGACAACAAACCTTGTATGAGGTGCAAAGGCCCTGCCTTTTATTCTCAAATATACTGAATTAGGTGACATTGGCTGGTCCAATCAGCATGCGAATTTCTACTTATTTTCTCCTCTATAATAAGGACATTCAGGCCAGTATCCACAAGTAAACTGCGGATAACGTTGGTTTTGTTCAGTTACCATACCAGACCCCTTATATTGCCCTAGCAATATAAGGTCCAAATCCAATTTTCGTAGGTTTACATGAGAAAAAAAATAGGTAAGGTAAAAAGTACGTTTTCGATTATATATAATCAGGCAATTACGATAATATAATGGGGGAGGCGGGGTCAAAGATCAAGGTGTCAGATCAAGGAAGAGGGAAAGGGGTCCGACAATTGTTTCAAGTGACGGCGTCTTCGCTGTAACGCGGAGTGGTAGATGTGAAGCCGCACGCTGAGGTGATATTTGGCCAAGGGAGCCTCAGTGCCTGCATAAACGCCTTCTGTACGCACAAATTTGCGACTGCATTTGCCGTCGTAAGTGTGCCCTGATGCAGGGACGACGCAGCAACTAAAAATAACTATTGGAAGCCTTCCCCTCTACACCCTCTTTAAACATGTGATATGACTAGAATCTGACAACTCAGTCTCTGAATTCTCCTCACGCACTTACTTACTGTTGATTGGATGTTTACACTTTTGCCACACCATCTATCCTCACTTTTATTATTGTAATTGCCTGATAATTAATGATCAAAAAGTTACATTCACCAAACTTAACTTCTTGAATGCTTACATGGATATCGTCGCTGAGCTCAAACAATTCAAGTACTTTATTCACCGAGGTTTTCATGTCGGCTCTCGTTTCAAGCCAAAAAGTTTAAATTAAGAAGAAGGCAATTGCCTCTGACCCGGTTCACTTTGGCTGACTAGCTGGCTTTGTGAAAGCCGTCAGCCAGGTAACTGCATTGTAGACTTTAAATAGACACACAGTGCTCAGTATGCATGGTGGAGTTCAACACACCCGGCTAGATATGGTGGAGTCAATTCCAACCCTGAAACACAGTATGCGTAGTCTTGCTGTTAACCCATGAATGGCCAGAGAGCTGATGGGTCTGCTAGGTGAACTGTATTCTTGTGCTTGTGAAAGCTAGTCATCAAGCCCTCTGGTTTGCCCAACTGAATAAATTCTATCTGTACGCTTGAGGCTGCAGGCTGCTTAAGTTTATTTAAAAGGAACTTACAAGAAATTGAGATGAATTTTAACATTACATGGGAGGAAATGTACAAAAGAAAAAGGGAGTTCGGTCGTTGGAATTAGTTCTGTACTTATTTGAGCTTGCGAGCTCGCAAAGGAGTTCATTCTCGGAGATACGAGGCGCAAACAAAACAAGCAGCAGTTATGAGGACCTGAGAACCAATCAAGCATCAGTAAGGTCAGTCCGGAGCTGACTGCGCAGGGCTCTGCATGCCGGCGCAAAATCGATATATCGATTGACTGTGTTCTCACCGGAGGCCTGAGCTTAAATCAATTCTCCCCTTGTTTGCTTCTAGCGTGGGCGATAATCCTCTGGGCTACCAGGTTAACCCCGTGATCCGTTTCCTTTGTGTGGGTGGCCACTGTAGTTATACCATCACTCAGCTGCCCAGCCCGCTCATGTTCGTGTATCTGCATTCCGAGCATGCGTTTAGTTCGACCTATGTAGTTAGAAGGTCAGTTTATGCGCAGCGTTGAGTTTGACGATGCTCCAAAACAGGGCGGTGCGCCTCAATTCATCTTAAGTGTAAGCAGACTTGCGCAGCCTCTGCTGCACTCGCTCTCTCTTCCCTTCCCACCTATGCCTCGTGTTAACATGCAGCAAAATTACTGGCGTCGAGATCGGACACAGGTTGCTGGCGCGACCGAAGCTGCTACTAAGCCTGCCACCACATCCCCTCCCCATGTTCGGCATTTTTTATATCAAGGCAACCCAAATAACGCCTGCCGTACCCTGCTCTAGCCTCCATTTTCGTCCCCGCATCTAACACGCAGCCCGCGAGAGAGAAAGAATTCCATACATTACACCCGACCGCTCAGTTGGATTTAATCGAGTTTGAAAGCTCAGCGGAATAAACAAGCCGTTCCGGCGACTAACCAGCCTTCTTTCCCTTCACATAGAATTATAAGGTTTAAATTGAATATACAGCGTTAAGGATTCTGTATGCAGATCACAGTAGTTTATTACACATTAATAATGAAGTACTAATTAAGTTGTCTCAAGAACTATTGTCAATTTGATGGCAAGTATTATCAGCAAGTAAAGAGTACCCCAACGGGCTTGCCAATATCGGGGCTACTGGCCGAGTTAGTCTTACAGAGACTAGAAGAAGAGGCTTTTCGAGCTGTGAAACCAAAAATGTGGCTCCGCTACGTAGACGACACATTTGTCATCATAAAGACTTGCGATGTCGAACGGCTGCACCAGAGCCTAAATGGGGTCTTCTCAGAGATACAATTTACCCGCGAAGAGGCAACAGGAGACACCCTTCCATTCCTTGACGTGAGGATACAAGGACTCACAGATAGCGAACTCACAACAAGCGTCTAACGAAAGAACTCCACTGCAGAAATCATCCTTAACTGTAGGAGTAACCACCCTGCGGCCCATAAAAGAAGCTGTGTTCGCACTCTTTGCCAACGGGCCCACCGTTATTGCAGTAACGATGATTTGCTCAAGAGAGAACTAACGTACTTGTACAAATTCTTCCGGGCCAATGGATATCCGACAAGCTTTGTCAAGAATTGCCTTAGACGTCGGGGTCAAGCACAAAACCTCCCTCCCAATGATGTTACATTGCCATGGAAATTTTATTCTCTACCCTACATAAATGGAGTATCTGAAACCATCTCTCAGCAACTAAGTCGTTTTGGCATCTCCGTTGCCCAAAAGCCCACAACCTCACTGCACGCAAGCTTATGTCGAATAAAAGACCCCTTACCCGTGGATCAACTAAGTAACTTAGTTTACCGTATACCGTGTGCTGGTTGCCCTTGCGTTTATATTGGCCAAACAGGCCGACGCCTTGAGACTCGCATCAAGGAACATAAGTCAGCCGTTCGTCTACGGAACCACTTATCACTCGTATTTACGCACTCCATTGAGTGTGATCACCGCTTGAATTGGGATGCCACCGACGTGATCGCAATGGCTAATACGCGACAAGCGACAGAATTCCTTGAAGCTGGACACTCGAATCCGGCTAGTATAAACCGGCACATAGAGCTTGACTCACACTATACCGGGTTTCGTGCATGGTCTACTAATCTGGACACAGCCTGAAACAACAACTGGCTCTCCGTGCCTGATCAAGTGAAATTCCTCTGACTCTTAACCAGCCCCCCCGCTCCCTCGAACACGCGGCCCATAGTCAAAACGCTAACACCCCCTCCCCTCACTAGCACAACCTATCGCCGCGGGTGTCACGTCACCATAACCCTTCCACCCATTCCCCCCCCCACCACCTCCCGTCCGTTGTAACCTTTGCCTCCAAAACCTCTAGCGCGACATTCCCAGCCCTTACTTTTAATTAAGTCTGACGACGAACACGTGATACTTGTTCGAAAATTCACGAGTACAACTCGATTTTCCGAAGATCTTCTTTCTTTTCATCATATCATCTCGCAATGCAACTTACTTCACTTATCCACTAATGATTTTTTCTTCGAAGTAAGTCCGTTTTTATATGTACGTTTTCAGCATCAACCAATCTATTGCACTCCCCACACGCCAAGCCTTGGCATTCTGCGGTTACCTTGAGTGTTATTAGTTTTATTTCAGTTTTCGTCTTCGCCAGTTTGGTTTTCGCTTGGATTAAGTTAAGTTAAATTTTCGATTAACTTTATTTTTTAGTTTATGATTTAGTTTTTCGTAGCTTTAGTGTGGTTTGCAGTTTAATTAGTTTCGTTTATAGTTAGTTTCGTCAAGTTTTCTGTTTAGTTTATTTTACTTCACTTCCAGCTTATTATTTTGTTTTATTGGGTTTATTTTACTTTGAGTTTAGGACAGTTCAGATCATTTTTTAGTATAGTTTACTCTATTTTAGTTTTATCAGCGTATTTCGTTTGCTCTTCGGCTTAAAGAATAGGAAAATAGCCTATCGTTCGTGGTTTTACCACAATCTTGAAAATGTATAGTTCTTTATGCAGTTTCACATTTTGTGCAGCCCGTGTTTCCCGTTGGTTGTACTTCTCATTTTAATTATCGCACGCTTTTTTTTACCAAACATTAAGTTATTTAATCAGTTATTCACATTATTTAAACTCATTCTTTTTTTCTGGTATGGATTCCATCCATATATCACAGGTCCTGTATAACACAAAAAATGGGTTTTTGATGTGATTGTGGCGATTTGTATATCGAATTCTACCTATACAGCATTTGAGTTGCTTCCTCCTCTATGCCGATGCAACCCAAATAACGCCTAACTTGCATTGATCTAGCCCCCATTTTCGTCCTCCGCATATATCACGTAGCCAGTTAGAGGGAAAGAATACCATATACTACACTCGACCGCTCACTGGGATTTTATCGAATCTGAAAGCGCAGCGGAATGACTGGAGATCCTGGGTTCGAATCTCCGGGGTTCCGACCCTTGAGATTAGGTATGACTGGCTGATTATGACTAGCAAGCCAGAAATGGCCATTCCTATCTTCCTCGCTTTCTGGCTTCCACTCCATCGTAGGTCTGAAGTTTCTAAGTGACTGCGAGCGATCACTTAAGTGATCGCAGCGTTTGCACGGCTCTATACTTATTGTTTCAGGGCCTTCTCTTTCTAATTTTCATTGCAGGACTGGCCCATGTGCGAGGGCTTCATTTTTTCCAGTCCACTGGATCAACTCTCACGCAGCCGGCGCTCCAACGCCCTATATGACCTGCCAGGCTCTGTCCTGCGCGGTAGCCGTGGTGGTGCAATCCGTCTCTCACCCGGCTGCAGTCAGATGGAACACCTACGACGCATCAGCCACAGTCTCCTGCCGACCGATGACGACGACCAAGACGATGGCGTCGCCGGGGAGCCGTGGAACATGCTGGCGGAAGAGCCGGGCGCCTCTCCTAGAGGCCGGCGTGGCCTCTCGCAGCGGCAACGTCAGCACAACGAAGGCCTTCTGCGGCGATTGATTCTGTCTCGACGCAGATCCAACCTGGCGGGTGATTTGCAGAACTCTTTCCTGTCTGAGGACGAGGAGGAGGACGCAGAGGGGGAGGAGAGCGCGGGAGGAGGCGAGCCCGGCCGTGGCGAGACGATCCTGATGGCCTTTCCGGGCTTTAATAACACACCGCAGACCTGCATATATGCTCGCCGGCTGGTAGCGGCCTTCCGGAGCGGAGGTATGACCTGGAGAGAAGTGTACCGACGTCTTCTGCCGCAGAGCCTCACAGAGCAGAGCATCGCGCGTTTTGGTGCGATGACGGACTCACAGAAGCAGGTAGGCTAATCAGTGTGTTGGCGGGGTGAAAAGTAAAATCGTAAAAGACCTGATCGTTGGGACGGCAATTTTAGTATTCTGAGCTTTCCGCTTCACGTAAGAGGCCATCATCAGAGAACTGATAAAACAGCAAGCATTGGCATGCCTTTGTAGTCTAGCTTCGATTAAGTGGGGGGAGGGGTGGCATTCGTGATTGGTCCATGCCCACACCGTTTCATCATATCACCTCTGCGCGCGTTCTTGGTACTGTGTCTTGCGGCCTTGGCGTGGCAACGTGCGTGTGTGGACACCAACTGGGCCGTGCTTCTTGATTTCGCGCACATCGGGCAAAATAAAAGGGTGGTATTTTCACATGCACCAACCATTTAACGCTTTGTCAGATACAGGTATTTTACCTAATTGTTTCTATAGACACACCATGGTCTGATGACGAGCCAGGGGACCAGCCTCGTGAATTCGCACAGTAAAGTTTCCAGTTATTCAAAAATTTCTTCTCTTCTTAGTTAAGCATATTCTATAGTTAGCTACATGGTGTGCGTCTTTGATGCCTCCTGTCCCGTATTCCATCAACATCAGCGTTTCATAGCCATTGCTAGGACTGTAGCAGTTTCGTATTACGTTGCCCGAATTAATAAGGTTGGATAGTTTTTTACAGACGTAGTCATAAAATTGCATGCAATTCCGTTCTTTTGCTCATTGCCTCATTCATTGGTTTACTCCTACTTTTACAAATGGGTCATGTACGTAAGCGTCGAACAAGTTAATGGCGCCTAACAACCCATTCTATGGGTAGCCGAAGACTGCACTATCCTTCAGCATAACATCGGGATTGGCTGCATTCGTTTTCGCTTGACCTTAAGGACGGTGTATGCGGCATCTAAATCAATATACATATCAATGAATGCCTCCACGAATTGACTGTCTGTAGACAGGTGTCAACAATGCAAGTGTTCTTCCACGCAAATTTGAACCTAGTGTCCAGTGTGCGTAAGTGGTTAACTGTCATATAAAGTGGAGCCTCGGGTGTCAAGTAGCTCCATCTACGAATATCCCAGGTAACCAGCGAGGCACCCGCATAACATTTACTTCGACTGACGAGCTTTCGCCCAGTTAACGGTTTTTCAGTCCATATGTGCCTGTGTCTGCCTTTGAGTCTTGGTTCCAGAGCGCCTGCAGCCAATCAGTGAACTGATGCAGTTTTATTGGCTACGTTTCACAAGACGAGCGTGGTGCTGGAACAGATTAAACCCGTTAACTAAGGTTCCACTGTATATTCGAAACTTTGTGTCCTGTAGCGGCTTGTAACTTAGACTAGAGTCCTAGCAGGTAGCAAGATAAATGATAATCCAGGCAGCCGCTGTCCAGCCTTACATAAGCACGCGGCTTGGGTAGCCCGAAATGCGAATTTGGAACTTTAAATGCGGACGCTCTATCATTAAGTCAGAAGCTCACTGCCATATTGAGCATTTTAACAGCATGTTGTGCATTCTGAAACAGAGTTCAAATACATTATTGTTGACATTAAATTTCTGTCTATTTTACGCGAAGGGGATTGTTGTGGCCCGCATAAATGCAGGCTCACGCCATGTCAGTCCCTTGCATCCGATTTCACCTCCGGGTTTCTTTACTCTGTTATGAAACTGGGCTCGGGTGCGTCATATAAGAGAGGAAGAGAAAGGAAGAGTGTGTAGTTTGTTTACAGCCCACCTTGTCCTAACTCGAGACGCCAGGGACGAGGCCACGTAGTGACAATTTCGGTCGCCCAGTCACGCTCAATCCAGCGCAATGGCACATGCACGCATGCGACTCGCAGCATTTGCCCTCGCACGACTTGGACGCACACACACACTCCAGAATGGTCGGGCCAATCATGGTCCTGAGGCTGACTTGCACGAAGCCCACTCTGGGCCCTTGGGACAATTCTCGCGCTGACGAAAAACCTAAAATCCGCCCCGACCGGCAGCGGACGCAAGGAGCATCTTTGGCCGCTGTGACGACCCCACACACTCACACGGCCCTCACGGTCGAACGCCACGCAAGACCGAGTATTCTGTATAGAATACATTGTCCCTATTCATCTGGCTTTTCCAAGATTTCTCTCATCTCCTAAGGAACCGGGCCTGGAAGATCGCAATTGTTAAGCTTAATCTTATTAGTCTTAAATACTCCTCGATAACTGCCGTAGATAAAGGGTGAGTATATTAGCACGGTAGACCAGTTCATGCGTATTTTTTGATCCCTATGCTCTCACACATGATGGACATCCTCCGAAACGACTGTCGAACTGCATTCGGAGAAACAGAGCGAAACGTTATGTTAAAACACCACAACTTCAGCTCCTTCTGCTTTGAAAGTCTCCTATGTTTCACTTCCCTTCAACAACTCACATTTATCCTTTTTGCTTGAAGCTCGTCTTCGTCGGCACCTCGCAGTTGAGTTATCCATATGCGCTGACGTTTTTGGAGAGTAAAACAGCAAACAGAGTAAAACAGTCGACGAAAAATTGTAAACAAAATATGTTTACTACTATGAAATAAGTAGGCAGTTATTCAAAAGTGAACAAGGTACTGCAATCATTCAATATACTGATGCAGCGAACGTTTCCTGCGTTGCATTAGCTTTCAACCCCTTCACATTTTGCCTTTTCCCTTGAAGCTCCTCTTCTTCTGCGCCTCGCAGTTGGGTTTTTTGTCCGCGCTCTCCCATCCAAAATACAAACTCCCCGATGGCAGCAGGCTTCAGCCGCACCCGACGACCAGCACGCATCATCAGTCCGTCTCAGTCCAGGCACGACTGACCGAAGGTCTGGCCTGCACCCTCGAGAATTTAGCCCACACCACCTTCGTCGATCGGTGGGGTGTTGTGCGAAACATCAACGGCTCCTTCTGGCCGCTGGGGCGAGGGCCTCTGATGCCAGCGCCGAGGATACGAGGCTACAAGCTGCGGGACTCCGGCAAACCGGATGTCAGTTCCTACTCCCTCGCGAGACAACGTAAGTTTTATGGCCGGCTCTGACGACCATTGCTTCAACCTTTTTTGGTTCAGTAGTGAACTAAGTCCAAGGGAGAGCAGGAGGAATAGGTGGCACGCTCAAAACCTTCGCACGGCGTAGCAGCAATCTGTCTCAGGCATTTATTTTGGTTGCCATGATCACAACTGAAGCAGTTAACACTGGGTTAAGGGGTCATTCTTGCGGGTACTGATGATGCCAAATGAAAACTTCACCCTATCCTACCACTGATGCTACTGAAAATGTCCCGATAACAGTATATTATAGGAAACGCCGCGCCACGCCACTGTTTACTTCACATAACTGCCAACTTACTTCGTAGTAGTTAGCATGTTTGCTTTAATACGTTGGCGTTGGCTGTGTTAATCATCACAAATCTAAGACATAATTCATCCATATATATAACATGTAAATCCCCCCATGGAAATGGCATGCGACTTCTTTTTATATGCTCGGTTGAGTAACCCACCACAAACGTAGAACGTGGTTAATGCACTTATCCAAATAATTGTGGTCATTTGGGATTTTCAGTTTGACATCTCCTGCCTCCTATTGATTATATTTCCGATTGGCCACTAACCTGCCCTGATTAAATCATAAGCGGTTTATTTCATTACCTCTGACTTGTCGAAAACTGCTTTTGTTTACCTATCAATTATTGCATGCATTTTTGTTGCTGTATATTAGCTTTTAATACCAGTTTTATCTACTTTTCCCATGTTTGTTTGCTAGATTTCTTTTTCTCTCCCACACGCCTATAATAGCCAACCCGCATAAATCATACTTATGATAGTTCGACTACCTTTTTCAATTATTTTCACCATACACCCACGAGCAAGGATGGTGACTGGAGACAAAGACGAGATTTAAGTGAAATAGACGCGCAACTGTCTACCTCAAACTGAACCCTTGCCCGCTTGAACCGGTGACCAGACAGAATCAAGATGACTGAACGGGGTCGGGTGTAGTCCGGAAACACCGCCTAACCTAGTTTTAAGTGACAGTAGACCTTGCGCGGGTATAACCGCACTACCCACCCTCATTTACCTCCAGTAGGCGTCAAGACAGATTCAACGAAACCAAGGCTGGTATCGTTTTTAATGCTACTGCTATTTCTACTACTTTTAAATAGGCGTGTAGCTGTGCGTTAGTAATATAGGCACTATTTCTGACGTAAGTACTTGTCAGAAGTGAAGCTGATTAACGTCAACGTTGGGGCTCATATCCCTTCGAGCTCACCAAGGATTCAACTGGCTTTTGTGTCATTCGGAGTAAATACATGTTTGAGGTCCGGAGCACATCAGGGCTTGCCTTGGTTTCCGCCCTCACACCTCTGTCCACCAAAAGCCATGTCACATTTGACTTATTTTGAGCTAGGGTACTGCTGTTAGAGGTAATATGCCACTGCTAAGAGTGCTTATTTTAGTTTTCATACTAACTGAAACCAGCGGATAATATCTTCATGTAATATATTCCTATAATTGTTTCCATATCTAAAATGCATCCTATTTTTTGCAACAAGCATAGCAGATGGAAATGTAAGCTTACGCGTGTCCTAAACGTCATGGGAGCTGATTTGTAAGATAGCCAGGTAAACGTTCACCTCCGGAAGGTAGAGACGACTGTCATCAATTCTTTCATCTGCCAGCTGTTCAATGACAACATAAGACGAGTATTCGATAGAGTCAGGTGGTCCACTGGTTGAGCAACGGACCCGAGTTGCTCAGGCTTAAGGGGAGAATTTTGAAAGTAGCAACAGCTGGACGGTCCATTTTGATCGGTTCCACTGGGTGTTCCATAGCTGTATGGGCGCAAGGAGTCGTGTGCTGTGTCCATCGCATTCTCTCGTACCGCACGTATCTGAGCCCGGTGTCAAAAATATCAGAGGCGGAGTCAAGTGTCAGCGGTTGGAGCGGCGTGAAACTGTGGCTAACCGTGCCCCTAAAACCTTCCTGGTATGTGGCATATAACACGATAATTGAATGTTTTACTGCATTTGAATGACCTAGAGGCAATTAATTCTCCTTCCGCTGCGCTGTAAGGCAATCATGAAAACCTTTTGAGTACTGTACGAAGAAGACGACATAATTTTTTTGCCTAAAGAATGGTTTCATCCACATGATCTTCCTTTCCCTAGGTAGTACTATAGTTTCGTTGAGATGTACTGAAAAAGGAAAAAATTACGCAAGGAACAGCGGTTTGCGATAATTGATTACACTTTCCGTTTTGCCAACTGCTGATTGGTTGGAAACTGTTGACAGATTGGTTTTGAATACCTTCTCAATTTTATGGCATCCTCTTCCTCATAGGTAGCAATGGAAGACTCAGGGTAACTGTCCTTTCCGTTTCTCTTTGCCTTCCAGAGCAGGTACTCTCGCGTCTGATGGAGGTTAGGAGAAACAGCCTCACTGATGCAACCACACAACCAACTGTCCCCTCCTCGCAGCCCAGTAAACCACTGCTCGTGTTTGACACGGAACTCAGTGCTCCGCTGGAACAGCGTCTCAAACAATGGCAGCAGAGGGTGTCGTTCAGCAACAGCGAGACCAGCGGACAGTCGTCTGGTGCTCCTTTTCTCCTCTTTGAATCTCGGTTCGAGTCCGGAAATCTGAGACAGGCCTACCGAGTGTAAGACGTTTACTCTGATATTCACTGGACCGCATGGGGGGGGGGGCATTTCAGTTCTTTTGCGTTTTCTTGGAGAGTAAATTGGTTACAGCTGATAGCGACTAAATCACATCCAGAGAGCTAGTAAGGTTTTTCAAAGCATATTTTCCCTTGTGCAAATTTGAAGATTGAATAGAGAACAATGTATATAATGGAACCACTAAATTTCGCGAGTGCTCTTCCGCTGCGGCTCCTCTTCACATAAAATTTAAAACATGTAGGAGACTACAAAAATTGAACTCATGCAGAAAAATTGATGCGAACAGCAAGTTCCATGAAAATGGCCACGAGGGCCATAGAAAGCCAAAGTGGGGAAAAACGTTCAAGGCGAAAAGATGGACAGCAAAATGTGCAACTCAGGGAGCCGGATGTTATCAAGGCAACGTTAGGTTCACCACTTGTCCATGAATTTACATGCACTTGGTGATTCAAGCACAAAGGGCAAGCGGAATGGCACTACGCAACTAGATCCAAAGAGCCCTTGCCTACATGGCTATTAGAACAGGAAAACAGAATTTCACAATCAGCTATGATGGAACGTTTGGTTGATATGGGTCACTCTGCGGACCCAAAAAGATCCTGTCGAGTACTTTTTAGCACACGAACAAGTCGTAACCTGAGCTACCTAGAGGCAGCCTATATACGGCGGTTAAAACCCGACCTATGTATATAGGGCAACAGTAGCTTATGTAGTCACCCTAATGAATCTCTGCTCCCAGCATGTTGCCCTACAAAAACGGTGGTTATAAGGTTTTATGGGTAAAGAATTATGTCACGCAGTAGAATCTACTTTAGTAACTGCCAAATGCATTTTTATTTTATTGTCTGTAGAAGTGTTGATATATATATCGGTAGATTTTACTAATCTGTATAATCTTTTAGCGTAATGTGGAAAACCCCGATTATCAAACTGCAGGTTCATTGATAATCCCGAAAAATAGAAATGTGGTTAGAAGGTCATCTACTTCAACTTACCGGTGGTCCAATTTACCGTTCTGAAGATAAATTAGTACAGTCTGCGGCGCAAAACGCCGCGGACACCTTCAACTAACATACGTAACAACTTACTTTCAGCGGCCGCGGGAACGAACTTTGACTGCATTTTTTTCACTTTATGCTTACTTCTAAAAACTTCCTTCTCTGCCTATCCTATCTCCTCACTCCCCAAAACCTTACAACCACCATTTTCGTACGACAAAATGCTGGAACTAGGGGTATATGAGGGGAACTACATAAGCTACTTTCGTCGCTGGTTGGACGCTTCTAAGAGGCATTAATTATTTTTCATTCTATTTATCTTTCACATGGTAAGAGATGACCCGCAGGCTTCTAGTTTACAGCTCAGAGTTTAACGATGATGCTTCTCGTAGCAGTGGCTTCGGCCCTTTCAGTACTTTTTACCACTCAGAATGTTTGCTCAATACACTTTTACGTTTTCGCTTTATTCAGCGGACCATACGAATATGAACTCATACTGAACACGGACCTCTGGACGATGCGACACACTCAGTGGTACTACTTCATGGTGTGTGGCGCCCAGCCTGGTGTTGTTTACACATTCAAAATTCTCAACCTCCTGAAACCCTCAAGTCTCTACAGTCAGGGTAAGCCATTCACGTGCTCTGTTCTAATCTACTCCTATTTCCTCCTCTGAATGACATCAAACACCTGACACTATGGTCTACCAGCGGCGTAGGTTGAGCTTGCTGATATCCGATGAATGCATTTTTGAGCTGTGGTCACTAGGGGTGCGGCTATGGTGCTACGCGCGGATGCAGACTGAGAGTCAGACTGCGATGGCTCCTTCCCCTTTTTGGCCCTCCATGCAGCTGTGATCCGACCTCGGTTTGGCGGCACGCATAGGGGACGACTCCACTCGCGCCAGACATCGGCGCCCGATCCGACCTCCGTTGGTCTTCTTGACTCTCATTTGACACCAGGCTCAGGTGGGGGAGAGTGCGCGGAAGCCGAAGAAATAAATCTTTTCCAACGTTAATCATTCGGAGGAAGGTCTCTTGAGCAAACGTGTCTGCCGGGCACAGCACCCGTCCCGCCTACGGCAAAAGTGGCTATTTTTACAGTCATACAGGTTTTATATCACCTGAACGTCTACTGGCAAAAGTTCAGTAGCAATGTCAAAAACATTGACATCTGATGCAATCGGGCATGCATTTTTTGAGCTGCGGTCCGTAGGCCAGAGGCTACGGTGGTATGCGGAGATGTGCAATAGCTCCTTCTTCTGTGGCCTTCCAAGCGACTGGGGTTCAAGTCCGGTGTTGGTGCACACGAAGGGGTGGCTTCGGACGCGTCAGCCATCTGCGCTCGATCCCAGGTGGGTCAGGGAAGAGTGAAAGAGAGAGAGAGAGGTAGATATTGTGGAAGGAGACTATCCTTTACAGTTTCAGCAAGCTTATAATAAGAAATGTTCTTGAACCAAAAGTTAACCTTTGTTTGAGTATAAACTTGGGAAAAATGTGTACTTTGCTACCATACGAGTATAAAAATAATGAGAATAGGCCCTTATGAGCGGTGTAGCCTTTGAAAATCACTTGATAAAGCTTTGCGCCGGTTGAGCGCCCAGATTGGTTTGTGAAGTACCAATCTTCCTGTTTTTGCACGGAATAGTTCCATCATCAGTTTTTAAAATGTCCAACTTATGCTTCACTCAGGTTAGTGCTGTGAATTGAGGGTGAGTTATGTTTTAATTGATAGTCGACTTCCCACAGCACAAACCGCACTCTCTCTTCTCTCACCTTCCTAAGGTAATAACTGTGTGGCCGATTTACTGAACCCGACAAGATGCGTGCTCTCTTCTCCCCTCTCTCTGGCTCTGAATGCAGACTAGCCGCGTGCGTGGCTCGTCCCACTGACTGTGATTATATGCCGTGCGATTCTCCTCCGCGTTAATCCGGCATCGTCCCCCGTTCTCGCAGTCTGAGGTTTTGGTTGGCCAGCGACAACATCAGGGGGGTTAGAACTTCCGTCACCAAACAGCGCTAGCGCTGTGACCTTGTGCCCTCAAGTACGCTGGCGCCAATTCGAAACATCTGTTGACCGAATCCTCATTCGTGAACCAGGCTTTGATAAATTCTCTGTTCGTCTTGTTTCCCGCGTGCGTGAGTAACTTGATGGCAGCGAAGTTGAACTCATGGACTGTTTCGTAGGTGTGAGTTGCAACTTGTGATGATTCGTTGCCTAGTCGCACGGCCTGCTTGTGTTCACGTATACGCGATCCGAGCATGCGTTCCGTTTGATCTGTATAATTACAGGGACAGTTTAGGCATGGGATGCGATATACTAGACCAGATTGTTCATTCTGCAGCAGCAGCTGCCTTTCTTTGATGTCCTCGTCAAGAGAACACCCAATAGTGAATTCGAGACGATGCTTTACAGGGAGGCAACGAACACAAAACAACTCCTAAGTTTTCACAGTAACCATCCAGTTGCTCACAAACGGAGCTGTGTAAAAACACTCTTCAAATGGATTCAGATCCACCGCAGTAAACCAGAGGAAAAGGCACGCGAGGCCAGATATCTCCGTGACCAGTTCATGCGAAACGGTTATCCAAAAGCATTTATAAACCAATGCCTACGCTTTCGGCCCCGGAGGACCCAAACAGAAGAACCACCGAAGGTATGGCACGCTCTGCTATACATAAAAGACGCCTAAGAAGCGACTGAGCGCATCGCTGCGGGATTCGGTGTTGGAATTGCACACAGACTCAAAGCTACAATGCGCAGCATAGTGATGAAAATAAAATACCGGCTTACGCAGAATGAACAATCTGGTGTAGCATATCGTATCCCATGCCTAAACTGTCCCTGTAATTATACAGATAAAACGGAACGCATGCTTGGATCGCGTATACGTGAACACAAGCAGGCCGTGCGACTAGGCGACGAATCATCACAAGTTGCAACTCACACCTACGAAACAGGCCATGAGTTCAACTTCGCTGCCGTCAAGGTACTCGCCCACGTGGGAAACAAGACGAACAGAGAATTTATCGAAGCCTGGTCCACGGATGAGAATTTGGTCAACAGATGTGTTGAATTGGCGCCAGCGTACAAGGCTTTACGCTATTGCAAACGATCACATCCAGACGCCCGCCGTAATCAATTGGCCCAAAATCCTCCATAATCATCCCACTTTCGATGCTGACGTGGCCATTTGGCGCCCAAGCCTACATAATCCCTCGCTTCTCATCCTCCTTCCCTTCTCCTATGACTTTTTAAATTGCCCATCCCTCCCACCATAATTGTTACCTGTTTTGTTGACAATTCTTTTTCTGTAAATATTTCTACCCAACTTGTCGATCTTACCTACTGGCACAGGCTAGCACAGCCCTCAGTGACAAGTCAGCAGCACACACAATTATTGATTTTCTGCACGTTCAAAATTTTAGCTATTGTATACACGCCCCAAGTAGCTTCCACATTTGTTGCTGTTTCTCCACCTTTTGACGATGGGCTCTTGCAAGAGCTCGAAAGCTCAGGAAAAAATAAATTTTGTTCCAGTGATCGACCATTTGTCTCCTTTACCATGAACAAAGAGAACATCCCGAGACCTTGATCCCTTGCGTTCTGAGGCCTCCCAACACGAGGCGAGACAGGGATGTCGGGGTGACATGAACTAATTTTTGAGTCCATCTCCCCCTATCTGGATTGTGATTATCACTGGAATCTGAACTTTTGATCCCTGAACGGCTCTTCCCTCCCCTCTCCCCTCAGTTAATACCAGTTGGTTGCTTAAACTTTTGCTAACTCTACTCTTCCTTCTATTATTGCACTTGCCTGGGGATGAATAGTAGAAAAGGCTCCTTCGCCCAACTTGACTTCTTAAATACTCACATGGGTATCATCGCTGGAAGTATAAATCCAGCTGTTTAAAACTGAATAGGGAAATACTATAATTGAAACCACAGGCTACAACAGTAATTCTTGTCAGTGAACGCCCTTTTGGGAATGGCGTTTTCATTACGCTTGGCTTCCCTACTGGTAACCTTAAGATATTCTTAGTAAGTAACTCGGGGAAGCCGGACTTTATTAATCTCGCTCACTGGTTCCCTTCAGTTGGGCATGGAACTCGATGGGCGATGGTCCGGTATTTTAATTCAGTCTTTTTCAGAAATCAAATTGAACAAGGCTCAGCAATTAAAGAGCTGCGCGCGTTTCGTCGCTTTACTGCTGACTGTCTTCATGGTGGGTCAGCGTAAAAGACAGGGTTAGGGATGTCAATATGAGTCAATGAGCAAATTAGATTCGTTGGTTATTTTCTCTGAAATGGCTTGCTTTACGCGTCGCTAGATGTGAGCATTTAGGGCAGACTCTTATGCACATTTTGAAGCTGACGAACCCAATAAAGTTGAGCAGGGGTTGGTAAGCTGAGTGGAGAAATTGTAATTAAAAAAGTTAATGTGCCGGTAATAGGTAAGTCTAATGACCTGAGTCGTAATTCTTTAAGAAAAGCTCAAATGTACCCCTGAAACTAAAGCCGTAAATATAACCCCTAATTCGAAAGCGTAAGGGGTTACACACAGCATTCCTACTGATTTAAAGTAAGCAGACAGCTATGCGAAAAATAAGCAGTTCTGGGGTGTAAATTAAACTTTCACCATCCTAAGTCGAAAACCCCAAGCATAACTTCATCGCCAAATATAAACCCAGTGACAGTTTATTAAAGGGATCAGCAGGGAAAACAAAAATCCTAGAATTCCATAATAAGTGACCGGTGGTAATGGTAATATTTTTATATTGTGACTTGGTTTTATCGATAAAATTAATTCAATTTAGTAATTTATTTTCCAATTACCACACATGTAGTCATTGCTTTATTAATTAGTTTTTCCAACAATTTTTTCTACTATTTCCCATTTTTGTTTGATTTATTTCTTCCATTTTCACATCTGCGCCACTTTTTCAACTCCCATTACCACCGATCCTGTATTACAGACTTCTGGGGTTCGGGTATCCGTGGTGGCACTTATCATGGACTCTTACCCCCAAATTCAGGCTTGGCAACAGTGATCGTTGGCCTTACCATAGTCCTAGACCTACCTCTGAGTTCGATAGAGGCAAATGTTACGTCAGCAGCGCTAAGGAAGTTAAAAAGTCGCAAATCGCATGGGCCCCTTCGCGATCCATTACCAGACCAAGCATTATGAACCACAACTGCCAACCCAGAACCCTACTTACAATCCAGGCTTGACAACCCTGGCCTATAGGAATAACTCCTAACACTAACCCCAAGCAAACCGTTGCCCTAGACCTAACCTTGAGTTTGATGCGGACAACTTTAAGGTCTAGTGAAAGTCAGCATCTGCGTGTCGCATAACTCCTGCATAACTCCTACCTTTCCTCTTTAGATGTATATAAGCTTCGGT
The DNA here is from genome assembly GCA_036362985.1 of Ligula intestinalis. Lineage (NCBI taxonomy): Eukaryota > Metazoa > Platyhelminthes > Cestoda > Diphyllobothriidea > Diphyllobothriidae > Ligula > Ligula intestinalis. Next base: position 26,958,304 of record JAYGXS010000008.1, read on the forward strand.
TCTAACCTTATAGGAATGCAGCCACTCTTATACTCTGAGAAACTTTCGAAAACTGAAACGATGGGATGGATAAGAGTTGGCAGAGATATCACGTAAGTAACTGTATCTCTTCCATTCACAGTTGCTTTTCATATCTGATCTTTACGTAAATATGTTCCGCTCCGGAGACTGTTGAGAAGCGTTGGTGAAAAATAAAACTTTATCAACGGCGCAAAATTTTGGTCTATGCAGTTATGACAATCTCAACTTTTAATTATAATGCCTTATAGTGAATAATGAGCTTATGATTTACGAATATGATTGGCGAGTTGGGGCATAAGCAAATATAAACCAAAGGACAACATGAACATCTTAATATATTTACGCATGGGCAACTTATATGCCATTCACATAAACAGGATATGAGAATAGAAACGTCCGTCAAAGTGTATAAGTTCACAATAACCGGAAAAATGAATGCAACCCTCTCAGACACTTAGGGGTTGAACAACTGCATCTTTACTGAAGCAGCACGAGCTCGTGGACGTTTTCTTCCACCGTCGGGTCAAAATGCCAGCCTCATTTGGTCCTCAGAGATCTTTCTTAGAGTCCTCAGAAGCCCTCATATAGATGAAATACGGATAAATGCACCAACAATCAAAAAGACCATTTCTGAGTTAGTAACAGTCGACAGACGGTCTGATTTCAATCCCAAGTTTAGATAGCTCGGCAGCAGTAGACAAGTCTAGGGATTCATCGCATAAATGGATCTCAGATTATTATTTCGGTAAACCGGAAGTGCCAAAACTTATACAGTAAGAACTTCGCGAAGTAATCGAAATTGTTGGTAATCTCCTTCTGCCTGCATGACAATGTACTCACAAAGATGATAGGAATTTCCGCAGAACTATTTAATCTTACTGAATGTGCATGGAACCCAAATGGCCAATGGGGTTCGTCTTTCTTGACTTCTCCGGGTCTTTATCCAGCAGTCACGCGTGCACCAAACCCTATGATAACAACTATCAAGGCAGTACGGTACAATTTAGCAAAATAGTAAGGGATAAGCAATTTAAAAACCTCGACAATGGATACACAAAGACAAGAATGAAGGGAGTCGGCCAAATAACCTGACTCTATACAAGGGAACAGCACAAGTTCACACTCCACGCAGGGCGAAACCAGCCTTTTGAAAGCATATGCATGTTAGTGGGAGAGGGGGCGTGGCTCCGAGTTTATTTGATTTCAGGAGGCAATTCAGTTGACATCAGGACTGGTCTGAAACATCACCGCGAAAAGAGGGGGTTTATGAAGAGAGGCAATATGAAGGCGTCGGCGGCGGAGGTGTTGATGTGGCCCTTCGATGGTAACGTCTACCTCGCGCACAGCGTGCCCGCGGGTGGTGTTGGTCGAGCGGTCCTCCGAGTAGCCGCGGCAACTGGGCCAAGCAGCGGCGGGGACGGACAGCCAGTAGTAGCCTACGGGACTTTTGATTGGCTGTCCCAAAAGCAGACAGAGGAGCGCAGTCACGTGACCGTTTGCTGCCTTGGCGCCGGCGCTACAAGACTACACCGCTCGCATTTGCAGCCATTCTCATAGAGACGGGGTGGAGTTGAAAAAAGATTCAGTAAGAATTGTGAGACTGTCGAAATAACTGCGTTTCTAGTCACACTGATCCATGCCCACAGCCGTAGCCTACTAGAGTAGGGCTGTTTTTTAATACCTGACATCTCCTTGAGAAAAGTGTTTGTGTTTTATAATACCACGCTTGCTCTATCATGTTTCAAATTCAGCCATAAGGAGCAATTTTCTTCGCAGGTATGCCAAGAAAACGGAGCAGCCCACAAACCCACTGTTTGAAAAGGACCTCACTTACTACAAGCTAAGGTGGAAAATGGTAAGTGCCTAATTTGGTGGCCTTTTGACTTTCAGTATCCTCGAACACACTATAATTAGTAGCTGGGGAAGGAGGAGGAGAGGGGTGTGTGCTAGTTAGAGTTGTATGGGAAGAGCTGCGGCCTTTCATAAGGTAGAGGATTAACCGCATTTTTGAGTCGACGTTTACGCTATAGAAGGAAGTCTTTTTTCTGACGAATGCCGTACCCATCGTTACCACCACCACCACCATCATCATCGTTACTTGCAGCCTTCAAAGTAATACCTACACATGAATTGATTTGACTGTTAATAAAGGCACTCTTAATTGGAGAGAAGTACGAGCTTACCAGGGCTTTTACTCGGAGCACTACAAAACATCAGACCGAATTCCAGGTTGTAGGTAAAAGGCAGAGGTCATCAGTGGGAGGGATTTATTGTACACAGAACCTGAATTCGCTATCTCAGGCAGCAGTGGCTTCTGGCAAAACCAGGGCTTATGTTGGTTGCGTTTTCTGTCTAACCTGTGTTATAGGAGTCACAGGCAGTCGCACTCGCCATCATTTCTGTCACCTTCACTGCATCAACTCTGCCCGTCTCCAATGACGAACAACCGTGCCCATTTATCAGATGTCGAATGATAATAACTAGATGAGCACTTCTTCAGCGTTGCTAATGCCATCTGACAATCCTCCTTTCTGACGACATTTAAGTCGCAAAAAACACAAACCTTTCGAGTTTTTTTTGTAGAGCATCTTGATGGGCAGTTGGTAGACTAAAGATGCGTTTTTAAGCTTTTTCAAACAACTTTCAAAGTGAATCACCACCCCTGCTTGTTCGTTTGCATAACTTGGTTGCTTTTTCTTCTCTGCTCACTTTATTCATTCCTCCCCACACCCACTCCCCATATCAAGACCTTTCCCTACGACGGGGATCGCTGCTACATTGCCCACTGCTTCCCCTACACATACACCGATCTGACCTGTGACCTCCGCCTGATTATGGATCGTGCATCTCGCTACGCCGGCCTTCGAGGGCCCTGTCATCATCCCCCTCTCGAGAGCGAGGTCGCAACCGTTTGTAGTTCGTATGTGCACTGCGAGACTTTGTGTTCCTCTCTGGCCGGCAATTCCTGCTTCTTGCTGACGGTCACCGATCCCAGTACGTACGTCGACAGTCGGAGCCAAAGTAGTAAAACAAAACGTGTTTACTAACACGAAATAAGTAGGCAGTTATATAAAGTTTAGAAAAGTAAGGTGGATTGTTACTGTCCAGTGCTACAGCTGGCTCAAACATCTGCAAATGTGCAATTTCATTCCCCAGGTATACCCGCGGAGGAGAAGTTCGGCGCCGTGATCAGCGCTCGCGTCCATCCCGGTGAGAGTAACAGCTCCTGGATGATGAGAGGCCTCATGAATTTTCTGACGGCACCACACGATGCCACTGCAAAGGAACTGAGGCGTCGATTCGTCTTCAAGCTCATTCCCATGCTCAACGCAGATGGGGTGATTGTGGGCAATTACAGGTGGGATATTATACGGTAGCTGTCCTGTCTCTTTACAAAAAAATCTCTTTTACACAAAGGTAGCCCAAGTGGCGTCCCCAAAATCTTGCAGCAGTAAAGGAACGATCCCTAGTAAGAAGAAGAAGACGTATGGCGGCGTACCAAATATTTTTACGCTGTTTATAAATACTGGCGTATTTCTAAAAAAAAACGCAAAATTCCGTCAAAGTGAAAATGTGGGTTTACTAAGTAGATGTAAGTTTGAAATATGGAGAAAGCCTTTTCTTGCAAAGAATGAGTGAATAAACCAGTAAAAGTAAATCTACTTTTGAAAACAATTGATTTTGGCGAATCTTCGGATACGTATGCTTCCCTATGTAAAGTACAGGTGTTATCAAACAGTCTGAATTTTTCTCTCTATAAGAACTCTGACGTGCTGGAAGCTAGCATTATTCACTAAATGCTTGGCTTGGAAAGTTGCCAACTAACGGGATAAATTGGACCACGCAGTCAGCCCAGTGTGTGTTGGGTTGTGGGGAGTGGCCGACTGGCAGAGTAAGAGTCCGGTTGCAATAGCTCCCTTATAATGTGGCACTCCCAGCTCGTGATATTCGAGCCAGGCATGGTGATACGCCTGATAATGTCGCCGATCAGGCCATCCCACCGTCAGTCCATTTGAGAAGAGAGTGAGGTAGATGCAACAAAATTATACTCTCAATATGATATAATTTAGGCACAAGCTATCGTTTTTATGCAACCTTATAGTGGCTCACACACTGGCAGCCCTTTTCGGACGCGAGGGCCGAACTGTCACTTCGTAAACATCCATTCCATACTGTCAAAAGACTCGGTCAACAGCTTTACTTGAAGAGAGAGGTATACGTTTCATTCCAAAAATATCAGAAAAATCTTCCTCGATTCAAAGGAAATAAAATTAAGCGCAGAAACTCACAACAGCGGGAAAACAAAGTAATCCAGAATCGTCAATAGCTACAATTTTCGACATCGTGGATAAATGCTCTTGGAAAAGTCGTCAAATGTAGGCCAAATTCCCCTGTGTTCAAAACGGCTCTAGCATCGTGATCTCGTGCACTCATGACCTCAATGTAGTTCTAATAAACAAAAAAACATAATAAGCGGTTTATGATTGGTGCAGTAGGCGTAAATATGACAGAATTTAGATGCAAATGGAGTGAGGAAAAATTTCAGCTCAATTAAGAAATCTGTCGTATAGTTTGAAATAACAAGAATTGAAAGAATTCTTTTTGCCTAGTCATTTTGACATGAGGTGTGCTATCGTTTCTTTCCTTTGAATACGAACGTTTATATTTATTTTTGGTTCCACATTAAACCAGTTTTACTTATTGTAAATTAACCGGGTCTGCAGGGAAAATAATGAGATTAACGTAAAGCAACTGATTTAAGGGGTGTTATGGAATTGTTCGGCTGACTAAATACGGTGATTTGGTTAAGGATAAAGTTTGTCTACTGACCCCTGACAAGGAGTTTAATCCCATGACTCTAAAACTGTGATTTATCCAAAGCCCTCACATCTCTGTCACTTTGATTAATGAGCTTAACTCTTCTTGCAGATGCTCTCTGCTTGGGAAAGACCTGAACAGACAGTACCAGAATCCCAACGAAGATGCCTTTCCTGAACTCTTCCATATGAAGTCCATCGTGCGCTCGTTGTCCAAATTATGCAAGGTTAGCTTATACTACCAGATGTTACACAGTAGCCAGTATTTATGCGTTATTTTTCAGTCTTGCTGCAGAGTGGAAGTGGTAGCAGTAGCAGTAGATCATAATTAACGCGGTGCTCTCCTGTGTGCAATATTTCAGGAGGTGTTTGTCTGCGACCTACATGGCCACAATCGCCGGACCGGGGCATTTCTGTATGGTTGTGACTCCGGTTATCAGAGGCGTGATCCCAGGGCGCCACATCCACGTATGTTTTCAACGAGTCCGGAACAGTACCTCCTCGACCGTCTCCTGCCCTATCTCATCTCGAAACAGGTGGGTGTTAGCTTTCGAGACAATTTCTACCACTTTCCATTTCCCTTCTTCCTCCTCCCCCCTCATTTCCTCGTCTCTTGACAGCTCAGAACAACGCTTGTGACCTCTTTCGTAAAGACTAACGTAGAAAAAATGTTAATCAACCAGAGAGGTTATACCTGACCTATTTTAACTCTTCACTCTATGATGTGACCGCAGAGCTACGTAGTTGAATAGTCAGTTGCAATCTTACAACCAGTACTGAACAAATAGGCAGATCGTATTACCGACAAAGACAAGGGAGACTGGAATGGTCATTTGTAACTTATTATCCGTCGTAATCTAGTCATATCCAGACTCAAGTGGTGTCTCACCCGAGTCTCGAATTCGCCACTTCTTTGATCAGAGCCAAACGCCCTAAGTACTGAGCCAGGAGTTCGTTGTCTTGCCTGGTTAGGTCGAGGGATATTGACAGGCATCGATAAACGTGCACCCAACCGCTAACCGAACTCATCTGTGTCCTGATCTGCTTGAGGTCTCGCTAGATGCTCTGACAGCCGCAACAGCTGGTAGAACAGGCAAACAGTATTACCGAAAAGACAAGGGAGACTGCAATGGCGGTTTCTGGTTTATTAGCCGAGGTCAGCCAGTCGGCGTGCATTCATACCTCATTGGTGCTGCGTTGACTTTACTGAAGCCTTCCCTAACTGTGTTGGTTTGACTGCCACCGAGGCCACGAAATGTTCATATTGTCATACTTTCGTACCCTAGTACGGTGTGGTTAACGATATTTTAGTCATCAGTAGTATCGGCAGCCCCTAGAGGAGTAGACGCACACTCAGTATGTTCACTTTCCAACACAGTGCGTGGTAATATAGACTAAACCACGCGTGCCATGCGTTTTGTAGGCAGGAATGTGCTTTTGCGTGGTGAGGATGTGGACTTTCCCGAGCTCCTTCGTATCAGCTGATTGCTCGTCTCAGTCGATCAACTAGAGTTGGGAGTTGACCAATCAGGGGACAGAAGTAAACAACCCCTATACGCATGCCTCACATGATCCGCCACGCCCAACCAACCACACCCGGTTTTCACACAAAGGGATGTCATGGAGTTGAAGTGCAGAAGGAGAATTAGAAGGTATAAACACGCGAGCCTCGAACTTACGACATTGTTGATCAGAGTCAAACGCCCTAACCATTAAGCTACGAAATCACTGTCTTGCTGGAATGGTTCTGGGGATATTGGCACACATTGATGAATGTTCACTCGACAGCTAACGGAATTTAATCTGTCTCGCTCTGCCTTGGGCCCCGTCAGAGGTCCTGGTGGGCGGTACGCCAGAAATTGCCATTCCAGTCTCCTTTGTATTTGCCTGTAATGGCTGACACAACGAATCAGAACACACTCAGAGCACTTACCAATTTTTTCCGTACGTTTCAATTCTACGTTGGAACCCTGTGCACGCACTTACTGCTTTCCCTACTGTTCAGTGAGTATGTCTCTGAAGATGAATCCGCGATGGATTTCGAAACGTCAGGCGAATAAACATACTGTCCCAGCGATCAAGTCGTCTTCTATTTTTCAAATACTTCCTGTGACTCGCATGTCCGCTTGTTTTAGCGATGTTACGACTGTCAGGACAGAGCTGGAGTGATGTGTTCCGTTAGCGGTCGGGTGAACCTCCATCAATGGCTGAAAACAGTAATAAGGATATTTAAGCGTAATCTCTTCCTTTCGCGTTCCCACCTCATACCATCGCTCAAGTTTTCTGCAGAGTGTGAGGAAGATAATGAAATTTCGTTCCTCGATGTTCTGCTGCATGGATTGGTAGCTAGACTGCGGTGAATATGCCTTTATGAAGCTGTCGCGGCAGAACTCCAACAGCTCCAGAGCACGCTTCTTGAAAATAGATACCCAAAAAAGTCCATCCCCAGAAATCTTGGCGAATGCACTAAAAAGCCTGCTGCCTTAGCTGCAGAAAAGAAAGACGTGTTCATAAGACAGCTTTTCTTAGGCGATGCAACAAGGGAGTTGACAAGACGGCGTTCGAACGCTATATCCGCGGCGAACTTAAGCATATTCTTCACGAACGCTCCCCCCCCCCGTACGACTGGGGGTCAAGACGGACGCCCGTTGAAGGCCACATCCATGTGCATTTACTCGTTAATCGGCTCCCGCGCAGCGGGATCCATAGACTATATAATTATGCGCCTGGAAAAGGGGGTACGTGAACACATAGCGGTCTGGCTAAGTAAAGGTGAAAAAACATTAATCTTGAGTCCTATTCTCGGAAACCCTGTCGATACGAATCTCACAGTCGATCCTTACAAAGTCCTTCAGGTTGTCTAACGGTGACCAGTCAACTTTCCCAAGGGTGTATGCTTATCGCAGGGGATAAAGTAAGTTCAACCGAGCAACTGCGATCTTCAGGCCATGGTTACTTAGTACAGACGAGAAGTCCACAAAGGCCAGTGTAGTAAGAAGAATGTTTTATGTACACAAAGGAGAGGAGAATAGATGGAAGAAGTCTGACTTGGGAGTAAACGTGCGCTCAGAAGATTGAACGGATCCCAGTTGACCGTTGAGAGCAGTCAGAACAGCAGACAGAGAGAGAGCTTTCATTGGCTAGATCAGCCTGGAGATTTTGGGCAAAGAGGCAGCTTGCGTCGGGAACGCGAGCAAGCTCGCTACTCGTCACTGGCTCAAACCACGTAGATGCGGGAAACGTGATTGGCTGATCGAGACGTCGAAAACCGCGTCGGTGAGCCTTTGGGAAAGTGCACTTCGACGCGAGCTAGTCAGCCAAGCACGACCCACTACATGCTAACAAGTGCTAGCAACCGCTTAGCCAGTGGCTATACAGCTATCAAATCCAGTGCTGTGTTGTCAGAAGACGCTAATACAGCCATTATTACTTTCATGTCCAATGCTGACGCCAGGTGGCAATCGAATATCGCCTCCGCCTCCTGGTGATAGTTTTCTATTCCGTACAAGCGACAGTGGTTTTCACTCTACGTACCCGACCTATGACCAATACTCACAGCCTTTCCTAATTTCCTCGCCCAGTGTGCGGCTTGAAAACTGTGACTTGTAATCATAAGACACTAATGAACCCTATTTATCTGTACAATTTTCACTATCCTTTATCTGACCCGATGATGAATTGCCGAAAACATATGTGGTTGTCAAATAGACTTTTCTAGTTGAACATGGGAAAATTGCCAGAACTTCAGCATCCATTTTTCGTTTCTGACATTGCCCATGTTAACAAAGCTTCAATATTTTCCGAATACAGGTTGCCAATCACTTCTCTTTTTCCGACTGTCGCTTCGCCATCCAACCCGAGAAGGAGGGATGTGCACGCATCGTCTTCTGGAGGCAGCTCCGAGTGGATCATAGTTTCACTCTGGAGGCTTCATTTGCGGGAACAAGGACAAAAGAGTACGTTTCCTTTCAGATCCATGCGCTTTCTGAAAGGTGCAGTGAGGTAATTTAACGCTTGTAACAGTACAATTACTACATCGTTAAACACCAAAACTGGAATCTAGTGCTGAGTCCAGTTGCATCTTATTGAAGGAAGAATAATTAACCACGTTTGAGCATCCTATGGGCCAAGAAATGCATCGATACAACAGAAAAGTTCAAGAAGGAGGTCGTTTATGAAATTGCAGACGAAAACGATCGGTCGTCGGTTAAACGAAAGGGTTAAACATACACAACTACTCCCTTCTTAAAAGTAGGGTAATCCTAAGAATTCTAAGAAAATTAAGAGTAAATGCTAATCCTTTCTGGACTGTCAGAAGTCTGGACCAGATCTGAACAGATCTGAGCCGTCTGTACCTTTAAAAATGGTTCAGTATCAGTACAGTGCAGTAAAGTATCAGGCACGGCAAGTTCCAAAGAGTAAAACGCACGAGTTTAGTTCACTCATGCGAAGGATCACATATTCTAGAAGTAAGGTTAAAGACAGCTGGCGGAAGAGGGAAATGTTGAACGCAGTCATTGTGTTAATGAACTAGGTCTGAACATTTGGATGACAGATGAGCATATACTGAACTTGCAGGTAATTGACCCATCGACTTTGTTAAGGGGACATTACACAATATCTTGATATCCCTTCTCCTACAGGGACGTCAAAGTCCTGGGCTCGAGAGACTGTTAAAACCCGCCCCAGGGATCTACCACAGTCAGTCGTTGTGACACACTCCTGCAAGGATATCAGGACAACAAGAGAACGATCCCGTCGTTTGATCGTTAGGGCGTTAGACCCTGATCATAAAGGTCACAAGCTCGAGCCTCGATTGGTGCACCATCTAGTGTTGGGTATCACTGGCTGATGACGGCTACAGTTCCATAAATGACCATCTCCTAGTGTCCCTTTTCTTTACCGGTAATGCACTAGGCAATAGCCGCTTTGTGGCTGTTGGCGGGACTCGAGAATGGGCCCAAGGCAGAGCTGGAGGAGTGATTCCCGTAAGCGATCGGTGAACGCTCATCAACGAGCGTCAGTATCTCCTGATCTGCAACCGCCAAAATAACGAGCTCGTGGCTCAAATATTACAGCAATAGAAGACGAAGGCGCTTCGATCACCGGAGTCGTCATTTTATTCTTTTGAGTGTTAGACTCCAATCAAAAATGTCGTGAGTTTGACTATCGGGTGGTGCGCCACCTTGAATTTGGTATGACCGGCTGATGATGGCTAATAAGCCAGACATTGGCATTCCAGTATCCTTTGGTATTACCGGCAATACTATCTGCCACGATTGCTAGCCGCTCCGACCGCTGTCAGGGCAAGAAAAATGAACTCCAAAGCAAAGTGGGACGAATGAGTTTCGTTAGTGATCGGTGAACGTTAATCAACCAGTGTCAATAGCAGGATCAGTAGGTGCGTCTTGTTCTTAATGTGATGGTCAGCAAATCTGGGAGAGCAAACACATAAACCACTCCGGTATCCCTCAGTTTCTTTTCCTTCCGTTGGCAGTAGTTCTATATGCGTAAATACCCCAGAGGTAGGAATACCAACGATCGGGTTCTCGCCTACCATTGGCCATACAAGGTGCGCGTTAAGACCTAGTCGAAACCAATCGGGAATGAAAGTAGCCGAAAGGCATTAGATACCTACACGAAGCAGTGGCAAAGGCGATTGCTAATGAAGTTACTTGATTTCCGTGAGTTATTATTTTTCTCCTGCCTTTGAATGGTACCCGAGTGTGCACCAGTACCTTGGAGAGACTCATGCTTTGATGCCCTTTATTTTGAAGGGGAAAAATGAAGCACTTCGATGTTTGCGACTTGGAGGAAATTGGTTGTGGTCTCGCCCGTTCCCTCTTGGAATTTTCTCAACTCCTGACGGACAGAGAGTAAGTATTCAGAACTGTTATCTGCAAACAATGTTTTTCGTAATTTGCTAAAACACGCTTCATACACCTTTTTGCACGGAGCGACAGAAAACCGTCGTCCCTCCGCAAGCAAACGAAGCATTCATAAAAAGGACTTCGAAAAAGGGCAGGCATTCTACTAAATGTCAATTGAAGTTCATTTTACCGACCACGTCTCTCCTTTTTTAAATTTTCCTATCAAATGCGAGTAGCTGCTACGAAGGTACAATGATTTTAAATCAGGACAGGGGTAGTCAGTGAAGGACTTTTGCGTTTAAAATATTGTAAAATGACAGGTTTTTTGACATTATCCGGCGCCTGACTGAAAAGTACTGGCGGCTAATGTGTGCGAAAATCATGATAAAATCAGTATTATGAAAAATCGAGATTCGATTGTGGTTAGTCCGCGTTTCTCTTTGTTGACATTTTAACGAATCTCCATGCCAACCACCTCCTAACGACAGCCCCTCTTAGCGCATACTAGGGTCTGGCACTGTTCATACTTCTCTTGATTTCGACTAAATTCTGACCCAACTGGCCCACGCTTCTCTTATTCTTGCTTCACATATCAAGGAAATACAACGAACGTCTGCTTGAAATGGGCAAGGAAATACTGCGGGGATTTTTCCAGTCGCGTCTGGCAGCTGGTCTTGGCTCCCATGGCGGTAAGTTTCCTTGTTGCTTCAATAGAGGACGATTTAACAGAAGGGATATTTGTCCTGAATTGCACGAGGACGATTTTTTCTTCGTTCTGGGGTTCGTTATGCATCAAAAGAGTTCGAAATAGTCTTAACGTGTTGTTGGAGTATGCCCAATAAGCTATCAATGATCATGCTAATTGAGAATAAGACCTGACCGCTGGAACAACACTTTAATTCGTCTGACCTTTCGACATCCCTCACGGATTCTTCATCAGGAACGTGAGCAGAAAGCAGTAGCAGCGATGGGTAACACATGCACGGACAGTTTCAGTATTTGTAGAGCAGAGTCGTTACAGCACATGTGTTACCCGTTTCCGCAACTGCCTTCTGCCCATGCGTCTGATGAAGAATCCGCGACGGATGTCGGAACGTCAGGTGAATAAAGTGTTGGCCCAGTGATCCAATCGTCTTCTCAATAACTTCCCGGGACTTATACGTTCGCATCTATTGGCAGGTCATTCTTATCTTAATTTATCTTACCGATCAGACTTCTGTGGTGTTTAGTGCTTTCCAGTGGGCTCCAGACCACAGATAAAAAGACAAAAATGGTATCACCCGTGTTCCGTTCTGTTATCAGCATAGACCGGTTACTGTCATTTCTAAGTCCTTTTGAATATTCCCTATTGCACCCGATGAAAGGCGAGCCGGCGGTCGAAGGACTTAGTACTAGCTAAGGGTTATCCCTGTTTGGAGCTGGGTGAGGGCAGACTGCTGAGGTCAAACATGGCTGTTTACACCCCCCTCTATCCCTCACTGCCACATTTTATGCCTAACAGTCTACTGTAATGATAGCAGTAACACCTTTTTACCTCCAATCTGCAACACAGACAAGAGGAAGCCGATTGCAGATGCCATCGAACGATGTGTGGGCACGGAGGATGAGCTTGAAAATACCGAAGCCAAACTCGGAAACCTTATTTCGTCAGTGTCCGATTTCGGGGAATTTTCTAAAGCCATGGGACTCCTATCTGCTGCAGCAAACGAGCCCTCAGACTGCGAGAGTTCCCGTATATCTTCGTAAGTTTAAGCATTTGCATAAACGAGAATACGCTTTTTTTCCTGTCGAAAATGTGACACCATACGGTAATCATCAAGCGAATAGAAATGAGCAGTTGTATGACCCACCAGTGGTGTCCAGTTAGTCGTAACTAACCCTTGTCCAGCAAAAAAGGACTCTGAAGGTGGGTCCGAGAGGGCATTGATTGCCACAGGGTAGCATCGACGGAAAACGTTTAGACATTTTTAAAAAGAAGAACACAACTTTTTAGAGGTGAAAGATAATAGGGAAGTATGTGTTCTTGAAATGGAAACGCTTCCAGTAAAGCGACTATCGAGGAATTAACGTTAATAGAGTAAATTCTTGTCACCACAATCTTCAGTTCCTGTTCCTTGTGAGAAGGTAAGTGATGGGAAGGGCAGAGTGGTAGAAACAGATTATTCTGTACAGATGGAATGGAGAGTAGGCAATAGGAGATATGACTGTCGGACCAAATGTCCATCGGCTACAGCGGTTTGGTCCAAAGTGCCGGCCTGACGAAAATCACCGCATTGAGGCCCTTGTGACTTGGCCTTCACAGCCAATGACCATACGGATTGAAGCTTACCTACTAATTGTGGCCAGCCTACTAATTGAAGCTAACCTTCTAAGGAAGGCATCTCATTGGACGGATTGTGGTCAGACCAGACTAATATAGGCTCTCATCGGAGCGTCAGAAGAAAATGGGAGTACTAAGCCCCTGCATGACTAGTACAGCTTGATGGATATCGAGACCTCTACAGGTACGTCTATGCGATTGCAAATATTGTTTCTGCCTAAAAACTGTGTGGATCTTGATGGAGCTTGAGGTGAGATCCAAGACACAACGAGAAGAGTGGGTTTTGCAACCGATCGACGACTCCCTTTTTAATATTTTTACGATTCTCCATTAAAGCTGGCAAGAAAAAGAGCCCTCTGACGCAGGCGATTAGAGCGACGGAATTCCAATAAATAAGTTGCGGGTTCAAGCGTCCGATTCCGTAAACCTGGTTATGGGTAGGGCTGGCTGATGACACCTAATAAATCAGAAATTGCCCTTCCAGTCTCCCTGCGTTATCTACAGGCCTTTGTAGTAGTAAATGCGCAGACTGCAATAGACGGAATCAATGAGGTCAGTGTGTACATGGAAATCATGTTGATCATTAGAAGTATGCGTTTACATTGTATCCTAAAGTAAGAGACGGTCTGCGTGGGTCGATGTGGTTATTTTGCAAAAGAATTTGCCGATGTGGATTTTTATCACAACGTGGTTTTATGCAAGGTCAGGGAGCATATGATTGATGCAGAAATGGCTACCCCACAGTTATCAAATCTGTCATATTGTGGATCCCCTATTAGTCCGGTACCGATCATAAAAGAAGCTCAAGTTCCCGACAGCATGAGAAAGTACCGACATTACGGTATTCGAAATGTTTAATCTTCCATCAAAAAAACAGTTAGCCGGGTGTGAATATATATACCAGACCAGCATGTAGGGGTGGCGCCGAAATTACCGTAAGTATCGACGGATAAACATTCGGTTTCATAGGAAAGCTTGGGTAAGCTGAGAGGAACATTAAGCAGACAGGTCAGACTGCGTGATCTGTGTGTAAGAAACGGACCCAACGAAACGCCCATTCAGTAGGCTAGGCATCAAATGACTGTAAAAGTATCATCATTTACAGATGTGTTAGTATCCTACGCTTTTATCGGATAGTATTTATTGTTCTGCTCTCACCGTTTGTAGTAAAGTTGACGATATGTCATCCACAATTCTGAAATTTGCCTTCGTTTGAAAAATATTGATTAAGGAGACGTGTGATACTTATCATCGTTCAGTCTACTTCCAAGCTTTTGCAGTCTCATCGAGAGGCCGGCTTTTGAATGGACATATTCCTCACAACTTCTTATAACCGCCCTCTATAAAAAGTTAATGCTCAAGTGGGATGAATGGTTCTGATCGATTTCAGTGCCCTTACAAACTATAGTATATTTTTATAGAATAAAAAGAACGAAACTATTCACTCTTGTACTGGTTTCTCAGCAGGGGTATCCTTCGGTTTCAAAGAAGCTTCTAAGTATGCGCTTTTATAAGTCCCTGAAAAATCATCTAATAGAGCATCATATCCGGGAATTTATTGATGTTGTTTGCCAAGCGGTCCACATCTGTTGTAAAGACCTCTGAGCACAGTATGCAATCTTCGTTAAAATGTTAGGAAATGCGCGATTGTGGTTAGATGGCATGCGGTTTTGAAACTCCCAGAGCCCGTACAACCACTGGTCGGGTTCAGAATGATTTCCGCATTTAAAAAATGAAAAACGCTGCTGAAAAAGACGTTATTTACTGCCAAATATGCACAAAAATAATAATGTCGTGCATTTTACGAATCTTTAAGGGCATGGAAATGTCAACAGGCATGATTAACATATCGTCAGCAGTCATTCCTTGCAGAGTTTAGTTTTCAGCAGATTGTTTAGAAGCTGGAATTCTGAAGTGCATGGAATATTTCTGTATTAAACTGTACGCTAAATAATATGAATGATATTCTTAAATAATGGCATTTAGAGGACACACTCGTCCGTCCATGGTGCCTTTGGAGCTCACACTAGAGTCACGCCGAAGGCGCTTTTATATAGACAGAAAGACTTTACCACCAAAGACTAGGGAGATTAGGATTGGTCACTTCTGGTTTATTAGCCGTCGTCAGCTAGTCATACCCAACTCAAGTGCTGCCTCAGAAATTGGTGCCCCGTGACCAAAGCCCTAACCACTGCGCCAGGGGCTCGCTGTCTTAAATATGTGAATAATCTTCTCCAAATCATATCAAAACACCAGTGCTTATTGCTGGCTCTGGGGATGGGTTCGAGCTAGAATCCGAAATATAAGGCAATTAAAATACTTTTTCGCAAATTTGAGAATTTCGCGTTATGTTTCATTCGATAGCACATCTACTGAAAATAACAACGAAGTAGCAAATCAGCGCAAGGTATGAAATTAAATATAGAAAGTTAGCCATTGTGGTTTAGCCGACGTACCGGATGCATGTTAGCCAACGGGAGAACGGACGATACGACAAGGAGACATGGACAGGAAGGGCAGCACTACAACAGGTAGCGTGACAGTTAATCAGCATCTGTGGCAATGTGGGCGATAGTAAGTACAAATTTCCTCCCGCCTGCACGTGACTGCTGATTTGTGCAACATGACATGCTGTCTTCTGGGCTAAAAGCGATTGGTTGACAGAAATCCAGTGGGAAACTAACACCAGCAGTCAGCGGGAAGATAGTACGAAAGGCACTACTCGTAGTATATTCTACCATTTTAATTTCTGCAAGCGAACAGAAAAACCATTCAATAAAATTTAGTAGAAACAACCAGGGAAACACTCGATCAGGGGAGGAGAGCCAGTGATTGGCACACGCAGAGTTAGTAAAGTGAGCAAGGGCACGACCGTCAGCGAACTCAGAAATGGATTTTCTCCAGTATCTCCGAGGCTAAGACCCTGCAGACCATTTGCACTGGTTCAAAGGAAGGCCGCATACTAGAGAATGCAGAAGGAATTGTTGTGACTGCTCTGGCTGCAGGCTCTTTTGAGTTGAAGAGGACATGATCTAGGCATCGGCGTTTCACAAGAGGGACGTGAGTTATCAGGCAAGGGGCACCAAGGCCCCCGTCACGTATCTTCGCATAGAGGAAGAATATCGGTGTGTCAGCCGGCAGTTCAAGCCAGCTTCGCACCGTCTGTCGAATTTGAATATCAATTCTTTTGAGTGTGTTGCGATTAACCGCTCCGCGGACCAAATCATGCAAGGTGAGTCACCGTTGAGATTTGAGCGGGGCTTGAGGCATCTCATTCAGCATTCCATAAAGAACCGTTCGATGGCGGAGAGGTAGCTTTCCACGGTACGAGAAGGGTATCCTGGGGACCCAGTGGAGGCAGAGCAGTTACACCTTGCCCTTGCTAACTCTGCTTGTTTCAACCACTGGTTCTGCTACCCTGCTCGAGTGTTTCCCTAGTTGTTCCTACGAGGCATCCAACTTCGGGCGAGTTTCCTCTCAACCAAAGCTCACAGGAATCACAGGAGAAGTTCTGAGGATATATTGTGTCGGGTCTTTCGTTTTTTCTCACAGCCTTATGCAATCGCTCACTTCTGCTCATGTCTCTGATGAAGAATTCCCGACAGATTTCGAAATGTCAACTCAATAAAATTGTTTACCCAGCGATCGAATCTTCTGCTTCTTCTCAAATGCGATTTTGTTTTACTACGATGCAGGTAGGGACGAATTCCAGGAAAACAAATAAGTTGAAATAAAAACTAACTATCATGGGCTTCAAATTCGATTTCTGGCTTTTGGGAGTTGACCCTGTTTGTGTTTGAACCATTCAAACTGGCTGAAAAATTCCTTCTCCTAAGCTTACCAAAACTGTTTGGGTCGTTGTTATCTTAATTATGCAATAGAATTTGATGTTTCGCGTCGCAAAATCGCCGAGAGAGGTTTTAAGGAGTGAAGGGGGATTAATAAAACAATCAGCCTATCCGCTGCGCTGGTTTTCCGCATCAGTGCCACCTGGTAAACTGATCAGGAAGCGTGTCTAGTAGATGCACGTAAGGGGAGAGTTCAGCACGCCCAATCCAATCAGCGAAAAGAAATAATTCTCATATTTTTAGTAAGCTCTATCGTATACGATATATTAAACTGGTAGCGCAGATACAAGACATTCGTTTAGACACGCTTAAGTACAAGAGAGATTGGTGTAAGAACGGGTTCAGTGTCAGCGACCTGAGCTGACACCTGATTTTTCTTGAACTAGCAATCCGCTCTTAAATGTTTTTGCCTGGCTAAGAGCTTCCTTCGCATAAGCGCTGGATAGCATAAGAACGGTTAATGTCGTTGATTTCTTTAGTAGAATATATAATTGGATTTTGGTACGTTTTTTGGTTGACGTGTGTCATGCCAAAATCACCGAGAGCGTTGGGAAGGGGGGAGGGGGTTTAGGATGCTTTCGTCTCGCAAGGGTGGCGCGTGGGCCGATCGCCACGATGCTGATCATTCCTTTTTTCACTGTCTCATGCAATCGCTTCGGCCCTTGCAGACAGTGTACTTTTGAATTACCGCGATACCGTTGGGAACAAATTCCACGCAATCGAATGATTTGTGGTGGAAAACAACTATCGAGGACTTCAAATTGTATTTCTAGATGTTGAGGAGTGATCCCAACAGAATGTTTCATCTTCAAAGGATATTTAGCCATTTTTGAACCAGTCAAACTAGCTTAGGACTTCCTTCCCGAAAGCTTCCCGAAACACTGAAACTTCTTTGGCCGTCTTTATTTTAAGTATGAAAGCGCATTTGATGTTTGGCAGATAATATTGCCAACAAAGACAGGCGACACTGGAATGGCCTTTCCGGCTTATTAGCCATCATCAGCCAGCCATACCCAGCTCCCAATGAGGCACCAACCAAGCTTCGAACTTGCGACCTTTTCGATCAGCATCAAACGCTCTACCCATTGAGCCACAGCTCGTTGTCTAGCGGGTTTACGTCAGGGTATATTGACACTCATTCGTCAACGCTCACCTTAGCAATAAATGAACTCATCTGTCCCACTCCGGCAATACTATCTGCCTACATTCAGATGTAACGGCTTTCGTGTTGATGTGTTGGGAGGGATTGCTAAAACAATCACTCTGTCCGCTGCGAGGGTTTCTCGCATGAACGCTACCCGGCCAGCTGATCAGTAAGCGTGTCTAGTGGACACACTTAGGGGGAGGTATCTCTCTCTCTCGTATACGATAGATCATACTGGTAGCACAAATAGTAGACACGGGTTAAGACATGCTTAAGTAGACGGGAGATTGGTGCTAGACCTGGTTGGGTATGGGTGACCTGAAGTAATACCTGATCCCTCTTGAACTAACAAACTGCTCTTAAATTGTTAACCTACCAATAAGCTTTGGGAAGCAGTAGAACGTTTTGCGCCGTTATTTTCTTTAATAGGAAGTATAGTTTGATATTGTGCGTTTTCTCGTGAAAGTTTGTCATTTGAAAATCACCGAGGGCTTTGGGAAAGGGGTTTAGGAAAGCAATAACTCTTTGCGCCGTATGAACGTTACTTGGCCAGCTGTGCAGGTGGAGTGTCTGCCGCTAGACACTATCATTACTACTAGCGAATTGTATACTGTTACTCACGCCGTACTAGGATCCGACGACAACAACCGGTAGGTGTGTAAAATCAATTACCAAAATCCCACAACCTGGTAATTAATAACCAACATGTCAAGTGACAACAGGGCCATAGCGTTCAAACAAATAGGACAGTTAAGAAAAATCGGGTGAGAATGTTAAAGGTCAGTTAGTCTGGGTGGCTGGCTGCTCGCCTTCTATGAAACTTGCCCGCCG
This sequence comes from Ligula intestinalis, assembly GCA_036362985.1. Lineage (NCBI taxonomy): Eukaryota > Metazoa > Platyhelminthes > Cestoda > Diphyllobothriidea > Diphyllobothriidae > Ligula > Ligula intestinalis. The sequence goes on from JAYGXS010000008.1 coordinate 26,977,155, forward strand.
GCCAGTTTTGGCAGTGCACTGGGAGGGGCGCGTAAGGTCAACTCCGTAAATTCCATCCCCATGGCACTCAGCTCACTTACTACTCACTGTAATCAATCAAATGGCTTATCTTAAATGCTGTAACTTTCAAAACTGCCACCTGACGGGATAACTCGGTCTTCAGTACGAAGAGCCAGGCTACAGTGGCACCTTCTTATAACTCCCGCTCAGTTAGGTTCCTAGCATCTGCTTTGTTATGAATGCAAAATGCCGGCTCATCGTGCGTGGATGGGACGTATATGATACAGGTAGATAGCTGGCGTCAGATCCCATCACCAGTCCTCCTACCTTTATAATGACACCGAGCTCAGGAAGACACTCTGCAAGTTTACCATTACTATAACCTAACTTATCCGTGAATTACTGCGCCCATCCTGCCGTGAGGTCCACATCTTCCATAACGACGTTGGAACCATCATAGGCTTGTCGAAAAAGTTTAGACATTCCGTCAGTTCACATTATTCCGTCTACAAAGGAACTGCTCCTATTATGGTAGTATTCTATGGAAAAAATTCCAAGGCATCAGTATAGTTACCAGCAGCCCGAATTTTTTTCCAAATATCCTTTTGAAATATCGGCCGAGAATTTTAAAGATCAATATACTTTGCGCCTTGACACATGTCTAGTCAACGTACCTAGTAGCAGCAGAGCAGACAGCACTTCAAACCTTTGTATCTACAGAAACGACTTCTCATTTTTTGGGGTACCCGCTGTGTTTTCGGCTCCCCTGACTGTTCATTCCGTCTCACTCGCCATTATGAGTGCACTCGCCTCTGATCAGTACACCATGCCTCAGTGTTTAGTACTCCCTCTTCCCCTTTTCCCATCCAGTTCCTCAGACTCGCAGTCAGAGTCCGAAGTCGACATAAGACCGGGACGTCCGATCAAAAAGGTGACTTACGCAGCAAAAGCTGGCGAACTGGGGACGCAACAACAGAGGCGACGACGCCCTTCAAAAAGACGGCGCAGACGGAGATCACGAAAGCATCACCGGAGGTCTCAGACGAAGGACGCTGCGCCGACCAATCAGACGCCAGCAGCAGGTCACCATGCCGAGTGCTGCGGCAGCAGCAAAGTCCATCTCGGTGCGCCAGCGCATGTGTCGAAGGTAGGCCAATGTTTGCCTGGTGAACCGCCTCTGTTTGTTATTGGGCCTGGGGCAAGGAAAATAATTTGGTACCTTGGCCTTCCCTGGTCGGAAAGGTTCCCTAGAGTAGAGGGTGTTTGTGTCTTTTCGTGCACAGGGGCGGCTCCGATCGTGCGTCCGATCTCGCCTCCAGCCTCCGGCCATCTTGACTTCGTCATGACACCGGACACAGGTTGGTGAGAAAGAGAAGGGAGGAAGTTCGATAGATACTTCGCAAGTCTACTAGAACTTAAAATTTCTCCATGCGCAAGTCGCTGTACCTGCAGCACTAGCTGTAGAGCACAGGGTGGACATTGTCCAAATCGACGGTCCAACTTTTATCGATCATACTGTATATTCTATGTATGGTAACTAATTCAGTCCTCATTAATGGCTGAATGTGAGATCATGTTAATACTAAACGGCACGGGGTTGTTGTCACTACGACCTTCCATGCCCGGTTCCTTAGGAGGAGGTGAGGGGGTCAGGGTAATTGGAACGATTTATTCTGTGCAGAAGGAATTAAGAACAGAAAGGAGGTGATTTAACTGTCAGGCGGGCTGTGCCTGCAGTCAGGCGCATTGCCGGAAACCCAGAGCATGCTTTGTTCCCGCAGCCAATCAGGAAATTGGTCACATTGTCTGGTACGAGTTCTCACGCGGATAGATCAAGGCTAGCAAGGCTGCGGCCGGACCGAGAGGTGAGAGCGTGGGCGCGCAAGCCTTCGCAGGTCGAGACGTGATGAGTCAGTGTGGGGCGCACAGTCACGCGTGGGCTGGCCGGCATCTTGGCAGCCACAGAAAAGGCGAGTCCGTGCATTGCCGCTGATCGGAGTTTTCCCAAGTGGCGCTAGCGGGCCACTACATGTGCTCAGGTTACAGTAGTGTTTTCTTTTAGGCTTAATGCACGGGAACATTTGCCCTTCCTAACATGCAGCACATCTAAGTGGGCGAGGAAACGAATGCGCAGGTGGCGTACTACGACTTCATATTGACCGTAACAATGATGTGGTTTTCTTTATGTTTAAAAGGTCCTCAAGGGCATCCCTTGCCTGTAACTCTTCAAATATATATATATATATATATATATATATATATATAAGATGACCAGTATGGTCACCTAAGCGTGATATGGAGACAGGAACCACCCGCGGTTTATGTGACTTTGTGCTAACGGTCGGTTAGACTTGGTTAACGATTAATATGGTAGTTATAATGAGGTTTGAGGTTGAGACTGAGGTCTGAGTTGGGGTCAGGGTTAGGATTTAGGTTCATATCCGTGATAACTGCGAGGTTTCAGTTAAGAGTAGGGATTTAGTTCAGATTAGGGGTATAGTTATGCTTTACGTTGGGGTAAAGGCAGGAGAGTATTGGCCCTTCTTGAATTAGATCACAGGGCCATCCTTTTTTAATCTGGTGAGGCGTTGCTGTTCCCGGTGTTGGTGGCCATACAATTCATCCTTATTTACGACCGGCCCGATTTCAGGTCTGCGCATTGGCTAGTTTGCCATACGCATCAACCAATCAGAACATGTACTTTTAAGGTGGGGTTTGGCAGAGCCCTTATGCGCACTTATTAGCCGACATTAAGTCATGTAACTGTACAATCCATGGGTGTGTGCATACGTTTCCGACAATCCACAGCTAGAATCAGTGCTGACTCGTGAACAACTTGACTGTTGGCATAAGCCTTCGGCCAGTTGTAAGTACCCTAGGGGAGTGAAAAGCCTGTCGAATGAACTGCAACTTGGGCATTGGAGATATTTCTCCACAGGACTATCGCATGTTCAAAAATTCGCGGCTTGTGATGTCGTCCAGTTTCTCCTATGTAGTTGCTTTTTCCACAACTGCACCAAATCCTATGGCCAAGTTCAGATGTGTCTTGCCGTGGCCCTGGGTTGGATAAAGAAGCTATTGCAAGGGATTTAGTAAGTTTAACCTTAGCAGCTGTGGTTCTTTAGGAGTGAAGAAGCCGGTGGAGGCCAGGGTAATATAAATAGTTTTTTTTTCTGTATGCAGAGGAACTGAGAATAAGCCGGAAGAAGTTTGACTTCGGAGTACACGACTTGCTAGGAGGCTAGGCGTGTCCAATGTCCGGGTTTAGCAGCAGGCATGCCAGCAGCAGTGAGAACGGTCATTGTCTGGTCGGCCTTAAAGGTTATTGGCCGTACAGAATGCATCGAACTAGGAGTGCATGCGCCTTATTCGCCACCGGGCGAGACCAGCTTTGCGGCATCCGTGATGGGCTGTTCAAGAAGCCGCCTTCAGTGCAAATGCATGCTTGCCTATTTAGAGTGAGCCGTCACAATACCAAAAAACCCATTGCCACAGCAAAAAAGATGTGGACTCGTCTAAAGGATCTGGTGCAGTTGCGGGCAAAACAACATCGTCGGAGAAACTGGACGACATCTCATGACACGAATTACCGAACACGCGACAGTAGTGCGGAGAAATGATACCAATTCTCAGGTTTTGCTTCATACGACAAAACCCGGCCACATATTCAAATTTGATGAGGTCAAAATTCTGGCGAGAGGTGACAGTAGTGTGAGCTGCAAATTACTCGAGTCATGTTTCACAGGCCCCCCAGTCTATAAACAGTGCAATGACTTGCCCAACCCATATTCGGCGCTGAGACTCGGTTTGGCCATGCCGATTTGCCACTCAGGAGAGTGCAAAGGCGCACGTACGTTTCAGAGCCCCCGGGGAGTAGCCAGATGACTTTGCAATCATCACTTCCAACTTCACCACGTTTGATGAAATTTCAGCAGATCGCAGCTCCTATGGCGGTCATCAAGCCATAAGCGCACAAGCGGGCAACTATCTTCGATAGAGGAGGCGGTAATTGTCATGATACTCTGAATGTATCCTATGAAAACTGCAATTCCCTAAGCATGAAGTACCCGTTTCTGCTACGGTTTATGTTAACGTCTCTGATGGAGGACCCGCGATTGATTTCAAAATGTCAGACAAATGTCAGGCAAATTACTTAACTGCAACGAAAGTCAGGAGGTCCACTAGACGTTTGATGCTAGCTCCAATCGTCATCTTGAGTCTTGTGAGATCATAGAAATAGATCTAACGGAAATAATTATTCTTGAATAAATTTTGGAGTTTTAAGTATGTCCTTAAGGGGGTGAAGGGACCGCTAATGCAGTCTTCTTGTGAAAATTTGGCAAATGAATCCTTTGCGTATCGAAATTGCATGGACTTTGGTCGGCAAAGGCCAGTCTAGGGGTTAATCTGCACCCTCGCACATTAAGTAGCTCTCGACCCATTGACCCCTCATTAGCATAATGGATACTCATGGCTTGAACACTGCTAGAACGCTCCTATTGCAAACTCCTTGGCCTACTGTCACGGTAGTAATAGGGTGTGGTCTTGGTTGAAACTGTGATCAACTCTAATTCATACTGGCTCCCCTCCAAGTGACCGTTTTATGCTTACAAAACTTGGTCTCGAGCATTCGCACCGCCTGACCTGCATAACTAAATGCACAGACAGTGCAACGCAGAACGCACTTAGTAACGCCGGACTGCTAACTGCAGTTCAGTCCATCAAATTTGCGCAAAAATTAGTGGCCGGCCCGCGTGCGAAAGTGTCCTCTCGGTAGCCCTCTCATAGCTTGCAATCGGTCGCTTGCATCTCGCAAGAGCAAGTAGATCAGTTTCGCGTGGTATGATCACGCAAATAGTAGATAACGTTTGAGTTTGCCTTAAAACGGATGCCTTACTTTCGAGTTATTTTCAAACAGAGCTCCTTTCCCGTCCCCTGCAGTTGCTGCGCTGCTCCACTCCCACACTTCATTCTAAAATGTCCCGGTACTGTTCCAGCCGGTGCGTCATCATAAGATATCCATTCACAAAATATCTAGGACTAGGGAGAGAAATGCTGTAAAGTTGAAGATCGCTGTTACAAGACAAAAGAAGTAGGTAAATAGAAACATCCGTCGAATACGCTTCCCAATGAGGCCTCGATAGCTCAGATAGCTAGAGCGTTGGCTCTAATAAAGCCTTCCTTTTTTGACGTGGGTTCAAGTCCCTCCGAGGTCGCCAATTTTTTCCCCGATTGGTTCAAATAAATGAAATAATAAACAGCCAGTTGCCTGAATTCTGCAGGGCGAATACAAGAATTGTGTGAGAAGGGTGGTCACCAATCATGGTACGCTCACGCAACCTGCTCTAGAGCTTTCGCGCCGCCTGACCTGTATAACTGATGGTGTAGACAGCGCAAAGAACGCTAAACTGCAAGTCCGAGTTCAGTCTGTCAGACTCCTCCAGTATCGTGATCGCTGAGTTCCTTAGAGCTCCGCACAGCAGCTAGTGCTATAGACAAAATGGCAGAACCGGCGAACACAAAGAAGACTCTAATGACCATTTCTGACTTAGTAGCCTACATAAGCCAACCATAGTTAACCCCAGTTTTTACAAGCCTCGAGGCTTGAATCCTTGGTGCCCCTTTATGATTTTTAATACACCCCACCCCACTGCAATCGACAGGCCAATTAGCACTTGGTTCAGGGGTCGGAGCGTTGGATTTTCAACCAAGAGTTCCCGCTTTCAAGCCTCGGGAGTCGCCACTCTTAGGGTTAGGTATGGCTAGCTGATGACGTCTAATGAACCAAGAATGACCACTCTCCAGTCTATCTTGTCTGTGTCGATTTACCTACATTTTTGTATGACTTTACTCATAAAGATTCTCGATCTAACGACAGTATGTGCACTAAGCTTAATGGAATGCAACTGTGGCCGAATAAAATCAGTGTCCACCCTTCTTCGAATCCAAGATAGGTTTCTGAGTAACAGAATCACTGTTCAGCGATGATACCCATGTAAGCATTAAGGAAGTCAAGTTAAGCGAATGAGCGTTTTCGATTAATTCATCATCAGGCAATACAGTAATATAAGGGAGGGGATCAGATTCTAGTCTTGATTGGGGACAGAGAAATGGGGGTAGGGGGAGAGGGGAAGGAGTCAGACAATTAGTTAATGTCATCCAGTGGTCCTCGTCTCGGGTTTTGTTGGGTTGTGTGAGGATGCAAGGTGTCAACGTCTTGAGACTGTGTCGGTGCCGCTGTTTCATCATTATTTCGCGGCGTATTAAGAGGCGTGAGGGCAGATTTTGAAAAGGCTTTTGGCCACGGGAGCCTTAGGGTCGCTACAAATGTTTTCTGCGCGCATAAAATTGGGTTTGTGAGGCGAATGGCGACTGTTTCTGCCGTCGCAAGTATCCGCTGACGCAGGAACTTAGAGTCTTTAGCCGGAACCTTGTAGACGACTCTAAATGCTTGGTTGATGTCTACCCGATGACCGCTATCTACCAAGTGAGCCAAAATTATGCTTGATATCGACTTAGTTTCGCCTCTGTTTAGCCACGCAGGGTGATGCTCTCGCGTGCGCTTGGATAGACGTCTAATCGTTCGACCAATGTAACTTGCCCCACAGGAACATGTAAAGTTGTAGATACACATTGATGTGGTCTGGAACGGCAGTCTATCCTTGCCTTCAAGGCGAAGAAGTGGAGTGCTTGAGAAAAATAATCTTAACTTTGCTGCTGGATATGTACGCGCGATTGCAGCGTTCACACGAAGCTTTAGAAGTTCGCTTGCTGGATCACCTTGAAAAGGCAGTGTAAGAAATATGGTTTTCTGCTCAGACGTCGGTACCTCCGGTCTTGGTGGACATTCCTCCATAAACTTATCGATGAACTTATCAGGGAACCCATTTTCTTGTAAGGTATTTTTAAGCAGTGTGAGTTCGTCCTCCAGTGTTTCTGGAGAACATATTCTCCTAGCTCGGTTCGTGAGGCAGCGGACTAGGCCCCGTTTCTGACTTAGTGGCACAAAACTGTAGAAGTTAGTGCATTGCCCTGTCCAGGTCTTCTTACGAAATACACTTCTAATTATTGATCCATCAGATCTTCTACTAAGGAGGACGTCCAGAAAGGGGAGGCACTGTATGTCCTCTTTTTCCAAAGTGAAGGTTAACGCTGAGTGCACCTGATTCACTTTATCTAAGAATGTGTCAAGCTCAAGTCTGCCGTCTGCTATTATAAATATATCATCCACATAGCGAGCATAGGCTGGAAGGTTTTTTATAATAGGAGAAAGTTTGTTGCTCTCCATTTTGCCCATGAAAGTATCGGCTAGAAGAGGTCCAAGCGAGGATCCCATCGCTACCCCATCGATTTGGCGGTAAAATTGGCCATTAAAGCTGAATTGCACGTTTAAAGTGCACCTTAAGAGTAATTGCTTCATGTCTCCGATCGGCATGCCGATTGGGAACTATTTTTTTAACAATCTCGTCACACAAAAATTCTATGGTTTCTGTGAGGGGAATGTTGGTGAACAGTGACGCGATATCTAGGGATAACATCGTTTTACCGTTGATATTAGTGCTTCTTATGGATTCGACGAATTCAAACGTGTCTCGTCGGCTATGTGGTGCTATTTGGTGCCAAATCGGTTTCAACTTTTCTGGCAGCCAGAATCACTGTTATCAAGGCACCAAACTGAAGAGATTCAACGGCCGCAAGACTTAAATTTAATTCAACAAGATTTTGTTGGATTTGAAGAAGGGTGGACACTGATCTTTATCGAACACAATTGCATTCGATTAAGCTTAATACACATACTGTCGTTAGATATAGAATCGTTATTAGTAAAGTTATGCAAAAAATGTAGGTAAATCGACACTGACAAGAGAGACTTGTGGTAGGTCATTTCCGGTTCAGTAGACGTCATCAGCTAGCCATACCTAACCCAAGGGAGTGTCAACCCCCCGAGGCTCGAACGCGCCGTCTGCTGGCTAGAAATTGAACGTTCCAATCACTGAACTGAATGCTCATTCTCCTGTCGGTTGCAGTGTAGTAGGGTTTATTAACAATCATAAAGGGTCACCATGGGTTCGAGCCTCGGGGCTTGTAAAGCTTGGCGTTACCTATGGCTACCAGATGTAGGCTCTTTTTGCCGACAGGCTACCGTGGGGATTTTATGAACAATAGGTAAATAAAGTGCCTCCGTTGTCACTGATATGTACTACACACGAAACATACGAAATTTTCATGTCAAAGGCGATCTCAGATCTAGTTGGTTCGATCCTCCGAGCCCAAACCTTATCGTAGGTCTGACTGACGTCGGCTGATAAGCTATCCTAGCGTCCGAGAAGAAGTAAACGCGATCGGTGGAACAAAAGCTTTATTCGTACAAAGTTTCGGATTGCAACTCGAGCCTATATCGCAGGGGGTTAGGTTAAGAGGTTAAACCCTAGCCATTGCCGTCTTCAGGCCCAGTTCCTTGCGGACAGAAAAGAAGAGTGAAACGTCGGGTTGAAGAAATTGTTTATTCTGTACAGACGGAATGGAGAATATATCTGATGAATTTGACTGTCAGACCGTGCGTCCAGCGGCGAGGGTCGGCTTGGTCCAAGGAGAAGTCAGCACAGGAATCGTCACAAGCTCCTGGGGCGGTCTTTGCGAATCAGCCTTGAAGGGTGATTGTTCAGACCGGTGTAGGCAGACACACCTGTGAATGGCCGTTGCAGCGGCTGACATCAACACCAGTGGACAGTAATGAACGTCTGCGTGAAGTGAGTCACTATACCTACCTTCGGAGGCCCCACGACCTACGCATCGGAACCCGAAACCGCAGGGGCCTACACTTCTTGTCACAGCAATCGCGTCTACCTCTCAATTATTTCCTGAGGCTCGCATTTTCGTTTTTGTCACCCTCGTCCTCGTCTATACTGATTCTTTGCATATGCGGTCACCGTTCACCCTGCAGTAGTCTTACAGGGCTCTAGCTTGAGTCCCAGAGCACAACGGAACGGGTAGATCACGTATTTATGCTGGCCAATGTTCTTTGAATGACTGCTGATGTGTCCGTGGAACTAATGATGCTAAATACTCGAAGAGCTCCGGTTCGAATTCATGTCCTGCAAACCTTGTTTTAGGTATGACTGACTGACGACAGCTATTAGGCCAGAAACGGTCATTCCAGCCTCCCTTGTCTTTCGCGGTAATTTCATTCTGTCTGCTACTTTGCGATTGCTGGCGTGGCTTGAGAACGAGCCCCAAGACAAAATGGGACAAACCAGTTCCGTAAGTGATTGGTGAGCACCAGTCTACCACAGTTCAACTTCGCGATAAAAACTGGCAAGATAACGAGCCCGCGGCGCAAGGGTCAGGGTGTTTGACTCTTAACCAACAGGTTGCGGGTTCGAGTCCCGGCTTATTCACCACCTGGGATTGGTTAGGACTGTCTGATGTCGGCGGAAATGGCCACTCGGTTTCGCGCGTACACACAGCAGCTACGCCTGAATCACGGGTAAGGGGTGGGTTTCTGCCAAGTGCAGAAGTCGGTAAGCAGACACACCCCCCGCCGCGTACAAATCAAGGGCCGCAAACATGTACGTACCCAAGGTTACACCTAGTACCTCGAGGGTTAATGAAGGGTGTGAGCGACGCCACTGACGCTGTGTTTACGAACGCCGGAGCCTGGGGCGGGGAAGAGAGGCGTCGGCGTTCGTCGGGTGCATTTCGTGGGTGTGGCCAACGCATTATTGAGTTGGGGTGGGGGCTGGTATGACGTCAACGCTGACTGGGTGTGCAAGTACCCAACGACGCCACAGAGGCAGCCGCAGACACGTTGTTTGTCCTGGCGAGGAAGGCTTGCCCACGTCTCCGGTCTAGTAACTATACCACATCGGCTAACAAACCCTTGTTATTAGTTCACTTATTGACTCAATGCGTCTCCTAGAGCCGGTGAAATCATAATTGGCAGTGTTTTATAAATATAGTAAGTTGCATTCCAAGATGATATGATGAAAACGAAAGAAGATATTCGGAAAATCGAGTTGTTTGCGTGAATTTTCGAACAGGTATCACGCGTTTGTCGTCAGAATTCCTCGAAGCTTGGCAAACGAGCCCGGCTAGTATCAATAAACACGTAGAGCTTGACTTACACTATACCAGTTTTCGTGCAGGGTTGACTAATCTGGACCCAGCCTGAAGCAACAGCATGCTGTCTGTGCTCGGTCAACTAGAAATTCACTGACTCTGAACCGGCCCTCAGTCCAAACCTTAATACCTCAATCCCTTAACCAGCACAACCTATCGCCTCGGGAGTCACGTCACCATAACCCATCCACCAACCCCCCCCCCCTCAGTTCATTGTAACCTTTGCCCCCAAAACCTCTAGTGCGACATTCCCAGCCCTAGCTTTTCATTTAGTCTTACGACGAACACGTGATACCTATTCGAAAATTCACGAGTAAAACTCGATTTTCCAAAGATCTTCTTTTGTTTCATAATTGACAGTTTTGTGTAGGGAGAATAGTTTTTACCTCTTAAACACATTGGCTTTTTGCATGTTTACTGGTGCACGGTTTCATACTTTTAATTTAAACATTACTTGAAGAGTCATTTGGGGGCTGAAACTGTAATTGTGAATTCCAGTCCTTCAGCTCACTAGAAAGGATCGATTTGTCGTGATTTTTTTTTCACACCATGATCATACACGTCACCCAGCGAATGGGCCGACTGAAACACCCAAGAACGTAAAGAAAGCTAATGAAAATCCGCAAAAAGCATCAGTGCAAGTTATTTTCGTTTATTTCTTTCCCATTGTGCCATTTGACCCTGCAACAAGGGGTTGAGGAGGTGTATGCTCGTAGGCAGTCCAGTTCTTGGCACCGCCAATACACCTGAATTCGCAAATATGAGGCCCTCTGCTGACGCGTGCTCTTATCGTCACCCAGATATATACTTAAATAATAACGGACTATGAGAGATTTTAGGGCAAGCGCAGCGGCCGGCGAACGAGACTGATACCAACGGGAGTATTCATTCGACGCAGAAGGACACCCTGTTGGCATGCAATAATAGCAGGAAGAGCGAATAGTTGGCTTTCTGCCCTATATACTACTGAAGACTTTTTATAGCTTGGTCTTTTTAAAAGTCGTTGATTCAAAGAAATGTTTGTCATGCTAACTTCCTCAAGGTTAGTATGGTTACGAGTTATCCCATTTCTCCCGAGAGCCCCAGTCCACAATGCTTGCAAGTCGTCGCACAGAGACAAACACTAAACCCGAGATATACCTTACCAAAAAAGACGAGGTAGACTAGAGCAATCCCCTTTGCCCAGTTCTTATGACTCGACTAGTAGACAGAAGAAGGCAACATAGCGGTTCTGATGGCAACACACAGACAACGGCGTTTTCTAGGTTCTCAACTCCAGCCTACTTATAAAGCTCCGGTCTTTCCAGAACATTCCTGGCGTATGGTGTGTGTGGAAACTTCCGGACTGCGGTCATTCCCCACGCTGTGTGAGCGGTCGTCAGGTTTACTCGAAGCACGGGGTGGGCAGCTTGACTGTGGGTATGGCCCAGTTGCCCTGTTCTTTTCGCCGATGGCCGTGTTTGCATGCGGGGTCCCGGGGTCATTAAATTCGGCTCAAGTGATGCAAGCCGAGGGCACACGTCCAGCCAGTTGGGTGCTCTTCTAAACGGGCCGCATGGTAGATGCGCTGGGCCAACATGGGACCTAGATCAGGGCATGGTAGGCGTTATAAAGGAGGCGCTCCCATAAGGGAGAGAAGCGTGGTGACACGCTTAGCTGTAGGCTTATACTGCACCAGATATCGGCGCTTGATATCTGCCCAATCAGGGCACGTCAGGCTATGTGCATGTCGGCCTGCGGTGGACCCCGCCTCCTGAGACTACGACAGTCGAACTTGCGTGACTGGAAGCTCAATCCAAAACCAAAGATCCTTTTTCTGTCCAGCGAACAGAAGGGATCAGTGAACGTCAGTCCCCCCACCAGATCAGTAGTCATTCACACACACACACACACATACAACCATTAGTGATCTGATCTTTGCAGATAAATTAGGCCCGCCCCCTTCACTCCTCTAAAATAAGCGAATCCAAAAATGCTGTTTTCGAGAAACTGAAGTTTACAACTACGTAACTATTTCGCATACTAAGAGCACAGGAACTGGCTGGAAGCACAGGCATGTATTTGAATTAAAAGTAGGTCTCGCACAGGGGGTTAGATTAGTAGGTAAAACCCTTGCCACCGCAATCTTCAGGTCCGGTTCTCTGTGGGAATATAAGAAGTGGGAGGCCAGAGTGGCCGAAGTAGTTTATTTTGTACGGAGGAAGTGAAGATTAGTTTGGAGGAAGTTTACACTCGCACTAGCATGTGTCCGGCCGTGAGGCCGGCATCTGAAGTGTGATGTTTAATCTTAAATGAAGCAAGATTCTCTTCTCTTCTTAAAAGAATCGTTACAGGCATTCACAAAGCAGTTTTTGTGTGAATCAGCCTCAGAAAAAGGATTGGCCAGACTGGCCAACACGTGCGCCCAATCGCGAGAGGCCAGAGGTTCAGCGTCAGTGTATGTGCACATTAGCCACCGCCCGGGATCTAATGTTGACGCAGTTTGCAGCAACCGAGTCTGCCATCACGTGACCTCATGTTTGACATGACGCAGGTGGAGGTAAGCCTGCAGAGCCACAGCTCTCTCCACCGGTATTCCCCGTGTTTTTTCTTACTATATGTAATTTCCGAGGGCATTTATGCGCTGACTTCGAGTAATTCCTGTAAAACAGACCTTTTTACGCTCGGTCCGAAAGTTGACCTTAATATTTGAGCTGAAATCCCCCCAGTTACTGCGTCATTTCCACAGATTGGTCACGTTGTTTCAAATAGTATGGTTGGCTTTTACCCCCCCCCTCATCCTGTCTGTTTGTAGATAACTGATGACGTCAATTCGGAACATCTTCGAAACATTCTGAAGAAGTATGAGGGTCGGACCAATGGCGGAATTCCGTGCTTCGTGGAGGACCGTCTTCTGGAGCGTACATGCAAGGTAAAGCCGAGCGTATCTGACTGTTTTGCCTTGGTACACGTGTTTGAAATTTCTGATAAAATGCCCACATGAAGATGGGCAAGAAGTTGTAATTAATGGGACCTCGGGTGAGGAGCAGCCTCATCTATGACGATTTCAGGTAACGAGCAAACCACTAGCAGAAAAACTGTTTTGTTTGTCGAGTTTCCGCTCCGTTTACTAGGTGGCAGTGTGTGTGTTTACCTGTGTCCGCCATTCAGTCTTGCTCCCTAGGATGTAGGTCACCTCGGTCGCCTGCAGCCAATGAGCGAACTGAGGCAGTTTGCTTGGCAACGTTTGGCAAGACGAACTTTTCACACGACGGAACGAATTGAATTCATTAACCGAGGTCCCTCTGTACACAGTCTTTTACTGTCAGAAGTAGTAGAAGAAGAATGCTAGATTGAAAATTTTACAAACCTGCATTTTCAGCAAAAATGGCTCCATTCACGGAGAGCAGATGGTAAGGTAAATAAAGGGTCATTTTAAAAGGAAAAAGGTAAAAGGTCATGTAATACTCACAGGTCAAATTTATCGCGACATTCACACCAACTGTGGAGACAGATTGGCTTTCAACTTCTCAATTTCCGCTTCTCACTACGCTTTTTTATTCGTGTTGTCATTCTACGGAGAATGTTTGATGTTGGTGTTGTTGGTGAATTGCGTATGTGACAGATTGGCCGCATTTGACAAATATTGGGGTGGTGAAATGTTGTACAGAAAATAACTTGTTTTTGTGCATTTAAAACGGTAGCAGCGTGCTGTAGATATGAACTCATGATCACAAATGCAGACAAACAAAGCAGAGGATTAGAGAAGATGGTATAGGATAACAAATTTCCACGTGAATGGAGAGCAAAAAAATGGGTGGCTCAAATTCGAAAGCCGCGCCGAGTTATGAGATCAATGAAATTTCTGTACGCGTTCTGATGAAAATCCGCTTCAAACTTACAAATTTCGGAGGTTCGGACGGTCATATTTGTCTTAAACAGCATTTTCACAACTTCCCTTTCAGTTGGGACGCTGGGAAGGAAATGTAGTTACTCATCTAAAGTAATTGTAAAACAGGCCAAAAATGATAGGGTTCTGTTTTCTAAAATATATGCATTTTTAACCTGTTTTCGCAGGAGACAAGTGCACTTAACTGACCTTCACCACCACCAGTGGGCACTCAAGGCAGGACCATCCTTGGAAATTGACGATGGGACGTGACATTACGCTAAAATCAAGTTGCCTCTTTTGTTTCGAAAAGCAGGGCGAGAGACTGCCACAGCCCCGAAAAAGCAGCAACCGGTGCCGTAAAAGAGTGCAGATTCGATTGTGGCTGTTGCCCCTGTGGCTAGCTGAAGTATATCTGCGTGCAACATCGAACACCGAAAGAACCGATGCTGCAACGCGTCTGAGGGCTTTTTTCAAGTCAAGTGGCATTGTGGTCTCTGTTATACAGGTCTCGGAGGAATAAAATTAATAAAGACTATTTAGTCTGCCTCCGTTTGCAGCCCGCATGCTACACTCGGGCGTGGGGTGAGGTATCGTTTCAGTAAGTACGTTCTTACGGTTAGTGATGAATAACGGCGGCACGTGCGTGACCTCCCTGGAACTACGTTAAGCAAATTGACGGCGTTTAAATCTTCACATCGCTGCAGGGAATTTGGGTTCATGTGTACCCCGAACGAACAGAAAATCGCCAAAGCGCTGTGCACAACTCAGTGCTGTCTAGCTCGTCCTTTTTGGTAGAAAATAAATCCGAAAGTCGGTTTTTGTGGGCAGAAATACATTGCCGACGAAGGCAAGGGAGAACTGGAATGGCCGTTTCTGGCTTAGTAGAAGCCATCAGCCAGCCATATACAATCCCAAGGATGGCGATCCCGAGGTTCAAACCCGCGACTTTGTTAGTTATAAGCAAGAAGCCTCAGAAGTGTACAGAGTTCAGATTTCATTCAAACTTACCACACAGGATGGAGGTGGTTCTGCTTTGATATTCTGCAGCAGTGATTTCACCTGAATAAGATGCTATTGACGCTGCTTAAAGTTCGCCTAAGTTACTGCGATTGCCCCTGATGGTGGGCTTGGACGATAAGCTGCAATGTATGGCCAATAAACTTCTTGTCTTGGCTATCAAATCTCATTGGTAAGCGCCGCAGACTATACTAATCTAAGTTCAGAACGGTAAGTTGGGCCTCAGGTAAGTTGAAGCAGCCGACCTCCTAACCCCCCTTCTATTTTTTAGCTATTTTAAGAAACCTGCATCATGATAATCGGGTTTTTCCGTAAAGTGCTAAGCGATAATATAGATTAGGAAAATTTACAGATGTAAATCAATAACATTTCTAAATAAAATCAAATAAAAATGCATATAGCAGTAATTTATGCATATTCCACTGCCTATCCTAAGTCCCCACCCATAAAACCTTTAAAATCACCGTTTCTGTGAGATAAATGCTGAGAATAGGGGCATTTGAGGTGCACTACCTAAACTACTGTTGTCATATACTATAGTAAGTCAAAGGCAAATGGTACTACGTTGCGACATGGTTGCTCTTAAGTCCTCCTCAAGATTCACTAAACAACCCTCACCCAGTTAATTCTAAAGTCATGAGTGGTGGATCTAGATGGCACCGTCGTTCTTGAGAAGGACTATGCAGACCATTTT
>JAYGXS010000008.1:26992955-27031359 GCA_036362985.1 Ligula intestinalis
CCGACAAAGCAACGAGCCCGTGGTGCCGGGGTAGGGTGTTAAACCCAATGACAAAGGGTACCGGGTTCGAATCTCGGGGGTTCCGACCCCTAAGATTGGGTATGACTGGATGATGACGGCTAACAAACCAGAAATGGCCATTCCAGTCTCCCTTTGCTTTGTCGGATCTACTTTATCAGATGATCCGTATGTTTATGCGAAAGATAAGCGCTAAAGCCGAAATCAGCCCCCCCCCCGCCAACTTTAAGCCCTGACGGCTTGCTCTGCCGACTGTATAAATAAACCCACCGCGCTACCAGGACGGTGTTCCCCCCCCCCCTCCTAAGTATCGTGAAGCGCTGTACTAACAAACACCCCGCAGGTGGGCGGGATGTTGGCAGAGAAGCGCACCAAACAAAGGCTGGTCTTCCAGCGTGAAAAATAAGGTCAAATTTGCATGGGGTCTGGTCGTAACGCCCCCCCCGCCCCTCCCCGCAACGACGTTGGGCCGTGGAGTGACGCCTCGACCCTCCGCCCCAAGGACTACCCCCCGGATGGCAGCAGGCGGGGGGTCGCAAACGTTGTCACCTCCAACCGTCCATTCATGTAAGCCAAAGGCGTCTAAGAAGAAACAACAAAAGTAAGATGCATGCCTTGTTACTCAGCCATTGATACAGCCTCAGGACATAGCCTGCAGTGTAGGCCGATAGACAAGGGTGACTAGAATGACCATTTCTGATTTAGTAGCCGTCGTCAGCCGGTCATACGCAGACCCAAGTGGCGTCCCAGCCGAGCCTCGAACTCGCGACCTTTTTGATCAGAGTGAAAAGTCCTAACAAATGAGCCCCCACCCTCCTCCTCAGGGACTACCCCCAGGTTTTTGTGAGCGTTAAACGCCAAATTTCAAACACCTGCCCTCTCATGAATGAACACTCGGCCCGGATTTCACAGTCCGCTTCAGCTTG
Organism: Ligula intestinalis; assembly: GCA_036362985.1. Lineage (NCBI taxonomy): Eukaryota > Metazoa > Platyhelminthes > Cestoda > Diphyllobothriidea > Diphyllobothriidae > Ligula > Ligula intestinalis. The sequence continues at coordinate 26,993,900 of JAYGXS010000008.1, forward strand.
ACGACTGGCTGCCGACAGACGAGGGGTTTCAAACGTTGTCACCTCCAGCGTACCAGTCGCGTGTTCATGTAAGCGAAAGGCACCTAAGCCGAAACAACAAAAATAATATGCATGTCTTAAGTATCGCTATTAAGCAATTGCATTAATAGTAGTAGTAGCAGTAGTTGTTGCTGTTGTTGTTGTAATAGTAGTAGTAATAGAAGTGGCAATATTAAGTAGCATGACTCTTATTATTGGACTGATTCGATTGCAAATCTGGAACCGAGGTAGATTAGGGAAAGGTCACAGAAGTCCACAATCGACCAGCGCCAAGCAAGGAAACCGAGTTCAGAAGTTTCTCCGGCCTCACTTTTTACTATAGAAAGCTCAAACCAAGCCAACCTAAACGGTGAGTAGTAGCTGGGCTCCTACTATTGGGTTGTTCCTATTGCACTGGCATTTCAATTTATTTTATTGCTATTTCGTAGGTAAGCCTATTAGTATTAGCAGTCATAGCGTTGAAATGCTACTTCTATCAACAGTGTTCTAATCCTCGTAGTCCAAACCCGGTAGAAACGGACGCAGTATAGGAGGATAGATTTGAGAGGGCTAGACCAAGACAAGGCATGGTGTGTTCCTGGCCCAAACATGCATTCTAACCCGGATCCACACTCCTAGTTGAGATAGGGGGGACACGAGCCTGAACATTGACTGAAATCAGTGCCAACTCTGACTTATCATAGCGACAGATATATTAACATTATTACTGACACTCCGCTACCTTACTAGATAGTAGCATTAGAGGAAGCTGGTACTCTGCAGTTATGTGTTGTCTAACGCAAGCTATATCCTGTAGTAAGCCTGCTGTTAGCCTACAGATGGCAAAAATTCCTACATTGCGATGTAAAAGCTATTTATTTAATAATGCTTTCTTTGCCTCCCAAGCCTTTATTTTTTTTCCTCATAGAGTCTGAGGGTGCATACTGGGTGCGGACTTTCTAAAAGCATACACAAGCCGTATCATAGTATCCTAATACTGGTCTTAGTAAGTATGATTACTCAAATCAGAACTATAGCAAAGACACTTACTTCTAGTAGCAATATCCTAGTCATGGTAGTCCAAACTTAGTCAAAGTGATCACAGCCTGGTGAATAGAGTTGATAGAGTTGAGTCCTGATGTGCTCTGGGCTATTGAAACATGCATTTACTCGGAATAGCACAAGTCTAAATTCGCACTCCTTGTTGAGATCAAGGGTTATAAGCTCCAGCGCTGATTCTTTACTCTGCATTACCTCTGACTGACATTAACGTCAGAACTAGTACCAGTAATACCAACACTAACCTACAGTGTTAGTTAATAGTAATATCAATAATAGCAGCTGGATCAGTCCTGGCCTCCTTGAGTCTAGCTTGACACTTTGTAAAGGTGAGTTAGGTTAGGTAGCGCATTAGTACCCGCACAAGATCTACTGCCACTTAAGACTAAGTTATGTGATGTATCTGGCCTGCGTTGGAGAAGGCAGAATACTCTGTATGCCGTTTCATCTTCTTGGCCGTGGGTGAAGGTGAAGAGTGCTGTTGGCGCTCACTTAACTCTATCCCCTGATCTTCAGTCACTTACCTGCACACATATGTTTGATCAAGTGTTAGCCTTGATCGAAATCGATGGTTGATCACACAAAGGAAGTGGAGGCAATGACGGATAGGTGAAATTTGACATTTTCAGGCATACACTGGGAGCTGTTATTGCTAATTTGATGCAACATTGAGGATCATAGTGCCGTTCATTTGATCGTTTACTTATAACCTTACCAAGGGGTTATAAAAGCACCTCAGTAATGGATTACAGTACAGTACTAACATCTTCTTTTTAATTGATTCTGTTGTTTGCAAAATCGCTCTTTTTTCTTCAATACGCATCACTTAGGACTGGGAGCGTAACTTGACGCTAAGAGGAATCTCCTGTCGACATCCCGATTCAGCACTTTTTGGATATACTTAAGCTCTGCCATAAGAACTATTGTTAATTCGATGGCAATTATTCCGAAAAGGTCAGGTGCACCCCAATGCGTTAACCGATATCAGGGGTAACTGGCCAAACTGGTCCTACAATGACTTGAAGAAATCAAGGTTCAAGCCATAACATCGAAAATTTAGCTAAGTTACGTTGATCATAGCCCTGCTGTTACAAAAAACTGCGAAGGTGAATGGTTACACAGATTCTGCGTTCATGCAAGGAACTTCTGAACCGGCGTCTTCCCTACGAGCAGCATTAGCCCAGGTAAAGGATCCCATTTCAACGGAGCATCAAAGCAACCTCATTTACCATATCCTGCGCGCAAACTGACGTTGGTTTAATATTGTTCACTTGGGTTTATGACTTGCGACTCGCATAAGAGAACACAAACTGGGTATCCACGGACGGGACTTCTTATCTCTTGTGGTTGCCCATGCCTTTGACTGTGATCAATGTTTATTTTGAAACGGTTCTGGTGTGGTCGCGATAGTAAATGCTAAAAAGTACGGAAATTCCGCGAAGTCTACTACTGCAATGTGTACATAATCAGCCGCTATGTCGATGTGCGTCCCCATGACGAGGCCTCTGATCGCGGTGGACCAGTTGGCTCCCACGTTCACTATAAAAGCTTCCAATGCATGGCCAGACGCTTAACTCCCACCAGTAAACAAAGCAAAATGGAAAATACCCTCTTGCATGGTCTTATGTTAATCTCTCCGTCTCCGTCCTCAACCACCAGTGTGACATCCCACGACTCACTTTTTTATTTTGTTTGGTGATGGTTTGTCTTTACCAGCTTGAACATTGATGAGTGAATGTCTATTTTCCGACGAACCTTCTTCTTTCATTATATCCCACCGGAATGCATTCTACTCCAGTTATCCAGGTCATATCCATATGCTTGCACTCCTACTCTCGCAAAATACGCGTTCCGATTTCCAATGTCCCCACATCCAATTGTGTCTAAAGGTAGTGCATAGTATTTGATTACTAATCATATTTACAAACTTCCCTTACGTTGATATGTTGGTTCAGACTAACTCTAATAGGACTGTTCTTGTAGTAACTTAATCTCTCTGTTTTTTTTCTGTCGACAGAGGCTAAATCATCTGAAATCGGAAGGTTCCTTAGATGTTGAACCCCAGCAACCGGAACCGGACCTACAAGTGAGTCAGCCTCTTTGTTTCCATTTGCTTTTTGCGAATCGTGAAGGTGTGGTGGTCTCCCATGACCGATAACCAGTTGTACATCATCAGCATTGCAATTCAGGCTGATATAATCTCCTTTTTACGTGACCTCTACGATATTTTTACTACCTTGAGGGCCGAGGCGTCACTCATGTGCTGTACGTGCAAACGGATTGTTTAAATTTGTCAGCCGGTATCCCCGTGCACGCCTCCGGTCTTATATGAGTTGTCTTGGCTTCGGAGCAAAGTGGGCGCGAAAGAGTGAGTGCGGTGTATGCAGCGCAAGTCAGTCCCACTATAAATTAGCTTACGCCTAAAAGCCGGTTCTGCACCCTCCGCTCATGACGTTTGAACTTTCGGGGATTTTACAGTTAAACGAATGAGAGAGTAAACTAATCTACTTGGGTGCAATTACTGCAAAACCTTCCTAGTCTGAGGGTAACGTTACGTGGAACCAATAAAAATGCAAGGTGGTACTTGGCCGGTTGCCATATTGACGCATAAAATGCGATTCTAGGGTTAAACCAAATTGCGTTTATGATGTGCGAGATGGGTTGACAAGCCAAAGTGATTACCTCTCTACTGCAGATTCCTTTAAGGGCGCTTAAACTCTGCAGGTATGTAGACAGTTATCTTACGTTTACGTATATCTCGTGTCTTTAAGGAAGTGGTCGTTATTTAGAAACACAACCGGAGGATTAAAGACTGAATTCCTTTGCCGTCGGGAACTTGGAACACCTCGATTTTGTAGGTAATGAGTCATTGCAACAGACCGAGCGGGAGAAGAAGTGGATGGCCACAGTGGTAGGAATAGTCTTTTCTGTACAGAAGGAATGAATAATGGGTGAGACGAAGTTGATTCGCAGATGATTGCTGTCCGGCCGCTAGGGAGCTGGGCCTGAGGTGGTGAGAGCGTAAGCAGTCATCGCAGTGAGGTCTTTTTTGAGTCAGCCTTGAAGATGATTGGTCAGAATGGTGTAGGCGTGTCCGCGCATGCTGGCTGGCTGCGCGAGGCAGGCATTCACGCGGCTGGCGCCGGAGATTGACTGAGACTACAATCACGTGACCTCATGTATGGCGACCCGTGGGAGTTAACTACAAGGATTAGCATTCTTTGCTGGGTTAGGTGGCTCATACCACAGTTTTTTGCCTTGATACCTGTGTGGCTTTATGGCACACCGACCACTATGCGCGATGTCATTCCTAGCTGATGGGGCCCATTTTTATGCAGGCCCTCGATGGGAGCAGGAATGAGACCGGCTCTGCATCATCTTTCCTTGCCACAGTAAAACTGATGCGCTTTGAAGCTTCCGCGGTGCACTTATAGTCACCGCTTGGAAGGTTTGTAGAAAGAAGTCATCGTTGGCAACAGCAGATTCACTAAATCACAAGTCAGTTAAGCTCGATTACAGTGTTCTGTAGGAAGGAAGCTAACAAAAGGCTGTCTACACAGTAGATATGTTTTTGTGTGCTCTGTGCCTCTGCGCAGGCTTTTGGGATCCGGAACCGTCTCGAGCAAATCAGGAAATGATCCTCTCTGTTTGGTTCGAGTTCTCACGGGGACTCTTGATATTGGCTTAACCTTGAGACAGGCGTAGGTGACCGGTACATGTGCATTCGTAAACGGCGGTGAAACTTGGTAAATGCTTGCCTGCGCTGAGTGAGCCATGTGCAGCCTGCAGCTAGCCAGCCAAGGATGCGGGCGCCAGCGCGAAGTTTGATAGCGACGAAAAAGTGCCAGCGCAGGGCTGATCTCTGGATTGTCACAATTTGCTAGTCGATTCGACACATGAGTCCATCTATGACCAACAAAATATTGGACGATCCTGCTAAGCGGCAACGAATGCTAACCCTTAGGAACCCAGTGGGCAGATTTCAGGTTGGCGTCCGTTGGCGTGTAATACGGTCGCAGATATGCGATCAGAATCAACCTTACGGAAGAAAACAACTTGGGCTACACGCGTAGGTGGGCTATTTAACACTTACTGTGTCCGAGTGAATCTGTAATTGAAATGACAAAGAATCACCGAAATACAACGAAGGTCTGCCTTACTATAAAGAAATTCCTGTGCATGGTATAGTTACGCGTGGTGAAGTTTGAAGTTAAAGACGGTCAAACTGTCTTCTTCATGCTACGTGATAAGATTGGCTACGGCCTGCAGGATGTGCTAGCCCTTTCAGTCCAACCCTAGCATAAACTGACATAGTCTTGGTGAATAGAGTTGGGAGGTTGGAAAGCAGGGCCACTATTGATGCGCTCCGAGCCTTAAACATCCAGGTCCTCACTAATAACTGAAATCGAGAGAACATGAAACCAGCGCTGACCCTTATCAGCGTTATTGCTGAACATTTATTAGCGTTAGTTATAGTACCAGCAGTACTATAATTCGGCTCCACTGCTGGTAAGCAGCAGTATACATAATTGAAGCAGAAGTAGCCACATCAGACTCGGATTCCTTGAGTCTTTCTGCAGGTGATTGAGGGTAGGTGGTGCACAAGTACCAGCGTCAAAGGCTACTGGCACTTAAGACCAAGTTAGGCGGTGTTCCTGACTTGCATTGGAGAAAGTGGCCTACGCCTGATTCCTGCTCGGTCATCTCGACCTTTCTTGTCACCGGTTTAAGCAGAGAGAAGGTTTAGAGTGTGGTAGATGGCTGATAGTCTACCTCCACTATACCTGACTACAGTCACCATTCCTGCTCTTGCGCATATGGTGGACAACGTCGAAATCGATGGTCGAACGATAACCTACAAGATGTGCAGGCCTACCGGCTTATTTTTTCGTACAGTCAAGGGTACAATCCACAAGCGGAGAGGCAAAACAGTTTGATAGTCGAGGTTCCAAGAGGCACACCGCGGGCTTCAGTTGGCTGTAGGCGAACGTGTTTATTTGCGGGTGGGTTATTGCTAAGTGGTAGAAGACTTGCGCTGCACTTATCCCAATCTATCTCAGTTCCCTCATTCGTCTGTACCCGGTGTCACGACCGAGTCAGGAAGACCCGAGGTGGGATCTGGCGCAGGTGGCTGGCGCGGCCGAAGTCGCCCCTATGTCCACCAAGTGTTTCAGCCAGCTGAAGGCAACCCCAGTGACTTACGCGTGAATTTGTTTCAAGTTGCAGTAGACTTGCTTAGCAGAATCCTCCGCACTCTCCCTTCTTTCAACCACCTGAGTCCGGTGTCAAACGAGAGCCAAGAAGCACACCAAAAGCGGGATCAGGTGCAGATTGCTGGCCCCGCCGAAGCCATTCCTATGCGGATCGTCGCCACAGTTGGCTCGGATCCCCGCTGCCACAAATGTCACATAAAGGAGGAGCCATCGCAGCCTGACTCTCAGTCTGCAGCCCCGCGTAACACCATAGCCTCACGCCTAGAGACCGCAGCTCAAAAATGCATGCTTCGGATATCAGCATGTCCAACCGAGACCACTACTACGAATAGTACCGCCGACCTCTACCCCACCTCCTATGGCCCAACAAAAGCGTTTTACTCTAGACGCCAACGGTAGTTTTCGACAATGTTTACCATGTGCTCTAAAGCAGGGTGTCCTAGGGGGAGTGACTTGGGCGTGAATTACTTTCAAGTTGCAGTAGACTTAAGCTGCAGCATCTACCTGAATCCGGGGTCAAAAGAGAGTCGAGAAGACCGGAGGTGGGAATGAGCGCAGGTGGCTGGCGCGGCCAAAGCCGCCCTTATGCGTGCCATCACGCTCCTGCCCCCCTCCCCAGGTTCGGCATTTGTTATCGGTGCACAATCCGAATAACGCCTGCCGTACCCTGATATGGCTTCTGTCTTTGACCCAACGCATCTACCACGCGGTCAGTTTAGGCGGCCGCCGTATCATACGCCGTTGCGTAAATTTGCGCAACCGCACTGTGTGCTGATATGATACTTCGTGTAAGCTTATTTTTGATTATTTAACCGGGTAACAGTAGCTTTTGTAGACCCAATCATTAATACCTACAACCTGTATGTTTTCCTACGAAAATGGTGTTTATCGGGTTTTATGGGTGGAAAATTAGGACATGCAGTGGAATATACTTTAATAAGTGCTAAATGCTTTTTTTTATTTTACTGTTTTTAGAAGTATTGTTGATTTATATCTGTAGATTTTCCTAATCTGTATTACCATTTAACTTATTGCGGAAAAACCCGATGATCAAACTGCAGGTTTCTTGAATTTCCCGAAAAATTGAAATGGTGGTTAGGAGGTCGTCTACTTCGACTTACCTGTTGTCCAAATTACCGTTCTGGAGTTAGATTAGTATAGTCTGCGGCGCAAAGCGCCGCGCACACCTTCAATTTACATGTGGAACAACCTCCTTCCAGTGGCCGCGGGAAGCAAATTCGACTACAATTTTTCACTTTACAATTACTTCTAACAATTTCCTTCTCTGCCTATCCTATATCTCCACCCCACAAAACTATAATCACCGTTTTTGCAGGACAAAATGCTGGGACAAGGGGCATTTGAGTGGGGCTACATAATCTACCTTTGCCCCAAACCGTTTTGGAATGGTTGTTATTCGTTTTATTAATGGTATTTAGGAACACTGACGATAAATATTCTGTATGGTTCCATTTACTTGACTGAATAAGGGAAACTCAGACGTCGGGGTGCACGAAATTCAGCCTAAAAACCAATAACAGAAAATCAACGATTTCATTATTTAGCGATCACTGGTTTTATTGAGGATGCCTTTATTGTACTTCTAATAATAAGAAAGCTACACCGACAAAAACCGCGCGACAAAAAAGAGAAAATCGGGCTTTCAGTAAAAAGCAAGAGAAAATCCCGAGAAGTCAGTCCATGGAAAATGGAAGTGTGACTTTCTTATTAATAAAGAAAATACGTTTACGTTAAAGAAAACGGCGATTTGACTTTGGGTTTTCTAATTATTTTGTCGGTTGCATTTGGTGCACATTGATGTTCGCATATTTCCCTCAACCGCACACTTTATATCAAACAATAGGTAAAGACACCGATTTTTATCTATAAAGTTTCCAAATATGCCAAATACAACAATATATCTCATTCCACAATGATCTTATACTAAAAAGAATATATCACAAAGTAGCCAATCAGTGCACAGTATGTCCACGCACCGGGGGACAAATAGGGCTTCTCGTAGCATACATTGCCTGGACCCAGCCCACAGGCAATCTGTTGCACGTGTCAGGCTTCTCCAAGACCCAGAATTTTAACGCAATACGAACATAGGGTCGGTAGTTTGGATCCCAGCAGTCAAAGCCTGCATCTCTACGCTACACACACGCACACCCCCAGTTATAAATAACCTGGTCACTACCCACACTTGGCCAGGAATGTGCAGCACAGCAGCGGGAAGCTGGCTCAGACGCCAGCTGAGTGGGAGTACAACAGAGGCGACATTAATAGGGCGCCAGAGCTCGCCAGCCGCTCTGCACAAAAGTACACTAGGCTGACTGGGCTGTGCGAGTTATTCCCACCAGCTGGCAACCCCTGGTGTTAGGACGGCCCAGACTATAATTCGCCAGTTTTGTCGTGCGGCTGTGGGGCCTGACAACGACCCACACGCCCTTCAGGGGCCGATATCACGTGACGGCCTGCCCTGGCGGGCGCTCACGGATGGGCCAATACGCGCAGACAACGGGTGTGGCTCTTAAATACGATGCTGTGGACAGAAAGACAGGAGGGAGAGGAATACACACTATTTTTAAGATCAATATCCAAAACATTTCAACAGAAATGGCTCCAGTCACTTAGAGCAAAGGATAAGGTAAGGTAACGGGACATACAATACTCAAAGTCTCAAGTTTTACATGATCTCCACATATTTTATAGAGACAGGTCTGATTTAAACTTCTGAATTTCCGTTTCTTCACACGTGAGGCAGCGCGCTAAGAATGGAAGTACAGAGTAATGGACGTCTCGGTGCGAAGGCAGGAAAGACTCTGCAGCTATTAGTTCAGAGTGGAGGGGATGAGAGACCTCATCAAGAATGCGATCAGCAAATTACGTGACCGTTTTAAAGCGTCGTTATATTAAATATCAGCTAATAAAAACCATGATATACACCGGCAGCTGAAGAGGGCATTCGGAGGATACATTTAAAAATAAACAGGCTGAAAAATAACTGGACAGTAGTAAACAGTGAGGGGGAGAATGCAGGCGTCTAGAAACCGCCACCTCAGAACTTGGAGTGTGTGATATAATATTAAAGTTTACGAATTTTAATAAAGAGGCCTTTAATATGAAGAGGAACTGAGAGGTTAGATGTCAGAGTAACACCAATGTGCTGGAACGAGGATACCTCGTTGGGTAGAATGTGTATTGATTCAAGAATGGAAGAGGCTCACAATCGAAAAACAAATTTTACTGACGTCTGGTCATTTAGTAGAGGGTTGTTTGCTAACGGCCATGCTGAGACGTGGTCCAGGCCACCCTTCAGTACTTGGAGATATATCCGACTTTTGAGAGGATGGTCTACAACCATATCATCAGGATATGTCACCTTCAAACATTCGTTTGGCGATCATAAGTAATCAGTGTGGAGGGAGAAGGACCGTGGATTCTTGCTTGCCGCGGGAAGTGAAAAAGTCCCAAGCCAGGTGACAGCTCGTCCGGGCGAGTCGCATGCAGACATTTTCTGAAGAAGAAGAAGAAGATGGCGCGGGATAGTGCTAAAGCCTGAGGAGTAGTCAAGAAAAGCACATGCGTATGCATACAGTAACCTCCCTGCTGTCCTGTCTGCCTTCTATTCCACACAGAAACTGGTGTCAAACAATGGGGGTGATTGCAAGAGTCCGGAAAACGGCCTTTGATTGCTGGAACACCAGAAAAGATAAAGAAGAACATGAGTGGTCAGCCTATGTGTAAGTTTTCAAACCCACTAACAGCCCCTGAAAATAAAGCAGTAATGCATTGGCGGCCACGTGAATCCTCAGTTAAAAAAGGGTCAAAATAGACTGGGGAAAACACCGAACGGTGGAGGTTCTGGCAGACACTCAACAATTCTTTCCCCTGCGTTTTCTGAGGCCTGCTGCCCCCAAGTCTTAGGCAACTGTTCTAGTGCTTCCTTTCACTGGTGCCCCTTCGTGTTTGATCGAATCCACGCTACGTCATCTCACCCTATTATCTCAGTGTGCGCCATTGGCCTCTTGGCATTTGTTCCCGCACGCAAGCTGGACCATGCTTCTTGGTCGTGCAAACGGAGGGCAAACTAGCAGGGAATTGAATCCACGTGCCACTTGATGGAGTTGGAGTCTGATACTCAGGCCTCCAGTAGTTCTCGCCCCGTCTTATTACTGGTTCATGCCATTATCCGCGTAGACGTGAAGTCGCATTCGTGACCTGCTTCCAGGTTGTGGGTAGCTAGCTGGGACAATGGGTCGCCTCTCTTCACTGCCAGTTTATGCTCCGGTATTAGCTCGTAGGGTATCAAACTCCAACTCCATCAAAAGGCACATGGATATTCCATCCTGTTACATACTTTGCTCTTTGTTCGCGCGACCAAGAAGCAAGGCCCAGCTCGCGTCCAGTAACGAACGCCACGACGGCAAGGACATACGCCGAGGTGATACTGTCAGCCGACGTAACGTGGACTCAACCAATTACGAAGGCTAGCGCCACTCTCTTACCTAAAAAGAGCATTTCAATTCTTGCTGTTTTCCCATTTCCTCTGCCGATGGCTTCCTGTATGAGTCCGAAAGCTCAGACTCATATGCGTTCTGGCCCAGTGATAACGCCTTTACATCCTGTGCGAGGACTTTACTCTCGGACGTTTTGTATTCACACTCGAACCCAACATCAGGTAGAGACAATAAATAAACCGATACTTGCAGTATTTATACGGTGTAGCCGCAATGCTACGGCACACCTGAAATCACATACTAGCAGTAAGCCACTATCGAGTCACCTGTATAGAAACCGCGTCTGCACAAAGGTAAAAGCGCTGACGGATGGCCAAAATGCCTGTCCCCCTTCCGTTCTCTAATGCCCCCCCCCCCCCCCCAAAGTCAGGCATCATCACAAACAACTGTCCCACTGCTTCCTTTTATTGGCGCCCCCGTTTTCCAAGTCTTGACGTCACAGCTGCTTCTGGCGAACGGATAACAGTTGTGTCAGTTTCTCCTGTTCTTCGACAGCCTGACGGGCAAGACAATCCCGCTGACTGACGGCGGCTCCCAGAGCTGAGCTCAGATCATTCACACACACACACGTGCGCATACACACGCATCCAACTAAGCATGCCTGCTTAAGGGCCACTTGAATAAGCCACCCCTCAGCAAAGACCTCTATACACGACAGCCGCTTCGAGCTATTGCAACACACCAATAGCAAACTACCTGAAATCGCTTTGCTGTCATGTAAAAGCAGATGCCATCATTACCTCTCTCTCTCACATCATACACACACTCGGGTATGATCGAACGCAGTCAACACCAGTGGCCACTGCTGTCTGAGACCACACCATAAAGTCCTCACTCTGGTGATTTCTGGCTTCTACCTTCAACCTGGGATTCGACCTGATGATTGTAGTGATCTGAGCACAACCATGACTTAGACCGCTATGAAGTCGATTGGTTGTTTTTCAGCCTGAAGGCATGTTGGTATACTCAGTTCTGTGAATCCGAACGCACGACCTACTCTCAAGATGTGGGCAGCGATAAATGGTAAAAGTTCCATATAAGCAACATGGTAATTTTCTCTAGCATAACTAACTTCAGTAAAAAGAATTACCAAAATGCATCCTAGCAGAATTAAATAATAAACTATAGTAAAATTAAACGAGCCTAAATCTTATTAACAAATTTATCATACAAATAAACTGAATGAAAAGCTACGACAAAATAATTAGTTCTTTATTCATGGTAAACTACGGTCTGACTTGTATGCAACCCGTACCCTATATAGGACAAGAGATTACTTCTGATTGTAGGCATGAGAAGACTGAACATATGAAGACAAGCATTGACACCAATCCCCTAGGGCAGGGGTTGGGAAACTTTTTGTCTCAGAGAGACAAGCAGATGAATATTTGGAAGTATATTTCAGTAAGAGCCATACAATATATTTCATGATTAAAATTAATGTGAGCATAATAAGCCTGTGGATTTTGTTCTGACAGGAGTTGCCTTGATAGCGCACATATATTCTTATTGATATTTAAATGCCTACACAATAAATTTCTGTTAGGGTTAGGGCAAGAGTTAGGTTTATCGTTAGGGTTAGGCTTAGGATAAGTGTTAGGGTAAGGTTAAGTGTTAGGGTTAAAGTTATGGTAAAGGTTAAGTTTACGGTTAGGATTAGGAAAATAATTGCTGGGATTAGGGTTAGGTTAAGGGTTAGGTTAAGGTTTAGGGTTGGGTTGGGTTAATGTTTAGGGTAAGGGTTAGGTTGGGATAGTGATATCGCAAGGTTCTGTCTTACGGGAAGCGTTGGAGTAGGCATTAAATATAAAAAAGAACATATGTGCGCTACCAAGGAAACTCCTGTCTTTGTTCGTTTAGATACTCTTGTTATAATGCTCACTGTTAATGTGACTTCTGGCGCTGCATGGATTCGTTGATGGCTTGATTGGTAGTTGGTGAGGTTGGGCATCATGCAAGCGCTGAGGCTTTCATCCGTTAGACGTGTTCTTAGGGCGAACTTGGTGCATTTAAGATGTGAGAATGACTGCTGATAGGCATACTTAGATCCAAACAAGGTCAATACAGTAATACTCACACGCTGCAATGTGTGGTACGTGACAGGAAGCGCGTTCCAACTTTTGATTATCAGCTGGTCTTCGGGTTGAGATTTTTAACTTCTGTCCACTTGTGCTTGCTTGCCAACTCCGCTTTATGTCGTGCGATTCTTTCCAAATCTTCATTGAGTGACTTGAACCTATTCACTCATATGTCTGAGGCCTTCAGGGCAGCCACTTCTTCTTCAACATCTCTAACGCACACACCACGAATATAACTTCGGTCGGCTGTGTTCAGTGGACACTCGGTGGGGTGAGTGATGAACTTAAAAAGATAGACAAGCTAGTCTATGCGCGTAAGATAGCCTTGTCTGCCAGCGTGACCTTGAATAAGCTGCGGTGAAAGCTGGGGGCTGTTGCACTTTAGTAGAGCCTCTGTTATTCAGCGAGCTCGTCGCGGTCATTAGGACGCAGAAGAAAAGGGAAGCAGCTGCGGTCGACTAGCCGGAAAGGGAACACTTCAATAACTGCCAGGTCAAACCTAGGGGGCAGAGCGCCAGGGACTAAATTGATTCCAATACGCGTCTCGGCGGGAGCACGTCATTGGAGGAAACAAAATCACAAAATTGGAAGTTTTAATTCCAATTTTATCTGAGGGAGCCAGATGGAGTCATCAAAAGAGCCGCAACTGGCTTGCGAGTCATAGGTTGCCACTACATCAACCACTTCATAAACTTTTCGCTAGATGAAGATTTGCAAAAAAATCGTTGAAGTCAATCGCCTGTCTGAGACCTAATTAAAACAATTTAAAATGTTTACTTATGGACAGGACTCATCTGCTCGACGCCCCGGTTGCTCATTGCTTGTTTTTTTTATCCACTCACGGCTTACGGCGCCATGCGGCTGGACATTTCCAAAGGTTAATAGCCGAACACACCCCAAGTGTAAACGGTAGGTTTGTCCGCTGGGGGTCAGACGGAGGGCCAAAAGGCCGGCAAACACACCGAAGTGTGATTCCTGTCTGTGGATGACGCCTTCCAATCACATGCCTCAGTCCAGACGGAATGCTTTCATTGTCAACTTAAAAAAAATTGGCTAATCTGCTGTGCGATTAGAAGATCGTGTGCGCCAAAGACGGTAGAGACAGGCATGACCCCAAAGCATTCTAAAGTCATCTGGCTAGCCTCCCTAGGTCTCGAAAACACAGACAAACAACATTCTTTTCTCGTACATAACCAAGCTCTACACATAACACAGTACGTATATAATGCTTAGTGCCTACCCTGCGTTTGCTAATTAAGAACTAGGACCCTCCGGTTAATGCGCCCGCGCTTATTAAGCCCAGTTTGGTCTGGGCCCGATGTGGGCTTAATAGCCGGCGACTACTGTACTGCGCCGGCATGGGAGGCGATTGGCGGCCGCTAATTGCAAGCGTCTTGATGGTGACAGCTGTAATCGACCGAGGGGGAAAGGGGGAGGCAATATGAAATGTTAGCAGCCGGGAGGTATGCGAGTGACCCACAGAATGCGGCGGTTGGGCAAAGGGGTTTTCCAAGTGGCCCTTGCCGCAGTCGCTTCTAGATCACCACGCAAAGAGACAACTGGGTCAAGTGTGTTCAGGACAGCTCGGCCCGACCGCCGCGGTGTCTAGTCAACTTTCCTGTGTAAGATCGACAGAGGAGGAGCTGGTGTATTCAAGTGGCTATTGAAACAGTTGTCTATTGATGCAGTGGGGGGAGGGGCGGAAGCATTGTGAGAAAAGCTGTCTAAAAGGCAAGGAAGCCGAAGGGGGGGGGGTAGACAGTATTCAAGTACCACTTGGCCGGGGCGCTAGTTTTAGCAACAGTTTGCGTTCGACTGAAAACAGAAGGTCAACAGGAGTGGAGTATTCCTGGAGGAAGGGGGCATGGGCACGCGGCCCAGGGAAAGGGGAAAACACTTTCGCAGGAGGAAAATAATCATATGTAGGTCAAAGAGGGTTTTCGATGGAGAAAAGACGGGGAGAATTTCAAACCTCTTCAACCGGAAATAACAAGTGACATTGGTCGTAGTGTTACTAACGGTTGTAGTAGTAGCAGTAGTAGTAGTAGTACCAATTGTAATAGTAATTGCAGTTATCAATTTTCTCTGCAGTAGATGAATATGCCATGGGAAAATAAAAGTTAGAAGCAACGTTAGCAGCAGCAGTTTTATACGTTGTCGTAATGTTACGCATGGCGAGCGGAACCGGCAAAGGCGATGGAGACTGCAATAGTCATGTTCGGCTTATTAGTCGTCATCAGCCAGTCATGTTCAATCCTGCATGTGGATCACCCGAGGTTCAGACCCGGGACTTTCAGCATGAAGCACAACACACTACTATTGACCTACGGGCCCTGCGAGTGCTCTAGACGACCAAAGGGTCGTGGGTTGGAATCTTGAGGATCCACATTAAATATGACTGGCTGTTAACGGCTTTGATGTGATATGAAGAAGGGCTTTCCAAGCGAAACAATTACTTAGTACTATGCTCTATGGATACGCGGTAGACGCCATCCTACATAGTCCTACGAGTTTTTTTCTTTAGATCTGTTCCCAGACGCTCGAAAAAGGCGGCACGGTTTTATGTTTTCTTGTTTTCCACTGTGTTCGCTATCTGTGGGGAAAAAAAACAAAAAAAGGCTAACCCTAATCCTATGCTTACGAGAACATTGCTGTTGAAAATTTATCCGAATGCATTCTATTGGTTTTTCAGTTTTAAAGTTTCTGGTGCAATCATGAGCAAACAAGCAAAAAACACGTACTTGGGAAACCTAAGAACCTGGCGGAAGGCAGCTTCCTTTCACTAACCCGAAAATGTGCGTTTCTGAATCGGCGCCTCCATGGAAACTAGCACACCAAATGCAGGGGTCCAGCACATGTAGTCCGTAGACTTTTTTATGACCACAAATTGTATGCATAATTTTATAGCTCTCTTGTGTCAGGGATAATAAAAGTAGTAGAAAATCTAGTGGTTCCTTAAAAATAATATTTTACCTACTGTATCCAATGATAGTGCAAATAGTGTGAATAGGATTCTCCCCGATCTGCCTAGGGAGCATGGTCTCCCGTTTGCCTTGAAGCTAAATCTGGAGCCCCTCAGGCCCGTGCTTTAATGGAAGAAAGTTGCACTCAATGACTGAAGGTCGCGGGTTCCAAACCTTGCGTCGCCATCCCTGTGACTGTGTGTGACGGCTAAGAAGTCATAAGAAGTCGAATAAGCTCCAACACACAACTGGAAGAGCATGCATCGCAGGAGGTTCAGAGAGTTAAACCCTAGCGACTGTGATCTTCAGATTCCGGTTCCTTAGGAGAGAAGAAGTCGCTGGAAACCAGAACAAAAGGAATAGTTTATCATGCATGCAGAGGAACGGAGAATAAGCAGGAAGAAGTTTAACTACGGAGCGCACGACCAATCAAAAAGCCAGCCGGGTCGTAAGCACCGGTTTAGCAGCAGGCATGCCAGCGGCCAGCGGTAACTGACTAGGTCCGCCCACGCGTGCAGGCGTGTGATTCGTTGCCGAGACAGGGCCCAGCTTTGCAGCATCTGTGATGGACTGTTCCCCAAAATCGAGAACAGCGACAGTGAGCTTCGGCGAAGTTCGCTTTTCCGTGAGCTAGTCATGACACATGTGACCTAACCAAATCGGTGAGCCCCCGATAATTAATCATCACCCCGATCACAGCCGGTACAAACAACGGGACCGTGGTCGAATGGCATGGTTATGTACTCAGTGAGCAAATGTCGCGAGTTCAAACCTCGGGGCTCGCTACCCCTGCGATTACGTACGGCTGGCTGAGGACGGCTAATAAGCCAGAAATGGTCACATTCCGGTCTGCTTTGTCTTTGTCAGTTCCAATAAATAATGATGAAATTCTTTTACTGGCGCGGATTCGCAAAGATAAGAGTTCTGGGGATGATAAGCTGGAAAAAGGCTTGAACTCTTGCTGATGTGTCAGAGAGCTGGCTCTCCATTTTCAGAGTTTTTGTATGATTGGCCAAACTTGTTGTCCTTGGCCTGATCGATTTTTTATCGTTCGCTGCTGTGACCCTGGTATGGATGTTTATGTAAAGTTACGGCCGCTGGTTTGGTAAAATGGTTGTGTATTCTAACGACGTTACAGTCAATCATACGGTGTTCCTTTCGCATTTTCGAAGATAGTAGCTGTAGAAGCTAAACATGTGATGAGCATATAAGAGCCAGGAGCAATATTAGAACCAGCAGTAGCAACAAATATTTTGGAGTAATAGTGCGAATAAGGGTCATCGGATGGATACTGTTTATTCTCTCAGTCGTAATGGTAGGCAACAAGGTTGTCCGTGTAGTTAGTAAGACTTTTCGCAGTATAAGTGGCAGTTAATATTGCTGGCCGTATTCGTTGCAATATATTAAGTAGTGGTAGCATTGGAGGTTGTGGTAATAATAATAATGAAATTAGTAATAACAATAGTAACAGAATAAGTTATCACAATAGTAGGCCGGGGTAATAGCAATAATACCAACAGTACTAACAAGATAAAGAAGATAGTTGTGACGGCGGGAATCATTATAATGATAATAGCAACCACAGTAGTATTAGATACAATAGTAGCAGTAATGATGGCAGCAGTAGCACAGTAGGCAGCATTTACGTTACCGGCACTGGCTTTAATCGTTTTATTAACGATCTACTGGTAAGGATGACTTGTATGGTCGCTTAAACAGGCATGGGAACAGGAACGCCCCGCACGCTTAACACAGGCGCCCTTGTGAGAAATTTCAGTATGGGTAACTGTTCTCATGGCTTACCCTGAATATAAAACTAAACTATAACACAAATATAAATCCTAGCTCTACCCTACAGTTAGTATGGATCCCTTACCATAATCCTGGCCACAACCACAACCCAAAGCTTCAACCTAACAATTCCCTCCTACCCTCACCGTAATCCTAAACCTAAGTTCCCAGGAAGTTGGCACTGAATGAAGTCTTTAGAGACACTGAGCAGATTCAACGTTCAAGCGCATTTATATAATTTTTTATCCCGGCGTGAAGCACCAGTTTATAATTCTACAACACCATGATACAGTGTTAGCCAATGATCTATAAAACAATAATAACTAATTAATCGATATAAAATTTCGGGAGGTGGTGTCAGCCTGACAGTGAGATACGGTCGATGGACAAAGTTAAGCAGATCAGAAGTGCTCCGATCTCTCTCGCCCCCTCCCTTTCAGTTTTATCTGTCTTTGTGAATAATACTGCCAAATACCCGAAGAGCCATAATGACATTCGTTTATTTACCCCCCCCCCCGCCCCCGCCGTCCCCAAAGAGAGCGGATGCCACGAGACCGACGAAGGCCAAAGTAAGCCGGCTAGACATGCATGAGTTCGAGGTGTGTGTTCAGTTCTGGAAGTCCTTGCTCAGACGACAGCAGGGCTTCGGCACCGGGAAGTCCTGGCGACCCAGTGTTGCAACCGACCAACAGCCAGCTGCTATCAAGCCCGAAGACTCCCCAGGCTTCAAGGTCATTACACAAGACGAACAAGAGACGGCTATGCGATGCCAACTCGAAGAGATTCGCGAGGGTATCGAGGAGTTGCTGAAACGTCGGAGACGATCGCGCAGGCGGCAGATTAAACAGTGAAGGAACCTGCAAACGAACCCGCCTTGCTGCTGTTTTATGCTTTGCAATAAACACTTATGGCCCCCTAATTTTCTTTATTACGGCAAAAATCACATCAATTTGAAACAGCGGAACGTTGAAGCAAACGAGTGTAGATCCTCAACGCCCGGCTAACAGGCCGAGTCAGCGTAATTGGCAGTACGTGGGCAACTTCCAGCCCACATATGCTAATCAAGAACTAGGACTCTCTGGTTAGTGCGCCCGCCACTTATTAAGCCCAATTTGGTCTGGAGCCGAGTTGGGCTTAATAGCCGGCGACTACTGTATTTATATGCTGAAGGACTCCGGGTCCATACATCTTATCGAGCTCATCGTCTCCTAAAGAAGAGGAAGAAGAAAAGAGGGCTGGTTCATGGGCCGAATTATATTTGAACTGACGTTTCGGAATCCATCTCGCTTCCATCTTCAGAGTATTGTAGCATTTTATTCGGAGATAAAACGGGGCAGATGGCAAGGCTGGCTAACTCGAGACCACCAGGCTTCAACCAATTCGCGGCTTCCGACATAGGCAAGTACCTTCATACGGCCGCGAAGTTAAACCCATGGCCTGTTTAAAAAGTATGCATTGCAACTTGTTATAATTGGTCGCCTCGTCGTACCGCCAGCTTATGTTCATGTATGTGTGATACCAGCATGCGTTCAGTTTGGCCTGTGTAGTTACAAGAACAGCTTATGCATGCAAATACCTAGAACACCAATGTTTTTAATTCATTTATAGAAGCCATTGGTGAAAGGGTATTGAAAGCCTTCTTCCTTTTCGTTTTATCCTTTAATTCCGGCTTCCTTAATGCAGGCGGTCTGTTGTTCGGATGGTGTTCACTGTTGTCCGACGGGTTTTCAGTGTGATGTGGCACACAAAAAATGCGTTCAAGCCGCCGGGGCTGTTAGTGTCGACCAGGTAGCAGCGGCAGCCACCTTTCAGAACTGGTTTAGCAAGATCCTGGGTCGTTTTGAACGGCCCAGAGGCGGACAGGAGCAGAAGGAGGATGCCAAGGAGAAGGAGAAGGAGGAGGAGCGCATGATCACCTGTGCAGATGGCAAGTCCAAATGTCCGGCAGGCGCCCTCTGTTGTCCCTCAAAAATGCTCACGGGGGACTCCTTCGCCTGCTGCCCCTTCGCTGACGTAAGTGCCGTCCTGCCCGTTACAGCACTAGTAATAATCCAGGTACTACAGTAGTCGCCGGCTATTAAGCCCACCTCGGGCCCAGACTAGATTGGGCTTAATAAGCGGCGGGTGTACTAACCGGAGAGATCTAGTTCTTGATTAGAAAAATCAGGATAGGCAATTTACATTGCATGCGTACTGTATCATGTGTAGAGCTTGGTTATGTACAAGAAAAGAATGCTGTTTGTCTGTATTTTACGTAATAACCAAAGCAAAACAAAAATGATTTGCGATACGTTTAAAAAAGCGGTCTAGTGTCAGTTGTTTTGGAGGAAACTTCACTCGCAAGTGCTCTTTGAATTCCTTCTCCAAGCACCAGAAATCGTCGAATTTTATGAAATCTGATGCATGTAGACTGCGTTGCGCACGCAGAGGGACGAGTTTCTCACTCTATCCTGTTGGCAAACTGGGCTTTGTAGTCGGCAACTGGGCTTATTACCCGGCGGATTTTGCTATGTAAATTTTCATCCCAAGCTGATGTAGGCTTACTACGCGGCTGGGCCCATTAACCATGCCCTTAATAACCGGCGACTACTGTATATGACTTATATGTTGAAAGGTAGGCATTCTAAGGAATATAATTTGAAGTCGAATATGTTGTTCGGGAAATGTAATTTATTGCGTAAATTTTGGAGACTGGAGCCGCACTTTGTCACCGGAGGCAGCGTATAGTGAAAATTAAAAAAAATAGCTAAACTCGTGAGCGCATTGGAAAACTCGATAATGGCGTGGCGCTTGCGTCAGTAGGTTCTCTCCTTGTTCTTCATTCCATTGGGATTGACTCGCGTCTCGCCAGTATCTCATTTAGAATTTTGTGCGAAGCATCAAACTCCATATGCCCGCTGATGCATTATGTGTGTCAGTGCATGGCTGCAGAGCATTCATATCCGTAATCGTTGACAGATATCTAAGAAAGCGTAAGCAGTCAGCCTAACTGACTACCAGCCCAACCTTGCTAGCGCGCCACCCCGAGGCCATGCAAAAGGTGCCCTCAATGCTCCACACCCCCCGAGTAATCCAACGCACCGATCATGCAACACTTGAACTCGTTTCACAAGCACTTATAAGCAACTGTCACATCTCCCACAGGAACTTACATCAGACTTATTGAGACTTTCAGACACTCTCAAACGTGACTGGACCCAGTCCACATCATCCAGGGTCTCGCCCGCGGCCGCTGCTACCAGAGACCGCAATTGCGGGTTCAGTTCAGTTTTATTAGGAAAATATAGGTAAATACCTTTGAACTCCCTCTTTGTACAAAGCTTATGATGCAGAACATGTGGCGTTGCCAGTAATGGAACTGCTGTTGGGGGGCAGACAGTAAAAAAAACTCCTTAGGCATCTTCCATAAGTCTAGTTTTAATGCCATTTGTGGGATTTTACGGAGAAAAACTGTCGCCTGTGGGGGGGGAAGTCGAAGAGTATATGTAAATCGGATGTCCTGCTGCAGCTGAAAGTGTTTGGATCATGGCAGGAGGAGGCCATCGTGGTTGCTCAATACCCTAATGGTCACACGAGGAGAAGATTGCGGTGGTCACGAGAACATCACCGTGTCGGAGATGCGCCCATCATACGCCAGTGCTGGTTACCGAGTCTGCCGACCAGATGACGAAACTCGCGATCAAGCGTTATTCTGCCTGCAGATTTGCATCGTCATCTTCGCTACGAATGACCTTCCAGAGTTTTAAATTGTCGGCGAACATTGCGGTTTCGCAGTTAATCCAATTATGCAGTCATCGATCTATATAAGGAAGAGGATAGGGCCCAGAACAGAATCCTGGGGGACCCCACTATCAACCGCCACCTTCGCCGATTGCTGATCACCAATACATACGGTTTGAGTTCGACCAGTCAGAAAGTTTTCGATCCATCGGAAAAGGTTGCCTCTTACCCCAATAAGTCTAAGCTTGTATAGGAGACGTTGATGAGGCGCAGTGTCAAATGCCTTTTTGAAATCTACGAAGACTGCGTGCACCGTGTTTCTTTGATTGAGTGCTCTGGTCCATTGTTCTAGACAGTAGAACAGAGTTGTCAAGCAGGACCGTCCTCTACGGAGTCCATGCTGCTTTTCAGAAAGAAGTCAATGACACTCTAAGAATTGCATCAACTCTATTTTATTGATTCGCTCCTTGATCTTGCAACATATTAAAGTAATGCTTATTGGCCTGTGGTTGTTTGTGGACGCCTGACTCCCACTTTTGTGTATGGGTGAGATCCACGCTTCAATCGGGTAGCTTCCACTTTTACGTCCTTCTTGTTGTGTTCTTCCTTTGGGATTCAAACAGGGCGTAACCAGATTGTGACATGCCAGCTTGTTACCGTTACAACAGGAAGTACCAAATTGGGGTGGCTCATTAACAAACGACGACTTTACGAACCCAGCTAGTACATCTTAAAGATTACGTTCAATATTTGGACGAGAAGGAAGTTGCTTAAAAAATACCGCGTGGATCGTACGATGGAATTTATTGTGGTCAGACCAGAAACACAGCTTCTGCGTGCATTCACGATCACCAATTGGTGTTTAAAAGATGAGACCACGCATCCAAAGTCATCATGCATACCTTGAACACCGGAAACACCTCTGCATGAAACAAAACTCTTATTGTCACCGGCTGCCTTTTAAAGAAAGGTCGGAATTCTCCGAGGTCATGCACTAGGACACATAATGCATTAACAGGCATATCGAGTTGGATGCTTCGTACAAAAATCCCAAAGAGAAATTTGCCAGCCGCGAGCCAATCCAAATGGGATAAGATACAAGGTGATAGCCTTCTGGCAAAAGCGCTACGCTATTATCGATTTTTCCGAATGGACTCACGATTTTAGCTGTTTTGGAACGTTCACTTTATTCTGCGTCTGACGATAAACTAGGTCTCCAGTCCCGAAAATTCACGGAATAAATTGTATTTCCCGAATAATGTATTCAACTTTCAAATATGCGCTTTTTATCGTTCTTCTTTTGTTATCCATTCCAACAATAAATAAATACACACGTATATATCGTGGCATATATGCGCACACCAATCTGTTAGAGGACCCATCCATCCGTCCATGTTGCCATTAGAGCTCTCACTCGAGCTTCCACCGCGACGCGGCTAGAATATAGGCATAAGGAAATTACCAGCAAAGACATAGGACACTAAGAAGGCCTTTTCTACCTCATTAGGCGTCATCGGCTAGTGATCCCGAACCCCAGTATGGCCGCTGAAATCACTGCTGCAACGAGATTTGAACTCGCAATCTCTCCCATCAGGGCAAACGTCCTAACAGTTGAGCTACGAGCTCATGGGCTTGCCGGTATTAGATCGGGGATATACAGTGGGGAAAGTTAGGCGATCACGGGAACCATTGATTCATTTTCCTGGCGTCTTGGAGCCAAGCAAGCTTCCATCGTCGGAACTGATATACGCACAGTGGTTCACAGTTTTTAAAAATTATGATAGTTAGATGCGGTGATGACCCCGAGATCGCTTGTGCATGCTGCATCGCGGATCCAACGATTGCTGTAATTGGGGTGGTGGCTTTGTACCCTCTTCTCACCAGAAGGTGGCAACGTCGAGATGACAACGGTGATTGATCACGTTCGCATTGCCTCGTTGTCATGCCACGTTCTAAACTACCCGCAACCGCGTGAACGGTGGCTGCCACCTCCGTGTGTACGTCTCGGTTGCTGCCATACCGGCGATCCCCATCACTGTCGGCTCTTCCCAACGTGTGCTCGCGTCACTCTGGTATTCTCGTGGGCTTTTTGTCGCTATCGCTCACCATCCCGTTATGTTCGTGTCCAGTGGCCGTACATGCTCATTCGTTTTTCCACTTGGTGTGGGTTGTGTTACCATTGCATCTAGTCGGATTTCGCACCCACTGTTTCGGTACTTGTGTTGTACCCGTAAAGATTTGTAAGCTGCTGGTAGAGTCACACAATGGTTGATTGAGGTAATTGCAGTATGCGGGGCTTCGAGCATCTCCCTGGCCGCTTGGTCACCCCCTCGTCCCTCAGCGTCTTGAAAAGTCAGGGCATTTCCTTGCCACTAGCGATAGTTGGCCCTGCCCTTGCACCGCTCTCGCGTGCTCCGTCATGCAGGTCTGCAATCTTTAACCAATTTTTCGACATATTTCACTCCCCTAGACCTGCACCTGATCTGGTACACGATGTTGACTGTTTCACGTCATAACAGGGGGCCTTTTTTCATCAACAAAGGTCTGATTGTCACGTCAAGGCTGTGGGCGATGCGGGTAACCAGTGGTTATGAGAGTCGAGCAGCTGTTTTCGGATATGGTCCTGATATATGGTAACGCCCGGCAGACCTTGGGTTTGTTGGTAGTTGGCTTTCTAGTTGGATCGGGACGTATACTGCGTTCTGTAAAGCTCTGAGTGATACGTTTTGGTAAGCGGCTGACGTAGATAGTGGAGTTCGACAACTTTGTTGAGGGCTTCACTGCAGTGAGTCTCGGCTCTTTTGTAGAGTCTCATCGCAGGGGGTTAAGTTAGTTAAACCCAGCAACTGCGATCTTCAGACCATGGCTTCTTAGTAGAGGAGAAGTCTTGGAAAGGCCAGAGTGTTAGGAAGAGTATATTGTGTACACAGGAACGGAGAATAGATTGAAGAAGTCTGACTTGGGAGAACACGACCACCCAGGAGATTGGCCGGGTCCCAAGAGGCGTTTTAGCAGCAGGCAGATCGGTTGACAGAGATAGAGAGCGCGTTAATGGGCTAGGTCGACCTGTGATTGGTTAGACAGTGTGTGGGTGGAAATCGAATTGGGCGGTCCATGTCTCGCGCTCCAATAAGTCTGGCGGCCACCACGACCTTGAGGCCTTGACGGACTGAGGCCACGACAGGAAGGCCAGGCGTCGGGTAGGCAACGACCCATTACAGACTTCGCACACATAGGCATTTGTGACATAGTGGGTGGTTTCTGTGATAGCTCAGGACCTGACGCCTGAGGGTAGTCTTTATGTATGCCGTCGTTTTCAGACAAACGAAGACATCTAGGAATGCACACTGCTGATTGTTCTCTTCCTCCATCATGAATTGAATTTCTGTAAAATGGAGTTTACGAGGGCATAAAAGTTCGATACCCTTTCCCGTTTGAGAACGATGGAAGTGTTGGCTATATAAGGTGCTCAAAATGTCGGCCTGTAGTTGTCGTAAGTTGTATGCGTCGACAAGAAGAAGATTCGGGTATCTGCTTCTGCTTTCCTCTTATGTCTCTGATGATGAATCCGCGACGGTTCTCGAAGCGTCAGGCGAATAAAAGTGGTTTCTTGGCGCTTTTCTCCTCCAGAAGAAGGCTCTCCGAATCCCAAGTTAAGATAAAATGTGTGTCCGATGTTGCGAAGCCTGTACTGCGGAATGTTCCTAGTGGCCTGTGCAGCAACTCAGGTGAAACAGCGGGCACTGATGGGCTTAGAACATATATGAGGCTTAAGCAGCGTCGACTGGGGACCGTAGGGCGGACATTTTGGGCATCTAGCAGCGAGCAATAGCGCGCAGGAAGTTGTCTGATCACGCGCGCGTACCAAAGGTTTGACAAGAGAAGAGAGGATGAGTCAGTGCAGCAGTACTGAGTGCAGGCTACCACCGGGTTATAAACGCTCTCAGCCAATCAAAAAATGTACACGGGAATTGAAGTAAAACTCACTGGGCAAAAGGGCCATGGGGCAAGGCATCGATCCAACTGAGAGAGAAACAAAAGTGTGTGACGGACAGCCACACGTGCCGATAGTTGGCGAAACTGCTAACTTGGCGAGCGAAGACACTATGAGTCAGCGCAGCAGTACTGAGTGCAGGCTACCACACAGGTAGCGGACACCAACGTTTCCAATTACTCTAGGGCCGTTTTGGCGATGGAAGTTAATAGCCATAATCTCATCGGTGTGCTTTTTGTTCGTTCCTACACGGCCACTTCATAGGTAAAGTCCATTTTTAGGCAGCACTTCAGCAGTTGCAGGAGATGTCCCCGTCGAGGTGTTTTGCTTGCCTCGCTACACTGGTTTTTGAGGCGGTTGGGGGAGCCTGCCTTGCCGGCTCAAGCTGGCTTCGTTGCCAAAAGCCGCCCAAGTTCTGTGTCTACGCGCGCCGGCTCAACGCCTACGCAATGTGTCTGCCAATAGTTATGAAAGGTCCCGCGATGTCCTACTGTCCTATGCTCCCCCGATTGTGGCGGCTCAGTGCTTCAGCCAATAGATGCGCGTATCTCCACCTGGGTGAGTGCATCACTCAGCCGTCTCAGGTCCACTGCACCGAACACACAACTTGGCGTACCGGCTCGGCGTGCATAACTCCGCCTGTGTACTCTCTATTTTCTGGCAGTAAAGCTTCTGTCCTCCTACACCGTCTTGCTTGACTTGTGATTTGGGGGAACCTTCTGTTTGTCGACATCCCAACTTGCGACAAGGTCACTTACAGTGTCAATAGCCAGGCTCTATGAAAGTGAGGTGAAGTCAATTAATACCCCGACCTCGTCTGACTCAAGGTGTAGCCCATTGAGATTTTCAATGCAGCTGCTAAAGTACGACCGAAAAAACATACATTTTCCTTGAAGGGACGATATACAAGCAAACCAAAGGCGCACGACCTGTAGGACTGAAAGACCCGAGTTTCCAGCTCTTGCGTATGCCAAGTGGTCGGAGTTCGGTGCTCACATTTAGTTTTCCTAGATTTTTTTATAAATACAGTCGTCAAACGTGAAGCCTGTGCACAGGCAACAGTTGAAATGGTTATCGCATGCTTCATTTTAAAAGGCGTTTTCCCCTTTCCCAATCGTCCCATTTGACCCAGTGGGTCACTGACGACTCTCATCGCCAATTCTTTAGAGATGGATGTGAATAGGGAGGCAACGAGGATGCACTTGAATATGTACGTGAAACGTCAGATTAATAAACCTTCTCCTCCAGAGAACACCTTATGTGTTAGTGCATACAAGGCGGAACCGACAAAGACAGAATGGCCTATTAAACGTCAGTAACAAGCTATACCCAACCTCAAGTAGTGCCCCACCCAAGACCCTTTGGTCATTGATTGCATTGCTCTTCAATTGAGCCAGAGATCCGCACCTTTGCCGGTTGTGATGGGCAGTATGATGATAGTAGGGTGATCACCGATTTGTTTAGGGAACACACTCGTCCCCTTATGCCTTGGAGTTTAAACTACTGCCCTCGCAGGCAGTCGTATAACGACCTGCAACACACGATGGAGTAGGATCAACAAAGACAAGTGAGACCGGAATGACTACTTCTGGCTTATTAGCCGCCATCAACAAATTATACCTAACCCCAAGTAGTGCCCCACCTGAGACTCGAACCCGTGGCCTTTGGTCATGTAGTGCAACACTCTACAATAGCACCACGGACTCGTTGGTTTTGTCAACTGCGATCGTGAATATGATAGACGAAGGGCGCTCACAAATCCGGTTAGGGAACATGCTCGTCCCGCTGTGCCTGGGAGCTTAAACTGTAGCGCTGGCGGCATGCCCGCAAAGTGCACGTGACTTAGCTGCTCTACCTCCTTCTGGACCAGCCAATCGCAGGTGCCGTGGACTCAAAGTAGTTTAACGATCGTCCAGTGACACACTCTCGCATGACGTTTATTCACTTACGTCCACAGCACACAGACGGACGCGCGCGCGCACAGGGCCCGCGGCCTTCCGTGCCTCTGGGATTCAGACCACCATTGAGTTCCTGTACACAATAAACAACTCCTACTGGTCTACCGCTCTTATTCCTGTACGGAACTGGGCCTGATAATTGAAGTGTTCTGAGTTCACTCAGGGCTTCGACTCCTACAAATCTACAGCTCTCACAGGCATTTACATAGCGACTTGTTTTGTCGGTTGTGATAGTGTGGATAGCATGGTGCTTACCGATCTCTCCCGTGCAGCTCAATTTAGAGCGCTCACTGGCAGTCGCACGGTGACATGCGGTATCATAAGACAGAGCCGCCAGAGCTGAAGGGTATTAATGTGGTCATTCCGGACTTATTAGTTGGTGATACCCCATCCCAGGTGTGGAAGACAAGTTGGAGGTACCCAGTCCAGTCTTTCTCGACAAGCCACTTCCAGTTTTTTTGTTAACATAGAGTTTTGTCTGTCCTCCTGTCAAAAAAACACCAGTCTTGTCTGTTCACATCTGAAGATCATTAAAAAGTAGCTGCTGATTTGC
This sequence comes from Ligula intestinalis, assembly GCA_036362985.1. NCBI lineage: Eukaryota > Metazoa > Platyhelminthes > Cestoda > Diphyllobothriidea > Diphyllobothriidae > Ligula > Ligula intestinalis. The sequence goes on from JAYGXS010000008.1 coordinate 27,021,770, forward strand.
TACATCGCTGTGCTTCGTAGTGGCAATCTTTTTTTCCATGGCTGACGATGAAACTCCTCAGCAGTTCTTGGCTCAGAGAAAAGCAAATTGCTAGCTCCGCGTTCGACAGGCCTTCTGCTTTTTTTCCTCTTCATATACCAGCCTACCTGACTTCACCGGAGAGGAAGACCCCAGCCCTTGCCAGTACCTTATAATATCAGAAACCAAACCAGACCTTGGTCAGCGTAGACACTGACAGTGCCCAGGCTGTCAACACTGTTCTTTTTGGCGATTCTCTAACTAGTCAGTCGACTTAACTGTGAAGTCAGCGGCAGAACCACCACTACATAAAAAAGGCATCAATCGCACCATCAGTCCTGAAAGTGCCCGTTTCTCCGCCTATAGCTTACGCTAATGTGCCACAATCCACCTTAAATAATGATGGAGAGTCCCTCGGCTGACTTTTTGCCTAGCACAGGCACACATAAATACTGCAGAAGCAGATGTGACCGCTGGAACAAGACGTTCACTCGCCTGACGTCTCGAAATCTGCCACGAATCCATCAACGGAGACGGGTAATTTACACACAGTATATGTTTCGTCCCTTTACTTCTCCAACTGTTTCCAGCAGCCACGCGTACGCCAAAACTAGTGATAACAACTATCAAGGTGGTAACATATAAATGCACACACATTAACATCCAAGTCAAGAGCAAAGGAAGTCGGTCAAAGGGGCATGGATCTGGTTTTATAGGAGGCAGTTCCTGTGGGCTCCCATTGGTCTGAAACCACCAGCGCCAAAAGGGAGGGGGGGGGTCGGACGTGAACAGAGGCATTGCTGTGCAGGCAAGGGGGGGAGGTTGCAAGCGTTTGAAGTCAGCGGTGGTGGGGTGGCTTGACCAGTGGGTCTCGGAGTAGCCGCGGGCGCTGGGTCAAAAGGGGGAACGGACAGCTGGGTCGACAACGCCGTGTCCCGTCAGGGAGGTCGCAATGTGAATGTGTGAATGTATGCGAACGTGCAATGCGAAAGTGTGAACAAAGAGCCGAGACGGGGGGAGCAGTATACAATCACGTGCATTTGAGTAAGGGAGAGCAGCGAGCGTTCTAGGGAGCAGGGGGACAGCCTTCGGAAGAATGTACACGGGAGGCTCGTAGGAGAAGAGATTTGGAGAATTCCAAACTTGTTCAACCGGAAATAACAGTGTAGGACGACAGGTAACGCCCCCCCCCCTTGTCGAGGAAAGTTGCCTGTTTGTACGCTAATGGCTTGACAGTCGGTGTTTGCGTCATGACCCGCTGAACTTTCATCGCCCCTGGTGGACTTGGGCGTGATGATTGCTCTACCATCTGGCAGTAGATGGCACATTGGTCTGTGCGCACTTCCCGAGTGGCGATGGCTTTAGTCAAACGGAGTCTCAGCAGCGAATAGGGATTGGACAGGTCGTTGTGTTTATTTATAGACTGGAGGCCCGTGACACATACGTGCAACAGTTATCGGCGCAGATAAAAGCAAATTGTTAGCTCCACATTCGACAGGCCTCCTATTTTTTTCCTTCTTCGCATAACAACGTACCTGCTATTGTCTTCTGATTTCAGCGGAGCGGACGACCCCAGCCCTTAGCTGTACCTAGTAGCAGAAACTAAACTAGAGTGTACACATCTGCGACCATGGTCGGCGTAGACTTCGACAGAGCCGGAGGCTGTCAACATTGGGCGTAATGATTACTCGGCCATCTGGCCTTAGACGGCGCGTTGACCTGTGCGCGTTTCCCGAGTGGCGAATGGTTTTAGCCAGACGGAGTCTCAGCAGCGAATAGGGATTGGGCATGTCGTTGTACTTGTTTGTAGACTGGAGGCTCGCACACGATTCCAGCCTCACTAAAGTTGAATGTGTGGCCGGGTCCTTGAAGAAAAGAAACCTAGCCTGTCCACCTTCAGTGCGTCACAGGTGCGCGATAAGACGCGACAAAAGATTGTCACCACTGACCCTTACGCTTTTGATAAGGACAGCAAATTAATACTGACACGCCCTCTGTATGAGAAACAACTCGTGCAGCTACATTACGGCTCCAAATCTGACCCAACGCAAGTACAGATCAGCGTCTACCCCTGGCCCACACCCCAGAAGACCACTTTAAGGGACTTTTTAGGTGACCAGACGCACACGCCATGACTATTCCAAGGGGAGCGTCCTATCAACTCCGACAGCACTGTCATGAATTCAGCCTAGAGAAGCGAAATAACGCAACCAGATAACGTGCCGAGAGCTTAGTTGTCTAGTCCCAGGTCGATGTGGCTTTCGTCTCTACTGGAGATAAAAAAGTCAGTAGTAACATGAAGGATAATTACATTTGCACAAAATGCGCTGTGAGCAAGAGAGGCGGCGTGCTGTCTATGTGAATTACAATAGAAAAAGATTGTTATAACATGAAGTTTATCTGTACGAGGCAATGCAGAAAGAGGCGAGATTGCATCGGATGAGAGATCTAAAAAGCACACGCCGAGACGATGCAGATGGCAGTTACGAATTGACAAACTTGAGGACCTCCTCCACGTCCTCCCGGCTACCTAGATAGATGGGCGCACGCTCGTGGATCTTCTGAGGTTGGATGTCCAGAATGGGGATCTTGCCATTGGAGGCCATTCCACCGGCCTGCTCCATCAGGTAGGCCATGGGTACACACTCGTAAAGTAGCCTCAACTACAAAAGGTAAGATTACAAAATTGTAGAGGACGCAGGCATGGTGCAAGCAATGGAGCATTGAATACGCGGAGAAAATGTTTGGCTAGTGTGGTTAGAAGCGAAAGGAGGAACAAAATCAAACCAAAAGCGCGTAAAACAGTGGCAAGAATTGGCAGTCTGCGTCAGGGTCCGTAATTGTGCCGTATTAATTATCTGTGATGGATGTTGGCTTGAAAATTACGAAGCACCATGGCTCGCTGTCATCGAACTTTTGGTAGCCCACGTTGTCGTCACTTGAGTGATTCCCCTGCGCAGAATATGGGAACCACAGTCATTGCGCCCGTTAATGAACTGTGGGCCTGAGAACCACGACTCGAGCAGCCCGCACCTCACGTGGATGTCACCTCTTGTAAGGATTTCGATCTCGTTAAACTTCTATAATGTGGGCGGGTCCTGTCAAATGAACCGCAATCTGAGAGCTACTTTGTTCCTTCCGCCTCCCTGCTGCCACGTGCTCGACCATACGTGTCCGCAGTAATCTCCTGGTTTCTTCGAAGTATTCGCTTTGGCCAAAACTCAACCAGATCCGGCGAATGACTCCCGGTATTTTCCGCCGCGGCTGTGGGTCTTCCGGCCTCGTGGTTGCTACCACAACTCCAAGTAGAGTTGGAGTTGGCTGACGCCTTCCGAGACACCTCCCTTCACATATAGATCTCGCCCAAAATTTAGAACCGGTTTTATTTTGTCTCTTCTCTTCTGTGTAGGCAATGGTTGGCAAAGTTGCCGGAGTAGTCATTCGCTCTCGGTAACCGTCGAAAATATTATCATTCAGCAACTTTGTCGTCCGTTTCACTGCAGTGCCTCTCAGCGCGCCCTTACGCCACTGTTCTATTTGTTTCCCGGGTTAGTGTTTGGGTTAACAGTCGCACAAGCATACGCTTCGTGTATAGTCTAAGCGCCATGCCACGTTATAACAAACTATACTAACCAATAGCCTAGGAAATGCCATTGCTGGAGGAATACGAAAAGGATGGTTATTCCGGCAGTAACTAACTTATGTGTAAGGACCATGGCTGTGTTTGTCCTCAAAAAAGTAAAAAGACGAATGTTTGAGGAATACAAGCCCAAATTGTGGACAAGCTACGTTGAGAACACCTTTGCCATCAATGACCGGGACCGGATTCGATAGTATAAAAAATGACTGAACTCGATTTGCCCCCTCTCCCGATCTACAGTCCATGAAGGATGAGAAGGGGGAAGAAAAACTTGCACTCTTGGGTACTGTCGCCTGCCGCTCTAATCGGACGACCACCTGGTGACTATGAACACGTTACTCCGTTACACAACAGAAACCACAAACTGCAACACAAAACGATATGCTGGGACAGATAGAAGCTCATTCTAGCAGTCATCAGTCGCCAAAAAGTATTGGAGTTAACTTCTTCAAGAGGCCGTGAGAGACCGGCGGCTATCCACTGGCAGTAGATGAGAGGAGTCGAGTGTCACAAAGAAAGCGGAATGGAGAGAGAGAACAATTAACCGAAATCACGATGGAGCCATGGTTACATTACCCCCTCTTCGCGATCAGAATAGCTGCCCATAGGTCTGGCTCGACAATCCAACGGAAAGTGATACGATAAAACGACTCTATCGTTGTTTGCCGACTTTGGTGTAGCTGCGGCGAGCGTAAGCATGTCGGAAAAATAGGCAGACCACGCCGAATTCGTGGACCTTAACGCAATGAGTGGATGCAACTGATGAGCTCCCGAGAAATTTATGGTGCAGTTAAATTTTGCAATGATTACCATCTTCAAGACTCTATCGTTGTTTGCCGACTTTGGTATAGCTGCGGGGAACGTAAGTACGTCGGAAAAACAGGCAGACCGCGCCGTAAATGCGAATGCAGCACCTTAAAGTGGGAGGTAGCAATCCAGGCCATGTAGATGGGACAGACTGACGCCATTGAGAGTAGAGGTCGAGGCGACGCTGCAGTAGGAAGCCAAGGCCTCAGTCATTGGCCATCTAAACTTGCCTATCTGGTTTTATGAGCCAACAGAGGCGTGAAAATGTCGAAGCGGCCAATTATCAGCTCGTCTAACGACGACAACGGCCGACGCGGCAGATGTCATCACCGGGGTCCGATTTAGCCCCACAGTCAATTGTTTACGGGAGACTCCTGGTAGCCGAAATAACTAGGTGAAAGTTGAAACCCAAAACTACCTCCCTGAGAAAGCAAATAGCCTAAATAACTAGGTGAAAGGTCAAACCCCAAAAATAACCTCTGTCAGTGAAAACCCTTTTAATACGTCGTCTAGGCATCAGATTTTGCCTGCTACTGACACCCTTCATGTAATGGAACAGAAACCCGGTCCATTCGAAGCTGTTCAAATGTTTCAGGGAAGACGCATTGTACTAAATGAGGGTGCAGACTGATAATCGCTTTGAAAAAGGATCGACAGTCATAAGCAGGAGATATCCAGCGCAGTTTATCGGTAAGTAGAGCAAACCATTACGATCTAAAATGACGGAACAGTTAGTTCCGAAAACGCATGTTTCCACATCTATGCCTTTTAAGGACGACAAAATTTTAAACACCATCAAGAGACGCCTACTTAACACCATTGAAAGGACATATTATGCTGATGAACTCATATTCTGCAATCTAACAAAGCCCTTCGCAGTTCCATGAAGCTCGTTAAAAAGCCGACATCGTGATGTGACTTAAATTACTGGAGATAGGATTGCACGATAATCAGTACAACAACCCTTCTTAATGCCGGTTTGCGAATGATTATCAATCTTTCACAAAGTTTAGCATTTTGCATGAAAAACCGACTGTACTGTATTCAACTTTGCTATAAAAAATGATAAGAACATGTTACCAGGAGCATACAGGAAAATTACTTCTACCTGAACACTCATGGCAAAAAGGCACGGGAGAGTTTGACTTAGAGAAACAGTCTTGAACACGACTTTCTGATCCGAGTTTTTTCACAATGCAGTCAACTAAATTAAGCAAATCTGCCAACTCCCCCTAACAGTTAAGTAAGCCTAGTAGTCATTCTGGTGGATTCTAGAGGCTTGCTTAGGAAATCCAGCTTGGACAGTCGGATTTCTGTTCCCTAATGGTGGATTCCATACCAGCAGTAAGTTGGGCGGGTAAAATCGATCCAAGTATGATTAAAATCGTGGCGCAGGGTGGGCCTCCTAGAGCGTTGGCTGCGCAAGAGCCTTCACTGCTGTGTATATGTTCGACTACCACCGACCGCAAATTTTTCACAATTGGGTCAACCGAATTAAGCAGATCTGCCACCTCCCCCCACCCCTAAAACTATCACGTGTATTCGGGATTGCTGGGGAAACGCATCGTAAGACAGAGGAAGCAGAGAAAGAAACAGCGGAGAAGATGGGCGACTCGAACATACCTTTCCCGAGGGTACACCCTTCATTGCGGGGTATATGAAGATGCCGCCGTAGACCAGGGTCCGATGAATGTCAGCTACCATGGAGCCAATGTAGCGTGCCTGGTATGGCTTCCCGCTCTTTACAAGGGGGAGATGGGGAGAGCGAAAGGAGTCAGTGAGAATCAACAATAACATAGTAAAAAATTGGAAAATTTTGATAAACCTCGGTACACAGGTGTGAATCAAGCCCTAGCAAACTATTTGAGAGCTGAGAAAAAGATAATGCCTCTATTCGCCACACGTTTCGATATGCCTAGCGTATTTTTCATCAGAGACATCAGCAGAAAGAAATAACGGAAACATGAGCTTCTGAGCCGACGAATGACGGTTCTGTGGTCTGAACAAGGCCACGTGTTACTGGAAGGCCTGTCTGTCGAGGAGGTTGTTGTGAATCAGAGAACCACGAATGAGATTTCCGGCTAACAGACAATCAACCTGGATGCGAAGGTTCGCGATGTTCCAAGTATTTGCATGAACACCGGAACAGTTCTGCTATAGACTTCGTGCAGGAGTGCATGGTTAGAGATAGCAACAGCAATTAACGACAAGTATCGGGTGTGTAAACCAATCAACTACCAATGATGCACGTCTGGAGTTGAGTGCGCGGGGCCCTCTACGCCGGCGCCAAATCGATTGATTGAGTTCCCATTCGTGGACCAGGCTTCAATCAATTCTGGGCTCGTCTTGTTGCCGGCGTGGGCGAATATCTCGACGGCTGCAAAATTGAACTCATGGCCTGGTTCGTAAGTGCGGGCAGCTTCTTGCTTATGTGAACCCAGAGTAGCAGTCGCCTACTTCGAAAGCAAGGCGATCGGAAAATTGGTTGAAGCCTGGCTCATGGATGGGGACTCAATCAATCGCTGCATAGACCTGCCGCTGGTGAACAGAGCTCTGCCAAATCACCTCCAGACCTGCATCACCGATCTGCCTGCACCTCCTATAGCTGTCGCCTGTGTTGCTGTTGCTATCGCTGATAATGAACTCCTGCAAAAGTTCGAACGCTCAAAACAATAAACAAACTCTTCCAGTCTGAATCAGTCTTCTCACTCATGATAATGAAAGACTAGATTGCAGAAAGTTTTCTTCTTTACATAATACCGCTCTAGAAGTTAAGAACAAAGGAACAGCAAAACCGATCGATCCCAGTGCATACCTAAGTGGCGGGGAGAAAGTTACTAATGTGAACAAAGGCCCGTTGCTTCAGGGCGTTCTGTCCTTAACTGGTTAGTGAGAACTCCAAATCTCTCGGCATGATGAGGGGCTATTCCAGCGTAATCTGCTAGTCTGCGTCCTCCGTAAAGAGACAGCGTATTCACCAAAAGTGCCCCCAGGGTGGTGATGAGGAAGTCTGTAAGTGCATATTCCTATCTGATATGCTTGTTGCAAATGCAAGATGCATGTCTTACTAACCACCTATTGGTACAGTTATGGGAAATACTAAGTTGATATTCATAGTTAATCCTGGAGCAGGCTGCTCCCTTAGATAATGTAGCAGTAGTAGTAGTAGAAGTAGTAGTAGTATCGTGTGTGGCGGCAATTTCCGCTGGAGTTCAGGTGAAGCCACCTGATGACGCCAAATGAGGTAGAAAAGGCCTTTGTGGTGGTCCTCTGTGTTTGTCGGTAATACAGTGTAGTAAGTCTAAAGTTAATCAGAAAACGATATAAAGGCATGGCATAAACTGGGACTATTATTTAAGGACATTTTGCTAACCCATCAGTTTATTATTTGCCACGATATAGCTTGGGACTGCATACTGGTAGTCGATTTCCTAAAAGTACATTGAAGTGTTCGCTATATTTAGACGATAACATGCTCCGTTTCTGTGGCACTGATGTGCCACTAATCAAAGAGTCGCCGTACAAAGAGCCGGAGGTTAACACAATTAAGGTAAACGACAGACGGAGTGCGGTAGCACCAGCGCAAAAGTATACTATCGCTTAAAACTGAAAACATGCGCACAGTGCTATGGCCCGCATTGGAAAAAGAGGCCAACGTCCCATAAGTTCCGGTCTTCTTGACTCTGTCTTAACACCGGACCAGGTGAGTGACGATGAAGAGTGCAGTAGACGGTGCGCGATGTCTGCATTCACTTAAAACTAACCCCCCGCCGTGAGTCACATTCCCCACGTCAACATGTTTTTGTGGATACCATCGAAATCCCTTGTCGAGCTGTCGTTGAAATAGGAAAACTAACCGCATTCAAATCTATGACAGGTGTCGAGAGCAAAAACCAACATAGCAGGAATTGAAACTCTTACCTTTGGAAATTTCTTCTCGTGAATGTACTTTGTCAGGCCTTCGTCCCAGAGCTGAGCGTAGCCCTCGTTAATAGAAAAGATTTTGCCACGTGGAGGAATTTGGATTTGGCGCTGAGTGAGGATGAATTCGCCGATAGACTAGGATTGAAGACGAACAGGGAGAGGGTGTCAGAGGTGTGATAGGGGAGGGAGAGTAGCGAACAGCACAACGATGCAACGGAACATGTAAACGGAACTTACCGAACAAGTGTAACCTTCAACAGACCCTAAGTACCTTGAAAACACGCAAAAAGTGAAGCCGGTAATCTAGAAGGCTGGTGAGAATGACAGCCACCCAATGAGCTCGTCATGAGAAGGGGAAGAGACTGAATAACGTTCAGTGGACTTGCGACTAATTTTTATAGAAATCGGTCAGACTAAGTCAGGCAATGGCAGAAACGTTCTCGTCAGCAGAGCGGCAACAGATCGCACTACTTGATGTAGCGTCAGAAAATAACAGACTAGTAATATGAAGCAGTATACCTAATATAAAATAAAACAGCAACACATGCGAAGTGAGGGGTAAATAGCATCAATGGGGCGGAGTCTGGAAGCAAAATGAGTAACGAAATATTTCAGCGGTACTACAGACAAATAGGAGATAACTTAATTTAACACTGTCATAACTAAAAAATCTTAAGTTGCTTAAACACGTTTTTTAAACGACCTAGGGATATTTACGAAGTAAACATTGAAAGAAAAGTGATAGGACAAGTGGTAAGCAAAATTTAATTCAGTCAGGGAATACTGTACCCCTGTTATTTTTTCTTCAAACGAATTGCAAAAATTTCGCAATGTAAAAGGGAGACTGACGCTCTTAGAGAACAAAGGGAATGCAATCAATAGATTGCTTAATAAAAGCAATTAGGTCGCATTGAGAGGGTTAGCGACTAGGTTGTTAAGGCACCTATAGGATTTAAAAGCAAGGCCGAGTGAACGAAAAACGAGAACTGGCGACCAAAATAATGGTCGGCTCTTATTTTAGCGGTATTGTCCTTTTCTTTAAATCAGTTTATCATTTAATTAGTAATAGTTATTTACTCACGTTACTGCTGGCCTGATGACTAATGCATCTAATCAAAAGATGTCAAAGGTTGTAGCAGCAAATCCTTTAACTGACCGGATCAAGAGTGAAGCCGTTGACGCCGGAGCCGACAGAGAGCAC